>CM052704.1:38605949-38697581 GCA_028551405.1 Uromys caudimaculatus
GAGGGGGAGGGGGAGGGGAGGGGGAGGGGGAGGAAAAGAATAGAAAGAGGTTGAGAAAGAATAGGAGGAAGAGAGAGTACATGAGGAGGATGAAGAGGAGGAAAAACCACTCACTACTTAATAAAATCAATGCCAGCTGCTAGAATTCTGAGAACATTGTGTGCGTGGGGAAAAATGTACTTATAAAAGTTAGAACTAAAACTCCTTTCAGAATACACTGACTTTCCTTCCAGAGCATAATGACTATAACTAGAAGTTGAGTGAAGGTACTTGAAGATGTGTGGCACAGGTCTGCACTTATCTATAGCCTTTAGAGCTAAAGATTATGCACTGAGGGTTGACTTGCTGTACAGAAGGATCCTAGGGAAGATTGGAAAATTACAAACAGGGCTGGAAACTTTAAAATGTACCATGACCTCACACAGTTAATGGCGATATTGGGAAGTAGTCTTTTAACACACATTAAGGCATCAAAGGATGTCTTCATCCTTTTTTACACTTGTACATTTGCGACAATAAAGGATTCTTTTTTTGACAATGAACAATTGGCTTGCTTCAGGCTATCCAAAGTTTGGGGTAGAGCAGGGATGGAGACCTGGGTTCCCAATACTGGTGGTACTAGCCCATAAGCTTCATTATTGAGGAACCTTCCAGAGGGATGCTATAGACATCAGGAACTCTTGGTGAGCCCAGACCTGAGGGGATACTTGAGAGCTTTGGAAACTGATAAACTGCTCAAGTTAAGGAGAATAAGAACATAAAAACATGTCTGTGCCAAAGCATCTCAAAATTTGGAGTAATACTATAATTTTTACAATGATTTTATTGGGGCCTTGGAGCATTACAGGAACTTACTCATACACGATAGTCTCTATTGTACCTGCATGATTGTGCGGTGTTTTAATCAATGGTGTTGATAGTGATGGTGTGGAGTAGCTCATGTCACTAAAAATGGAATTTTCCCCTTCTTCCTTCCTATTGCAAGGGGAAAGTGCTTGCTGCACCAGCAAATCCACACTAGGAAACACCATGGTCTTCAAGTGGCAAAAGGCAAAGGAAACGAACTTACATCTTTTATTGTATTTGTGTGGAAAAGACAAGGGAGGGAAGGGATTTAGGTTTGGCTAGTTTAGATAAGCCTACCAGGTTTGGAAGCAAGTACTGGCTGTGTGATACTTGTATCAAATGCTGATGTGTGAGAAGGGAATCCTGGTTTGGTGTCTGAGGATTTTGACAAAGGCTGTTGGGAATGTCGGTTGCAAATGGAAAGCTTGTTCTTGGAGAGTCCTTCACTGATGCTGATGTGTTCTTTCTGACAGGTGTCCTTGTTTTAGTTAGCGAGGCTGCAAACCCTAGGGCATCAAGGATACAGAAAATAAGAGCTGAGTATATGGCTCACTCAGTAAAGAGTTTCCCTTATAAGCAAGGGGACCTGAACTTGATCTCCAGCATCCTTGTAAATAGCTGGGCACTGTGGCTCACAGCTATAATCCCAGCACTGAGGAGAAGGAGATAGGAGACACTCTGAAGCTTACTGGCCAACCAGCATAGCCTAATTGCTAAGCCTCAGGTCTCAGTCTTCAAGGTTGACTTCTGGCTTCCACATGCACATATACATGTGTCCATGTGTACTCCACATGTATGTATAAATGTGCTCATATATATGTATATATGTGTATATATACATATACACATGTACTTGCACACCACACATACCTACACAAACACACACACATGTGTGTGTTTATATATGTGTGTGTACAATTATATAAAATTGATATATAGATAGAATTGATTTTTTTGCATATAACTTGAGACTCAACTTTTGAAATATGCAGTAAAGACCAGAAGCTGGAAACAACCCAGATGTCTCTCATCAGAGGAATGGATATAGAAAATGTGGTACATTTACACAATGGAGTACCACTCAGCTATTAAGAACAATGACTTCATGAAATTCACAGGCAAATGGATGGAACTAGAAAATATCATCCTGAGTGAGGTAACCCAGTCACAAAAGAACACACATGGTATGCACTCACTGATAAGTGAATATTAGGCAAAAAGCTCAGAATACCCATGATCCAACTCACAGACCACATGAAGCTCAAGAAGAAGGAAGACCAAAGTGTGGATGCTTCAGTGCTACTTAGAAGGGGAACATAATAATCACAGGAGGTAGAGGGAGGGAGGGACCTGGAGGAAGAAAGAGGGGGGGAAGGGGGGAAGGATCAGGTATGGGAGGAGAGTGGGGGAAGTACAGATGGTCAGGAAATTGAAAGGAGGTGTTTAGCAGTGGAGGAATGGGAAACTGGGGGTAGCCACTAGAAAGTCCTAGATGCCAGGAAAGCAAGAGGCTCCTAGGACCCAATGGGGATGACAGTAACTAAAATATCCAACAAAGGAGAGAAAGAACCTATAGAGACCATATGCAGAAGTTCAGTATGGCCACTGTTTGAGGGATGGGGCCACCCACTCACCACAAAATATTAACACAGAATTGTTTCTGTCTAAAGGAAATGCAGGGACAAAGAGTGGAGCAGATACTGAAGGAAAGGCCATCCAGAGACTGCCCCACCTGGGATCCATCCCATCTTCAGACACCAAACCCAAACACTATTGCTGATGCCAAGAAGTCTTGCTGACAGGAGCCTGGTATGGCTGTCCCCTGAGAGGCTCTGCCAGAGCCTGACCAATACAGATGTGGATGCTGGCAGCCAACCATTGGACAGAGCATGGGGACCACAATGGAGGAGTTAGGAGAAGGACTGAAGAAGCTGAAGGGGTTTGCAACCCCATTGGAAGAACATTATCAACCAACCAGACCCCCCAGAGCTCCCAGGGACTAAACCACCAACCAAAGAGTGCACATGGAGGGACCCATGGCTCCAGCTACTTATGTAGCAGAGGATGGCCTTATCTGGCATCAATGGGAGGGGAGCTCTTGGTCCTGTGGACTCTTGATGATGCTGAAACATAGGGAAATGCTAGGGCAGTGAGGCAGGAGTGGGTGAGTGGGTGGGGGAGCTTTTTCATGGAAGCAGGGGGAGGGAGGATGGGAGAGGGAGTTTGAGGAGGGGAAACTGGGAAGGGGGATAACATGTGAAATATAAATATTTCAAATATTTGAAATATTCTGAGTATCTGCCTGTTATTTGTCTATATAGATACTTTGATTTGAAGGATTCCCATATTTTCATATGTTGTAAATTTGATCTCAAAATGATTGTGTTAATGGTACTGAGAGGTGATATACCTCAGTGATTGCCTCATAAGAGTCTGTCCTTATGATGGATTATTCTATCCCCACTCAATGACTTTATGTATTCTCAAGAGACTGATTTTGTTGGGAAGGTGAGCTGAGGAAGTTCTGCCTCACAGTGAAGTGTCCTCAGCTGCACAGCACCAAGGAAGCCCTCGCTGAGGACCAAGCTGACAGTGGCCCAATGCTCTTCACTAAACAATCCCCTCTCATATTAACACACCTCTGTCTCTTTTCTTCAAGGATTACTTGGTCTGTGGTATTCTGTTCGAGCAGTAGTAAAAAAAATGACTAATAGGGATTTGTGCAACTGGTGTCAGGGTCTACGCTAGATTCCCAAGAGGAAAAGCGTGGCATAAGAAGGGTTATTTGAAGCTTGGAGCACCTAATACTACAGGATCAGAGGAAGGTGCATTGCAAATGAAATAGGTGGAGATATCAGAGGGCTGGCTGTGTTCTTTGCAATGCTTACTTCGCAGCAGCCTAGCAGAGCGTATGGATCAGTCAAGTGAATGTGTGCCCTGATTAGAACCAATTAAGATCCATTTTTGTATGAGAGCCAGACTCTAGGCTCTTACGTTCATCTAGGAAACCTTACCAAATCTAAGCTTTCTGCCTCCTGAAATGTGACAATGTTTGTAAATCTTGTGGGCCATTTCAAGACATTACTTTGCAATGCAGGCAGGAGGGGACCCTCATGTCTCCTTCCTAAAGGACTTTCATTTCCCACTATGATGTGATGTTGGGCTCTTGAATATCCTCAGCCTTTTGTCCTATTAAGGTGCTTGCTGTTTGCCTCTCTACTCCCTGTTAGGAGCTGTCTAGGATAACTAATTAAAGCACAGAGTTTGTAGGCAGGTAAGACTTGGTTCAAATACCAAACCTGCAATTAACTTCAGTATGTGAAGCTTTGCTTTCTTCATCAATGAAATGGAACTGATTGCATCCATAAAATAATTTGGTTTTGAGGAGTGAAGAAGATGACAGGAAAACTGCTACAGCAAGAAGATGCTAAAATTTGATATGCATTCAATGACTTAAAAATGTTACTTTTTTCTGTCTGTGATTTTTGGTACTGGGCCATGCTCATTCAATCTGAAAATTGCCACCATTGTAGACTTTAGAGGAATGTAAGTCAAAAAGTCAATATGCTTTCAAACCATAAAATTTTGTAGAAGAAAAGAAAGTAACCTTGAAAGATTAAAATTTTATTTGTAACAAATTGATCAGTCTTAGAGTTTTACTCAGGCTTATAGGCCTACAAGTTCAGATGTGCATGAGTGTGTTCTGTCAAGTAAGATACCCACAGGAACATGCCTTTTCCAAAGAGCTCCGTTCTGAGAGAACCTGAATCTTGAACAGAAGTCTCAGATCTCCTGATCTCTTTGGTGATTTTTTTAAAAAAAATTTTATCTGATAGCCTTCCTCAGATCTTTCTGTTTAACTTGGATTTCAATTTCCAAAAGACAATTTTACCATCTAACTTCAAGTGGTGTCAGGACCTATTTGATCCTCCTTGACTCTCTAAGCCAGCACTGGACAATAACAAGATCCAATTAATCTCCCATTATCTCTTAAGCCTTGGACAAGGTAGTGCCCATCCACAAAGTAGTGTTTGTCATCTACTATTTTCTAGTTAGATTCAAATTTTAGGGATTTGTATGTTAAGGCATTTTTTCCTGGAAGTTTCTGAAAAGCCATACATTTATTCTTTTCCAAATCATTAATGATTGATTGTTAGCACTACTGAAATTATTCTTTAGAACTGGTAGCAGCTTTTCAAGGCTAGTCACTATTAATAATTTTGAGAATAACTTTGATGACCACTGCCCCATTAATCTTTGTAAAGCTAACATTGGAATGGCTCTTGCAGTAATTTGGTCTAGAAGTTGTTTGTAGTCATGCAGAATCCCTTCTTTAGATGTTTGTTGAGCCTCTGACTGGTCAATATAATCTTCACAGCTAAAAATGCATATGATCCATTCATTGATCAAAATATTAATTGATGCTAATAAACTCCTATTCCTCATACCATAAAACAGACATTTTATTACTTTACCTCACATTTGCCCATTCAGGTACTGGCATAATCATATTGACAGGTTCTGGTTCTGGGGTCAGAACAAGTAGCCTATACACCCCTAGAAGCTCCTTGCCCACTTTAAGCCTTACTGGCTATCAGAACAAGACAAAGGAGAATGCTTACCTAGAACATACAAATCATGAACTCTCCAACAGCCTTTTATAACACGTACTATTAATCAACTGTATTTTAAATAAGGTACTCATTGTAATGTCTGTTCACATTTTCCCCTAAATCCTTACCTGTGCTGTCTCCTTCCTTCCATTCCTTCTAATCCAGCACAAGTAAGTTGTTAGAAATCAAAGATCTTAACACAGACACACAGACACAGACACACAGACACACACAGACACACAGACACACACACACACACACACACACACACACACACACACACACACACACACACACACACACTCCACAGCACAGCTCCACAACAGAGCGTAACTACAGAGAAGAATCTAAGATCCCATCTGTCTGGACTCTGATCCTAATCAACTCATTGCTTCTGCCATTCATTTTTGTCTTAGTTCCTGGAGGCTCTCTGTCTAGAATTAGAATTTGTCTTCACCAAGTTTTATAAATTCAAGAATTTACTTTTCTGCTAGAAAGTCAAACAAGGACAAGAACTTGCTCAATTAGCATTTCTAATCTCTAGTCTCCATAAATCATTGGTTTTATATATACCATGCATGTTTTTGGAGAAAGATCCCACTATGTAGACCAGCCTAGCCACATTTGCCTCCGGAGTGCTGGAATTAAAGGTGTGTGCCACCATATGAGGTTATACTTCAATTCATGATGATATCTCCCAATTGTAGTAACACAGCATATTATCTGTGATAGAGAGTGTTATTATCTTGAGATTTCAACACAACAATTGAATGTGGAATGCAAACTAGAAATAGCTTGGAGCTATTTTAGTGAATGATGAATTTTTAGGTCTTTTTGCTGTTGCTGTTGATTTCCTTATTAGTAGAATTATAAATGGATAGATAGCTCTTTTGTGAATTCCAGAGAGTGTAATTTTAAATATTTATTTATTTATTTATTTATTTATTTATTTATTTATTTATTTATTTATTTATTTATTTATTTATTTAATGTGCTTATGTGTTTTTCTGCTTGAGTTTGTGTGCATGAAAGCCATAGGTTGCTAAATCCCTTGGAAACAGAGTTTCAGGCTTTTGTTAGCTACACAAAATGGGTACTGGAAAATGAACCTCGATCCTCTACAAAAACAGTTAGCACTCCTAACCACTGAGGAATCTGTGCTAGCTAGTTTTATGCCAACTTGACAGAAGCCAAAATTATCTAAAAGAAAGGAACCTAAATTGAACAAAATGACTCCATAAGATCCAGTTATAGAGTATTTTCTTAATCAGTGACTGGTCGGGGAGAACCCAGCCTATTATGGGTGCTGTTATCCATGGGCTGGTGGTCTTATAAGAAAGCAGGCTGAGCAGTCACAAGAAACAAGTAATTAAGCACTTCTACATGGCGTTTGCATCAGCTCCTGCTTCTAGGTTTCTGCCCCAGTTTAGTTCTTGCCTGGTTTCCATGATGAACAGTGTTGTGGAAGAATGCTGACCCAGCCTAACTCCATCTTGAGATTAGAGCTGCTTTGTTACAAGGTCAAAGGTAGTTCATTCATTGTTTTGTAAATCTTGAGTTTGAATTTGTCTTAACTCATTTCCTGAATCTGACATGTTCTATACCCTATACTTTGACCTCTACCTTAATAGGATAAGATATTCTGTCAAATCTGACAAGTTTCTATATAACCAAAACCTCTAGGAAACCTCTTAGCCTTGCAGTTTTGGGTCTATAAAACCTACATTTCTACTGTGTCCATAGCTATTTTCTCAAATCCCACTGTAGGAAGATAGCTTTGTCTGACAGAAAACTAAGTTTACTTAATTTGACAAAACAAACAAACAAACAAACAACAACAAAAAACAAACAGTAGTTTTTACTCTTGTTGGGTGTGCTTAGCAATATAATTCAAATAGAGATTTTTCTCTCCAAGTTGCTTTTGGTCATGAGATCATAGTATTTCATTATAGCAATACTAACCTCAAGAAATTGTTACTACAATAGTGGAGTATTTCTTTGACAGAACAGGCTATGTTTTTGGGAGGGTCATGGAAGGACTTTGGAACTTTGGGCTAGAAAAGCCACTGAGTGTTGAGAACTCATTGTCTGTTCTGTCAGAGTTTTTAGGATAAGCATGTTGAAAGCAGTTCAGACAATGGAGGCTTAGCTTATGAAGTTTGAGAGGGAAGCAAAGATGTTAGTGGGTTATTTGTGTGAAGAATTTGTGATGTCTGGTCAGCTGGAGCTGAAGAATTGGCTGATTAACAAGAGATCAGAACCACTAAAGTAAAACCTTTACATTACTGGAATAATTGATTCTGGTCAGCCAGAGCTGAGAGATTACTGGCCATTAAGAAGAGACCAAATCGCTGAAATGAAATTTTCTGGGAAGTGTTTTCTCATAGAAGTTGTGTTCCAGTGGCATCCAATGTTCTACCTGGAGTTGGCTGCTGAACTTGGTAGTATAAGAATCTTCCAGGTGGTACTTGTTCTGAAGGCACAAGTCATGGTGAACAGCTGAAATATGGCACTGTGAGAGGCTAGGAGGGGGGCATTCATTGATGAAGGTGCAGCCACAGGGGTAATTGAAGGCCCAGATTGAAGGAATCATGCTGAAAAGTTGAGGCTTGGCACCATGAAGAGAGCCTAGGAAAGGCCATTGGTAAAAGTGGAGCCCAGCTGTGGCCGAAGACCTCAGAATTTTGGAGATGGCAATGTCATGTAATGGCCATCAAGAATACCAGCAGCCTTGGAGTAGAACTTGACTAAGCTTTAAGGTCAAGCTGTATGTGCTGCACAGGACAGAGCCATAGAAGTTCCCAAGTTCCTTGTAGGAGCCCAGAAGACCATGAGTAGATCTCATGAGTTATTTACACTATTGGAATTTAGTTCTGCTTTACAGGAGGCAATGCCAGCACCAGGAACCCTAGTTAAGACACTGATATCTGCTTATCAACTTCCCTTAAAACATACCCAACAGCCCTAAACTGCACCACTTCCCTGGGCTCCATGTTCTAGCCCACAACTTTAACAGAAGACTTCTGCTTTACTGGAGGCCATGCAGTACTAGGAATCACATAAACTAAGCAGGTACTTGGGACCCCAGAGGCCATACAAGTACTTGGAACCCTAGTGTCAATGTTGACACCCAAACCTAAGAGGCCACACAGACCATAAAGGCTCCATTGGAAACACCCTACTAGACCTGAAGAGTCTCTGGTCACCAAAACCACATTCCACTTAGGTCAGAAGACCAGAGAGGAAACAGAAACTAAGGGAAAAACCTTCTAAAAAAGATAATCTCAGAAATTAGCACCTAAAACAATAATAACCCCAAATCCAAATGACAAGAGGCCAGCTTTAAGAATACAATAAAAAACAACCAGGACAATATGGTACCACCAGAGCCCAATTATCCTACTACAGGAAGCCCTGAATACTCTAATACAGCCAAACCACAAGAAGATGACCTTAAGTCCAATCTCATAAAGATGATATGATAGAGGCCTTTAAGAGGAAATGAATAAATCCCTTAAAGAAATACAGGAAAATGCAATCAAAGAAGTGAAGGAAATGAATAAAACTGTTCAAGGTCTGAAAATAAAAACACACAAACTGAGGAAATCCTGGAGATGGAAAATCTAGGTAAGTAAACATGAACAACAGATACAAGCATTGTTGTGCCAGGAAGTATTCATGAATCTCAAAAGACCACCAAGGAGTGGTTTCCGATGCAGTTGCATTAGGGTTTCTTTATTACAAGCTCGGGCTTGGGCTCTCCTCCATCCCAACCCTGACACAGCAGGATGGGAAGGCAGAACAGCCTCAAATCCTCAGCAGGATAAGGTTTTATAGGAAATGGGAGCAAGTGAGGAGATGTCAAACCCTGCAAGCATCTAATAGAATAGCTATTGTAAGCCAACAGGTGGGTGCTCTGGAGCAAAACCATGAACAATCACAAACAGTCTGAAGTACATCTAAAACAATCACACTAATCTTTGATTGACTGTTGCTAGGAAATAGCTTCTTTTCTTTTAGGATGAAGGCCAATCCCAAAATAGAGTAGGGTTGGCCTCTCAGCATCACCAACAGAATACAAGAAATTGAAGAAAGAATCTCAGGCATAGAAAATACAATAGAAGAAATTTATATATCTGTCAAAGAAAATGTTAAATCTAAAATGTTCCTGGCACAAAACATCTAGAAATCTGGGACACCATAAAAGGACCAAATCTAAGAATAATAGAAATAGAAGAAGAAGAAGGCTCAAAGGCCCAGAAAATATTTTCAATAAAATTGTAGAAGAAATTTTTGTTAATCTAAAGAAAGAGATGACTATAAATGTACCGGAACCTTGAAGAAGGCCAAATAAATTAAACAAGAAAAGAAAGTCCCTGTGCCATATAACAATCAAAACACTACATGTACAGAACAAAGAAAGATTATCAAAAGCTGCAAGGGAAAAATTCCAAATAGTATATAAAGATAGACCTATTAGAATTGTATCCAACTTCAAAAAAGAAACTCTAAAAGCCAGAAGAGCCTTAGATGTCTTGCAGATTCTAAGAGACCACAGATGCCAGCCCAGACTACTACACTCAGCAAAATTTTCAATCACAATAAATGGATAAAACAGAATATTACACAACAAAACCAAATTTAAACAATACTAATCTACAAATTCATCACTATAGAAGGTACTAGAAGGAAAGCCCAACACAGAGAGTTTAACTACACCCAATAAAACACAGGAAATAAATAATTTTATACCATCAAAACCAAAGAAGGGAAGCAAACACACACACACACACACACACACACACACACACACACACACACACACACTGCCACCATTAAATCAAAATAACAGGAATTAGCCATCATTGGTCATTGATATCCCTCAATATCAATGGACTCAATTTCTCAATAAAAAGACATAAGCTAATAGAACCAATGTGAATACAGAATCCATCATTCTTCTGCATACAAAAAATACACCTCAACATCAAGGGTAGACATCACCTCAGAGTAAAAGCCTGGAAAAAAGATTTTCCAAGGTAATGGATCAAAGAAGCAAGCTGGTGTAGCCATTCTAAAATCTAACAAAACAGGCTTTCAACCAAAATTAATCAAAAGAGATATGGAAGGACACTTCATACACTTCAAAGGAATAATCTACTAAGATGACATCTTAGTTCTGAACATCTATGCTCCAAATGCAAGAGCACCCACATTTGTGAAAGAAACATCACTAAAGCTTATATCTCAAATCAAACTCCATACATTAATAGTGGGAGACTACAACACCATGTTCTGATCAATGGACAGGTCATACAGACATAAACTAAAAGGAGAAATAATGGAACTAATAGATGTTATACTCAAATGTACCAACAATCATCTACAGAACTATTTACCCAAATACAAAAGAATATACCTCCTTCTCAGCACCTCAAAGAACCTTCTCCAAAACTGACCATATACTTGGCCATGAAGCAAGTCTCAATAGAGACAGAAAACCCCTCGTATCTTATTATACCAACATGGATTAAAGCTGGAATCCAACAATAACACAAGCAACAGAAAGATTTACAAACTCATGGAATCTGAACAACTCTCCACTGAATGACTACTGTGTCAAGGAAGAAATAAATGAAGAAATTAATGACTTTCTAGAATTCATTGTAAATGACTGTACAACATATACTAGCTTATGGGACATAATGAAAGCAGTGCTAAGTGAACATTTTATATCACTAAGTGCTTTCATGAAGAAATTAGTGAGATCTAAATTCTAGCAATTTAACATCACACCTGAAAGCTTGAGAACAAAAAGACACAAACATATTCAAGATGGCAAGAAATAATCAAACTTGGGCTGAAATCAATAAACTAAAATCAAAGAGAATACAAAGAATAAATGAATCAAAGAGTTGGTTCTTTGAGAAAATCATCAAGATAGATAAACCCTTAGCTAAACTAAAAGACACAGAGAGATATCCAAATTAACAAAATCAGAAATGAAAAGGGGGGGGGGCATAACAATGGACACTGAAGAAATACAAAGAATCATTAGTTCTTACTTTAAAAACCAGTACTCCACAAAACTGGACAATCTAAAAGAAATGAATGGGCTATTTTCTTGATAGATACAATCCACCAAAATTAAATCAATATTGGATAAATAATTTAAATAGGCCTATAACTCCTAAGGAAATAGAAGCAGTCATTAAAAGTCTCACAACCAAAAAAAAAAAAAAAAAAAAATCCCAGGGCTAGATAGATTTAGCACATAATTATGCCATACTTTCAATGAAGAGCTAATACCAATACTCCTCAAATTATGCCACAAAATAAGCTCAGAAGAAACATTGCTAAACTCATTTTATGAAGTCACAGTCACCCCTATACCTAAACCACACAAAGATTCAGCATATAAAGAGAATTTCAGACCAATTTTTCTCATGAACATTGATAATAAAATACTCAATAAAATACTCACAAACCAAATCCAAGAACACATGAAAAAGATCATCCAACATGATCAAGTAGTGACGCAGGACTCCTCATCGCAGCTACAGGAAAATCAGCTCAATTTGGACTTCATCCATGACTTCCATCAGCCATAGAAGATCCAACTCCAGTCTCAGCTCTACTCCACTCAAGCACTATAGTTGTAGCAGGAATTTTTCTAATAATTTGATTTCACCCACTTATATCAAATAAAAATACTATTTTAACAATAATATTCTAACAATAATTCTAACAATTAATATTCTAACAATAGTAGTAAATCACGCTATTTACGGCTCTCTGTGCACTAACCCAAAATGACATAAAAAAAATCATAGCATTCTCCACATCTAGCCAACTAGGCCTAATAATAGTAACACTAGGAATTAATCAACCATATTTTGCCTTCCTACATATCTGCACACATGCATTTTTTAAAGTTATATTATTTATATGTTCTAGATCAATTATTCACAGCCTTAATGACGAACGAGACATTCGCAAAATAGATAACATAATAAAAACACTTCCATTTACTTCATCTTGCCTAACCATTGGAAGTCTAGCCCTAACAGACATACCATTCTTAACAGGCTTTTATTCAAAAGACCTAATTATTGAAGCCATTAACACATGTAATATCAATGCCTGAACCCTACTAATTACACTTATTACCACATCCATAACAGCCATGTATAGTATATGAATAATCTACTTTGTTACAATAACTAAACCACGTTAACCCCCAGTGACGCAGGAATGGTTCAATTCAACATGTGCAAATCTGTTAATGTAATCCACAATACAAACAAATTTAAAGAGAAAAAATCCCATATGATCATCTCATTAAATGCTGTATTAGTTAGGGTTTCCATTGCTGTGAAGAGACACCATGACCATGGCAACTCTTATAAAGGACAACATTTCATCAGGGCTGGCTTACAGGTTCAGAGGTTCAGTACATTATCATCAAAGAGGAGTATGGCAGCATTCAGGCAACCATGGGGATGGAGGAGCTGAAAGTTCTACATCTTGTTCCAAAGGCAAACAGGAGAACACTACTGTCTTCCAGGCAGCTAGGAGGAGGGTCTCAAAGCCCATCCCTATAGTGACACACTTCCTTCAACAAGGCCAAACCTACTACAACAAGCCCACACTTCCTAATAGTGTCACTGTCTGGTCCAAGCATATTAAAACCACCACCGATGCTGAAAAGGCCTTTGACAAAATCCAACACCCCTTTATGATAAAGGTATTGGAGAGATCATGGATATAATGCATATGCCTAAACACAATAAAGGAAATATACGGCAAGGCCTATAGCCAATATAAAATTAAGTGGTGAGAAACTCAAAGAAATTCCACCAAAATCAGGGACAAGACAAGGCTGTCTACTCTCTCCATACCTATTCAATATATCACTTGAAGGTTTAGCCAGAGCAACAAGACAACTAAAGGAGATCAAGGGGATACAAATTGGAAAGGAAGAAGTCAAAGGATCGCTATTTTCAGATGATATGATAGTGAACACAAGAAACTCCAAAAATTCTACCAGAGAACTCCTCTAACTGATAAACACCTTCAGCGAAGTGTCTGGATACAAAATTAACTCAAAAAAAAAAAAAAAAATCAGTAGCCCTTCCAAATGACTAACAGGCTGAGAAATAAATCAGGGAATCAACAACCTTCACACATTAGCCACACATAATATAAAATGCCTTTGTGTAACTCTAACCAAACAAGTGAAAGACCTGAATAACAAGAACTTCAAGTCTGTGAAGAAAGAAATTAAAGAAAATATCAGAAGATGGACCTATCTTCCATGCTCATGGATTGGTAGGATTAACATAGTAAAAATGACCAAAAGCAACCTACAGATTCAATGCAATTCCCATAAAAATTCCAACACAATTATTTACAGACATTGAAAAAGCAAAACTCAACTTCCTATGGAAAAACAAAAACCCAGGTTAGCTAAAACAATAAAAGAACTTCTGGAGGTATCATCATCCTTGATTTCTAGCAATACAGAACAATAGTAACAAAAACCACATGGTATTGACATAAAAGTAGACAGTTGATCAGTGAAATCAAATTGAAGACCCAGAAGTACATTCACACACCTATGGATATTTGATTTTTGACAAAGAAGCCAAAATTATACAATGCAAAAAAGAAAGCACCTTCAACAAATGGTGCTGTTTTAACTGGATGCCAGCATGTAGAAGAATGCAAACAGATCTATATCTATTGCCTGCACAAAACTCTAGTCCAAGTGAATCAAAGACATAAAACCAGATACACTAAACCTCATAGAAGAGAAAATGGGAAATATCCTTGAACACATTGGCACAGGAAACAACTTCCTGAACAGAACACTAATCATGAGACACTAAAATCAACAGTTAATAAATGGGATCTCATAAAACTTAAAAGCTTCTGGAAGGCAAAAGACTCCATCAGAAGGACAAAATGGCAGCCTACAAAATGTGAAAAGATCTTCACTAACCCCACACCTGACAGAGGGCTGATATCCAATATATATATGCAAGAAATTAAACACAAACTAACCAAATAACCCAATTAAAACAAGGGATACAAAAATAACAGAATTCTCAACAGACAAATCTCTAATGGCTAAGAAGCACTTAAAGAACTGTTCAATGTCCTTAGTCATCAGGAAAATGCAAATTAAAAAGCCTTTTAGATTTCATCTTATATCCTCCAGAATGGCTAACATCAAAAAGTCAATTGACGTCTCATTCTGATGTGGAGCAAGGGGAACATTTCTCCATTGCTGGTCAAACTTGTACAGGCTCTTTGGAAATCAATTGGGTGGTTTCTCAGATAACCAGGAATATATCTATGTCAAGACCCAGCTATACTACTCCTGTGCATATACCTAAAGGATGGTCCACCATACCACAAGAACACTTTATTAACTATGTTCATAGCAGCTTTATTCATACTAGCCAGAACTGGAAGCAACCTAGATTTCCCTCAGCCAAAGAATGCATAAAGAAAATGTGGTACATTTATAGAATGTGGTTATTTTTCAGCATTAAAAACAATGACATCATGAAATTTGCTGGCAATGGGATAGAACTAGTAAAGATCAACCTGACTGAGGTAATTCAGACCCAGAAAGACAAGCATGGTATATACCCATTTATAAGCGGATACTAGCCATAAAGAATAACCCTGCTACAATCCACAGACACAAAGAAGCTAAGTAACAAGGAGGATCTTAAGAGGAGAATTTGTGAATCTCATTGAGAAGGGGAAATAGAATAGATGTTGTGGGTGGATGAGGGAGGGGACTGAGCAGGAGTGGAGGTGGTGATTGGGGCAGGAGAGATCAGGTAGGAAGAGGACTGAGGAAGAGCATTCAGAGAATTGGGCATGAACTGCTAAACAAGGAGCCTGCGTGGGAATGACCTAGGCCCTCTGTACATACACTACAATTGTGTAGTTTGGTTTTTATGTTGGACTCCTAACAGTGGGAGCAGGGTCTACCTCTGACTCTACTCTCTACCTTTAGAACACTTTCCTCCTGCTGAGTTGCCTCTTCTAGCCTTAATAGGAGAGGGTGTGCTTAGTCTTACTGTACCTTGATACACCAGGGCTGGTTGACATACATGGGAGGCCTCCCTTTTTCTGAAGAAAAATGGAGGAGGAGTGAATGGGGGTGGGCTCAGAAAGAGAAGGTGGGGGTGAGCAACTGGGAAGAGAGGAGGGAGGAAACTGCAGTTGGGATGTAAAATAAATAAATAAACTAATTGGGGGGGAAAAGTTCCTCTTGAAGTCCCTGTAAATGTCATGGCTTGCAGAAAAAGGACCTAAGAGAGGTGAAAAATACAATTCAGGTCAGCACCACTTTATCAGGTGCTAGATTAAAACTTCTAGAGTCTGACCTCATGGTTTATTGTTCTTATAGGCTTAAGTGCAGTATAACTTTGGGGGGGAGGGTAAAGTCTCTATATGACAATTATCACAACAAAACTTCAGGCTACATGGAGACTCCCTTGCAAAGCTCACCTCTATAGCAAAGCACCTATGACCCTTACAATAAGAATGAGCTCTACTGACTGCTAAACAGTGCTCAGGGTAAGGGCCTACGGAGAGAGGATTTATAATAAGCATAAGGATAGATTTTATTGATAGAGTAGACAAAGTGATTGGGATCTCTTTGATAAGGAAGGGGTCTATTCATAGAGAGACAACGTTCAGGGTTAGGGCCTAAACAATACTCAGGACTTTGGGGAATTCAGGTGACGGCTGGCTCCAGATAATGGTGAAAGGATCACCAGGTTGGTAGAGAGCATCTCCTCCAGCTTCCGGGTGAAGCAGGACTGCGTGTTTTACAGTTCTGGCTCCTCCAGGGCTCTCTCTAAGCTGTGCCTCCTACAGGTTCCCACCCCATTGTTCAATCACCACAGACACACTTACCAAAGCACATGATCAGACAGATTACTGCATCTAGAAGCTTTCTTGAACTTGAAATGGCACTTAGTACTTTCTGGAAACATTTCTCCTTTACTGAAACCATAACAGAAAACATCCATGCTCTGGGGATCTTTTACCTCCTTTGTACCTTTCCTTCATTTCCTCAAAACTGCAAATTACCTCTCATCTCTTGGGCCCACTTATCATTAAGAAGTTTTTCTTTTTCCTGAGAAAACAGCTCAAGGGCAGAGGAAAATTCCAAATTACAGTCATACCATCAAGTAGAAACTTTTCTTCTCTTTCAAATGAATCATAAAAATAGCAAATGAGTATTAGCCTTGTCTTGAGAGAAGTTCAATAAATAGCTGAAACAAAGTGGGCTTCAGGTTTGAAGGCTGTGATGAGCTGGGAAGAAAGGGTGTCCGATGCTGCAGAAGCAGCTGGGACCATAGTAATACTATTCAACAAAATGGGTCGTACTAATGTCAAGTATTCTGTGTATTGTCAAATCCATCTACAGTGCATCAACAGGCTTTTTTCCCCTAGAAGTGTATAGATAAAATAATTGGAGCTCAGATCTGTAGCCTTAGGCTTCTAAAGATGATATCTAATTGTTGTCATGGTAACTCACAGAGCGCCATCTTTAAAAGAATTGAGCTCATATATATGCTTAGAAATTTAGCCCTAAAGCAGACCCTCTACTTGCCCATTTACCTGCATATCTCTGTTCCCTGAAAGCTTTGCTTCTGGTTTTTATTTACATTCAGTGTCCCAGGAATAAAGAATGCAAAGCAAGTAAACAAATGTATTGAGGCTCTGCATTAAAGAATTCCCATATGACTTCTTTGCCTTTTGGCTAAGATGAAGCAGGAATTTTCCATGCTACATTTTAGATTTCAAACTAAATGAGCATTGCTTCCACAAACCAAATAATGTTTGGTTCGTTGTTTGTTTCTCCTTTCTACTGACTTTTTATGTCTGAACTTTTATTTGGAAACTACAAGTCAATAGGTTGGAGAAATAATGAACTTCTCCCTTATAGCACGTGTTTTTGTGTGTCAGTTGAGGACCTGCCTAGTTAGAAGTTTGCATCTTCACTTACCTTCTCAGCATCTGCTGTCCTCCAGGTAGGTTCTAAGACACATAAACTCATATAGTCCTGTATGAGTTCCCTCATACATGAAGGTCTCTCATAACTCTTCATGCCTCCAGAATTGAGACACCTACATAAAAAGTACAATACAATAGAATAGGATCCCAAGGTAGTGGTAACAGCACTGAAAGGAGCTAAGAGGTCATGAACTCTGCTCTATTATTATTATTATTATTATTATTATTATTATTATTATTAATATTTATATTTGTAAATGAGAAAAATGAAAGAGAAAAATAAAGTGTCTTGCCCATGGATTTGTTGAGTTAAAAACAAGATCTGGGTGCTGTAGATATGGTATCTTAGAGTAACTATAATCATGACCAAAAGCAACTTGGGGAAGGAATTCGGGGTTTATTTGGAATATACTTCCACATCGCTGTTCATCATTGAAAGATGTCAGGAGAGGAACTCAAACAGGTCAGGGACCTCCAGGCAGGAGCTGATGAAAAGGCCATAGAGTGGTCCTGCTTACTGGATTATTCCTTTGCTAAATGTGCTCTCTTTTATAACCCAGGACAACCAGCCCAGGAATACTACCACTCACAATGGCTGGACCCTCCCCCAACAAACACTAATTAAAGAAACTTCTCTACAGCTGGACCATTTAGAGGTAGCTTCTCAATTGAGGTTCCCTCCTTTCAGATGACTCCAATTTGTGTCATGCTCATATGAAACTAGCAGCACAATTGACTTCTTGTCAACTCACAAACACATCCCTGTTAAGTCACAACCTTTTCTTTCTTGTTCATCCCCAATAACACACATTAATGTCAACACCAACATATAGAACATTTTATAAACCTAAAAAGTCCCACAGTCTTTACAAATGAAAAGACTTTTAACATTTACTCTCTTTGAAAAATCCAAAGTCTCTTTTAAAACCTAAAATCTTTTTTAAAAAATTCAGTCTCTCAACTGTGGGCTCCAGTAAAATTAAATATAAATTAAATACTTCCTTACTTCCAGAGGGAAGAAACAGGACACAATCACCATCATATCAAAGCAAAACCAAACTCCAACAGTCTAAACATCTAATACCTGGGATTCACTCATGATCTCTGTGCTTCTCCAAGGGGCTTTGGTCATTCTCTGGCTCTGCCCTCTGCAGCACACACTCAGTTTGTTGTCTAAGTTCAGGCAGACTCTATTCCATTACTGCTACTGTTCTCAGTGGCCATTCCGTGGTACTGACATCTTCAAAATGCTTTCCTTAATACTTTTGTCACTACAATTTGTCTTAGTTAGGGTTACTATGACTTTCATGAAGCACCATCACCAAAAGTCACTTGGGGAGAAAACAGTTTATTTAATTCACAATTCCATATAACAGTTCATCATCAAAATGGTGAGGACAGGAACTCATGCAGAGCAGGAACCTGGAGGCAGGAGCTGTTGTAGAGGCTATAGAGGACTGCTGCTTACTAGATTGCTCCAATGACTTGCTCAGCCTGCTTTCTTGTAGAACCCAGAACTACAAGTCTAGGGATAGAGAGCACCACCTACAATGGGCTGGGAACACCCCAATCAGTCACTAATTAAGAAAATGCCCTATGATCTTGCCAACAGCCTGATCATATGAAGGCATTTTCTATTTTATAATTAGTTCCCTCCCTCCTCTTCTCCCAGTCCTCCCACCACCCTTCTCCCAAACCCCACACCCCTCCGCCATCTACTCCTCCCTTTCTTTTCAGAAGAGGGGAGCCCTCCTATGGATTTCAACCCACTCTGGCATTTCAAGTTGCAGTAAGAGTAGACTCATTCTCATGGAGGCATTTTCTTTATTTTTATTTTATTCATTTATTTACTTATTTTATGTACATTGGTGTTTTGATTTCATGTATGTCTGTGTGAGGGTGTTAGTTTCCCTGGATCATTAGTTACAGATAGTTGTGAACTGGCATGCAGGTGCTGGTAACCGAACCCTGGTTCTCTGGAAGAGCAGCCAGTGCTCTTAACCACTGAGTCAACTCTCCAGCCCACTGCAGGCATTTTCTAAATTGTGTTTTCCTCCTCTCAGGTAATTTTACTCTTGTGTCAAGCTGACATATCTAGCACAGGGCTGAAGATGATATAAACATGGGCACAAATACCCAATGTGCTGTGTTCATAGGAATAATCATAAGTATAAGTTGCATAATGGCTCAGCAAGAACTTAATGAGAAGAGGTGAATAGCCATAGTATTGTATAATTAGTAAAGGAAGAAGGAAAGCCTTGTTAGGTTATTTAATGTATGTGATTGTTGGAGCAATTCAGCCGAGTTTAATGGAGTTTGCTGTTTTTCTTTACATAAATCAATGTTCATGAAAGTTAATGGTAATTATGTTTCTTGCTTATGAGAATTTGCTTAACAAATGATTTTTTTTAAAAATAGAATTATTTCTCCTTGTGAAGCAAGTAGGGTTATGCTTTCAAATTGTTCTTACAGGGAAGTGAAATAAGGCATAAATGCTAAGCTTGCCCTCCATTTTGAAAGTTATTGTTATTAAACGATACTCAGACATCATGCAACTTAGAGAGCCATATTGTGGTTCATTAAAATCAATTCCACCAAGTACAAATTATGATGCTGAGTCTCACAGGATGGAGGAGTATCTGACAAGATGAAGTACCAGTCAAGAGTCCTCCTCTCCTATTTTGTTTTGTTTTTTTTACCTCTGTTTTTAATGATGCCTCAAAATTGACAACTACTCTGTATTTGTGAAGAAATGGCTAGATGGTAACCCGATCCCAGAACATGATTATTTTCTATCATGGTTGCAGTGAAGGTTCCATGGACAGCAATACTTCTATCAGTGTTTGACAATCACCCATGTAGCCATTCAAGGTCAGGAAATTTTCAAGTCAATAATCTTTCTGATTATGTCTTATTTAGTGCATTTGTGTTGATTAAACTGTGGAGTTCAAATACATTAGTTTGTCTTCATTGTGACAAAATATTTGAGGCAAATAGCTTTAAAGGGGAAAGGTTGGTTTATGGTTTCATTCTATGGTCATTTGGCTGTGTTGCTTCTTAGCTTGGATTGAGATAGAACACAAGAGTTGAGAGCATTTGTTCATTGAAAATGATTTACTTCATGGTAGACAGGGGCCAGGCAAAAAGATGGTGACACGGAAAAGAGGGGTGGTAATGATAGATGCCCCCAAGGTACATCCTGTATGGAATCCTTCCTCTATTTAGGTCCTGCCTTCCACAGTGTCTATCATCTGATATTCAGTTAAGTTATAAACTTATCAATGGATTGATGGGTGAGACCAGAGTTCTCATGATACAATCACATCGAAAATGTATCTTAGAACATGGCTGCCAATCCTGGGCCCAAACCATCAAACCATAAGGCTTTGGGGAGACATGTAACGCCCAAGTACGTCACACACTGATAAAATAGAACAATTTTGAGCAAGGGTCCTGAAAAGTGGCTACAGGAAAAGACATGGTATAAGGAATGAATTATAGCTTTTAATTCAGTCAGTCAAAATCTTATTTTGAATTCTAATAGAAAAAAGTTTATTTTATTGTGATTTTGTTGTTTTTGTTGTTGTTGTTTGGATTTTTGTTTATCAGTCTAAATGTTTGTGAGAGATATCACTTATAGTCTTAATGTGGTTGAATCTTTCATTGACAAACTGCAGAGTTCTGTGCACAGTTGTGTCTTTTTTGAGGAAACTAATGGATTGATAACTATCACTGACCAGAAAGAGAAGAGGATTAGGAATTAACAAGACAAGTTAATGATTTTTAAAAAAAAGTTATTTTTTTCTATTGAAAGTACCACATACATGCACATTACATTTTCACTCCTTTATTGACAACAGCCTGGAATTTTATTTGGATCTGTTTCTCCCCAGTATGCATTCCACTTGGCCTAGACTGGCTCCATAGGGGAGAAAACAGAATACATTACCAGAGTTGATCAATGCATAGCAGTTTCCTGGCCTGTGATTGATTCATTTTAAGTACAAGATTCAAGGTAGCCTAATCAGACAGATGTCAGAGTTGCTCTCCATATAGACTTGAACCTGAGAATACATAGACATACCAATAATTTTGACCCTAATCAAAGACCTTTTTTTTGATAGAGTCAACACAGGAAGATGAATTTAGAGAGATGCCAACACCCTGATTGAAGTCTTGACTTCTATCTTTAACTATTCTTAGGAAATGCCTTGCTCAGAAATTGAAATAGGGGAGCTGGTAAATTTTCATAATCAAGTTGCATTGAGTTGAGGCCAAATAAATATTAAGAGGTAACATTCCCCAGGAAGTTAGAAAATAAAGATACAAAAGTTACAGTCACATTTAATTTAATGTTTTTCCCCTATTTTATTTATAAATAAACACAGGTAACTTTGGTTTCAAGTCTGAGTTCTGTGACCATCACTGTTCCTAGTTAGGCAAATATGTTTATCAAATTGCTTTCTAAAGAATTATACTGATTTTATATTCCCAACAACATATGCAACATTATTTCTCACTAATTTAGTAGCCAAACATTATCACATTTTCCAGCTGTTTATTTTACTAATTAGAGATTGAATATTTTTTCTCATTTCCTCCTAGATTACCTGTGTTTATCTTGTGAATTCATGTCAATTTTCCATTCTCCTTTGGAATTTCATTGCTTTTTCTCTTACTGAATTTAAATTTTTATTTCATTCTTAAACAGTAATTTTAAGCACAGAGCATGAAACCAGTGCCCGTTTTGACACTCAATGGGGCATCACAAATAGAGTTCTGGGGCTGCCAACTCCTGAACTCCAAAATATGTGGATAGCAGATTTTTCTTTTCTCAAAGTGGTAGCTGAATTGACTTCTGAAACAAACAGACAGACAAATAAACAAGAAACAAAGCAAAATAAATGGAATCTTTCTGTACAACTATGGCCCAATGGGGCTGTTTGGCAAGAAAAGCTAAAGCATACAACTGACCTGTTAGCAGTTTAGCAGTGTGAAGAAACCTGTACATGGTTTATTACACGCCATTGTGTCTCACAGATGTTATTTTTTACTTAAGGCATTTATTGGGTGTAAAAACCTGCTCGAGGGTTTGAAAGAATTCTTCTTTCCCATAAACTGTCACCTGCTAGCCTGCAACTTTATTTACCAGAGGGAACACATTCTGTTTTCTCAGAGTGCTGCTGCTCTTCCTCCCTGGAATCGCACCATGACACCTGGCCAGTTCTTACTCTGGAGGTTGTTTCTCCTCAGTTTGGATGCTGGATCGTTTCCCAGGGATGAGGGATGGTAATAGGACTTTGAAGTTCATGTCTACAAAATCACCACCTTATAACGCTTCTTTTATTGACCCAGTTCGTAAATGTGGCAGTCTACTTTCCTGCTATGAAGAAAAGAAATATCAGTCAAAGGATGAAAGGAAGGAAGGAAGAGGGGGCAAGCTTGTTAATTTAAAATCTTCATGAAATTCTAAAAGAAAAATTTAGGTCTATTTTTCTTCCAATGATAAAATTTCAGTTACTAACAGACTTGTTTATTTTGTGGTAATAACCTGTCTCATATGGAGTGTATGATTTTCTAGTAAGACCTTTCTCTTTTAGAACCTTTTTTTTTTTTTACCTTGCAGGTTAATTACTGTCCTACAGAGGTTGAAAAAGTGACATAGAGTTATTTCAGTGTGAGATTCAGCACTGTCCCCACATTTAAGCACATGGATGGTGTTAGAACACGACTCCCTAGTGTTAATTACTACAGAACCGGAGAGAATCTCACTTTCCAAATCATTTATTTTATGCCATTGTTCTATTAATGATATTTATCATAAAAGTCACCAAAAGTTTCATTTTGGAAAAATTAAAAGGTGTTTATTGGGGACAGTGTGTGTGTGTGTGTGTGTGTGTGTGTGTGTGTGTGTGTGTGTACTTGGCAGCTTAAAGTTTCCTTAAAAAGGATCTAGAGAATGGCTCACTGTTGAGACCACTGCCTGCTCTTCCAGAGGACCCAGGTTCAATTCCCAGCATCCACATGGCAGCTCACAACTGTCTAAGTCCAGTTTCAAGGATCTGTGGACATGAGGCACACATGAAGAGCACAGACATACATGCAGGCAAACCTCTCATACACACAAGATAAATAAATCTATAAGAATTAAATGTGTAAAATTTCCTGAGGAGATTGATAAAGCAACAGTCACTCAGAAAAGAATCTAGGAAGTGAGATTTGCTCACTGATGGAAAGAGTCTACATGCAGTCAAAGGAAGGGGACAGAAGTGCCCATGTCCCTGTCTTCTACTGTGTTCCCAAAGCCATGAGCTTCCTCCGGGCTTTTCTACTTCTCCATCCACCCAGAAGCACATTAGCATTTTGCTTTCCCCTATACAACTGCAAAGAGATCGGTAACAAGTGTGGAAGAGTAAGGGCAAGGATATATGTGTGTCTGACACAGACCGGCACAGAGAACAGAGCTGAGAGCAGGTAGTGATATAAATTCATGGCTAGGAGAAAAAAAGGGGGAAGAACGATGAATAATCTGCTAGGGAGGAAAAGGAGGAAATCCTGGTAGGATCCAGAGGCAGAAGAGAGGCCTGACTCAAGAGGGTCTGACTAAGCAATGCCAAGAGTTGAAGAAAGCTTGTCCAGAGTGTGCCCATGCCTCTTACCTCAGCCAAAGGTTAGCAGGAGAGATCCCTGATTCTCTCCTCTCTCCTACCCAGCACACTGCCAAGTTCTCTTGATCTTGGCCCCCTAACATTCCAGTTCCACACTATCTCTACCTTCTTGGCCACCAGTGGGATTCTGGGTCTATCCTGAATAACTTTCTGCTTTTACTGATGAAGGTCTGAACCACAGACATTTTTCTGAAACAAATCCAATCAGTTCCGTCTCATGTGAGGTAATGTAGGATCTGACTCATGTGTATGTAAAGATGACATACTTGTTTGCACTCTGAAACTGTCAGATGGTGTAAGTGTGGTTGTTGGAGTAAAAATGGCTCCAATAGGCCCATAGGGAGTGTTACTACTAGGAAGTGTGGCCTTGTTGGAGTAGGTATGGCCTTGTTGGAGGAAGTATGTCACTGTACAAGGGCTTTGAGGTCTCAGATGCTCAAGCCAGGCCCAGTGTCACTCTCTCTTTCTGCCACCTGCCAATCCAGGTATAGAATTTTCAGAGCCTTCTCCAGCACTCTGTCTGCCTGCATGTTGCCATGCTTCCCACCGTGATGATAAGGAACTAAACCTCTGAAACTATAAGTCAGCCCCAATTAAATGTTTTCCTTTGTAAGAGTTGCTGTAATGTCTATTCACAGCAATAGAAAACCAAACTAAGACAGTCTGGCACACACATACAACCCCTAACCCCCACCCCTTGTGTCTTAGTATGACTTAGTATTTGCTTATTGCAAGCAGTCCCTGGGCTACAATGACAGCTAGTGACTTATTCTTTGGGGTCATGGCTCTAGAAGCTCTGGGCTACTTAGCTCAACAATAGTGGGTCATAAGGGGCTCTGTCTAAATTCAATGGTCAGAATTCCTGGATTTTCTAAAACCCTATATGGAAGTGAATACTCCCTTTTTTAACGCCTTTCCTAGACATCTTCCTGTCATTATTATTCACTCCCTGACTCATTAATCTTGTTTCTACATTCTTTCAATGACAAATACAAAAAATTTCTAACCAAACTATTAATCAGTTCCAAGTAGACCCCAATGGTGAAAGTCAGCTACACCCCAAAATTGACCATGCCCCTAGACAAGAGGAAGCAGTTTAAGAGACACGACACCCCTATTCCTTTTTCACCATTGGCTTCCCTCTCTCCTTTTTTCCTTCTCTTTATGATAAGAAAAAGGGAGGGATGTTTGTATCAGGAACTGGCTTGGCAGATCATCTCCGAACCCAGTGATGTCATACATAGGTGACAGGGACCCACCCACGCATCTGTTGCCATGGCAACCACATACATGGCAACCACATACATTCCCAGAGCCCACTTCCCACACTTACCTGGGAGTGGTTACATCACAGTCTAAATAAAAGGCAGACCCTTCCTGACCTTCACCCATTCTCTCTTCTTTCTCTTTTCACCCTTTGTCTCCACCCCCACCCCCCACTCCCAATAAACTTCTGCCACGTGGAATCACATTGGCCTGGTGTGGTCTGTCCAGACTTGAGCCTCGATTCCAACACAACAAGGCCCTCTTGTGGCTCCATAGGCTAATATGGTTCCTATTGGTATAGTCCCAGCATGGGCAGTTAGAGAGTGCTGGAAACTCATGGATGGTACCCGGAAGACTCCATATGTCCTAAGGATAAGGACTCGTGGGGTGAAGAAGACTATCTTAGGAGATATACCCAATGGACAGGGTGTATAAAACTATGATCTTTAAGCATAAAGATTGTACAAATCATAAGAATTGCTAAGGAGAAATGGCTCTTCCCTTGAGTGGAGTGGGGACCTAACCCTAGTCTTGATCCTATATATACATATATATATCCACCATGAATTCAGTTAAAAACAAGAACAGATGGAATTCTTCAGCCATAGCAGGAACAAGAAAACAAGTATAAGCTGCCTTGGGGCTAAGTTGTAAAAAGTCAGTGAGGTTCTGGGTAAGCCCTGTCAGAAGGCTTGTTTAAATGCAGACTATGGCTTTGGATAAAGGCAGTGGTATGCCTGTGGGTGTTTATGAAACTTCTGGTACCAACTGTCCTTATCATTTGCTCATCCATTATGATTAGAAGGAAAAATCCCTTTCCCCACCATTCGCCCCCCTTCACACATATTTGATGGTGGCAAAGACCACAGTGCTTTCTGCTTTTCACCTAATAGCACAGGGCAATGATAAAAGGCTGTCTGACATAACAAAGACCATTCTCTTGCTCCAGGATGTGTGAATGTCAGAATTTAAAAGAACATTAAGCAAGAGAGTGAAGCAATGGATTGAAAACTTAAATGTCACCTGGGGGATTTTACACCTGAGGCAGAGAGCACAGGGCTGGCACCTATTTTATACTTTACCTATTATCTTAGTTAGGGTTTCTATTGCTGCAATGAAATACCATGACCTAAAAGCAAGTTGGGAGGCAGTGGTTTATTTGGCTTACATTTCTGCATCACTGTTCATCATTGAAGGAAGTCAGGACAGGAACTCAAACAAAACAGAAACCTGGAGCTGATGCAGAGGCCACGGAAGGATGCTAATTGGCTTGTTTCCCATGGCTAGCTCAGCCTGCTTTCTTATAGAACCCAGGACCACCAGTCCAGGGATAGAACTGCCCACAATAGATTGGGCCTTCCCTCATTAATAACTAATTAAGAAAAAGCCTTACGCTTGGATATTATGCAGACATTTTATCAATTAAGATCCCCTCCTTTCAGAAAGCTTTAGTTTGTTGTGATGGCATTTCTTGGTTGTCAACCTGACTACATATGGAATGAACTACAATCCAGAAATGGAGAGCACACCTGTGGTCCAGTTCATGAGGCTGGAAGACACAGGTTTCTGACCTGGATCTTGACATGGAGATTTTAAGGCATAGTGGCCATGAAAAGCTTAGGCCCAGGCAAGGTAGTACATGCCTTTAATACTAGGAGACTGGAGCATTCAGATCTCTGAGTTCAAGGTCAGACTGGGACAAAGCAAGTCCCAGATCCAGGTGATAGACACCTTTAATCTGGGCCACACCTTCTGCTGGAGGCCTACATAAAGACATTGGAGGAAGGAAGATTCACTCTTCTTCAACTGTTTGCACTTACTTGCCAGTACATCTGTTGGAACCTACTTCTACAGAAGACCAGCTTAAACAACTAGCCTCGTGGAACTGAGCAACTACTAGATTCTTGGACTTCCCATTCACAGCTGCCCATTGTTGGGTTAGTTGGACTGCAGACTGTTAGACATCACAATACATTCCCTTAATATATAGAGACATTCCATAAGGTCTACGACTCAAGAGGCCCCTGACTGATACATTTGTATATCTAGTTGACATAAGACCAGCCAGCACAACTGACCCCTTGTCAACATGACACACAAGCCTATCACTAGTAAGCCACATCACTTCTTTTGCATCATGTGCAAGATCTCACATTAACAACAACTAACTTCAAAAGTCCCACAGTCTTTACAAATTCAAACACATTAAAATTCCAATATCCAATCTTTTTAAAAATATAAAATATTTTTTAAAAGTTCAAAGTCTTTCAGCTGTGAGTTCCCGTAAAAGTAAACATTAAATTAAATACCCCTTTCAGGAGGGAAGAACCAGGGCACAGTCTGGACCAAGCAAAACCCAAGTCCAACAGTATAAATAAATGTCCAATTATCTGGGATTTATTCACTATCTTCTGGGTCCTCCAAGGCGCTTGAGTCATGTTTCCAGCTCTGCCCTCCTACAGCACACACAGCTTGTTCTCTAGGCTCCAGATGGCTCTATTCCACTGCTGCTGCTGTTCATGGTGGTCATACTATGGCACTGACATCTTCAAAATGCTAGTGTTTTCTGATGTAACTGGACTAGACTTTCTTTCTTTTCTTTTAAAATTATTTTTGATACTTTATTTACATTTCAAATGTTTTCCCCTTTCCAGGTGTCCCCTTTGGAAACCACCTATCACATCCCCCCTCCCCCTGCCTCTATAAGGGTATTCCTCCATCCACCCACCCACTCCTGTCTTCCCTCCCTGGCATTCCCCTATACTGGGGCATATAACACTCTCATACCCAAGGGCCTCTCCTCCCACTGATGGCCAACAAGGCCCTCCTCTGCCACATATGTGGCCAGCATCGTGGGTCCCTTCATATGCATTCTTTGGTTGGTAGTCCAGTCTCTGGGAGCACCAGGGGGTCTGATCAGTTGACCCTGTTGCTCCTTCCCCATAGGGCTGCAAACTCCCTCAGCTCCTTCAGTCCCTTCTCCAACTCCTCCATCTGGGACCCCACAATCAGTCCAACAGTTGCTGTGAATTGAATCATGGGTATTCTGAACTTTTGGGCTAATATCCACTTATCAGTGAGTACATACCGTGTTTGTTCTTTTGTGACTGAGTTACCTCACTCAGGATGATATTTTCTTTCTTTCTTTCTTTCTTTCTTTCTTTCTTTCTTTCTTTCTTTCTTTCTTTCTTTCTTTCTTTCTTTCTTTCTTTCTTTCTCTCTCTCTCTCTCTCTCTCTTTCTTTCTTTCTTTCTTTCTTTCTTTCTTTCTTTTTAAGTTTTGTACTAATATTAAGCATTTTAATTTAATTTTAAATTTTTGATACTTTATTTACATTTCAAATGTTTCCCCCTTTCCAGATCTCCACTTTGGAAACCTCCTATCCTCTCCATCCTCCCCAGCCTCTATGAGGGTATTCCCCCACCCACCCACCCACTCCCATCTTCCTATCTTGGCATTCCTCCATACTGGGGCCTCTAACATCCTCAGGCCCAAGAGCCTCTCCTCCCCCTGATGGCCAACAAGGCCCTCCAGTACCACACATGTGGTCTGAACCATGGGTCCCTCCATGTGTATTCTTTGGTTGGTGGTCCAGCCTCCAGGAGCACCAGGGGGTCAGGCCGGTTGACACTGATGCTCCCTCCATAGGGCTGTAAACTCCCTCAGCTCCTTCAGTCCCTTCTCCAACTCCTCCATCTGGGACCTCACACTCAGTCCAGTGGTTACTGTAAAGTGAAACTTGGGCATTCTGAACTTTTGGGCTAATATCCACTTATCAGTGAGTACATACCATCTTCATTCTTTTGTGACTGAGTTACCTTGCTCAGGATAATATTTTCAAGTTCCATCCATTTGCTGCGAATTTCATGAATTCATTGTTTTTAATAGCTGAGTAGTACTCCATTGTGTAAATGTACCCCATTTTCTGTATCCATTCCTCTGTTGAGGGACATCTGGGTGGTTTCTAGCTCCTGGCTATTATAAATATGGCTGCTATGAACATAGTGGAGCATGTGTCTTTATTACATGTTGGAGCATCTTCTGGTTATATGCCCAGGAGTGGTATAGCCAGGTCCTCAGGTAGTATTATGTCCATTTTTCTGAGGGTCCACCAAACTGATTTCCAGAGTGGTTGTACCAGCTTGCAATCCCACCAGCAATGGAGGAGTTTTCCACTTTCTCCACATCCTTTGCCAGCATCTGCTGTCACCTGAGTTTCTGAACTTAGCTATTCTGACTGGTGTGAGGTGGAATCTCAGACTTGTTTTGATTTGCAATTCCCTGATGACTAAGGATGTGCAACATTTCTTTAGGTGCTTCTTAGTCCTTTGAGTTTCCTCAGTTGTGAATTCCCTATTTAGCTCTGTTCCCCATTTTTGATAGGGTTATTTGGTTCTCTGGAGTCTAAATTCTTGAGTTTGTTGTATATATTGAATATTAGCCCTCTATTGGATGTAGGATTGGTAAAGATCTTTTCCCAATCTGTTGGTTGCTTTTCTGTCATATTGACAGTGTCCTTTAACTTACAGAAGCTTTGCAATTTTATGAGATCCCAATTGTTGATTCTTGATCTTAGAGCATAAGACATTGGTGTTCTGTTCAGGAACTTTTCCCCTGTGGCCATGTGTTTGAGACTTTTCCCCACTTTCTCTTCTATTAGATTCAGTGTATCTGGTTTTATGTGGAGGTACTTGATCCACTTGGACTTGAGCTTTGTACAGGGAGATAGGAATGGATCAATTTGCATTCTTCTACATGTTGACCACCAGTTGAGGCCGCACCATTTGTTGCAAATGCTGTCTTTTTTCCACTGGATGGTTTTGGCTCCTTTGTCAAAGATCAAGTGACCATACACCTATGTGGGTTCATTTCTGGGTCTTCAATTCTATTCGTTTGGTCTACATGCCTGTCACTGTACCAATACCATGCAGTTTTTATCACTATTGCTCTTGAGGTCAGGGATGTTGATTCCCCCAGAAGTTCTTTTATTATTGAGGATAGTTTTTGCTATCCTGGGTTTTTTGTTATTCAAAATGAATTTGAGAATTGCTCTTTCTAAGTCTATGAAGAATTGATTTGGAATTTTGATGGTGATTGCATTGAATCTGTAGATTGCTTTCAGCAAGAGGGCCATTTTTACTATATTAATCCTGCCACTCCATGAGCAGAGGAGAGCTTTCCACCTTCTGAGGTCTTCTTCAATTTCTTCTTCAGAGACTTGAAGTTCTTGTCATACAGATCTTTCACTTGTTTGGTTAGAGTCACACCAAGATACTTTATATTGTTTGTGACTAATGTGAAGGGTGTCATTTCCCTAATTTCTTTCTCAGCCTGTTTATCCTTCAAATATAGGAAGGTTACTGATTTCTTTGAGTTAATTTTACAACTGACCACTTTGCTGAAGTTGTTTTTCAGCTGCAGTAGTTCTCTGGTGGAGTTTTTTGGGTCACTTAAGTATGCGATCATGTCATCTGCAAATAGTGATATTTTTATTTCTTCCTTTCCAATTTGTATCTCTTTGCTCTCCTTTTGTTTTCTAATCGCTCTAGCTAGAACTTCAAGTACTATATTGAATAGATGGGTAAAGAGTGGTCAGCCTTGTCTAGTCCCTGATTTTAGTGGGACTGTTTCAAGTTTCTCTCCATTTAGTTTGATGTTGGCTACTGGTTTGCTATATATTGCTTTTACTATGTTTAGGTATGGGCCTTGAATTCCTGATCTTTCCAAGACTTTTATCATGAAGGAATCTTGAATTTTGTCAAATGCTTTTTCAGCATCTAATGAAATGACCATGTGGTTTTTTTCTTTGAGTTTGTTTATGTAGTGGATTACATTGATGGATTTCCGGGTATTCAACCATCCCTGCATCCCTGGGATGAAGCCTACTGGATCGTGATAAATGATCATTTTGATGTGTTCTTGGATTCAGTTTTTGAGAATTTTATTAAGTATTTTTTGCGTTGATATTCATAAGGGAAATTGGTCTGAAGTTTTCTTTCTTTGTTGAGTCTTTGTGAGGTTTTGGTATTAGTGTCACTGTGGCCTCATAGAATGAATTGGGTAGGGTTCTTTCTGTTTCTATTTTGTGGAATAGTTTGAAAAGTATTGGTATTAGGTCATCTTTGAAGGTCTGATAGAATTCTGCACTAAACCCATCTGGTCCTGGGCTTTTTTTGAGTGTGGAGCCCTTTGTCACAGGATCAGCTCCCTGGCTGCAGAAGGAAACCAGAAGGACACTCCTCATTCCCTGTTTCTTGAGGGTTCTGGATGGGTCCCTCTGAGCAGAGGTGCTGGTCTTACCCAAGATCACAGGCTTGTCCACACTTCTGGAGGGTAGCTCTTTCCCTGTGCTATTTAGGTATGGAGCCGTGTGGCACAGACCACAGGTGTAAACTGGAAGGTTCCTGTCCCAGGCTGCTCCTAAGTTTCTGTGTCTTGAAGATTCCCAGCAGGTCCTGCTGAGCAGTGGTGCTTGTCTTACCTCCACTCATGTGCTTGTCCACACTCCTGGAATGCTAGCTTTCTTCCACTGCTATTTGGCTATGGAGCTCTGTGGCACAGACTGAGGTTCCCGGCTGCAGAAGGAAACTGGAAGACTCCTGTCCCAGGCTGCTTGTAGGTCCCTGTGTCCTGAGTGTTCTGGGAAGGTCCCTCTGAGCAGAGGGGCTGGCCTTACCCCTGCCCACAGGCTTGTCCACACTCCTGGGAGGGTAGCTCTTTCCCTGCACTATTTGGGTATGGAGCCATGTGGCACAGACCACAGGTGTCACAGGGCTACAGTTTCTCCAATAGCCTCTCATAGGCTCTCTTCATGGTGCAAGCCTCAACTGGTTTGCATGACTCCTTCAGTCCTGGGCCATCAATTGCTGCTGAGACTGCATCTTCGCCAATGGCTTTTCCTGGCCTCTCACAGTACCAAGCTTCAGCATCCCATGATCACTCCATGCCTTCAAATCCAGTACCATCTGGCTGACTCTTGAACTACCAAGTTTGGCTGTCAGCACAAGGTCCAATTTTGGTTGCCTTTGGTTGCCTGAGAGTCAGCTTCTGTGTGCTGACTCTCAGGACACACTTCCCAGAAGATTTTGCCTCAGTGCTGATAGTTTCTTCTTAATCACTGCTAAATTCTCAACTGACCAGCATTGAGTATCCCAGCAAAACAAAGCCTTCACTTCAGCAATTCAGGTATCTTGCTAATCACAGATTAGTATTCAGCTTCAGCTAGACAAAATGTCAGAATTGTAAATTGTAAGAGCAAACGGCCCTGATAGTCTTCAAACTTCCCTCTGGAACATCACAAGCCAGGACTCTATCCTCTGCCATGCTCTCAACATTCTTATCTTCCAAGCTCCCACAAAACGTCCCACTGAGATCTCAACATTCAATGGCTTTTTTAGTCAAATTTCCAAAGTTCTTTCACAATCCTCCCTGAAAACATTGGTCAGGTCTGTCAAAGCACACCCCACTACTGGTACCAATTTCTGTCTTATTTAGGGTTCTTGTTGCTGTGAAGAGACACCATGACCATGGAAACTCTCATAAAGGAAAATATTTAATTGGGGCTGGCTTACAGGTTCAGAAGTTTAGTCCATTATCATCGTGATGGGAAGCATGGCAGCGTGCACGCAGAGTTGGTGCTGGAGAAGGAGCTGAGAGTTCTACATGCGGATTGACAGGCAGCAGGAAGAGAGTGACACTGGGCCTTACTTGAGCTTCTGAGACCTCAGAGCACACCTTCAATGATGCACTTCCTCCAGTAAGGCCACACACACTCCACCAAGACCATACTTCCTAATAGCACCACTCCCTATGGGCCTATGGGGGGCATTTTCATTCAAACCATCACACCTATATCACTCTGACAGCTGTTTTCCCCAGTCATCTGGGGATAATTGAGCACATTACATGTATCCCTATATGATCAGGCCATTTTTCTCTCTATTTGTAAGGACACTAACCATAATTACAGCTGGTATTTATTATGATTTAGACTCCATCTATATAAATGTAGAGAGACAGAATCAGAGGGAAATTTTACACTTCTTGTATCATGAAGGCCTTTAGTTCAGGTTTATGCCGGTTAGCTAAGAAAACACGTCCCTAAAATCTAAAACAATAGATGCTGCTGGATTTTCTGCTATATATCCGCTATTTAAATAAACAAATCAAAGTAATAAATCTTGTAATTGTATTTTTATGACTCTAGCTCTATATATTCAGTATTTACATGAAAGTTTCAGAAGCATATTGAAGCATTAATTTTAATACTGTCAATACAAAATCAAACTTACATAAATAATTGAGAGCAGATCTAACTACAGAATCCAATAATAAGAACGTGTTTGTGTGTTTGTGAGGGATGGGGGGGGGGGCATGCATGTACCTCTGAGGGTGTTCTTGCAGCATCTCCTCTCCTGACTCAACCTGTGTCTCCTGTGCTTCATACCATGTAAGCAGGGGACCTGCCTGCCACCTGGACACCCCTCTTTTCATTGCCTTCCTTTATTGATTTTACTTTGATTAGTTATTCTTATTATTGTAACCTTCATATTGTTGGAAATTCTGTTTTGTAGCCTACAAAAAGAGCTAGAATATAGCAAATGCTCAATCTTATTTGTAGAATAGATGAATCTTGAGACATGCAAAGAAATTCTCTAAACTAATGGGCAGGGAGAGGTTATGCATTAGTCAGAGTTCTCTAGAGAAACAGAACTAATAAGATGAATCTTTATATATAAAAATGGATTCTTAAAGGGACTTACAGGCTGTGGCATAACAATTCCAACAATGGCTGTCTCCCAACAGAAAGTCCAAGAATCTAATAGTTATTTGCTTCATGAGGGCTAATGTCTCAGAGGGTCTTGTGTATGAAAATGTAGGGTGAAATGCCAGTGAAGGGATGAACTTGCCAGAGAGTGAGTGCAAGCAGGCAAAGAACAAACATTTCCTTCTTTCATTCTTTTATATAGGCTGCTAAAAGAGAATGTGGCCCAGACTTAAGATGTGTCTTCCTACCTTAAATTATTTAATCAATAAAAGTACCTCACAGTAACATGTACCTAGAAACTTTTAGTAAACTCCAGATGCAGTCAAGTTGACATCCAAGTGTTCCCTTGCCTCTAAAAATGCCCCATGGAGTCCCTTTAAACAGTACCAGCATCTAGAGCTCAACCTGAAATACAAAGGCCTGTGGGGGTACATTTTGCATCCAATTCATTACAACGTAGTTACTAACACATCAACAAGAAAGCTATAATGCACTAGTACCTATTGCCTCAGAGATTTGGGGTCTTGGGTTCCCTCTTGTATTGCTGGTGGGGGCAGGAATCACTACCACCATTCTGGAAAGCAAGAGAGTTGTGTATGAAGTTCTACCTTTAGTTGGAAAACTACTGGCAATTGGCAACTGCTGGTACAGTCAGGTTTGGTTGAAGGGTATGGCCCTGATAGGTTGGCAATACTCCAGCGGATGTACTATCCACGTACACCTAAGGAACCCACAAATGGACCCCTTGGGTTTAAAAAGGCAACAAAAACACCAAGTTGGAGATGGGAAGGATGGTGCATCTGGGAGGAGTTGGAGAAAGGGGTGAATGTGATCAAAATACAGTGAATGAAATTCTCAAATAACTGATTAAAAACCCTAAATATACATATTTGTGCATTAGGAGCTCCTGGCTCCATGGACGCTCAGGGGTTAAGTTTCACAGGCTTCATTCTTCTTATCTTTTCACTCCTTCTTCTTTGAGGAAAATGTAACAAAATCATACATACAAAATGGGGTATGTGGTGAGTATGTCCATCAGTACTCCAAAGCTGAAGGTTAAGCAATATCCTAGCAGATCTTGCTGATACACATATCCTTTGACATGTGTTCCAGGTCTGTGATTACGTAGCACAGAATCAAAAGACTTGATATAGAAGATATAAAAGATGCACATGAAAGGGTATTGCCAGGAGCACCATTGCATCAGTTACTGTTCTGTTGCTGTGAAGAGATACCCTGGCCATGCTAACTCTTATGAAAGAAAGCATTTAATTGGGAGCTTGCTTACAGAGTCAGAGGTTTAGACCATTATCGCCATGGCAGGGAGCATGGCTGCAGGCAAGCATGGTAGAAGTAGCTACATTCTGATGTGTAGGCCAAAAGAGACTCTGGGCTTGGCATGGGCTTTTGAAACCTCAAATCTCACTCCCAGTGACACACTCCCTCCAGCAAAGCCTCATCTCCTTTCAAGTAGTGCCACACTCCCTGGTAAATCAAACATTTAAATCTATGAAGCTAGGGGGGCCATTCTCACTCAAATCACCACAACCACTAATCATGGAATAGAAACCTATCTGAGTATCTGTTATTAATGAGGTCAAACAAATACAATACATACATTCTATGGATTATTATCCAGCTATTAAAAATCACAACCACATTTTATCATACAGGAAAGCTTCCAACTGCTGTAAATAATGTAACCCATTTCGATAAATGCAAAGAGAATAGAAAGAACAAAAATAAAATTAACACTGTATCTACAATGAAGAAATTTGATTATGTGTATTTACACATGTGTGTTTCTATGCACAAAACAAAGATATGGAAAGATATGCCCAATTAGCACTGAGTCTTTCAGGGGATGCATAAGTGAGAATAGATGTGGTTACAAATGGCAAATTTTTCTTTATACATCTTTGAATTATTTGACTAGTACTAATGAGTCTGCCTATACTGCTTTTTTTGTTTTGTTTTTGTTTATTTTGTTTTGTTTTTTCCTTTATGGTGCTGAGGATTGAGCCCAGGTTCTTGTGTATGCTAAGTAAATACCACTGAATTTTACCCTAATCCCCATCATATCCAGGGCCTAGGAATGCTAGGTAGATACCATAGCACTGAGGGTACTCCAACCTCCATTCATATTCTTGTATTAAAGAAAAGAATAAAAGATTCAAATAAAACCACTAAAGTTATTCTTTTCCTTAAATGCAGTGATGACATTATGGAGGAGATGGTGATGCCCACAGGACAGTTCTGATTTGTCACTCACTGCAAAGCAAAGTTAAGTACCTGTTCTCTGGAAACAAACAGAAGCAAAAGACATGATTAGATTCTTTATCAATGAATCTATAAAAATCAAGATATATTCAAAATGCATAAAAATAAGAGATTGGTGCTACACCACATCATGGTAGAGAAGTTAGCAGACTGGTCCTCCAAAAGGACAAATACTCAAGTATTGTTGGGTGGGGCTGAAGAGATGGCTCAGTGATTGAAAGTACTTGCTGCTGTTGCAGAGAATCAGGGTTGAGTTCCTACACTCTCATGGCCACACACAACTGTTCTGTAACTCCAGTTCCATGGAGATCTGACCTTCTCTGCTGGCTTCAGTGAGTACCAGGCATACAGGTAGTATACATATACATAAGAAGGCAAAACATTCATACATACACAGGAACAAAAGAGTAAAGGGTAAAATTGAAACTAACCTAAGTTGATTAATGATGGTACAGTATCACAGGCCAGGGCACAGTGATTTTAGCTGTTGTTGTAGGCTATTCACAAACTATTAATTTTTATTATGACCTGGACAGCTCCCCAATAATCAAGTTAGAGTCTTGTTGATTTATTTATTCATCCTTAGCAAAATTACTGTTCGATTACCCCTAAACTATATGCTAGACTGGCTAATTCCCAGTTGTGCTCCCAAGTTACTTGCTGTCTGAGTCTTGCGTGAGTTGTTTCTGCTCCATCAATCTGTCCATGGGGTTGGGGGGCACTTCTCTAGGCCATGTGCTCCTGGTTCATCCCATCTCTCTGTCTTCTTTCTCCTTCTCCCTCTCTCTCTTCCTGGTCCCTGCCTGTGACCATCAGCCTGGTAACCCAATTCTTGCCTACTTCTACTCTCCCCAGTATTTGGGTAACAGCCACTTTTATTTAACCAGTCAGAGAAGATTAGCAAGCTAAGTTTACATGACATATTTTGGGGTACCTGAGAATGTGCTCCTTGGGACTGCAACCAAATCTTGGGAGCCAGTATTTGAATATGTAGCAGCACCAGAACAACCCCCTACATTCAAAGGCCTAGTTTATCCTTTTGGATAAGGACTATGAAGCAAGCACTCTCAATATGTCCAGTTTATACCCGGTGGTGCAAGAACTGATTTTAACCCAGGCATGCCCCAGCTAAGGCCTTCCTGCTTTATTTTATTCTTCTCTTAGTGCTGACAGACGGCGTTTGAGGATCCGACCCATGACACAGGATACACATCAAATAGAAGCAGTAATCAGAATTAATAAGAGGCCAAGTGAGCACAAGAAAACACTTGCTAGTTAGAACTTGGCAGTATTAGAGTTATCATGTGTTTTATTTTGTTGTAAAGGTTGGGACCAATCAGCTTCATCAACTGCCCTTTGCTACACATTTGATAGATTCTATCTCAGCACACAGGAAAGAGCAAAGAAATAATTTATTGGATAAAGAGAAAATTAGAAGCCAAGAGTCTTTTAAAAATAGGAAATGTCCTCTTATCTATCCCCAGAAAAGTGGAGCAGAGTGTAATAGTCTGGATCTATGGTGTGCTCCTCATGCTGTCTACAGTTGTGGAGTGAAGAATAAGATGGCATCTCTATCTGTTTTCTGTGTGTTTTACTGTGCCAACATACATGAAAGGTGTCCAGTTATATGTGAACACATATTATAACTGATGTGACAAAATAAGGCACAGAGCCCTTAGGATCTAAAAGAAAATGATCAGACTCTGTCAATCTCATTTGGCTGCTGTTGTAACAGCCTCCCAGACCTTAACCCCAGTAATTGGGTAGCAGCCACTTTTATTTTTATTTTTTTATTATTAGGATGATGCCATGGCAGAAGTACCATTCAGGCCTTGGAACCCAGCATGTAGGCAGTAAATCTGCCAAAAATGAGGACAAAAGACATAATCCTTCAAAGTCCAAAGTTCTGGAAAAGTTTCTAAATGTACTAACCTTGCTTTTTGGCTTTTGTAGTTCCATTCTGGCTAACTGTCTTTGTGAACATGTGTATCAACCCATATTGTATCTTTCATGCTTAGAAGCCAACCCTAAAAATGGGCTTGGGGACTGCACTAGGGTCCTGAACACTTCGTGTAACCACCAGCCAACTGACCAATAACTTTCTGTAGCCTTGAACCCATGTCAGAGTGGTTTTCTCTGGTGGTTACCTTACAATGCTGTGACAAAATATTCAAGGTAAACAAGATAAGAGAGGGAAATTTACTTTGACATGCGATTTCAGAGGGTTCATTTCAAACGCAGCTAGTTTGTTGCTTTTAGGCCTGAGGTGAGGCATAATACCATAACAGAAAGTATGGGCGATACTGAGGGACTTGTGGCCAAGAAGCAGAGCTAGAGAGACAAGAAGTTGACAGTGTGCCCCAGGGACATCCAACCTAAGTTTCCACCACATTGCAATAATGCCATCAAAATTTTAGTATGACATTATTTACTTCACAGGGGATAACAGAGACCTCATGATGTAATCACTTCTCCAAAGCCCTATTTTGAACATGGCTGCACCTCAAACCAAGTCTTCGACATGTGAATCTTTGGGAGTTTTGTATCCATACCGTAACAAGATCCAACTTTACACTGGGCAGGATGGTTCTTTGTGAAGGAGTCTTTGTCAAAGTGATTCTTGCCCTCAACCATGGGAATCCTGGCACTAGATCAATGACCCTTGGTCCTTCCACGTTATGTGACATGGAATATGGTAGACATATTTTATAGAAGACTTCACGTCAATGGCTAGCTTGGCTTACTTAACCAAAATAAGAAATCAAAAAGGTATGAAAGAGCCAAAAGAAAACCTTAGCTGAGGTGACTAACTCCTCAGAGGCTGGGAGGGCATTTCTTAGGCTTAAAAGCCCAGATTAGGCAGAACAAAGAAATGAGTCTACTGTAATGGTCACTAGGCATTAGAGCTTCTGGTGTCTCTACCATAGCCAGCTCTTCTAGAATCAAAATGACTGTACACAGGTTTAAGGTCACTCAGGACATAAAATCTAGAAAATGAAGAGCTTCTTCAGCCTTCCAATCTTCTGAGTTTTCTCTTCCACCTCCTACCAGTTGCTGTTTTAGAGAGCAAGAAAACATGGCTTTCTAGACCAACAGAGCAAGCTAGTCATTGTTTCAAAACCACCGCCTGCAAAAGGAACTGTTTAGGCGCTTTTTTCTTCTTTTGAAGTTCCTTTCAAATCTGGTGATTAAAAAAGAAGATGGGAGAAAATGATGACCCAGATGAACTTCGGAGGAAGGGTAGGGAAGATGATTTCTATGACTGACTGGGATTTTCAGTCTCTGCAGCTAAAATGATGTACCATGGGAACTGGAAATAGTTGACTTAACAGACGGTAGGCAGCTCTTGAGAGAGAGAGAGTGAACACTGTTCAGAGTGTGAGCCTAATTGAGCTGTTCATATCTGTATAAATTAACATTTTAAAAGCTGTAATATCCCCAGGAGAATTTTCAAGGTAAACATTGCATGTTTTCCAGATCTTTCCGGTGGAAGGTTTATCAATGGACAAAAGTGAGTTAGCCTGTTCTAAAGAATGCAGTCAAGGAGAGGTATAGCTGGGTCCTCAGGTAGTATTATGTCCATTTTTCTGAGGATCCACCAAACTGATTTCCAGAGTGGTTGTACCAGCTTGCAATCCCACCAACAATGGAGGAGTGTTCCTCTTTCTCCACATCCTCACCAGCATCTGCTGTCACCTGAGTTTTTGATCTTAGCCATTCTGACTGGTGTGAGATGGAGTCTCAGACTTGTTTTGATTTGCATCCCTGGTGCTCCTGGAGGCTGGACCATCAACCAAAGAATACACATCGAGGGACCCATGGTTCAGACCACATATGTGGCAGAGGAGGGCCTTGTTGGCCATCAGGGGGAGGAGATGCCCAAGTAAAGGGGAAGGTGGGAATATGGGAGAGGGCGGGCGGATGGGTGGGAGGTGGAATTCCCTCATAGAGGTGGGGGAGGGGGAGTGGATAGGTGGTTTCCAAAGAGGAGACTTAGAAAGGGGGAAACATTGGAAATGTAAATTAAAAAAAAGAAAAAAAAAGAAAAAAAATGCTGAACTAAAAAAAAAAAAAAAAAAAGAATGCAGTCAAAATTCAAATGGAGAAAGAATGCATCTGAAAAAGATAGAAATTTGGTGGCTTAAAATGCTCTTTCTTTCAGAACACGTGTGTTTTTTAATGTAAGTTCTGTCTGAATGGCTCCTTGGGGCAAACATCTGCCTACTTGAAATTTTATTAGGGAAATAGCTTCATTGAAATCTTTCCTCATGCTCCTTTTATGCAAATTTCTGTACACAGTCAACCCAGCTAGAGAAATTGAAGTAATTATGTGTGTGTAAATTAGCCTATTTTAAAATTTCAGGTACCATTTCCAATCATTTTTACATGCAACTATATGCTTAACCCCAACTATTCATTAGTTTCTTCTTTTGGTTCACTGGGACTTCTCCAGCAGTAAGTATCTGCAGCTTCGGCAGGTGATGATATGTCGGTGCAAGTTGTTCTTGAGAACTGTCAAACTAGATACTGCTAATTGAATTGACATCTGTAAGCCTCAATTTAAAGCTGTCAGTGTAAAAAAAAAAACATTTTAAATTGTCATTGCTGAGAGAGAAAATTGTGTAAGCAAAGGGATAAAATAAAAAGTCAGGGCCCAGTCCATATACAGAGAGAAAATTTACTTCAGGTTGAACTGATGATACTTGGAGCTATCTTTAAAAAAACCCTTTTTTTTTCTTTCATTCATTCATTCATTCTTTCATTCATTCATTCATTCATGTGTATTCACACTCACGTGTGCCATGCTGTAGGTGTGGAGGTCAAAGGACAGTCTGTAGGAGGTGCTTCTCTCCTACCATTTGGATTCTATGGATGGAGCTTAGCTCATCAGTCTTGGTGACCAGCACCCTTACTTTCTGAGCCATCTCACTGGCTCATTTGTAATTATCTTAAGAGTCCTTAGTCAGCAAAGAAATCTTAGTAATCCTTATCATTTGGACAGAAGTGTCCAATCCAAATGTTCCACAGTTTGAAATTTTGACAGTTATTAAGTGTTCATAGTTTAAGACATTCAGGCTGAGTAGAAGTTTGCAAATTTCAAAATATCTTTCTATAATCCTGTAGTCCACTGTCCGAGCCACATCCCATTGCCTAGAAGGCACTGGTTTGTTGCCTCTTCCAGGGGCATCTTTAATGCATCTATATCATATGATTCCAGCAATACTTCTTGTGTACTTTAAAAAGTGTGAATGGATCCAATAATGGATGAAGATAAAGAATTCATTCTTCACTCTACCTCCCACTTCTCTGTTCTTGTGAGTTACAATATAGATGTGGGAACTTCTTTCGGTTACGTTTGCAGTTGTAAATAATGTGCTCAAGGCTCTCTTGATCACCTTTGGACAGTATCTACCGATGCCCATTAAGAGAGGAAATATGACTTTGCCCATTGGTCAATTGTTTTCATGCTGTCAAAGATGCCAGAGGTTATTTTCTATTCCACCCAAACACCAAAGCTTTGACCCCCAGACTGCCACCCTAGCCTCCTCTTCTTAGTGGATTAGAAATTTTGAGAATTGTTTCAGCCTTAGCCTGGAGGTAAATTCAACTCCTGGTAGGACCATGAGAAATATTGACAGAGCTGAAACTCTGAGACATTCAGAGGCCCAGTTATTTCATAGATTAAACACCCAACTATCACCAGGTTTTTGCCTTGATTTTTCTTTTTCATGTCCTCTCCTCCACTATAGAGTTTTGAATTTTGGAGAGAGGACTTTTGTAATTTTTTTGTCATCCACAAATGTATTCCCACCAAATTTCCATTCATTCCAGAAATTTACTAAGATGCCTGGCTGGCTAAGAGGCCCTTTTTAATTCTCAGTGGTATTGAACATCTATTTATCTTTCATTTTGATACTGAGACTGGTTTTGTGGGGGAGGAAAAATTTAGAGGAAAGAAAGAATAACATACACACACACACACACACACACACACACACACACACACACACACACACACACACACACACACACATATGTACTGGCCCCAAGGACCAAGGCCAGGGAAGTAGTCATGGGGAAGTGAGGAGGTGAGGGAGAGAGAAAGAGAGAAAGGACTTGCACAAAGAGAGAGAGAGAAGAGAGGAGAGAGCAACTCAAATATCTTGACCCATGATCATAAGTAGAAAGTCTTGCTCTTCAATGTCTTGTTTATAACTACAACATCTGACTCTTTTATTTATGTAGGGGTTGGATGAATGTGGTTCTAGCCAGTGTTCTCTGTAAAAGATAGAGGACATCTTTTATAGAAGCCTTTTCCTGTTCCTAGATTGTGAGGCACCTCTCAGATTCAGCTCCCACCCAGAGAGCTACAGTCTTGTTTCCGTGGATTTCTTGAATGCTTTGCTCCAGTCAGAAAGGATGACTCACTTTTTTTTTTTTTCTAAAAACATTCTTAATTTTCTACATCTATGCTTTTGCTCTGCAGTTCTCCTCGACCCCACCCATGATGGTCTCCTGTCCTTGTATCTGGGTCCTGAAGCACGATCTAACCCATAGAGGCATACAAAGACCAGTAGCATCCTCTCTGGGCATCCTCCAGCTTGCTTATTCCAGCTTGCTCTGCTGTGATCTTGGAGCGTCTATTTCTTTCTGTGGGATTTATATTTTCTTGGGTCTAAACCTATCTGTGAAGTATCATTCTTCTGAAGTCTCATGAAGGAACAAGCGTGTATCTATACAATTCTTAGAACATGGGGAATGGCACTATTTTTTGACCCCGTTATATTCATCAAACCCATTTTCTAAAAGCGTTTTCTGTACCAAAGGCATTGTTTTTTCAACAACTAGTCATTGTAATTTTAACTCCTTTTTTGCACTTAAAGTTGCTCTAGTTAGATACTCTCTATAAACATAAGATGGACTTTAGTGTGGGGGAAGCTGGAGTGATAAGAAATCAAACCAGTGTGAAGCATATCCTCTGGGCACCATAGTGGTATCCTTTAGGCCCTAAAATACTGAATATATAATGTATATAAAGCTTGCAGGAAACAGCAGGCTCATATATTACCCTTCACATGGCCCAGAGACCCCCATGCACTAGAAACAAGGCTTATATTCTGTAGCTGTAAGCAACTCTTGGTGACTCTAACATACGATGGTTCTAACTTGTTTCATGGAAGTTTCATGCTGACCACAGTGCTGCTCTCTGTTTTCTATGTTTTGGGGTGCATGCTGAAGAGTTGCCCTATCTGCTACACTGCCCTAATGCATCAGGAATTACTGCAGCATTGCATGATGACTTTATAAGCTTCTGTGTTAGATGGAATATATCCAAAGGGAAGAGAATGGCCGGAAGATAATATATACAATATATACTACCCTAACTCAGTAAAATCATTTGTGGGATCCTAATTTGATTCTATTGCTGTGGTTAAACCCCAAGACCAAAAGCAACTTGGGCAGGAAAGGGTTTATTTGACTTCCACTACCACATCACAGTACATGATGGAGAAACAAGGAAGGAACTCAGGACAGAACCTGGACGTAGGAACTGAAGCAGAAACTGTGGAGGAACTCTGCTTCCTGGCTTGCTCTCTATGGCTTGCTCAGCCTGCTTTTCTTATAGATTTCAGAACCACCTCCCCAGGGAAGGCCCCATCCACAATAAGCTGGGCCCATCTGGATCTATCATTAATAAAGAAAATGGCTCACAGAGTTGTCTATAGACTGGTCTAATGGGAACATTTTCTTAAAAAGGTCCCCTCTTCCCAGATGACACTATGTAGTGTCAAGTTGACAAGAATCTATCATACAAGGTAATAATGATAACAACAATAACAACAATAACAACAACAACAAAAGATTAATTAAAAATACAAATGAATACCTACATGAACAGACATTCGTCACAGTCTTCATCTTTAACAGAGTCAGACAAATAAGTGGAAGGCACACACTCACAGAGGTTAATTTATTAGCCCAAGGACATTCAGCTAAGTGAGAAAGAGATTACACACACACACACACACACACACACACACACACACACACACACACACACATATGCATACACACACATTGTGTGTGTATGCGTGTGTGTGTTCTAAACCAGGCCTCCTGCACCAAGTAATCACTTTATCATAAGAGAATAATGTTGGCCATCTTCCAACACCTACCGGAGGCAAAGCAAGATGAAGCCAGGAGGGAAATATTCAAATTAAAAGGGGATGGGAGTTAGCATTTGCAGAAAACAACACCAAATTTCACAATGCAAAGCACTGATGCAGTGAATAGCCTCCTTATCAACTCATCTGCATTATGGGTGTGTGGAGGGCATTGGCAAGTCAAGACATCCTTTACCTTCAAAAATTGCCTGTATAATTCACGGGTGGAAAGCTCAGCAGGGACCAGGGAGAAGATGCAAGTTGCTCAAAGAAGTCATCTCTAATAAATTTAAAAGCTTTCTTTCCCCTGGCCTGTTTGTCAGGAAAACAGAGTAAATTTGCTTAGAGTTCTCCTTAACTGTAATTTCAGATCAGAAGTGCGACTTCTTTGTGGAATTACTCAGTGTTTTGCTTAAAAACTAAGGTTGCCCTGATTGTTGAAACTATAATTAAGGGAGGGTGGATAATCACAGTATCTCAGATATTCCCCCACATGCCAAAATAATCACTGGCAGTGATTAAGTAGTGGTTGTGTGTTAGCAGGAAATATTAAACAGACCCTGAAAAATAAAGGTAATTGAGATATGAGATTTTAAAGACAATGGAATGAGGAGAGTGTTCAAATGCTATAAGTTAGAACTCGTCATGCCTCCCTCATATGACTAAAGGAAGAAATGATGTGAGGTTTCTAGCACTTGAAAAAAAGTGTGAATTATTATCCCTAAGCCCATAAAATCTCTGAAACAAGGATCTTGTTTTAGTTAAAACTCTCTATTTGGTCCAAGAGTGATTGTTGACTTATAAACCCTCAACAAACTTTCATTAAAACAATTGATGATAAAAAGAGATTAATAAGTCCATTAAAATTGAAGATGTTGAAATAAAAGGAAATGCTCCTGAGAGAGTGACATACAATATAGAGGTATGTGGAAATACAGGCATGCCTGTTTCAAATCTTTAGAATTAGCAGAAAGAGGATCTTGAAGAAAGGTCAAATTTCTGAATTACCACAGCAGTTTTGTCCCACCATGAGGGTAAGGGCTATTCTCATGAGAACACAATACAAGCACAGATATGTGCCATGAGAAAATCAGTGATAAGACTATTGCACATTTTTCCATGCCTCTAATTCTAATTAGAATTGACCATCTGCTGGCAGCCGAAGGCCAGAGCCCTAGAGCAGCTCAACCCTCTACCTGCATATTCTTGCTGACATGCATCCATGATGTGCTTATACAGTTAGAGTCAGCTGCTACTGGATACAGTTTCCAAGATTTGGTTCTGGCTAGCCCCTTACTTTTCCAAACACACAGACTTTATAATTTGACCATAAGGCTTTTAAAGTTAAAGCAGTAGGTTTGAGGGAATGGACAGCTGCCAAATTGAACAACTGAAAACTTAAACAGATAAGAAATTATGTTATTCGTATTGAGTTATTGCCAACCAAATAAAAGATAGAAAAATGTTGGTGAAGGTACCCAGGTTAACACTGCTGTTCTGAATAGGGTCTGGGATATGAGTTTTTACAAAATTGAGATTTCAATAAGAAGGTTAATATAAGATTATGGTCTGATATTCTTGGATGTCTGTAGACTGCTTTTTTGATGAGGTACATATAACATTACTCAGAGCACATTAAATATTAGGTTATATAGAGCTTAAAGCAAAGCAAAGTGAAGTGACTTGCATTTTGTTGAAAAATGAGTCACTAAAGGCTCCAGAAATTGAAGTCTAGACAGAGTGAGTGAATAAAGCCAGCAACCACAGAACCAGTAATTACCACAGAATGTGACAGCACAGACTGCACCATCTGTGCTTTAGAGAGGCTATCCAAAGGGCTACCTCAGAAGGGCATGTTCCCTTCTCCAGATCTATCTTCAGGCCTGGAATGAGCCATAGATTGTTTGATGTCACTGTATAGAAGCAAACTTTCTACAGACCAATTCACATTATAGTTACCTCAAACTCACTGGGGTTCCCACAGTTGCCCCTATAAATGTAAATATGGCTTTGCTCCACATCAAGTTAGAAAACATCTCAAAGAAAAGACAAAGGTTTTACTTACTAACAGTGTTTTCTTATAGATTCCAAAAAGGAAGAAGAGAGTCTCTAAATTCCTATCAACTAGAAAACATTGTCCTTAGCATTGAGTGAACCACACTGTCTTTGAGGCATATATATATATGCGTCAAAGACAGCCCTGTACATAACAGATACTCCATAATCTTTATTGAATTAAATATGTTGAAATTCATGGAACAAGTAATATTTAATCTCATCCTCAGAACTTTTTGGAGAAGGTGATTCTTTATTGGTCCATTTTCCCTCTCTCCTTTCTCTTTCTCTGCCTTCATCTCTTCCTCTTCGTTCTGAGTGTTCTAGGTACTCACATGTACGCCCATACTATTTGTTGAGGGTTAACGCCAAATTCTTTGGTTTTTTTTCTGGATAACTTTGTAAGATTTATTTTAGTTCTGTTCAGCATTAGTAGAGCTACAGTTTAAACATCTCTTACCCCACTCTTTTTATTGCACATCAAAAAGCATTTTCTTTGTCAAACAGGCCTAGTAGCAACAAGGTGGAATCTGTCAGGAGGCCCACCATTAACCACTGCTTTCCTCCAGTGGCTCACTGTTGTCATGGCAATTCCTCATCAGGCTCTTGAGAAATGTCATCTCTTAGCTCCTCGTATTTCAGTGAAAGAGGTTGGAACTTTCCATAAGTCTCATAAATACTGAAAGGACAACAAAGGACAGCAGAGTGTCCATAAACACTTAATAAGAGGTTTAAATGTTTTTGTTGTTTTTTAATTATGTGCATATGTGCTTGTCTGGGTATGGCTGTGTGCATGTGAGTGTTGAGTCTGTAAAGGCCAAAGGGAGACATTGGTTCCCCTGGACTGGAGTTACAGGTGGTGCTGAGCTGCCTGATGTGGGTGCTGGGAACTGAACTCAGTTTCTTTGCAAGAGTAATACATGCTGTAAACCATGTGTGATTGTTGTCAACTTGACTGCATCTGGAATTAACTAAAATCTAAAAATGGAGGGCCCACCTGTGAGTTATTTTTGCTTGAGTTGAAGTAGGAAGATCCACTTCTAATCTGGATCTTAGGTGTAGGAAGACACAGTTTTAATCCAGATCATTTGAGGTGGGAAAAGACTAACCTTTAATCTGGATCTTGAGGATCTGATCTAGGAAAATCCACCTCTAATCTGGGATATACCTTCTTCTGGAAGCTTATATGAAGACAAAGAGGCAGGAATCTTTAGCTCTTTGCCTCCTTGCTCTCACCTATCAAGTCCATTTTGTCACTGGTATTAGAGCCTACTTCTTCAGGATTCCAACATGTACTAAAGACCAGCTGAGATATCAGCCTTATAGACTGAGCAAGTCTAGATTCTTGACCTTTCCATTTAGCTCGTCATTGTTGGATTATCTAGACTGCACCTAATAAATAATTTTAATCAATCACACACACACACACACACACACACACACACACACACACACACACACACACATTCATTCATTCTATAAGTTTTGTTACTCTAGAGAGCTCTGACTAATATATCACTGAACCATCTCTTCAGCCTTCAGTTATTTATAACATGCTAAAGCTTTCATAAGAGAGAGATCCTGAGATTTATGGAGGATGTAGATATAGATGGGAAAAGCCCTTCATCACTAGGAAAGTCAGATTCTGGAATGTTCTCAAAAATGTAAAAGCTGATATGAAACTAAGGTCAGCTAGCGCAGATTTTGTCTCTATGGTCTCACCTTGTGTCTCTCTGACAGTGTTGTATTACACAAGTACCTCAGCCTTCCCTGAGTTCTCCCTGATTTCTATGTGTGGCCTGTGTCTCAGGTACCAGAGTATTGGCAGGACCACCCCCAAGCTCCTGATCCAGGGTTAAGGACTTTGTTTCATTTGTCCTCTCAGCCTGTTTTGCCCTTACTTGCTATGGGAAATCTTTAGCCTCTCAAGATGTTGAACTTCAGCATTCTTGTTGGGTTCTTGGGTTCTGATTAGAGAGTGGCAGACTGTGTCCTCCTTCTCCCATCGGTGGGGGGACCCATTTGTGCTGGGAGTCATAATCATGCTGTATTCTAACATACCATTGGTCAAAGAACTGTCAGGTTACATGGTGGACAGGCTAAAGTTATAAAACTAAGTCCTATTTCACTTTCTTTCCATCATTAAGCTGAAGGAAACTAAGGGCAGATCAATGGCTATTTATATTAGATTCTTTTTATCATTGGAGATCAACAATGGCTTTTTTATGGGACATCACTGAAGACATTTTACTCAGAGAACTACCTCTGGTTCTGGAGATGAGGAAATGGTTTGCAAAGAAACAGAAGCATTCATCTGGGCCTTGGAGTTTTTAGACATTATAATTAGATGTCTTTATACTGTTCTGTATTCAGTAGAGTTGCCAATTACCAGTGGTTGGCCATAGGTACTATAAAAGTCTGCTCTGATTTCTTTTCTTTGTGGCTGGTGTTCTGTTACTGATACAGAAGGCAAAGGAAACACATAAAATGTTTTAGTTAATTTATATGTGTAGGTGCTTTGCCCTACATGTATGTCTATATATCACATGTGCACAATACCTACAGAGGCCATAAGAAAACATTGGATAATCTAGAACTGGAGTTACAGATGTTTGTAAGCCACCATGTGGATTCTGTGAACCAAATCTGAGTCCTCTGAAAGAGCACCCAGATCTCTGAGCCTTCTTGCCAGCTGACAGCAATTCTTTTTTAAAATAAATAAACAAATAAAGGGCTTTTGTAATTTCAGAATTAGAGAATCCACAGAGAGTAGGAACCAGCTCAGGTTGTTGATAACAAGAAAAGTGTCCTGGAGAACACTTTGCATATGTTTTATAGAATAGCTGAAATATATTTAGAAACATTTCAGAAAGTGCTAGAAATTCTGTCCTAATATCAACCCAAACTTCATTCAACATTTTAAAAATATAATCTAAACAGGAAATTTTAGATAAAATATTTTAATGCAATATAACACTAGTTTTATATTTACATGCTAAGGAATGAGTGTAGAGAACAGAATTCTGGTTTGTTTTTTTTTTTGCAATCAAACAATTATGTTTATTAAATAGTAAAAACTTTTGCACATATAGTAAAAACACTGCAATCTTTAATGTATGATAATTTCAAATCTGCCCTGAAGTATTTGGGATAGCACTGCCTCTAGCTGAGTGAGTCACCACTGACTGAGGCCATGCAAATTGGGCATGTTTTATGCTCAGAACCAAGGCTGTAGTAAAATCATGTGATGTAGCACTCATGACTGTTTTCAGGGACAACTAACATTTCAGTGAAATTTTGACTTTAAATTCATTTTTGTCATTGCATGTCTTGAAATTTGTTCTTTTGCCCAATATTTTATGAGCCACCCCCATTCATTTATATAGTCCTGTGGGACCACATCTCAGAGTTTAAAGAGCTGAAGATTAGAGGTTTGCATATGTTTAAGTGACAGGCCCTAGAATCTTCCCTTTGCTATTTTAGGTTAACAGATTTTCTTGTATTAACTAGCCTTTAGAACAGGTCTTCCATCAGGGTAATGTTGAGAATGCATGGTCCCATATTTGTGTGATGGAGTTGGACAGACAGTGTCCATTCTAAGAATCTGAGACTGAGGGAGAAAGCCCAATAGAGTGGTAGATGGTTGGGTATGTAGAAGTATGTGGGCTTCTCTTTTAGGTCAAGTCCTGGGAGGGAAATCTGGGTAAGAGCTGAAGAAAGAAAAGTAAAAGAATTGCCAGGTAACAGTGCCCTCTTCAGAGGGTTCAGAATGATACCATGCCTAGAAGTCCAAGGGAAGTTTAGTTCCTTTCCTCCTTCCATTCACCAAAACAACCCTCAGAAATAGTGTTTGAGTACACGATGGGTTAAGTAGGCATTGAAAGTTTGGTCTGAGGTCTTAATTACCACATGGAATATTGTTCCCATGAGAACTAACAATGGGCCAAGACATGATGCTCTTCAAAGTAACCAAGGTAACCAACCAGTAAAGTTACTGACTTGTTTGGTAGCCCCACAATGAAACAATGAGCACTCAAGTCATGATGGTTTCTGCTAGGATTATACCTGGATTCCTGATGTCATTGATCAAACTTTTGGCTCCTTGGGATTTTGTGGCAATAAACTCAGAAGATGCTGTTTCTTATATAGTTTCTAAGTTGGTTTTGAGGAAAAGCTATCTGCTATCTTTGTGAAAAACAAGTTTGAATATTGCAACTCTTACAGAGTGGGTTAACTTAGGTCTATACACCTGCAAAAGCTACAGTCCACTCAGTGTGATCTGTTCCGAGAAGGCCATAATATTTTGCTGGAGAACATAGCCCTGGCTTTCCTAAACTCTCTGGCTGAAATGCCAGCATTGCTTGTTGTGTTCTTGGGTGAGGAGAGTGCTCTGTGAATTCTCAAGGGGTGTAAGAGGAAGAAGTGAGCTTACTCCTTAATGCATCACACACTACAATGCCTGCCTTCCTAACTCCTAATCAGGAGGAGGTGAGGTGATGTGTGTCCTTTAAAGGCCAGTTCAAAAAATCATGCAGCAAAGTCTTGCCACTATATCCAGTGACATGGAAAATAAGAAAGGTATCAATTTCTGGGTGATAGAATGATTTTAATTGTCTTCTTTTCCTTGCTTTTATTTTTTGCATTGCTTGTTTTGTAGTCATTTGCACAAAATTGTTCATGTCTCTGAAAACGAAGTGTGTTTATATGTATGTGTGCCTGCATCTGTGCATATCTTTATACCTGTGTGCACACAGGCATGCACATATTTGTGTACATAGATGTCTCTTTCTGCATGTATCTATGTATATATATGTGGGGGGTTGTATGTGTATGTATGTGTGAATGTGGTTTTATGTGTATGTGTGTATCTTAGTCTTATTCTACAAGAAGCAAAATAAATGCTTCATATATTTCTTAAAGAATTATTTATTAATTTTATGTATATATGTACACTGTAGTTGTCTTCAGACACACCAGAAGAGGGCATTGGATCCTGTTACAAATCGTTGTGAGCCACATGTGTTGCTGGGAATTGAACTCAGGACCTCTGGAAGAGAAGTCAGTGCTCTAAAGTGCTGAGCCATCTCTCCAGCCCAATGCTTTATTTTTAATAACATAATTTTAAGGAGTGAATCCTAGGGAAGAGGAAGGAGAAAGGAGTGGAGAGAGGTGGAGAGAGAGAGCAAGCAAACACAGCGTTCTGAGATTGTTACCCTTTATGATGAAAGAGATATCATTACAGGTTTTCAATGGTTTCATGAGATGAGAAAGGGAAAATGGTTTAATTCCATAGCCTGTTGATCAAAACTCACCTGCACAGTGTGTTTATACCCTCCGCTCCTCAGCCCCACATCTGGACAGGTACACACATGGGACTATGAAGCCACCACAGGGAAAAAGTAGGGTTCTGACAGGGCCTTGGGGGCACCTACATTGAAAGAAGGGAGGCCATTGCAGGTGCTGGGTCTGGATGTTAAAGACCTGAGGGGTTCAAATGAGACATAAACACACACAAAACCGTTCCCAGAGGAAGGTACTTTAGACAATTTCTGCTGCTACTGTGCAGAGTGGACTTTTGGAAAGGGAGTCTATTTTTGACTCTATTATTGCAGAGAGCTATACTGAAGCCACCAGTAACAAAGATGATTAGATGTATGGGACTGATCAAATCTCAACTTGTAATGAATACTCTGAGTGGTTGCAGGCTTGCTGTGAATCAAAATTACATGCAAAACCCAGCGGGTTGGGGACAAAACTGATATAGGGAAGGGGGTGGAGAGGAGGCTCCATGAGGAAACATGCTTGCTGCTTTTCCAGAACTCTTGAGTTTGTTTCCCTGCACTCCCACAGAGCTGGTGGCATTCAATTTCCTGTGAATTCAGCTCCACACACATGTGGCAGATACTCACATGGCACATACACATAAAGAAAAATCAAATGTTAAAACAACAACAACAACAACAACAACAACAAGAGTTAATGAGACTGAGAAGACAAACTTAAAATGCAGAGGGAAATGTCTTCAAACAGGCAGGCAAAAGAGTCATAGTGTGGCTAAGCTTCATCAAGCTTAGAAGCACAATTTACAGAAAATCTGTGTATTACTCAGGATTCTCTAGATGGATACACAATATATGTCTGGAAGAGTTACTGGTGTTAAGCCCATGCTGAAAGACCAGAAATATGGAGTTTAGTATTTGTGGAAGATAGATACAGAGACAGGCATACTCAGGAAGGAAAATTAAGAGAGAATGGTACATTTTATGTAGTTAGGCTGCTTCTAGGAATTAAAATATGCCTTCCCTGGACATGTTTTTCCATTGTATAATATAATAAGCAAGAACATGGCAATGTTCCTTAGGAGAGAGGCTGACAATTTGTTCTGTGTCAACAGCAATACTGAGTACTTCAGATGGTTTCAGCTGGGATTGCCAAGTTCTGAACAAATTTCTAATCGGTACCTATGTAATAGATATTGTTTGGTCATTGGCTGAACAATAGGGAGAAAGTCTGATGTTCTTGAAGTTGGTTTAGTTTCCTATGACAAAGGCGAGTGGCTCAGAACATGTAGGTACTTCTTGAGCCATGCTTCTCTTTAAATGTCAAAGTCATTGTCAAGTATCAGATTCCTTGAAAAGTGCAGCTGCTCAACTTGATTTCTCCTCTTGAGTGCTAGAAGTTCTCATTGTTTGTTCTGTAAATTAAGTGAGGTCAATAAAGTAAATGAAGGTGAGTGCTTATCAAGTATCTGAGATTTCACAAAACAGCAAGGCTTGAAAGCAACCACACTGCAGTGAAGACTGATAGGGAAGTGATGAGCCATAGGAAATCCACACTGGGCCCCATTCAAGCTCTGAACTACTTCCCATACTCAGCCTGTTCTCTTTCCACTAAGACCCATTTCATACTCCTTCATCTCTGTGGTGCAAAATGGTCATTCCTAGCTGTCATGTTTTGATTATTGCCACCACCTCTGCACATCTGTATTAGCAATCAATTACTGTGTAAGAAATTATACCAAATTTAGTGGCTTAAAGGAACAGGCTAGTATTACCCACACACTTAAGAAGGACTAGGAATGCAAATGTGGTTCATCTGAGTATTTCTTTCTCAAAATCTCACCTAGCCACATTTGCAATCAAAGTGTTGGCTAGGCTAGAGCCACAGACTTGTGAGAGCTTCCCCAGGGAGGCTGTGCTCCTAAAAGGACTTACGTGGATGGTTTTGAAGGATTCAGTTGGAATAAGATTTTTGCAATCACTGCCCGAGACCTCTTTCAACATGGTTCAAACCCAGGTTCTGTGCAAATTTGGTTATTGCTCTTAACCACTGAACAATACTTCCAGTTCTCTAAGAATCTATTTCCAGTCTTTTAAGAATCTATTCGATGTGATATTAACATTATTATTATTATTAATTATTATTATTATTATTTAATCCTTTTTACAGTCCAGTCTTCATCCCCCTCCTGGTCTGCCCCAACCCCTGATCACTCGCCATCCCATACATCCTTTTCCTCTGCCACATCTCCTAGAGGATGTCCCCACACTCCCAAACCCACCTCACCAGACCTCCCTACTTCCTTGGGCCTCAGGTCTCTACAGAGCTAGGTACATCTTCTCTCACTGAGGCCAGGCCAGGCAGTCCTCAGCTGTATATGTGTTGGGGACCTCATATCAGCTGGTGTATGCTGCCTGGTTGGTGATTTAGTGTCTGAGAGATGTCAGGGGTCCATGTCAGTTGAGACTGCTGGTCTTCCCATGGGTCCATCATCCTCCTCAGCTTCTTCCAGCTTTTTCCCAATTCAACCACAGGGGTTCCCCAGCTTCAGTCCATTGTTTGGGTGTAAGTATCTGCATCTGACTCTTTCAGCTGCTTGTTGGACCTCCTGGGGGGCAGCCATGCTAGGCTTCTGTCTGCAAGCACACCACAGCATCAGTAACAGTGTCAGGCTCCAGGACCTAGCCTTGAGCTGGGTCCCAATTTGGGCCTGTCACTAGACCTCCTTTCTCTCATGTTGTTCTCCATTTTTGTCCCTGTAGTTCCTTTGGACAGGAACAATTCTGGGTCAGAGCTTTTGACTGTGAGATGGCAACCTCATCCTTCCACTTGATGTCCTGTTCCTCTACTGGAGGTGGACTCTACAAGTTTCCCCTTACCACTGTAGAGCACTTCATCCAAGGTCCCTCCTTTTGAATCTTGAGAGTCTCTCACCTCCCAGGTCTCTGGTACATTCTAGAGGGTCCTTTTACCGCCTACCTTCCCAAGGTTGACTGTTTCCATTCTTCTGCTGGCCCTCAGGGCTTCATTCCTGTTCCCCCCCCACCCCCCGCCAGTACCTGATCATGTTTCCCCTTCCCCTTTCTGTTCTCTCTCCCACCCAGGTCCCTCTCTCCCTCTGTCCCTCCATGGTGATTGCTTTCTTCTTCCTCCCAAGCGGGATTGAGGCACCCTCACTTGGGCTCTTCAGCTTGTTAACCTTGAACTCTTTGGGTTGTGTCCTAGCTATTCTGTACTTTTTTGGCTAATATCCACTTATTAGTGAGTACATACCATGCATATCCTTTTGGGTCTGAGTTATATACTACTAACCTTTAAAAAATTTCTTTGATTTTTAAATTTTGGATAAACCTCCATAAGATTTAACAATCATAACCATTTGTCAGCAGCTCAGTGGTACGAATTATGTTTACTCTGTTGTGCAAACCATCATTATTACTATTTGTCTTCCTGACTATCTCATCTTCCCATGCTGGAACTCCAGATTCAGTAAGTAACAGCTCTCCATTTCACTATCATCTAGCCCCTGTAGCCTCCACTCTATGTCTCTGTGAGTTTGACAGTTGAACATATCTCAGAGATGTGGTGGGGCACAATATCTGTTCTTCCATGGAAGGTATTTTCTTTAGTGTTCATTTCTGTTCTATGTATCGGAATTGCTTTCATTTTAAAATTTACATATTCTGTTTTATGTGTAAAACCATACCCTGTTTGTCCATTCACCTGTCAGTGGGTAATTTCTACCTCTTGACTGCTTCAAATCACGTGCCTGTATGATGGGCATGCAAATACATGCGCTTTTCATTCTTTGGGTTTTATACCCAGAGGCAGTATGGTAATTCTACAGTTCATTATTTGGGGAACTGCTATTCTGGATTCCATAATGGTCATATTATTTTTATATTACCAGTGCAGTGGCAGGGCTATGATTTTCTGCCTGTTTGCCAAGAGTTATTCTTCATATTTTGCATCTGTGTATATTTGTGTGATAACTTTCCCAGTAGGTAAAACATAGAATATTGTGTTTTTTGATATGTAGTGCTCTTATTAATAACATTGAACATCTCCTCATGTGCTTAATCTGTCATTTGTGTTTTGTTGGATGAATTTCTACTTGAGTCTTTCTGTTGCTGTGATAAACCACTCTGACCAAAAGAGATTTGTGGAAGGAAGGGATTAATTCATCTTACAAGTTACAATACATCATTAAGAGATGTCAGAGCTCAAGGGAAATAGAAACCATGGAGGAATGCTGCTTCCTGGCTTGCTGTCTCTGACTTGCTCAGCTCCTTTTATTATACAACCCAGCCCTACCAGAATAGGGATGGCACTGCCCATAGTGGGCTGTGTCCTCATTTATCTATTGTCAATTAACAAAGTGGCTCATGTACATCGTAGACATGCCCATGGGCCAATCTGATCTGGACAATTCTTCTATGGAGCTTCTCACTTCTCAGGTGACTCTAGGTTTGTGTCAAGCTACCTATGACAAAGTACATTTATTTTAAAGCTCTTTTTGTCTTTGCTACATTTTTAGAGTTCTTTGCATGTTCTAGTTATTAACCTATTTTCAGTTATAAGATTTCCAAACAGTTTCTTCTATTCTCCAAAAAAGCTTTAGTCTTGTGCAATATCACTTGATGCATGGATGTTTTCAATGTTTTTATGCAGTCTGCTTTATTTTCTTCTTTTGCTTCCGATGCTATTGTTATGGTACCCAAGTAACTACTAACAAGCATAATGCCATTTTGATCCCCTTTTAGTTTTTTTTTTCTAATAGTTTTACAGTTTTAGTTCTTACTTAGGTGTTTGAACCTTCATTTTCCATCGGTCAACCCTAAGATCCTAGAAACACTACACTGGCTTTACATTCATTGGTTAAGTGTTTGTACACTGTTTTTGCCGTACTCTCTCGAGTTGGGGGAAGTGCAGGCATGGGCGGGTCCCCTGGCTCTGGTGTTGGGTCCGTGCGCCCTAGGCTTCAAGGTTCACCACAGCTCGTGGTGTAGTGTCGCGGGGGGCCTGACACCGCAGGAGTGAGATGCTGGGGTCGAGCAGCCCCGGCCCCGATGTAGGGGTGTCCGATGACTCGGTGCCCAAGCCAAGGCCACCCTGCCGCCAAAGCCTCGGAGCTGCTTGGCCGAGGTGTAGGGAGGGAGCGCAGAGAGAGACCAGCCGCTCGCCCCCGCGCCAAGGCTTGACCGTAGCACACTTCCCCAGGTGCCCCGTGCCCGCCTCCCTTAAGAGCACTCTGCTCGCCACAGAGCCAGCCTCCTTGAGAACCCAAGAGTCACAGCTCCCTTAGACAAAAGTTCTCCAACGCCAAAATAGTTTTTATCTTTATTTGTTCTGGAAGGCGGGCAGTGCTCCCAGGGCAGGCGGGTGGAGAAGGAGGGGAAAGAGAGAGCACTACTCGGGTCAAGGTGTTCTATTTATAGTTCTGAGAGGAGACAAGGGTTTGGTGGCTGACACTTTCCATTGGCCAGCTTGGGGGCTCTATTGGTGTCTCATTTGCTTTGCCCAAGACTCAGGGTTGCTTTTCTATGTGACACAAGTTTCACACACCAGTCCTCTCCCTATACAGGGGTCGTGACAGCTATGGGGAATCTCCCGGGAACGTTGGCCAGAAGCATGAATTCTGGTCCCTTGTGTAGGTTCCACTGTTCGTGGAATTTTTCACCGGGTCTCCCAGGGCTTCTAGCCTATGCTCAACCAGGCGTTAGACTGCCTGACATAGATCACTGCCCCACATGTTTTTACTCTAAGGCATAAAGAAGAAAGCATTGCCAACATCTCCCCCTAAGCTACTTGAGAACCCCAAATGCATACAAATATTAACAGGCATTTAGTTCTCCAATCATTTCACAAGTTGTCTCAGGCTCTCTGGTGGTTATTATATTATTACAGAAAACCTGAACTCCATAAAGTAGTGAGTACACTTAAAAGCTTTGGAAGGGCTTATTAACATAAGTACAATCCAGATGAGTTGATTCCTCACTGTGTTTTACAAAATCAGTTTGCCATGATAATGCTAGCTAGTGTTCTGATATTTGGTAAATTTCTAAAATCTGAGACTATGGTTCATTCCATTTGTCTTCCCATTGCTAATTCCTAGTTTCTTTCACTATGTAGATCTTCTCCTATGCACCATAGGTATTTATCACACACCTGCTCTTTGCATACTCATCAGTGAGGAAAAAGAAAACATTTTCCTATAAAACATGGCATTAATCAGGGCAGCCCATGTATGAAGAAAGCATCCATCTCCGGCACCTGTAGCTCTGTTGCTGTGGGAGTCAGTGGAAACCACACAGGTGAGTGAGCAGATGAATTATATAAAATCACTGGCTTTCATAATTTAATTGAGGCCCTGAGAAACCAATTCTGGGCTATCCAACTTTAGTCAGAAAATTGAGAAAGACCCCAGGATGACTTTATGGTTCTGTGCCTCTAGTGATTCACCCAGGGGTAGAGTAATTTGTGCCTCCTCGGGCCCCAATGCAAGCTGTTTCTCAGGCTTGGCTGAGGCTGAGAGAGCAAGATGTGACATTTCCATACTTCATAGTCAGTACTGTGGAATGTGACAATGCCGTACAGTTGAAAGCTGCCTGGACCACTGCAGCCCATTCAATTGTCATCCAAAATCAAACTCTATATACAATATTCAGTAGACAGAGTAGGCTCGCTTGGAGAAATAGACCCAAACATGGCAGCTTAAAACAAGAGAAATCATTTTTTTAAAAAATGAGCTTGGACACATCTCAAATGAAAATCTCTTAGCTTTAAGGATCTTTTCTTGAAAACCCAGAGTTCACTTCGTATTGCTATAAAGCAGTGGAAGTAACTATGCTTGGGAGTGGGACAGAGTTCTCTCTTTGTCCTGGGATATGTAAGCATCAGAGAGGAAATGTTTCCTTGTATTTCTGGCATTCTGTTTTCTCTCAATCTGACTTTGCAGCTTTGGCTGGCCCAGAACTTTCTTGGTTGGCTCATCCTTCTGCCTTGATTTCTGAAACACTGGGTTACAGGGTTGTACCACCATGCCCAGTTCAACTCAGTTTTCATTATATTTATAGTACATTTTTTGTGTATACCTCCACTATAGAAATAGAAATCCTTAGGCTTTTCTGTCTAAATAGCTCATTAGAATTTCAGCTTACAATATTTTCATAGACAATTCATTACTTCTGAAGAATTAATACTGTTTACAATTGTGTGGTGATATTGTATAGTGAAATATTAGGGTTAAGATGGCTCATCCATTATAAAATCTCACTTTATCTGTTTATTGATGTCCTCACCCATAGAAATACATCAATCAGTCCCTGATACTCCATTTAAAAACATAACGATCAAGGTTGTTCATTAGAGAAATTGAATAGTTGCTCAGTTTTATTCAGTTTTTTTTTCCCATTCAAAACTGGAGGTTTGGTAGAAAGGAATTTCAGACATGACATGTAAAGAGTCTTGGTGGGTTTGTATGGATGGCATCTGACCACTATAGGATGGCATGCGGCCTCTATAGGTTCTGATGGAGATATCTGGCTCCAAAGGAGACAAGAACACAGGGTACATGCATCAAGAATAAAGTGAGAGGGAGAAGTTCCGTTTTGGTTTTGGTTGGCTGCTGAGCGTGGATTGCCTCTCTTTTCTCTCACATCCTGAGACTGACTTCTGTGTGGCTGTGGCAGATCTCTGAAACTCAGTTCCCTCTCTAGTGAAGGATGATCCAGCCTCCCTGAGGGCTGTTGTGAGAATTAAAGAAAATAATTCTCATAAATCTTTTCATGTTGCCCAGTGTATACTAAATTGCCAATGATTGTTTATTTATCCATTCTTACCATTATTTCAAATTAGGTAAGCTAGAGACTTAGAAGAAAATATTACCCACATATATTAAGTTGATGAGAAATTCAAATGAAAAATTGGACGAAAAATACATTGAAAAAACAGTTTCTAGGATTACTATTAAATATAATTTATGAAAGAGATGGAGCAATGTTTTATCAAAAAACAGATCAGTTGAGTCATGCATACTGTCTTGATCTCAGAGTCTGAAAAGGCCTCCTTTATAGCTATTAGTCCGCCATTGAAAGAAAGGTGACACTTGCAACCTATAGGCTATTTTTCAGAAATGATTCTCTGAAACATGCAAGGGTCATTTGGTCATAAAAATTTTCTGTGTTATAACTTGAGTATGGAATGTATTCTACAAGTTCTATGTCACAGGTAGATTTTTAGAAGGTCCTAGAACCCTTAGCAGGAAGTGTAGCTAGAGTAAGTGAGTCCTTTGGGGTATGCTTTTTCATTATTACTCTGTTTCCTGTTCACCTGAGGTGAGCAGCTTCTGCCACACATTCTTGGTGCTATGATTTTCAGCTTCACCAAAGCCTCAGAAGATGCAGAGCCCCAGACTAAACACTAAAGCCTCTGAAACTGAACCTTAATGCTGTTCCTGTCAGGCACTTTGCTATAGCAAAGGCAAGTCTGATTTGCACATACTAACACAGCCAGAGTTCCTCTGAGAAGAGTCAAGGCAGTGATCTGATATAGGGTGGACCATGTTGATCAAGGGTGATTATCTGATGCTAAGAGGTAGGCCACATGATCATAGGTATTAAAAGGCCTATTTTGTGGGTTGATAGAGGGATGAGTAACAAGGGCAGTGTTGAACCTATTTCAGTTATAATGATTCCTCCAAGCTCGCCTGCTAGAACAGTCAATAGGAGAATACCTGCCAAGGATCTTCACCTTATTCTCCAAGTTTCAACATATATTATCATCAGTGAGGCCAAGCTGGCCATCCAAAACCAGTCAAGATGGCCTAGATCAGAATATCCCAGCTTACTCAGACTTACAGGACTAGTACATCAGCATGGCTCTAAGCTACTCTATTTGGAGGTGGCTTTTACTCAGAGTAAGGTAACTGATATAGTCTGTCTCTGTCTCTTTGTCTCTCTGTCTCTCTCTGTCTCTGTCTCTCTGTCTCTGTCTCTGTCTCTGTCTCTCTCTCTCTCTCTCTCTCTCTGTATGTGTCTTTCCAGGGTCTGAAACTTACGATGAAGAATGCCAAAGCACAAAGTAAGAAAGAAGCAAAAACAGAGGGCCCAGGATTTATAAGGAGAACATGAGACTTTGATCCTTGAGACAAATATTGAAGTGATATCTCTTATGCTGAAATTCCCTAAAGGCAAACTCGGTTTCATATTATCTTACTCCATAAAGATCTGGGATAAGCAAGGAGAGAAAAGAAACCAAGAAAACACAGAGGATACATAATCTCAGAATGCAAGTGCAGGAAGAATCTCAATGCTCACAAAATAACAGGTATCTTACTGGGTATACTATGGCTGCTGCTATGCTCAGCTTTTCTAAAGGTCTGTTTTACTTCAAACTCTTACTAGTTATATGGAACAGATACTATTTTACCCCTAGGTATAACTGAGGAAGCTGAGCAGTCAGACTCCTAGGAAATCACGACCATTCTCCTGATAACTGTAGCAAATCTGGGGTTTTATATGCTAAAGTGGATTACAGACTGCTCATAACTCTACTTTCCAAGATGGAAACTGTCAATTATGCTAAAACCAGAGATAATATCCAGAGAAAACAAACACAAAAGAGACAATTAAGTCTGGTTAGGAAAGATTATTATCTATACTGGGGGCAAAGCTGGTAGAACTTTAGAAGGAGCAGAAATCAGGTCATGATGAATGATGGTCATGAGAGTTTAAGTGAGTTTAAGGTGTGAGTTCAGAATGAGGGGGTAGGAATTCTAGAACATCATTGGAAAGTGGACAGATGGTGTTTCATGAAGCTTTTGCTATATATTAGTCTTTGGCTGAAGCTGATCAGTCTGCAAGGAAAGTAGGCTCAGTGTGGAAGACAGCAACAAGGGACACTAGAGTAAACTGGGGAACTGTGGGGAGGTGGTGGAGCATGAAAATGCCATCCCAAGAAGAAAACTTGGAAGCTGATGAAGATGTTATCTGGCACAGGTTGGCAGCACAGTTCCACAAAGAACACAGAGCACTCAAGAACCAAATCTGCTCTGTTGTATGCTTAGAGCAGTGGTCATCAAATATCAGGAGCAAGAAGTAGAGATGAAAAGGAAGAGGCTGGTCTTCTCTGTCTTGTGCTACTCACTCATTCCTACACTTGCAATTCCTCAGATACAATGACTTGGGTCTCAGAAGTTTGCTCGTGTTACACTCTCCACTTCCCTTGTCTGCTTAATGTTTTCCCTAGATTCTGTCAAGGCTGGCTGCATCTAATTTAAACATCTCTTCTCAAAGGGTTCCTCAAGCTATCATACCTAAGTCCTATCTTCTTACAAAGTAGTACTTCTTTCCAAAGGTTTGTGGCCATCCATACACTTATTTACTTTTTAGTCACTCTCCATGAAAGTGGAAACTTTACTGTTTTCCATGTCCTATCTGTGAAAAGTAGAGACATGCATGGAACACAGTGATGGCCAGGGACTGCTGGCCTAACTCATCTGTAAAGCTGTGGCCCGTGACTGCTCGCCTGACACATCTGTGAAGCTGGAGATTTGGTGTGAAACTTGTGAGGGGGAGTGGGAAGGTCCTGTGATTATCAAGATGACCAAACCCAAACAACACTCCTCAAAACTTTGTCCTTTCTAGTGTGGTCTCATTGGGCGTAAGGTCAAGGACTCTGGAAAGTGTTTAGGGCAGTTTTAGTGGAAGGCATCAAGGACAGTTGTGTAAGTAAAAAGATAAGATTAGGATTTCATTGATGATCACTTGATGTTTCTGAAGCAAGTAGAGAAGTTGCAAGTTGGAATTTGAGAGAAAGAGTTCCTGAGAACAGAAGATTACCCTACCACCACCACCTATCTACTTGAGATAGATGGGAGACAGGCAGCAACCTTTCCTTTAAAATGTGAGCATTCACTAATGATATTTTTCAGTTGGAATTTAAAATGTCCTGAACAGGTTCCTAGTTTGAATATTGGTTCCTGCTGGTGGTGCTGTTCAGAGAGGTTTCAGAAGATCTAGGATGTGGAGCCTGGCTGGAAGAAGTAGGTCACTGGAGGGAAACAATTCTTGGCTACTTTTTGTGACTTTCTGTATTCTCTCTACTGTGATGTGAACTGCTTGGGGTCTACTGCCTGTCTCACAACAATAGTTTAAAACTTTTAAATCTGTGAGCCTCCCCCCAAAAAACCCTCTTCTTCCTTTAAATTGTGTGTTAACAAGTGTCTTAGTCATGGTTTCTATGCCTGCACAAACATCATGACCAAGAAGCAAGTTGGGGAGGAAAGGATTTATTGAGCTTACACTTCCATGCTGCTGTTCATCAGGAAAGGAAGTCAGGACTGGAACTCAAGCAGGTCAAGGAGCAGGAGCTGATGCAGAGGCCATGAAGGAATGCTGCTTACTGGCTTGCTTCTCCTGGCTTGCTCAGCCTGCTTTCTTATACAACCCAGGACTATCAGCCCACAGATGGTACCACTCACAAAGGGCCCTCCCCCCTTGATCGCTAATTGAGAAAATGCCTTACAGCTGGATCTCATGGAGGCATTTTCTCAACTGAAACTCCTTTCTCTGTGATAACTCCAGCTTGTGTCAAGTTGACACACAAAACTAGCCAGTACGACAAATAACACAAAGGAATTAGTATGGCCATCTTTCTCTGCATTCCATGAACATGTTTCACGAAGCATGGGAATAACAAACACCATCTGGGGGGGGGGGGTGATGCCAAGCCTGCATTCTCAGCACCACAGGAAGGCTGTACATTTGAGGACAGACAGGACTATACAGGTATTTTCAGACCATTCTGAAATGGTACCTAGGGAGACTCTGTAACAAATCAAATCAACAATAACAACCAGTGACACTGATTGTAAAGAAAAACCAATCAACTGTTTCCAAGCCTGGGAGTCACAGCTTGCAACCCATACCAGGTCTGGTTACCCATCCTCAATAAGCCAATATAAAGAGTATAATTGAAAGTCAAAAGCAGAAAAATGAGACTTATATAATGTGGTAACACTGGAAGCAGGGACAAAGTGATTCAGAGAATCTCCCAAGTCTACCTTGGGTATTCTGAAATGAGAACAAAGTTTAAATAGAGAACCAAGGCTGTGCACATCTAAGCATACCCAGTCAAGGTATGGTCTTGACCACTACTGAGCCATCCTTGTCTGGGCTTTGGTCTCATCCTGTAAAGTGGTCTGACAAGTTGTTAGAACTGTGTGAAATCTCTTTCCATGAGACAATTCCTCATCTGATTAGGACCTTTTCCTTCTTCTAACATGGGATCCCTGGGAGGAAATTTTCATTTATTTGGATTCCATTGTTTCAATAGTCTTATAGTCAGATTCAGAGACACAAGTGTTCTTTTTAGAATATTCTCATTTAATTCTTATGATCTATACCACTGAAAAAGGTGAACTCAAAATAACAACTAAGAGTCAATTCTTACCTTACTGCCAGATAAAGAATAGCTGGCCACAGCTTCCCATTCACCTCCCTTAGTCCAGATATGTAGGGTATATAGCAAGAGGAAAAGCTCCAAAGTCTCCTTCATGCCAGGAATATTGGTTTGTCATGTGAGCAGAGTCACTATACCAGCTCTAGCTAACACTAGCACAAAGAGTGGCTCACTCTGAGCACTTTCAGTGAAGGCTCTCATTTTTTCAGTACCCACTATGGCTGAGGAAACTGGAGGCAAATGTGCTATGTCCTTACCTAAAATGCTCCAGGAGACATTCTCTAGTTTTCTATATGCTGGTTGTAACCATAGCCAAATTACAGACAGTCTAGGGGGAGGTGGAGCTGTGTAGGACATCTGTAATCAGAAGAACCATCTGTAAATCCCTTAGTCACTTTTGCCTGTTCCAATGTGGGACATGCTTTCTAACTTCTCTGTGCTTCCCCATTATTATCTTTAAAAGAGAAATTACAAGAGAATGTCATTCTTAACACATGTATAGGAAGTAAATCAGAGCCTGTTGAGATGGCTGAGTTGGTGGAAGGCTTTCTGCACAAACATGAAGGCCGGAGTTTAAATCCCTAGTGTCCATATAAAACAAAACAACAAACCAAACCAAGCAACCAAGCAAGCAAGCAAACAAACAAACAAAAAACCAGATATGGCATTGTGTACCTTTAATTCCAGTTCTGGAGAGGTGGAGACATTAGGATTCTTGTGACTCACTGCCAGCTAGCCTGGCCAAGTGATGGGCCCCTTGTTCAGTAAGAGACTTTCAAAAAAACAGGATGGAGAGTAATTGAGAAAGACTCTTTTATGTTGACTCTGGCATTCACATATGTCTGAACACACTGTCAGATAACACAAAATATTTGTTCAGAAATCAGGTGCCAGAGGGGGAAAATAATTCAAGTCAACCATTAAGTAACTTTTGAGAAACACTCTTCCCAATTCTCTCTTTTTTCCTCCCATAAGATAAAACTCTGAATTCAGTGGAAATCTTTATGCCAAAGATTATTGAGTTCAGTAGTTGGGTTATTAATTAAAAAGTGTGTACCTGTAGTCTATCTCTGTTGTAGAGAGGTAGAAATAGGATTGTCCAGCATTATAGTCAACCGTTCTCTATATAATATGCTTAAAAGCTTGGAATGTATCTTTTACTAAAAGATTTATTTGTGTGTGTGTATGTGTGTGGATCCCACCATATGAGCAAGTACTCAGAGACAGAAGGAGGAGCCAAATCCCTTGGAGCTGAAGCTACAGAAAAGGTTGAATCTCCATAGAAACTGGGGATCCTTTGGAAGAGCACAGTACATTGTTAATTGCTTATCCAGCTTTCCTGCTCCTTAGAATCTTCTCTTAAAATACAAAGGGCCACGTACTACTAGACATTTTTACCCAGAGTTCATGCTTTTTGTTGGAAATGGGTCCACTGGTTGGAGTCTTTGCCTTTCTTATGAAGCTAGCACTGACCAAGATTACCAAGGAGATCCTGCTTTTGTTTTAAAGAGAATGACTTGACAGGAGCTTGATTATAGGACTTCATCCCCAGCTCTTTATCTCCTTCCAATTATCCCCACTCCTGTTCTCACAGTTGGCTGGCCCATGACTAATTTGATCACAGTTGTTTTGTTTTTCTAAATTTAAGTGACTTTTCTTCCAGATCATTTTACTTAGTTTTCACAGAAACTAACAATTGTCTTTCCTTTTAACTCTAGGTCATTGATATGTTAATTACCACTCCATTAAATTGCCTAATTACAACTACAACCAGTTTGTAAACTGGTGTTTCCTACACTATGCAAAGCACTCAAATAGGGTGAATAAAAGCCAGTGAATATCTAGAATGACACTCTCCCTGCTGGCTATGGATTTGGGGCTACTTAGAAGGGCATCTGCCTTCAATATGGTCCATACACCTCAATGTAGGCACAGAAAGTCTCTAGTGAAGCTCATAAAGGAGTCATAATGATAAAAATGAAGGCTAGTCAAACAGCTTTTGGATGAATCTTCTCCACTTGACTCAGAGCCTTTCAGTATTATGACAACCCTGTAAGGAGTTCATTTAGATAATTAGGTAATCAAGGCTGTGATTTAAATTTTTACATTCTTTTATGCCTTGCACCTATTGCTTTGAGATTGTTCCTTCTCATGGTGTTCCTGGACAGTAGCTATTTCCTCCCTATACTTCAGGGATTTCCTTTTCTACTAGATGCCATGACCTTGACAATGCATGGCTTTCATTTCAGTCTAAACTGGGAGAAGAGTAACATTAGATTTCCAGAGCAAAGTGCTAGGCAGGTTGCCCTTTAAAGGCTAACTCCTTGTGATTTTGCTTCAGGCCTGGAGAGGTATTTATTTATAGCTGATCTCACTATTCTGTGATGTGTTACAGTAGAATTCTCAAAAAGTCAAATAGGAGAAAGTATCTTTCTTTCTATGTGTTGGGTATGCAAAGATAACATTGGAAAGGAGTTGTGCTCTTCACTTTTAAATTGCATTTATTTAAAAATAATGTTTGATGCCGGCACAACAAAAGGAAGAAAAGGTGAGGTAGGCAAGTGTACTACTTCTGATGAGTCTGACTTTTCTTTTCCTGGCTCAGCAAGATATGAATTGTGTACATTCCTGAATTCACTCTTCTATTCTGCCAGGTAAAGTCCTCTCTGATCATTTGTCTGAAAAGATGGAAGAAATACTGAAATCCCCATCACTTATACTGGTGCTTAGACAAAGAATAAAATATTGTTTCATCAGTCAAGTGAATTATATTAGAAAAATTGATGTTATGAGGCTGGGGATCTCTGTCTTTTCTCTGTCTGTTTTTTGAAAACACTATTATCCTGTCATACACTTTAGCGTTATGAATGTGCTGACTCTTTGTTTAAGAGGTCTGAACATTCTGCAAAGGGCCCAATTGTGTGCAACCATCACAATTGTTCACCAAAGCCAACAATGATCCATTACGTAGCCAAGGGGCAGCAAGGATCTTCTCTTACTCTTCAAAGCCATTGAAGGGATTGGGAAGAGAGTTCAGAGAAGACAGCCAAATCTTTAAGGAAAGAAAGAAACCCTTCTACCCAGAACTTCTTGAGATGTGTTGTGCATAAACAAGGAGCAGAGAAAGAAGGATCTTCTGACACATGTGTTGTTTCCATGTATCAGGGGCAGTTAATTCTTCTCTACTCTGGGCATAAGCAAGGCCTCATTTCAAGAGACCTCAGTTATTTTCCTGATAAAGTATAAATAAGATGGCTGAGTGGAGGGACGGAAACAAAGGAATTCAGGCCTCAAACTCAGACTTTGTTTCTGACACTAGTCACATGCATTTTGGTTGGGTTTAGTCTATGGAGTTCATTTGCTCTACATTCCTCAGTGTTACTAGGGCAAATATGTTGGTCATGGGATGGAATTCTGGAGGAGCACACACTAATCATCAAAATGTATGATATTTAAAGCCCACACACATACAAACAAAATGCTTAGTTTGTAAAAGATGATACCTTATGACTAAGATTATAGAACTTTGAAAGTTCAGGGAGAGAGGCCTATCATGTCTGGGCCCATGTTTGTTTCTTTGCTTTACAAGGGTTGCAATGCTTTAGATCCTAACATATCAGACAACTATTATTTCAACCTCTCTGAGAACTAGCAGAAGGGTTCTGTGTTCTGCCTTTTTCTCTCTATGAATTTCCAGTCTCTATAGATAATAGCAAACATGTTTGATTTGGGATGACCTACAATTACAAGACAGTTAACACTGTGATTCTCCACCCCTACTCCAAAGACAGAAGTTCTTTATTTTGACAGATCATTTTTAACTATGACTTTGTAACTTTGAAGGATGCAGCCTTTGTGCTTGTAGTTTTCCAGTGAAAACTACACTTCTCTTCTCTTTAGTTCCTTTGCTTACAAGGAAATAAGTTGCTCCCAGAAGACAACTGGCACCACCTTATAATGTCATCTTTTTAAGAGTGACAGGAAAGGTTGAGCATGTCAGTAGCTTTCTCACTTTGTTATCTGTTAAAAATGTAAATTCTCCTTGGTACAGTTATTAAATTTATGATATAAACTCCCAACACAGGTAACTCTAAAATCAAAGTTTGTGTGTTGTCCTGGGAACTTATTTAGTGCCCATTATAAGATTTATTTTTCTCTTAATAAAGAATTACTACTTACAGTTGTGCTCAGATCAACTTAAATGGGCTTGATAAATCCTCACTCTCTCTTGCCAGCTGGTCTCATCTTTTGAAGTGTTAAGATGTATAAATAGTAAACAGAATTTTCACTTTAACACATGGCCAAATGGGAAACCTGACCGGTGATGTTCCTTTTTGTTTTTAGCACGATCATGCAATCTAACAGCTTCCCTTTCCAGACAGCAAGCAGGATGCTTATGGAGGTGTCCTTGAGCATTGGCAGCTCTTCATGTTGTAGTGCGACAGGCTGGTTGTGGGATGACAGACCACCAGATACAGGTAGTAGGTCCAATTGACATCAGATGGAAACATGGAAAATTGTAAGTCAGGCCTGTAAAAATAGGTCTGGGGAAAAATGTTGAGACTCTCTGCTGTAGAAAATACAAGAATCTATTAAAATAGCCTTGATAAAGTAATTTTATCAGTAATTTCAGAATATAATTCTATAACCACTACCACTTTCTATTATTTGGTTTTTTTTTTTTTCTTGGCCTCTTGCCCCCAGCAAGGATTTGGGACAACAAAAATCTAAAACAAAAGAATCAAGTGGGAATAGTAATAATAAATAACTGTGCCATACAGAGGATTGATGAGAATTTACTACCCACTGTAATCATCAGCCTGACACACTGCATTCACCGAGGTTAGAATACACATTTGCTGAGGAAGTAACTACACATAATTTAAAAATTGATGCATAAAAGCCAGGAATGCTAGCTTAGAGGTTAAAAGTAGTGGCTACTTTTGCAGAGGACCCAGGTTCAGTTCCCAGCAACCACATGGTAGCTTATAACTATCCATGATTCCAGTTGCAGGGGATCTGACATTCTCTTCTGGCACTAGGAACGTATATGTAGAGACATACATGCAGGAAAACACCCACACACATAAAATAAAATTAAAAAATAGTACTTACTAAAATGCTTGTGGTTCTATCTTAAAATGAGCATTAGCATGAAGTACCATCAACTTCTATTATAAATCATTTGACTTTGATCCAATGGTTATTCCTATTATCTGGCTTTCTTCACTTTTTCTGTCTTTCCATGCCTGATGTAAAGCTGATGAGAAGTTAGTCCTGTTGTTACAAGAACTTGCTGAACAACTGAAAGAAAGACAGATTTACACCACATTATCGGCTGCATTAAACAGAAAACCAGACAAATCACTTCCAAGTATAGCTTTGTGTTTTCAGTGAATGTGGGCCATAAAGAGTAAAGCCTTTCATGTTCACTCAATAGAAAACTCACCACCTGCCATCACTGTGGATCTTGTTGTAGATTTAAACAAGAAACACCAAACACAAATTCATATGAATATAATTATTGGTATGTGGGGTGGTGGCAAAAGGGAAAAATTCAACAGAAGCAGAACCACTAGGCTGGATCATATTTAAAATTAGATGCAATGATTTCAACCCAAATATCTGCTGTGAATGTCATGCTTCTAAAAAATCACATGATATTATGATAAAAAGGGAATCTATAATTGATCTCTTGGTTCCTAAAACTCTTGTAATTACTGAGCAATAAACACTGCAAAAGCTCCTTTGTAACAGTACTGAACCTATGACCATGTTCCTAACATACAGACCCCAATGCTTCAGAATTCCTGGGAGGGGATTGTAGAGGAACTGTAATTTACAGCTGGCCATTCACAGAGGAGGTAAAACAGAGTGATCTGGGAACTGTGATTGGCACCAGAAGCATGGGGTAGGCTTGTGTTACTGAGCCATAATATAGGGTCTGTACTAACTGGTGTCAGCTTGGGCTGATTTATAGTACGCTCAGCTAGTATTGGGGAATTTATTGACGTGGGAATAAAAATCACATACATATGGTCATAAAATTGTTCAGTATTGAGTCCTGAAGACAAAAACATTTATACCCCTACTTCATAGATTATTAAAGTTAGGGTTCAAGAAATAAACTTAGACCACAGAGATGGCTTAGAGGATAAAGTTCTAATGTCCCTGAGCTCAATCCTTGGACCCCATGGTGATGGGGAGATTGACACCTAAAAGTTGTTCTCTGATTCTCTCTCTCTCTCTCTCTCTCTCTCTCTCTCTCTCTCTCTCTGTGTGTGTGTGTGTGTGTGTGTGTGTGTGTGTGTATGTGTGTCAAGTCAGAGAGAGGCGGGTGGAGGAAGGTAGGAGGGAAATGGAAGGGGAAGAAGGAGAGGAAGGGAAAAAGGGTGAAAGGGGAGAGGAGACAGAGAGGGAGGGGGAAGAGAAGAAGGAGAGGGAGGGAGAGGGGGAGGGGGAGAGAATTGATAGGGATAGCAAGACAGAGGAACTATGGAGAAAGAAGGTCATATGAAGACAGAAGACTAGGGCTTAGCCTTTACACACCAAATAATGCTAAGGACTTTGAGGTTGTCAGGAACTAAGAAAGCAAGAAAGAATACTTCCCTAAGGCTTTTAGAGGCAGCAGGGCCGGCCAAGTTCTTGAGAGATTCCCAAAGAATAGTTTTTTGTTCTGTCAAGACCTCCAGTGTGACTTCCTGGGAAGAAGGAACTAGGACACAAAAGCCCACCTCAGCCACACAGAAGAACTGCTCCTGCCCTCCCACGGTTTGTTCATCTCTCATTTCTCTGAAGAGACAAATTTTATCACCTGCTGAAATCTCATCAAAACACAGACTTCCTTAGTTGGAACTAATGCTCCTTTCCATCCCAACATTCTTCCATGTAAGTAGTTTTGTTATTCTGCATGTTCGCTTTTTAAAATGTTCCCATAGCACCGTTTCTAAGAGGAAGAAGCATTTCCCGAGGAAAAGTCTGAATTCTGGTTCTATTCTCTATTGTAAAAGGCTCAGTATCAAACTATTATACCACTATCAAGCAAAATATTATTACTTGTAAAAGAAATATCATTATTCTGATTTAGAAATATTTAGTATTTTTATCTTATTACTTTATTTAGTGGCTAATATAATGATAACTTCTATTTATTTATTTTTTTATGAGCACTGTATTGTATAAAACCTTGGAAAACTGATCAATATTTTCTGGTTGCCCTCTCTGGAATTCTTTGTAAATCACAAACAAAAATGCAAATTAAAAGGCTTATTCATCATTTCTTCTTAGTTAAGTTTATGAAATCTATATTTTCCTGAATTTTATATGTAGTATCTCATTGCTTAAATATTAATACAATATTTATTTATTGAAATGTAGATGTTTAAATAAGATGTTAATTTATTTGTGATAATTATTTCAATTCTTTGAGAATGCCATACGATCAAATCTATCATATCTACTCCTCCCCCCAACTCCTTTCTGATCCATACTGCTTTCCTTACCCATCCAATTCTGTGTCCTCTATTAAAAAGATGATAAAAAGAAACAAACAAAAGATCAAATCCAATTTTTGCTGCCTGAATACTCTTGGGTGTGCGGCTGCCCAATAGTGCATAGTCAACCTCTCAAGGGTCCTGCACTTAAAAGAAAACTGACTCTTTCTCTTCCCAGCTATCAATTTCCAATAGCTCCTTACCTGAGTGTGGGACTTCTTGCCCACCTCCTCTCTCCATGCTGGGATTTTGCTGGCTTGAGCTTCATTAGGTCTTGTGCATGCTGTCATACTGCCGTGAGTTTATACACACTACTGCCATGTTGTATCTGAGAAACAGTTTTATTGTAGTTGCCTACTGTTTCTGACTCTTACAGTTTTTCTCTCCTCTTTTTCTACAATGATCCAGGACTCTAGGGAAGAGGGATGGAATATAGATGTCCCATTTTGGGGTGAGCATTTTCTGCTGCTGTGATAAAATACTATGACCAAAAGAAGCTTAGAGAAAAGGGTTTTATTTTTACTTAGGGTTCTAGAGAAAGAGCTTATAATGTGGGGAGAGCATGTTAGAAGATGGTAGGGGAAGGAATTGGACCGGTTACATTTTCATGTAACACACACAGAAAGTAGAGAACAGTAACACCCTACTGGCATACTTCATTTAGGAAGACTTCACCTTTAAATGTTCCATAATCTCCCCAAACAGTACCAAATTAAGTAAAAATATATGAGCTTTTGGGGGGCATTTCTCACTCTAACAATCATATTTGGTGTTTTTTAGACCTGTATAAAAAGCATACATTTGTAGAGAATCCGGCAAACAACATAATGTGAACTTATGCTTAAGCAGAATAGTTTCTATATATTTTCTCAAACACCACACTCTCCGACCATTCCTAGAGTGTCTGTCCTGAATTGGATAAGGAGTCCAGATTCTAGATGTTTCTTTTCTTGTATGGTCATTTGCAAGGGGACAGAGGGAAGGTCAAATCATATTGCCTCTGAGCCCTTGTTCCATCCAGAGCAACATGAGACATCTGGGAGGGCCTCCTCCTGGTACCCTCAATGTCCTTGTTAGAACTGGACCCAAGAAATAATGAATCAGGGATGAATGGGGGATTTATAATATTCTTCTTCCCTTGGTATCAGGCATGACACTTCATTTCAAGGGAGAATAATAAAATCACATGGTGTTTAAGAGTAGGAAATTTGAGACGATATAGCTCAAGGTGAAGAACTCACATTTAAAATCTGAGTAAAAAATTGAGTAGCTTATTTGGACTTCATTCATTAACTCTAATAGAGCCCTGAAATAACACCCACATCCCAAGGTTGTTCAGCTGTTAATGAGATAATCCATGAATTCACTTAAATTGCCATTGTAGAGTTAAGACTGAATAAAGTCTGTGTGTGGATGTTACTTCAGTAGAATGTTCTATGAAACAATACAGGAAAATACAGGAGAACCCAAGTCATTCATAGTCAGTAAGCATATATTTGTTACCATTAGCAAGAAAGGTAACTCAATATTCACCAGGAATTATATTCCTCCATCTTGCCGTGCCTCCATGCCTTTCCCACCTTACAGGAATCGTCTTGATACTTTTTTTTTTTTTTTTTTTTTTTTTTTTAGCAAAGTCACTTAATATTCTTTTATAAAAAAATATTTATTTTCACTTTATATATGTAGGTATTTTGTCTGTGTGTATGTATGTGCACCACAACCAGGTAGTACCTGTGGAGACCAGAAGAAGGTGTCATATCCCCTGGAACTGGAGTTACAGATGGTTGTGAGTTGACTAGGAACTGAATCAGGTTATATGCAAGAGAACCTAGTGCTCTTAACCTCTGAGCCAAGTTTTCAGCACTCCGTTTAATACTCTTAATGTATCTTATCAAGTAATTTATACTATGTAGTAAAAAAAGAAAAAAATGGATTAGAGAAGAATTCTAGGGGTTAGCAACTTGAGTGAAGTATACAGTTTGCTAATTTCCATAGTAGTTCAAAATAAAATATCATGACAGCATTTGTAAGCATGCAGTGAGCCTTGACTTCTGAACAATCAGTGGCTTTGAGTGTCTTATTTTTTGAGGGTTTTATATGGTGACTTTTCTCTAAGACACCACCTTTCCCCAGTGTGTCTAATTTGTTTTGCTACCTACTATCCAATATATCTACTTTATTTTAGATTTGTGAAGGCAGCTCTCTGCTTTGTTTTAGCTCTTCATTGCACTTTAAAGAAGTAATCTAGCTGAGGAAAATTGGAAAGAGCCTGTTGAAAATATTTTAGATATCCCTGGTTTCTAATATCTGAGATTCATTTTCCTGTTATGACTTGAGTATCTCTATAGGTGGTCATTTTGGTAAATGATTTTTATGTTCTCAGATTCATCATGTCCATTCATTAATAAGGTGAGGACATGCCTATGGGGAAAATGCCTGGCTTTGGTTGGAAAGAAGGATTTAAAGTAAAGAGTCTGTATTGAGTTATGACTTCAAAATATGGCTCAGGCAAAAGCAGATCTATTCATTCCATTCAGCAATTGCAATTTCAAATTTAAAAAGAAGGAAGGAAGGTTATTGCAAAGCAACCTGTGTGTTCTTACCTTTTGTGTGTCTGTCCACACATTGTCTAGGTGCACACCTGTTAGGGGATTGATGCTTCTTAGGGAAACTATCTGGCCTGCTCCAATGTTTGCTGATGAAACTGATTTAATATAAAAGACCTACATTCTTTCCCTAAGTCCTTTCCAGAATTATTTTTATGGAAATGATCCTATCCACGATGTGGTCACATCAATCATAAGACCATAAGCTGTGGAAAGAGTGATAGAAGCATTGGTTCTTGAGATGAGGCTGCTTGATTTAATAAGAAAGGTCTTATGCATTTGGACACTGAGCTCAAAGCTTAACACATAATCCAAAGTGTTTCTGATAAGCTTCACCTGGCCCTTTGATTTGTAATCCATTTTATATATATATATATATATATATATGTGTGTGTGTGTGTGTGTGTGTGTGTGTATAATTCCTCTCTATTTAAAAGAGAACATTACCTTTTTTTTTCACTTAATATATTTGCCATTCAAGTCGTTGCCAAAACTGTTGACTCTATAAATCAAAAGAAATTACTTTAGAAAACACAAAGGAACCAACAATAGATTCATATCTGATGAAGGCTTTAATTAAATTGTTCCAATGTATTGGTTAGTTTTTGTCAACTTGACAGAGACTAGAGTCACTTAGGAAGAGAGTACCTCGGTTGAGTTTTTACCTCTGTCAGATTGGCCTGTGGACATGTGTGTGTGTGATATTTTCCTATTTGTTAATTGATGTAGGAGGGCAGACCCATTTCTACGCAGGTGGGCCTGAGCTGACTAAGTAGCTGAGCAAACTAGTAAACAATATTCCTCCATGGTTTTTCTCGGCTCCTGCTTGAGTTTCTGCACTGTCTTCCTCAATGATGAAGGTACATGTACCTGTAAGGTACCAAATAAACCCTTTCATCCCCAGGTTACTTTTGGTCATGGTGTTTATCACATCAAGAGAAAGCAAACTAGAACACCCAGTGACACTGAATAGTCTACTAAAGACAATATTTACAAATATAGTTATATATAGATGTATAATGTGTGTTCTAAATCATATTTGTATGAATTTTGATTGCTTATAAATTATACTGTTCCATACATAATTATTTTGGGCTTATTGCTATGTGTTCTGTATCAGTAATTTTGCTTTTTAAATTGAATTAATTTATTTATTTAGACCTGGAATGGATCTGTAACACAGACTAGTTTGGACTTTGCTGGGTAGACAACTCAGACTCATGGTCCTGATGAATTAGTCTCTTGAGCTCTGGGATGATGACCACGTGCTACCACATGTGGCCTCACATTTGGTTTTGACCACAAACAAACAAACAATCGCAACCTTTTCTCTTTGCACATCATGAGTTATCTAGACTATTCTGCTTTGCATGAGGCAGAGAGACTTACAAACGATATTGATTTGTTGATGCTTATGAATAGCTGTCTTACTTTTTGCTTTTTCTGATTTGGAAATATCTGAGAACCTTAGTTAGTTTTCTACTTTATGATGGATTGTTTTGGAGTTCTGGGCCTCAGCCTGTTTCCTTTGTGTACTGGAGTCCTTGGGTGTAGCTGATGTCTGCATCTGTTTTAACTTAGATGTCGCAGAGGTGATCCCCACTCAGCTTCCACACACTTTCCCAGGGGATCTTGGAGATAGAAATTTAGTTTACTAGGCTTTACAGCACATCAAAATGCACCCAGGAGATGATAAGGAAATATGTACTAGACATCAGAAGGGCATTGGAGGCAGACTTAAGACTCTGAAGCTGAGCATGTAATTAATAAAGTAGAATTTCAGCAATACTGAACAGCATGGTAGATTGGTCGCATAGCCATAAGAATGGATAATTTTTAAAATAAAATGGATAATTTTAAGATGTCAGTTTTGCTCCCAGATGAGGCACAGATCTCTCCAAGCAGAAGGGGGGTTAGGAGAGAGTGACTATGGTGAACCAAACCAGTGGCTATAGCCAGAGTCCACACGGAGCCTTTTGTGCTGGAGCAGGAACTCCCATGCTCTTCTTGTTACCATGCTGTATTTGGTTTTCTGCAAAATTTAAAAAGTTGACTCTAATGAAGAGAGCACACAAAACAAACTGCTTTCCTGTGAATGGCACGGCAGTATCCTCCTGCCAGTTTACCTTAGGGCAATGCCAACCCTACAAACTCATATACTCTAAACCACTGATGAGTTACAATTGTGTACCATGCTGGGTCACAAATATTAACATCATGTTATGACACATACCATGTCCTTGATATCTGGGTTGTCAAATTGTGTTTTATCAAACATCCTCAGTCATATGTGAGCTCTACATATCTTTCTTAAAAATTGATTATGACATTCCCGCCTCTTAGATGTGTGTTGGGTTTTGTTTCCTCATCTGAAATGGGGTGGAGTTTTCTTATTGCTTCAACTAAAATAACACACCAGACTTGGTGTAAATGTGCACTTCTAGACTGGTATCATTAGAGATGAAATAGCTTCCACCTTACTCAACAGAATAATCATGTTTAAAGCCCTTACAGACTGTATGAACAGAAATTCGGAGGACTGGAAGGATTAGAGGAACCAAGCCCCATGACTGTGAGGAAGCATGGCTGGCCTCTATAGCTGTTACCACAGCCCATCTTTGCCATTATCAGGCACACTTTGAAGCTGCATGAAAGATTCTGAATGGGGGCTCCCCAGCTGCCCACACCTTCCCACCCGACTCATAAACACCATGAGAGGCAGAAAAATAATTGAAGTTCTTTTAAGTCAACTTAGCAGTTGAGTGATTTGTTACACAACAGCAAATGGCCCAGACCTGAGACACAGGTCTGTCCATGGTAAAATATAAACCACAATGAAAATTTATATGTCTGTCATCTCAGAGTAATTTCTAGTACTCCTGTAATTCAGGGCATGACAGGATATTACATCTAAAGTGAAAAACAAGCTTCTATATTTTGCACAATTCCTAGCAATTAAGAAAGGGACTTTGGGGACTCTTGAAGGCAATAATTTATCACTTTTGGGGGGAGGGCAGCTAACCCATGCTGTATTTTAAGCAGCTCCATCTACTATGCTTGGACTTCATTGTGACAAGGAAGTCCACATTGGGTAAACATGCAAATGCCACACTCTGGGGGTCTTGTGGAAAGATCATTTTGATAGCTATCTATAGACCTTTCTGGGGTTGGATGCTAGTTTACCTTCTGGAGAAAATAACATATCACTTATTGCAAAACTACTTTTGACTTGCTACTCTTGCCCAGGTTAGCCTTGAAATTTGAACATCTATGATAAGCAAGGTGTAAATGACTCCTTAGGAGATTTGATCATCAGGTACTAAATTATGTCTGTGCATGTACTGATGGCACCTGTGCGCTTCAAACATACTGCAGCCCATTTTTATAGCACATCCCAGTTCAGGTGCCATTATGACATTGCCTATGACTCCCTTGCACTACAAATATAGCCACATTGGGAGAATACTCAGACATTATTTACAGTTTCTTTGATGTAGCTGTTGGAACCACCCAGAAAAAGAATATCACGCAGCTCATAACTTATGTGATAGCCCAGAAGTGAATTTCTCTTGGGATCAGAATTTTAATTTATGTACCTGTAAGTTTGTTTAGAAAAACAAATCAGAAGTGTGGGATTTTATAAACATTAAGGAAAATATATAAGTTGGTAATGAGAAGATTACTTATTGGTGGTAGGGAAAGCACAAAAGAAATGTTGGTATAACTCTGTGTGACACAGAGCATAGGGTATTGATATCCCCATTTGTATTCTCTGAAAATATGATTCTCCAAGGGTCTTGACACCACTTCAGATGGCCTATGAGAGCCAATGTACCTCCATAACAATTCCAAGATTTTCACCCACATTTTTCCATGAGTATTGAGGGTCATTTTCAGTGACTGTGATATATGGTATTCCAATATACATATTATATAATTCTATAATGAACCATTGCTGTCTTCAAATGAGTCAAGTGCTAAGGAGATTTGTAAAGAAATACTAGAAACTTCATGTGTACCAGTCACTCATTAATTCTTCAAATATGTGCAATTTTTATCAATACTAAATATTAGCATTGTTTATATAAATTAATAAAATACATTTCAAACTTAAATTTAACAATTACTATATTTAGTGACAATTGATATGCTTCTTACTAACAAAGTGCTTTAAAGTTCATGGTAATCTTTAAAATCTCTGTTCTATTCTGTTACCTGCCTTGTTCTGTTTTGAAGCTCGCTAAAATGCATTCTATTAGGCTCCACATAGAGGCCTAATTGAAGAAGTGACCAGTGAATCTGGATTTTAATGATTTAATATTTATTCTATATTTTTTCTCCCATTTTGGTCACCTGATGGCTGATCCCCACCCCTTTCACCATATTGCAACCTAATAAAAATGCTTTACCATGGATTGATCACTACCACAGATCTACTGGTGGTTGTTATTTTTCATCGTGGTCCAGCAGATGATGATGAGTTAGTCCTCCACCACTGATGTGGTCCAGACCACATCACCCACTTTGTTAGCAACAAGGTCTCCTGGGACACAAAGAAGTCTTAGTACAGTCATATCGGTTATGCAAGATTGTGGTCTTTAACAATCTGGATCTCTCCAATGAGGTTATTGACAGGAGTCAGGTTCAAATTCTTTCTCTTCTCTATTGAGCCACTGCTGGATCATCTGCTCACATTCTTTTTCTTTCCAGGTGATATATCTGGTGGAATTTATTGTCTAATTTGAACACACACAGTTCTGGGTTCATCCAAGGGGTTGGCAGTAGTTTAGATGAAGAATTTGGATGGTCCCTCCAATCCTGCAACTGCCTCCTTTCCAGAATTCTCCTCTTAATTTCTCTGATAGTTTAAAACACCATTTTCTGGTACCCCAAGCCATTTTAATGTTGTTTTCTGTGAGTTCTAATCACTATGTGTTTCCCAGACCAGAGACTATCTTCAAGATAAAATGGTGAAGGAATGTGAACCTTACCTGGTACAGTAACTTTGGCTTCTCCTGAGCCCCACTTGTATCTTCTTGGAGGTGATATATATATATATATATATATATATATATATATATATATATATATATATATATATATATATATATATATATATATATATATATATATATATATATATATATATATACACACACACTATTTTAAAATATTTTATTGGTTATTTTATTTATTTACATTTCAAATGTTATCCCCCTTCCCAGTTTCTCCTCTCTAAACCCCTATCCCATCCCCCCTCTCCTCTGCTTCTATGAGGGTGCTGCTCCACCCACCCACCCTCCTGCCTTACCACCCTAGCATTCCACTACACTCAGGCATTGAGCCTTCACAGGACCAAGGGCCTCTCTTCCCACTGATGCCAGATAAGGCCATCTTCTGTTATATATGCAGCTGGGGCCATGGGTCCCTCCATGTGTATTTCTTGCCTGGTAGTTTAGTCTCTAGGAGCTCTGGGGGTTCTGGTTGGTTGATATTGTTATTTTTCCTATGGGGTTGCAAACCCCTTCAGCTCCTTCAGTCCTTCCCCTAATTCCTCTATTAGGGTCTCCATGCTCAGTCTGAAGGTTGGTTGCAAGCATCCACATCTGTATTGGTAAGGCTCTAGCAGAGCCTCTCAGGAGACAGCTATATCAAGTTCCTGTCAGCAAGCACTTCTTGGCATCAGCAATAGTGTCTGGGTTCGGTGGCTGTATATGGGATGGACCCCCAGGTGGGTTTTATTCCCTTTAGACAGGAGCAATTCTGAGTTAATATTTTTGAGATGGATGGGTGGCTCCATCCCTCAACTGGGGGCAGTGCCTAACCTCTGGGTATGGCTCTATAGGTTCTCCCTCCCCTTTGTTGGGTATTTCAACTAATGTCATCCCTGTTGGGTCCTGGGAGCCTCTTGCTTTCCTGGCATCTGGGACTTTCAGGTGGCTACCCCCATTCCCCACCCCCATTGCTACACACCTCTGTTCAATTTCCTGACCCTCTGTACATCTCCCCCTCCCCCCGTTTTCTCCCATACCTGATCCTACCCCACTTTCCCCTTCCCTCCTCTCTTCCTCCCAAGTCCCTCCCACCCTCTACCTCCCATCATTATTGTGTTCCCCTTCTAAGTAGTACTTAAGCATCCATACTTTGGTCTTTTTTCTTCTTGAGCTTCATATAGTCTGTGAGTTCCGAGGGTTTTTCCTAATATGCACTCATCAGTGAGTAAATACCATGTGTGTTCCGTTTGGACTGGGTTACCCAATTTGCAGAGAAATGGATGGATCAATTTTATATTTTTAAAAATATAGTTTATCTAATAATCTATGATGAGTTTAGTTTAGTTTAGTATAAGATAAATAAATCATTTTACTTATATGCTGTCTTTAGATTAGAAAGTATTATGAATAAAATCTATTTCTTTTACAATATATAAATGTGGGCCGGAGAGAAGTCTCCATGGTTAGGAGCACTGGCTGTTCTTCCAGAGGACTTTGATTTAGTTTCCAACACTCACATTATAAATCACAACCACCTGAAACTCCAGTTCCAGGGGATTAGATGCCATCTGACACACTGTGCACACATGGCACACAAACATGCTTGCAGGAAAACACCATACTCATAAAAATTTTAAATTTAAATTTAAAAATAAATAAAAAATAAATAAATACAATATGTAAGTGGAAAGCAACTAATGTTATGATTAATCATGTTTTATTTTGATAACTTCCATTTACAAATACACACACATACAGTTTATCTGGGGTACTGGTCTACTCTTCTGGGGAATATATTAATGATATATACTGCTACTTATAGAAAAGGAATAATTAAAGTGTTTGCCAGTCTTAACTGTATTCCTAATATGCTTCCTACTTTTATGATTTAGTGGCTACTTTCACATATTAACTTGGCTATAATAAGGTACTATGAAGATGTTTTTCAGATATGGCTAACATATCATTTATAATTGACAGACTTTAAAATAAATTGCCTTCTATAATGTAGGTTATCCTCATCTGGTGAGCTGAAGATCTTGAGTAGAGACTGGAGTTTCCAGCAGTGGCATTTTTCTCAGGACTGTAGCACAGAATCCCTGTCTGAATTTCTACCATATGGTTGGATCTGCAGATTTGAGATTTGACAGTCCTTGCATTTGTGGGAGTCAGTGGGTTTCTTCAGTAGACCTCGCTATCTGTACATACTATTAGTTTTGTCTCTCTGGATGTCCCATGGCAATAAAAAGAGAATACTCAGTAATGGTGGTGGTGTGAGTGAGAATGAGAACCAAATTCATTATGGATAATTACATAAACTCTGAATATAGGCTCATCTATTTAAATATGTGGTACCCGTGTCACTGGTGTGTCATTGTGTTGGGGGCACAGAGGTCCTTGTACTCACAAAGAAGCAGTAAGAGAAGCAGGATCGTAAATCATGAAGGGGTAACTCCTCAGTAGAGGAGATAAAATCAAATACCTGCCTCCCATCCAGAAAGTTGAGAGCAGATTTTATTAATGATCTGGTGACATTTTTGTTATTGTGGAGGTAGACCTCATCTAATTCCCCAAGAGTGTGAGATGTCACATGTACTTAAAGGCCTGCTGACCTCTATATTATTGATCAGAGACCACACTAGATTCTTAGCCTTTTAGCTATAAAACCCACTCTCATGGTCACCTGTACTTTATAAAAGAGTTTCTATGTAGCCACACCTTAAGCTTTGTGGTATTCCTGGAATTGGACTGATTGGACTGATTGTTGCCTGGAAGCCTTTCTCCAAATTATACTGTTTTAAATATGCTGGCACTGAACTGCTTGGCATTAGACTACTTGAAGGCTGATCCAGGTTGACAAAGTCAATCTGCATCAGGTTTTCATTCTTCTCTCTTCACGACTTTCTCTTCCCTGTTTGACACCTGAAAGAACCCAGACATTACTGAGAGTGAGATTTGCAGTTTCAAATCTTGCTGCCTGTAACCTTCAGATTAGGGTGTGGGCTCTCAGCTACTGCTCCAGAGCCATGGCTGTCTGCTGCCAGGCATCCTACCACGATGGTCATGGACTTACCCTCAGAAACAGTAAGTGAGCCCCCAAATTAAATGATTTCTTTTACAAGTTGTCTTGGTCATAATGTTTCATTACAGCAATTGGACAGTAACTAAGACAGATACTATTAGACAGCAACTAGAATTATTTTCCAGAAATTGAGGTCTGCCCCAACATCTTCATTGTAATTTTTTTAACTAGCAAACAAATAAGTCACATAAATAAAATCCCCATTTTACCACAAGTTTTTACTTTTGAGAGAAAAAAATAAGTGGAAAGATTTAAAGAGATTCAATTACTTATTACTTCGTATTTAATAAATTTATATACTAAAGAGACATGCTCTAGATAGAATACAAGTTAAACAATTCAAGAATAATTTCCATGACTTTTCAGGATTTATTAAGAAAAAGGAGTTGTTGATTGAGGGAAGCCAAATAGTAGCCTGCCATGCCTGAGACTCTAGATTTTATAGTACTGCTCCACCCCTCAAAATTACACACACAGAGAGAGAGAGAGAGAGAGAGAGAGACAGAGACAGAGACAGAGACAGAGACAGACAGACAGAGACAGACAGAGACAGAGAGACAGAGACAGACATACACAGAAAGAATAATATCACAACTACACAGATGTCCTTCATTATATGTTTAAGTTCTGAGAATTATGGATATGCGCACTGTATTTGTGTAGTTTCTACCCCCTCTCCCCCAACCTTTCTTCTGTCCCCTCCACTCCCTCTCAAACTCATGACATCTTCTTTCTTATTTTTGCTATATGTTCCCTCTGCTGTGATTCCCCTGAGGGCAGGGCGTCCTGATCTTTTATTTCCCATCTATCAAAGGCAAAAAAGATTGAGAGTCATTCTTTTCCACTTAAATGGATTATTGCACAAATGCCCTTTTGTCAAAGAAAAACATCAGGACATGAGCACAGCTGAGGCAAACGTTTGAAAACTGCTGAGGGAAACACAGAATGTCCAGCGATGTCCCCTGTGGGGACAGCAGGGATTGTGACACCACAAATCATCACCCAGGTGAAATTATGGCTACTTTTTCTGGAGCCAGAAAGTATATTTTACTTCCTGGCTTTCTTTGTATTTTCTGCTTTCTCATAGAGCTGAATTCATCAGAGTCACTACTAAAAGCACAATAAAGCTGTCAAGAAATCAGAGATCAAGTCTCTTTACAGCTTGTTAAGCAGTAAGGATTGTTCTTCAGGCATGTGAAGGCACCCCTTCTGATGACAGCCGCTTTGTAAGAATTGCCTAAACAGAGTGGCATGACTAAGGAGGGAATGATGATGGCTTTTCATCTGCTTTCCCTGCCTGTCTGCAGCGTCTCACTAGAAGACCCATAGAACATGACTACCTTTCTCATCCTGCAGTCTGACACAGAATGACTCCAGTTCAGGCAATACCTATATGCTTTTCAAAGATTATGTAACTTTGGATCATATACTAAGGAGATGATGAAGCATGTGCCACTCAAAGGCATCTTATTCAGAGTCTGAAGTTGGTCAACACCATCCAACAGGACACTGAGAGCATAAAACCCTGAAACAATCACAAGTGCATTGATAAATAATTTAGATATTCTTAGGCTAACTGAAGAAATCTGTGATCCTATAGAGGAGTCAGTAGCCATACAGGTCAATGTAAACTACAAAGTCATGTCAATGTCATCTGTACTGAGTCAATAGTTTGGAAGGGTTGGGGATATATTTTCATAATATTCATAATATTATATATATTATATATAATCATAAATATTTATATATATAATAAAACTCATAAATATTTATCTTTTTCCATTACTTGGAGCATATTGAGAGCGGGAAGCACAAAACTACAAAAAGAGAGAGAGAGAGAGAGAGAGAGAGAGACTCCAGCTTTCTCAAAAGGTTGCTTTTAACAAAGTGTGTTATAAATCTGCACCTGATCTGGGGCAGAGCATTGCAATGGAGAGACAAAAGCTTAGGGGGAAGAGCTTAGTAAGCCTGGGAAATTAAAATCAGTGTCTTAATTTAAATGCAAATATTTCCAAATAATTCTTTATAAGGTCTCCCCACTGTTTGTCCCCAGTCCTTTTAAAGTGGGGCTCCAAGAAAAGCAGCCTCAACTTACCAGGGAATGTCAGACATGTCCATTCTCAGGCTCCACTGCAGATTTACTAGATTTAAACCTCTAGGGGTGGAGTCCCAGATTCTGCATGTTATAAAACCTTCAGTTGGGATGGGAGAGATAAAGTTTGGAAACTCTTGGATCCACGAGATAAAAATCAATGAGTTTTTGGTTTTGTGTTTCAAAGATAAAATTTCCTGTAGCCAAGGCTGGCCTGGAACTCACATGTAGCCAAGAGTGTCCCTGAATTCCTTATCTTCCCACCTGTACCTCCCAAATGCTGAGATTCCAAGCATGTGTCACCTTGTTTTAGTTAAGATTTCATTGGTGCAAAGAGACATCATGACCACAGCAACTCTTACAAAGGACAATATTTAATTGGGGCTTACTTACAGGTTCAGAAGTTTAGTCCATTATCATTATGTTGGGAAGCATGGCAGTGGCTAGGCTGGCTTGGCCCTGGAGGAGCTGAGAATTTTACCTACTGTTCTGAAGGCGCCTAGGAGAGGACTGACTCCCACATGGTTAGGAGGAGGGTGTCATGGCCCACCCCCACAGTGACACACTTCCTCCAACAAGGCCACACCTAATCCAACAAGGTCACACCTCCAAACAATGCCACTCCCCAGGTCAGGCATATTCAAACCACCACACACCTCTACCCTGCCTTTTATTTTTTATTTTTTAGAATTTTTTATGAGTACTATATTTACATAATTTTCATGGCCCAACTCCTCTCATATTACCTATTCCTTTTCAAATTCATAATTTTTCCAAGTATTGTTGTGATACACACACACATATATACACATATGTATGTATGTATGCACGTATTTATGTATGTATGTATGCAGGGTTGACCAACCAAGGGTTTTATCCATAGAAAAGACTGATTATTCCTATCTTAGCAGCTGTTTCGAGTAGCTTTTCACCTGTGGAGTATGAGATAGCCCTCATCTGTGTTGGCTTGTCATCTGGTGTTGTCACTGTACAAGTCTTATTTAGGCAGGCATATTGTTGAGATTTCCCCTGTAATATAGAAAACACAACCTCACAGCAGATGTCCTGGTCCTGTGGCTTTTACAATCCTTCTGATTCCTTTCCAACACACTCCTTGAGTCTTAATTTTAGATGTATCATTTAGGATTAAGCACTTCATGGCCAGTTGTGGATCTTTATAATGGTCTCCATCTGCTGTAAAAGCAAGCTTCTTTGATGAGGAGTGAGAGCTACACTTAACCTGTAGATAAGGATAAGTAGTTAAAATGCAGTTAGAAATTATACTGACATAGGAAAATGGCTGTAGTGGGTTCTCTTCTAGGATCTATGACTTTACTAGCTACATGTAGTCGGCTCAGTTTACAGTATAGGTATGAATGCCCCGTTCAGTTAATTCTTAATTAGTTAGGTCTAATTAGGCATCTGTGGCTTAGCCCTAAAATATAAGCACCACTACTGCACTCCTGGGGATATCTTGCTGGGCTGGTCATTGTTGTGGTTCGTAAGCTTATCAGCTGTGTAGGACCATCGACTGTCTTTCTCCCTTAGCAGCTTGTGTAGCATCTTCAGATACTGTTTGGGAAGAGGCTTCCACATCAGGTCCTGCTTGACTCATTCAAATCCCATATCTATAATATATGGTGTCTTCAGCAAGAGTGTCTTAACTTCAACCTTTGAGAGGCAACCAGGGGCAATGATAGTAGCCTATATTATTTTGGGAGTCTCTTGTATTGCTCTGACCAACAATTCAGAGAAAGGTTTCTTACAAAATAATGTTTCCCGATGGATTTGATAAATATTCTTAGTGTTATTTATCCTTCCTTGCCCTTTTCCCTGATTTGAGGTGCTTTGTTTACAGGAATTAAGACCTGTCTCATACTCCGACCCTCATTTGATAGATCAATCTCTTCCAGGCCCTAGTGCTGACCCATACTTCAATTGCAGCTTTTCTTTTCCAAGAAGCTTTGACAGATGTCTTCTTAACAAAATCTGACCCAATTTTCTAGAGCCGGTTAAAGGAGCCTTACCTTGGTGCTGTTGAGGCAACAAAGAGTTAAGGCAGTGGTGTGGAGTGCAGATACTCAAATGGTGGCCTTCCACAAGCAGCAAAGAAACCCTCTAAGTACTGTCAGTGTTTGCTTATAACTGACTATGGCACTAAGAGATAAAGCAGAGGTTGCATTTTAAGTGATGGGAAATCTACAAGCAGCTTCTAACTACCTACAAAGGGAAAAACTAAATCTTGACTCTAGATAACTTTTCATTCTAAGCCAGCCTGCAAACGTGGAATGTGATTTTTTTTTTCCAAAGCTGGATATAACTCTGGGTAGGACTGGTTTTCATTTCCAGAAGTCTAACATTTTCTTTCTAGCACCAAATCTGTAGTCCAAGAGGACCAGTGCCATGCCCAGGAGGACTTGTAGTACACAATTATATATTGTAATAAGATAGTAAACAAATTCAGGAGACTAGTGAAAAAAAGCCTTTTTTGGTTATCATTCTACAGAAGGAATGCCAGCATAGAGAAAAGGTAAAAATGATTGACTTACTGATTTGACCATGAATATTTTCTGGTCTTTTCTCCCTATTGGCTCAGCCTTCTGAAATTCACAACAGCATAGCCTCCTTCTCAAATCCCCCATTCTATTGACTTAAGAGGCAAAACTTTATTTAATGAATAAACTTGGGGCTTGTGACTGCTCCCTTTTGTGATCAAGGCCTCAATCACATAGCGGTCTACCTTGCAGTGGAGGAAACCTTGAATTTTCGTAATCTTGAGTGAATGTGTCTCGTTGACATGGCCCAGCCATGCTCCAAGGCATTGGCCCATGGGACATTGGCAAAACCATTAGTCATATGTGCCAGGCTCTAAAAGGATGGCAGGGCTCTCCTTGGGGGTCTCATAATGAGGCTATGAGGATTCATCAGGATGTGCAAAGACTAACTGCAGCTTCCTGCTCTTAGATGTTTAAATCTGGAAACTGCTCTTTTACAGACCTCCTACCTAGGCTAGCTAATCCCTCCCCCTGTGCTGAACCTAATAAACACACAGGTCATAGAACTGCCTGTGACTTTTAAACTCTCAGAGTTTGGAGACAAGTAGGTTACACTCATCAGTTAAGGGAAAGAAGGGACCAGCACCTCCTGTTTATCTGCAACTAATACATTCTCAGCATACCTCATACTGAAAATGGGCCCACTTTCAGGCTTATAGTAGCTGCAGAGGATCTGTTCCAGATTCTTCGTGATGACCCCAAGCCCTCGGGGCATCAAAGTCTATGGGCCTTTATAGCTAATGGCTTGGTAGTGGTATTTATATATAGCCTATCAACATTTTCCAATATACTCTTGCTAAGTAAAAATTACAGTAAACATTGTTTCTTACCAAACACTGTACTAAATCCCATCAGACTAGACCAGAAATCAAAATGGAGTCACTGAGGCTAAGGTTTCATGTCACCAAGATGAACTAAGCAGTGTATCTGACTTTCTGAGAAAGCAGGATTAGAGAGATAACAGTTGAAATTTGCAAATGGGCCAGTTTCAGGTGTCGGGATAATGAAAGTCCCTCTACTTTAATCCTTACACAATAAAGGTAACCGGAAATAAACTGTTGTCAAATAAGCAATCATTTTCCTATTGTTCTATTTCTCTGTCCCTTCTTTACAAAGAAAATAACTTTTGACGACCCTTCAGGGTTTCTTTCACCATGTTTCTGTTTGCATTAGCCCTTTTCTGCATCTAAAACCAACCTTTTCTGTTCAGCCCATGGGAACACAGATTCTACTTTACAAAATTAAGAATTGTCAGATTCTAGAATTGCAAAGGAAGCAAATTAAGAACAGTAGACTAAATGTCCCCAAAGGCTCATCTGTTGAAACTTTGGTCCTAAGATAATCGAGATGTTGGGAGATGGGGGAATCTTTAAGAGGTGAGGTCACATGGCAGAAAGTAAGATGGTTGGCGGCAAAGCATTGAAAGGTAATTAGGGCCCTAACCCCTTCCTATTGCTTACTTCCCAGGTACCATGAGGTAAGCATGCCTCCTCGGCCATGCATTACTCTCTCCAGAATGTTCTGTCTACTCATATCCTCTAAAGCAACTGAGTTAACCCATTGTTGAAGCTAGAAACCAAAGACTATATTCTCCTTTTAAACTGATTATCACAGGAATTTTGTTGCAGCAATTAAAAAACTAACAAAGCAACAATTAAAAAAATCTACATATTTAGTACAGAATGCAAGTTTTAAAAACATTTTTTCTGTATCTGCATGTGTAGGTGTCTGTGTGCATATTTGTGCATGTTTCTGTGTATACATGTGTGTTCTTGTGTTTCTACATCTGTCTATCTGCATATGGTGACCAGAAGACAATCGCAGGTCTCCCTTTTCCATAGGCTCTGTCTACCTTATTTGTTTGTTTGGTGTTTTTGATTGTTTTTGAGACAGAGTCTTTCAATGCCCCAGAGCTGCCTTGCCATCACAGGGATTATAAACTCTTAGCACCATGCCTGGATTTTTGAGGTGTGTTATGAGAATCAAAGTTGTCTTTATGCTTACCGATTAAGTACTTTATGGACTCTCCAGCCTAGAAAAACCATTTTGTTTCAAAATTGGTTGAATTAAATCAGATCTGTGGAATATAGAACCCATCAAAGATAAAGTACCAATTCCATTTCTCTTTGTCTTATTGTTAAGTGACATGCAAGGAATGGAGCCATCACCAGTTGTTAAAATTTTAGCAGTGTAAGGCCATCATCACTTCAGGAATAGGGTTCCAAAAGTCTCTGGACTGAAGGAGAACCCATGAGGAACTGGACTTCCAGGAGGAAACTGAGAGTCAGGAGCCTCAGCTCAAAGTGGCTAGAGAATTGTGAAAGCATTATGGGTAGGGAAGTGCCTTGTACTTCCTGGTCACAAGGGACCTTGTGACCTTGTGTCCTAGGGAGGTGGACTTCATACTCTGATGTGCTGTGTAGCAGTTTCTGCTGACATTAAAGCCTTTTATCCTGATGTGGTGATGGGGGATTGTCTTAAGATATAGATTATAAAAGGAAACTTAAAACAACAGGATATTTTAAGACAAATTGTTTTCAGGGAGATAAAACACTTCATCCTTCAAGGAAGCTATTTAGGACAGGAAGTAAACAACACAATAGCTTTAGGAAATCCCTGAAACTGACAAAATTCTCTAGGCCCTTTTCCTAACAAATAATATATACAAGCAGTAGAGACTGTTCAGGGTCACTCTAGACAAGCCTAGCCACCTGGAAGAAGCAGAGGTTAGCCAAACAGCCTGAAGGAGGCAGAGACCAGCCAAACTGTGACAAAGAAACAAACACCAGCCAAATTGCCTGAAACAGGCTCATGCCAACTGAGCAACCTGGAAAGGGCATGCTCCTACCTCTTGAGTTGCCTGCAGGGTATGCAATGTAGGCCAGGTTTCCAGTTTTTCTAATCTATCACTTATGCTGGGGTGGACCTTGGTGTTGCAGCTGTCTTTGATAAGTAACCTTTCCTCTATTCCTACAAACAGCCCCAACAAAATGTAGTAATTCATCAAGTTGGACTTTGGTTGTATGTATCCTTTGGATCTATTGTCAGTTTCCTATATGGAATTCATGTCTCCCTAGAAATAGTGTCTTACAACATGATACTCCAGGATTCAATTTGGTGTCTTAAAATTGGTTGAATGATCAGAGAATATTATTGAGTCTTTGAGGCTCCTAAGTGCCTCTTATATAAAATGAGACCAGGTACAGGACCTTAGAATAGCAGTTATTTATCCAGTTATTTATCTGTAGGTTAGCTCTTTTATTACAGCCACCTTATGATGTTAGAAATGGGACCTCCCATCTTAGAGCAGAGCAATCATTGACTTTGAGCCATATAGGAAGGAAAATATAAGAGAATGGACCTGAATGGAACCAAAGGAGTTATCTGTCCCTTTACTATAACTGCATGGTCTTACTAAATGAGATTTTATGTCCAACATCCAGGAATAGAGTCAATGCAGTCTGAATTTTAATAGGATCTGTTATGCCCAGCTCACGAGATCCCCAAGAGACCACCAGGGTCCCCAAATCCAATGCAAGTACACAAGAGTCTTTATTCAAGCTTGAGCTTGGGCTACAAACCTTCCTGATGAAACAGGAAGGAGAGTGACCCCCAGCTCAAGGTGAAAGTGTTTATAAGGGAAAAAAAAAAACCTCTGCAATCAGGTGCTTCTGAACGTTGGTATTACATGAGATAGTAAGGGAATGTTGGTCTCTTTTTCAGAGCCCAAGGGTGGGGGCCATATCACTTCAAGGACAGCAGACAGTAGCTTTCTAGACAGTAGCTTTCTCCAAGGTCAGTAGCTTAAAATAGAGTTTAGAGGATGTACTGGCTGGTTTTGTGTCAACTTGACACAAGCTGAAGTTATCACAGAGAAAGGAGTTTCAGTTGAGAAAATGCTTCCATGAGATCCAGCTGTAAGGTATTTTCTCAATTAGTGATCAAGGGGGGAGGGTCCTTTGTGGGTGGTACATGTGGGCTGGTAGTCTTGTGCTCTTTAAGAAAGCCAGCAGAGCAAGCCAGGGGAAGCAAGCCAGTCAGGGCCATCCCTCCATGGTCTCTGCATCAGCTCCTGCTACCTGACCTGCTTGAGTTCCAGTCCTGACTTCCTTTCGTGATGAACAGCAATGTGGAAGAGTAAGCTGAATAAACCCTTTCCTCCTCAACTTGCTTCTTGGTCATGATGTTTGTGCAGGAATAGAAACCCTGACTAAGACAAATTGATACCAGCAAAGTGGGGTATACCTGTGACAACCTGACCATGTTTTGGGGAAGACTGTGGAAGGACTTTGGAACTTTGAGCTAGAAGATCCATTTGGGATGTTAAGAGCTCTGTGGGGTGTTCTGTAGGAGC
>CM052704.1:38697681-38709103 GCA_028551405.1 Uromys caudimaculatus
GGTTTTGGTTAGCTGGGGCTGAAGAAATCAGCTGTGATTAACAAGATACCAGAACTACTTAAGCAAAACATTGCATTACTGGGACTATTGATGCTGGTTAGCTGGAGCTGGGAAATTGGCGGTGATTGGAAAGAGACCAGCATCAATGAGGTGAAATCTTCTGAGAAGTGTTTTCTGAGAGCACAGAGGCTGCATTCCAGAGATAGCCAGGGTTGTACCTTGTGCTGTGGCTCGACTTGGTAATGTGTAAGAGTCACCCAGGTGGTACTGGTTTTGAAGGCATGAAGGAGTCATGAAGAGCAGCTGAGGCCTGGGCATTGTGAGAGGCCTTGGAAGGCCATTGGTGAAGGTGCAACCTCAGTTGCAATTGATGGCCCAGGACTGAAGGGATCATGCAAAGAAGTTGAGGCTTGGTACCATGAAGAAAGCCTATGAGAGGCTGTGGGTAAAGCCTAGTTGCAGCAGAAGACAGCAGTGTTTTGGAGATGCCAGTTCCATGAGATTACCACCAAGAACAGCAGCAGCAGTGGAATACAGGCATCTGGAGTCTATGAGATAAGGTGTGTGCTACAAAGGGCAGAGCTGGAAAAGTGACTCAAGCCCTTAGAGGAATCCAGAAGATCATGAGTGGATCCCAGACATTGGGCGGTTGGAGTTTGATTTTGCTTTTGATTGTGACTGTGTCCTGATATATTTTCCCTCCTGAAGGAAGAAGGTATTTTAGTGGAACCCACAGTTAAGAGACTTTTCATTGTAAAAAAGACTGTGAATTCTAAGAGATTGGATATTTTTAAAGGGATTGAAGTTTTAATATGTAAGAATTTGCAAAGACTGTGGGACTTTAAAAGTTATTTAGATCTTGGGGATGAATAAGAAAGTAAGGGTTGAGGCTTAATAGTGATGTATTTGTGTGTCAAGTTGACAAGGGGTCAATTGTACTGGGTGGTTTTGTGTCAACTTGACATGAGCTGGAGTTATCACAGAGAAAGGAGCTTTAGTTGAGAAAATGCCTCCATGAGATCCAGCTGTAAGGCATTTTCTCAATTAGTGATCAACAGGGTAGGGCCCCTTCTGTTTGGTACCATCTGTGGGCTGATAGTCTTGGGCTCTATAAGAAAGCCAGATGAGCAAGCCAGGGGAAGAAAGCCAGTAAGGGACATCCCTCCATGACCTCTGCATCAGTTCCTGCTTCCTGACCTGCCTGAGTTCCAGTCCTGACTTCCTTTTGTGATGAATGGCAATGTGGAAGAGTAAGCTGAATAAACCCTCTTCGGCCCAACATGCTTCTTGGGCATAATGTTTGTGCAGGAATAGAAAACTTGACTAAGAGGACAAGATGGAATCTGTCCTGTTGGGTTTTGTTTGTTTGTTTGTTTTTCCTTTTTATTGTCCATGTCTCTCTAAGGGCAAGTTAACTTAGAATATGAGTCTTAAGAACAAAATGGAGTTTATTCTGCTATCTCAGTCCCTTCAGATCCAGTTGGATACAAGATGGAGAGGGGGTGACTTTAAACTGGGGAGAACTTGGGGTTGAGCATAGACATGAAACTGTCACCTTTCTCAAGTGCTTTTCTTTAGCTGTGTGTAACATGTTCTTAAAGCTCTGCTTCATTGACCCAGAAACCCTTTCTTACCCTGGAGTCCACCAAATCCTTATTTCCAGAAAGAAAATCTCTATATCAGAGTCAGTAGCCTTAATCCAGTTATCAAGGGTGATATTTCAAATAACACATAGAGTATTAACTGCTGGCAGAATTTGGAGCCTCAACCTATGCTCCTTGGAGAAAGCCCATGAGTCAAGTGCCATAGCTTCCAGGTCTATTCATGCTCTTGAGAGCAGAATTCCCCACCCAACTGCTTCTGTGCACAAGAATAATTTTCCAAAGAATTCTGGTGGGCTCCTGACAGTAGAAACAATGCAGGAGCTTTACAGAAATGACATCCATTGAAAAAGAGCAAACGCAGGCCCATTCTACCATGAATGTTATTTTCTGGGCTGTTCTGGCCAAGGGATTCACTAAGTCAGAAACTTTTGCATGGCTGAGAGATTTTTGGAAAGGAATGCTTAGCTGAAAGCCAGGTGACTTTTGGTGTCTTTATATAGGAAAGGAAAAAGGCCCTTCCTTTCTACCCACTTCAGTTTCTCTGGAAAGGGACCTATATAGTGACAATTTAGGATTTTGGTTTCTTTAAAACACAGAAATATTGCAAGAATGAATATATATATATTAATCCCAGGTATGGTATGGGATATGGAGCTGCTTCAGATTGTCCACAGCAGGTGACTATGATTTGCCTTGAGCTTGAGGGAGGGGAGCATGATTTTGTCAGAAACTTTCCACCATTGTGTGACTTTTCAGAAGGCATATAAATGATAGAGTCCAGAGAGGTGAGGTTATTGGGTTGTTGGTTGTTTGTTGGTTTTTGTTTGGTTGCTGCTAGTTGTTGTTGGTTGCAGTTTGTTAAGTAGTCATGCACAAAAGAGATAAGAGAAGAAGAAATTAGATATCCTGACAGTGAAGCTCAAACTTGCCTCAAGGAACTTGACACAGTAGTCTAACAATAATGTCTCCTCCTTTCCTTTCTATTCTTTTTTCTCTCTTGTCTTGTGTTAGGGGGTTGAAAGGGTAGAAAAAAGGGTGGAGAAGGGTGGAAGAAAAAAGAACCCACAAAGTAGCAAATTCAGCCCTATAAAAGCCCTATGTATTAGGTTGACAAAAGATAGAATAAGAGGAAACTACTCACTCAAAAGTTTACATGGAGCTACCCTGTGTATGAATGCATGAACATGGTACCAAAGAGATGAATGATAATGAGTTTACCAAACATCTTAGGTGTAACAGTCTGCATACACATTTTTATAGAAGGTGGACTTTAGCCTGCCTGACCATGACCACATGGCTCTGGCAGGCCTTGCCCTTCTCCCAGTTTCCTCCACCTTGCTAAAACCCATTAGATTACATTCCCCAAGCTAGCCACCAAGGTTTATTTGGGCACATCCTCCTCCTGAGGCTTACTACCAAGGTCCATCTATCAAAGTATTGAAGTCCAGCAATCACATGTCTAATTAACATTAAACACCTCATCCTAACACAGGATTTCCCACTTTTACCTTTATAAAAGGTATTTGGGGGAAGTTCTGCCATCTGCCTATGAGTCATGTCCATCTCCTTTCTATCCAGAGACAGTCCTTCATCCCCCCTGCGCAGGACTCCTTTCCCCTTTTCCTTTCTTCTTCCCTCTCCTCTGGCATCCTCTATTTTCTGTCCTCATCCCTTCTAGGGCAGTCCTTGCCCATTGTCCTTCTAGGGCAAATTAATCTCCTTTGTGCTGAGAACTTTGTCTTGGGTTCCTGAGCTGATACTGTTCTCTTTCACAAGTGAACACACAAAATCAAGGACTTTGGATTTCTGAGATGGTAAGAAGTGTGAAGGCAAATATTTTGGAGGAAGCTAGTAAAAGACAAACGTTTGCTATGAGGAATTATTTTCTGTGGCCACAGGGCTATAAAAGTCTAGCTGTGGTCCGGGAGACGACAACTTCCATTCTTTTTGGCAGAAAAGAAGAGGGTGACATTTGTTTCTTTTCATCTGATTTACCTCAAAATACATTGACCCATAAATGTGGTATGTTTTGCAAGAAGAACAGGAAAGAAGAAGCAATGGTGGAGGCTGTGGAAGGCCTCAGGGGCCCTAAACTTGCTTTCCCAGGACACAGAGGTGCCTCTTTTCTTAATGGCCAAATTTTACCAACTTGGCTTTGATTTGTCTTTGTTCTGTGTATTCTACAGTACTGGTTAGAGAACCCAGTTCTACCTGCTCTGCTCTTCACAGTCTCCCTCCCCTGAACAGGATCCTCTTTCCCCTTCATCATCATGGAGCCAGTACAAAGACTGAGCACCCATTAAGCAGACTTTTATATTTCACTGAGACTAGGAGAGGTGGGAGAATTAGGACTTCTCAATAAAACCAACTTCTCCAGACTAGGGGGCCAGGTGTTTATAAATGCCAACTAAAGAAAGAAGGGGTAAGCTAACAAGGCTGAGAAAAACTCAGGTCTTTTCTGGGAATGGCAGAGAACTTCAGGGAGTTCAGAGACACCTTTCCTCTCTCTATGTGGTTCTGTGTGGCCATTTTCATGTTAACTGCTAGGTCTTAAGGTGGTGATAGTGGAGGAGATCTGGAGGGATAGGGGGTTGGTTCACTTAGCATGCAGATGAAATTATAATGAAGCTAGAGGTTGTCTGGGGGTCAGCTGGAAATCATCTTAAGTCCAGTCAGTTTGGGCTAGCCCACCTGAAATGGAATTCTGGAATGTTGGCACCCTGTCCTCAAAAGATAAGCAATGTAAGGACAGGGTAGAAATTCAGGAATGTCCCCTAAGCAGACTTGAGAGGACACTTACAGAGCCTTGAACAAATTCTGTATGTACCTGACTTTTGGCAGAGTGAAGAGTAGGTCTGTCATGAATTGAGTTGCTGGTCCCCACCAAAGAAGTGCTGAAACACTAGGCCCTAGAACATGTGAATAGGATTCCATTTAATAACAGTGCTTTGCAGATATCATGAATTGAAGACAAAAGCCATCAAATGGGTCCCCATCAAAGATGACTGGTGTTCTTACTCAGGGTCACACACAGAATGGAGACTGCTTGGGATATTGAATACCAATGCAATCCAAGGAACACCTGAGATAGAAGAGTTTTCTCCTGGGGGCTCCAGAGGGCTCATGCCCTGAAAGATACTTTTATTTCAGACTTTAAGCCTTAACAATTGCAAAAGAGTAAGCTTCTACTGTTTAAAGCTACCCAGTTTGTGATACTTTGCTATATACCCTTACAAAAGCTGACACAAGATTGAATTCTAGGATGGGCAAGGAAGCCTGAGGCAGGAGCCCAAGGAGTGAAAGATTGTGATTCACAGCCTCCTTCAGATACTGAGATGATGGATCCAAAGGAAAAATTATCTTGGAGGTGCTAGCAGTTGGATAGCCATTTGTCATGGTGGATGGAGGGCATCTGTCTCCAGTTTTACACCAGTATTGAGGGAGAAATAAGCACCTTTCTGAATACAGAGCCTGCTAGTGGTCATGCCTCAGGCCTCAAACCATTCCCCTCTGCTTTCCTTGGTTTGGCTCAGTCCTTGTCTAGAGAACCAGTTAACATGGCCCATCAGAGTTCAGAGAAGCAGCCTTGGCCAGTTGCCTTGACAACCTGATGATGTAATGCTTTACAGTACTTCCTGGCTGCAGGTCTTCTGAGATTCTCCACATTTCAGGCTTCTCTCAGCTGGGTAGCATGCTCTACAGCAACAACACTGCAGTCCTGCACTCTTAATGATCCCCTCAGAGGCATCTGCAGGATGCATTTGCATGAGCAATGAGAGGTAAGGCTGGTGGTTGCTAAGCTACATAGAATTTTTGCCCAGGGGACACAAGGCTACTGCTGGCTGATTGGCTTTTACGGTGGGTACCCCCAGTTTGTCTTAACTGCTGCGAGACCCCTCTATCCTTGTTAAGCACTAGGTTAGATTCCCTGCAGCAGCTCAGTAACAGACAATGAATGTGACATTCAGTCGAAAGGATTTCCAGGAAATTCCCAGCCCTGAGGTGGACTCCCGGTATTTCAGAGGATTTTATCCAAAGTGATTTCTTAACACAATAATTTCTTGGCTTCCAATCATTTTCTCCCCATAAAAGTCTTTTGGCTTGTGCAAACTGTTTTTAGAAAAGCAAAATCATGTCCTCTGGAGCAAATCACACCAAAGTGTGCATTCTTTTTTCACCAGCTTTCTTTCCAGTATTTGTGCAAAATGACCCCTGAGCAATCCCCCATTAGTTAAAGCAAGCAGGCCAGGTTCCTCTGTGGAGAAGAGCACTTTGACAGATGCCTAAGATGAGTACATGTCTTCTGTGTGAGAGAGATTGATTTGCTGTTTTGTTTTTGTTTTCCTCAATGAATAAACCTCCTAACAGTGGGCAAGACAGGGCACACATAACCTTCCCATACGCTGTGCTTCTCCAGTGTTGGCATTAGAGTTAGACACAATAAGCTGAGCAGAGAACCCAGTGTCACAGCCTCCTTCTCTGGAGTTCACATGAGATGGGAGGCCAGGTACCTTCTGCATTGAGAGGAGCCATTTTGCAATGATTCATTGATGTGCTCAGATGGCCCAGGTATAGACACTTATTCATCTTTCTGTAAGAAAATAAACTGTTAGAAACCTGGTGCCTCTGACTGCCAAACCAGGTGACTGGGGTCAGAGATATCTACTGCTGGCTGGTTGGCTTTTGCTGTGGGTGCCCCTAGTTTTTCTTAGCCCTCCATCCCTATCAAGCAATCCACATTCAGTGTCAAAACCAGGGAGTTTGGAGTTCCTTGTTCAAATGCCCCCAGGACAGAGGGTAGCTCCTGAATGGTCAAAAGAAGTGATTTGTCAAGTGGTTCGAAACAGTTATTAAATGACTGACAGGCCCAAGCATGGTAAGCATGGCTCTGGCGGGGCTTGCCCTTCCTCATTTCCTCTCTGTTGTGTTTTATAAAAGAGAAAGAGAGAAGCCAGGGATATGTTTGTTAGGGCAAGATATCGTGGGGTTGGGGAATGGGGCGCCTCTGTAGGCCCATGCTGAGGCATCCCTTCCCCCTGAGGGACCAGCCACAAGAGTATAGAATATTTATTTAGGGCATGGGGAGGAGAGTTGAGGAATGAGGGGGGGGGAGGGAGGGGGAAAGAAGGGGAAGGGGAAGGGAAGGAACAGAGAGGGAAGAGGGTAAGGGAGTAAGAGAGCAAGAGGGCAAGAGAGTAAGAGAGAGAGGAGGGGGCAAGCAGCCCCTTTGATAGTGAGTCAGGCCTACCTGGCTCTTGCCAGGTAACTGTGGAGCAGAGCCTAGAAGAAATGCTAACACTCTCCCTTGCTAAATCATTAGATTACATTTCTAAAGTGTTAGTCACTAAGGTCTGTTTTCCTTATTTGGCCACTTCCTTACGCCTGGCTAAGACTTCCAGGTCCAACAATTAAAATTCATTATTTAGCTGCACTGACTAACATTTCCAATCAGGACTTAACAACTCATTCTAACAGACATCTTTTTCCCTTTTCTCTTTAAAAACTGTTCTTGCAGAAACACCTGCTGCTGCCTTTTCCCTATCCAGAGGGAGAACCCCCTCCCATTTGTCCTTGGGGTAATGAACCTCTTTTGTGCTGAGTATTTGGTACCTGGGTGTATTTTGTGTCAACACAGAGACCTTTTAATTATTGTTTTCCAATATCAAGCCAGCCTGTCCATATGGCCATGCTTAAAAACATTACTACATGTCAGTTATACATAATGATGAGTTGCATTACAATCTTTTCATATATGTGTATAACATATTTTTGATTGTACTCACCCTTCCTCATTGCACTCTCATCCTCTGTCACTCCAGTTGGTCTTCTTTTCCTTTCTTCATGGGTCCCCATCTACCCACATATATTCTTTTTTGTCCTTTTTTTTGTGACCCCAATGAGTTTAATTAAATTTTCTTACAGGAACATGAGTAAAGGATTTAGCAGTGGGTACACCACTCAAGACATTGTCTTCTGATTCTCTAGAAACAATTAGCTACTTATACATTCTCAAAGAGAGGATGGGTGTTTGTGGTACTATGAACCTGTTTGTGATGGACTTATAATGGCCATGTCACTTCCAGAAGAAAGCATCCTACAGCACTCCTCCCCTCCCTCCAGGTCTTACATTCACTTTGACCCTCTTCCAAAATGTTCCCTGAGCCTCGGGGGGGGGGGGGTGCTAACCTCTGCCGTAACCACCATCCAGAAAGAAGCTTTTTTAAACAAAGGTGATAGTAGCAGTAGTCTATGGGCATAGACATAAATAATAATCAGAATGCAATTTGACCTGGTTTATAGTACTATATGTGAGATCCTTATATAGCAGGCTTCAAATCTAATCAGAAAGTTGTTGGTTACCCATCACACAAGCCACTATTGCACCAGTGAGCCCATCTTGTCTGGTAGGTTGGTGATGTAGCATGGTGGGTCCTCAGTTGGGTAAGATTATTGGAGCTATTGAAAAGATGATTGACTAGAACTAGGTGTTTTACCACCGAGAGAACAGGAATAATATGGGACAGCGAGTATGAACAGAATAGAGGTCCTTGGTCAGAATGAGCTTTACAGTTGTAGAGACGTGTTAATGGTAACGTTTTGCTCTCCTCTTTCTTTAAGCAACATGTGCAATGCATCTTTTCATGTGATGAAGGATTTCATCTTAAGCTGAGTTCTCAGTATATAGCTATATACTGAGAAAATATTTGTATCAGTAATTTACAACTCTTGGTCACCCTTTAGTTCCAGCTACAGTAAGAACTAATGCCTACTTACTACACATCATCTAGAGATGCTTCTGAAAATTTCAGATTGTCATGTGATTTCAGTAATTGTCTTGCGCTGCTGCTTTCATTGATAATCCTTTTAGCGTTAGTTGAAGGTAAATGACCTCAGAGAACTCTGAAAAGGAAGTGTTCACGTTGGAAAGGAGACAAGAGAAGTGAGTCATGCTGGAACTTATAGACTACAGGCATGCTGAAATCCAAAGAATTTGTGCTGTGGCAGCCAATACCATATTTATGTCCAGAGAAGATATATTATGCAGAAAATAAATATATATGTACACACACACACACACACACACACACACACACACACACACACACACATCACAGACTCATCCATAACCATTAATCAGCAAAAAATGCAGCAGTAAAAAAAGGAATGTGGAGTTTTCTGTTGATTCTAGCAGTAAGTAGATTAGATATCACTCTTATTCAAGTTCCAATAACACTGTAAAATGAAACTTATCTCCCACTGAACAAACAAGACATTTGGAGAGTTATCTGGGATATCTCATTAAAATTTGCATCTTGAGCCTGACAGAATTTTGAATTTCATGAGGCCTGATTATGCTGAACTAGCAAAAGCTTTTAGGTTATAGAGTATTTATTTATAAACTTATTTATGATAAAGAGGTTTGTACTTAGTCTCTTTTGCAATTTCAGATAATACAAATAGGTTATAATAAGTATAACCTATTGGGAGTCTGTTGGATTCAAATATCTTTGAAAAGGAATTGGGGTAAGACGATGCCCAAATGTTTTTCCCAGTGGTTCCTGACATCTGGTTTGCACACCCTGTTAATCATCTCTCACTTGGTTTAGGATTGATCTCTATGACTGACAGAATTGTTGAAAGAAACTGTGAAATACAACATTACTCTCTCTCTCTCTCTCTCTCTCTCTCTCTCTCTCTCTCTCTCTCTCTCTCTTGTATCTCTTGCTCTGGAGAAGCCACCTGCTGTGTCATAGAGACCTGGAAAATCTTGTGTAGACGTTTATTTGACAGGGAGCTGAGATCTCCTGCCAGTTTCAATATGAACTGAACATGCCGTCTTGGAAGTGAACCATCTAGCCCTAGCCTACAGCTGACTATAGCCCCCGGCTGATGGCTAAACTATGAATCCTCTAACTAAACCACTCATGGATACTTGACCCTCTGATACTGGGATACATATTTATTATCTTAACTGTAAGAGTTATAGAGCAGGACATATCTGATGCAAGAGTTTGTACATAAGCAACGATTAGAAAAAGTTATCAAATGCCACTTCCTTAATTGAGGTTGTGCGTCAGGTAGCATGCACACATATATGGCTTAGTCATTGATACAGCCTCTGTGTGAGCATTTTAAATGATCTCAGGCTGGCATCCTAGCATGAGTCTGTGACATTGACACAATACTGATACATTCTTTCAAAAAAAGAGTACATATAGAGCTTGGAGAGATAGCTCCATGGTTAAGAGCACTTGCTGTTCTTGCAGAAGACTCAGGTTTAGTTCCCAGCACCCACATGGAAGCTTATGGCCACCTGTAACTCCAGTTCTAGGGGATTCAGCACCTTCTTCTGGTGTCTGTGGGTACTGCAAACTCATGCTTCAGGCACATATGAAATTTTATATAAACATATAATAAATACAAAAATATGTATCACTGAAGATTTCCACGCCTCAATATTGGCATAAATCACCCCATTCAGAGGCTCATCTTCACACAAATGTCCAACTCTCTTGTTCATTCATTCATTCTTTCCTGGTTCTCTTAGGATTTGGTACAGCTCAGGCTGCAAATTTCACTCCTGAATTGGTTGGTGTGAGCATGGGCTTGTTTTGGTTTTTTTAATTCTATAATACATCTGTTTTTCCTATTGCTGGATACTTGGGAACAAATTAACTAAGGCGACTGACAAGTGATTTTCTTCCTCTGGCTAAAATATGATCTTTCCATTTAAGAAGCACTTCCAATTCACTGCTTTGGGACAAAAGTAGACCTTGGTTGTCCCCCTTCTTATCTGTCACCCACTTGCTTAGCATCTAGCTTCAATTAAAGAAATTATGTGGAATGTGCTAAGAATGGTGATACGTACAGGATCTCAGGATTAAAGCAAACTTAGGTACCTTGTTCATGGTGTGCCTTGGCCCCCTGACTTCTTGAATGGTACCCTCTGCCCCAAACCTATCCACAAATGCATTCTGTCTACTGTTTGATCTTTTTTTGCTTAGTGTTTGTTGGTCTTCACAAGTCTTTTTATTTTATTTATTTATTTATTTTTTTACTTTTTATTATTTTTTATTTTTTTATTTTTGATACTTTATTTACATTTCCAGTGTCTCCTTTTTGAAAACCCCGTATCCCTTCCCCCTCCCCGCCTCTATGAGGGAATTCCACCTCCTACCCACCCGCCTACCCATTCCCATATTCCCACCTTGACATTCCCCTTTACTGGGGCCTCTGACACCCTCAGACCCAAGGGCCTCTCCTCTCTCCCTGATGGCCAATAAGGCCATCCTCTGCCACATATGTGGTTCGAAACATGGGTCCATAGATGTGTATTCTTTGGTTGGTGGTCCTAACTCCAGGATGACAGGGGGGAGGGTCAGGCCCATTGATGCTGTTGCTCCATTCTTGGGGCTGCAAATTCCCTCAGCTCCTTCAGACCCTTCTCCAACTCCTCCATCTGGGACCTCACTCTCAGTCCAGCAGTTTCTGTAAAGTGAAACTTGGGTATTCTGAACTTTAGGGCTAATATCCGCTTATCAGTGAGTACATACCATGTTCGTTCTTTTGTGACTGAGTTACCTCGCTCAGGACGATATTTTCAAGTTCTATCCATTTGCCTGCAAATTTCATGAAGTCATTGTTTTTAATAGCCGCGTAGTACTCCATTGTGTAGATTTACCACATTTTCTGTATCCATTCCTCTGATGAGGGACATCTGGGTTGTATCCAGCTTCTGGCTATTATAAATATGACTGCTATGAACAGAGTGGAGCATGTGTCTTTACTACATGTTGGAGCATCTTCTGGGTATATGC
>CM052704.1:38709603-38733205 GCA_028551405.1 Uromys caudimaculatus
CTGGATGGTTTTGTTCATTTCCTTTGTCTGTTTGATTGTGTTTTCCTGTAATTTTTTAATGGATTTCTGTGTTTCCTCTTTAAGGGCTTCTAGTTCTTTACCTCTGTTCTCTTGTGTTTCTTTAAGAGTGTTAAATTCTTTCTTAAAGTCTTCTATCATCATCATGAGAAATTATTTTAAATCTGAGTCTTGCTTTTCTGGCGTATTGGGGAATCCAGGGCTTGCTGTGGTAGGAGAGCTGGGTTCTGATGATGCCAAGTGGCCTTGGTTTCTGTTCCTTAGGTTCTTGCCCTTGCCTTTTGCCATCTTGTTAACTCTGATGTTAGCTGATCTTACTGTCTGACTATGGCTTTTCCCACCTGCAAGCTTCTGTATCAATACTCCTTGAAGACCAGCTCTCTCTGAGAGGTGTTTTTTTCACGCTCCTGGGTGAGTAACTTTCTCCTGGTGCTGCTTGGCTATGGAACCCTGGTGGCCCAGGCAGAGGTCTCCTGTCACCACCGCTGATGGGATCCAGGGGGTTTCTATGCCCGCCTACCTCAGTCCCTGTGTCTCGCAGGTATGGGGCAGTTCCTGGTGAGCTGTGGAGCTTGTCTTGGCCCCACTCCCGGCTTTTCCAAGCTCCCAAGAGGGTAGCTTTCTCCTGGTGCTAATTGGCTATGGAGCCCTGTGGCCCAAGCTGAGGTCCCCAGCAGCCGATGGAGACTGGAAGTTCCTGTTCCTCAGTCTCTGTGGCCCGCGGAAACTGGGCAGAATTGGTGAGCACTGGGGCTCGTTTTGCCCCCACTCGGGCTTTTCCACGCTCCTGGGAGAGTAACTTTCTCCCTGCGCTGCTTGGCTATGGAACCCTGGTGGCCCAGGCAGAAGTCTCCTGCCGCCACCGCTGATGGGATCCAGGTGGTTTCTATGCCCGCCTACCTCAGTCCCTGTGTTTTGCAGGTTCGGGGGCATCTTCACAAGTCTTATTCCCTAAATCTTCTCTCAAGGCAAGAGAAGATGTCTACTTACACATAAGCAAGTCAGGCTTAAAGCCAAGGACCTCAACAGAGCTATGTTCAACACAAGAGGAAGTGGTGAGCGGGTAAGCATGACACCTGTTGGTCATGGGGGCACCAAGTAGCTTTACAGTGACATGCTTGGAGGGGAGAAGTAATTTGGAGACACCACAGTGTCTCTGAAATGCACCCTTCCTGGTTTAGCTGTCCTCCTGCTTCCTCAAGAGGAGCTGGAAGGAAAAGCAGAGACATAGAGATCCTGATGTGGGTCTCATGGTCTTATTGGTACCCTTGAGAGGGTGCCTGTTGATACTTCTAGGACTTCTAAGACAGTACCTCTAGGACAATGCATGCTTTTTTTTTTTAATTTTATTTTTGATACTTTATTTACATTTCCAATGTCTCCTTTTTGGAAACCCCGTATCCCTTACCCCTCCCCGCCTCTATGAGGGAATTCCACCTCCTACCCACCTGCCCACCCATTCCCATATTCCCACTACTCACTACTCAGAAGGGCATGCCAGCAACCAGGAGAGCACATTACATGTCACTCATTAGCTCAACTGAAAGTTACATATGGAACATCCGTAGAAATGAAGCTCCCTGTATGAAAGTGAGCAAACAAGTCAACCCAACAAAGCTGAGTGTGGTGGCACATGTTTATAATTCTACCATTGGAAAGGCAGAGGTGGGCTGTTCCCTGGTACTTGCTGGTCAAACAGTATATCTCATTAGGTTCCACTGAGAAACCTGTCTCAAAAATTCAAGGTGGATGGTTTCTGTGGTAAAAACAAACACCTGAGGCTGATTTCTGACTTCAACATATATGCAGACATATGTGCATGTGCACCCATACATCTCTACATACACACATACCAGGACATGTGTACACACAACACACAATAGAAAACATGTTTCTAGAGATCTCCAGACAAGGACATTTTAGACTTCCCTAAATTAGTGACTAACCGCAAACCTGACACTGTCACCTTCAACCCATTCCACTCTTGGGTGACAATGCCACCTCTTCCATTTGGAAAGCCCCTACCCTGTGGCCAAAATCCCATGAAACTTCTTTTAGAAATAAATAGTTGTGAAACACATTTTCCAGGTCAGTGACGTATCTTTCTGAGACTAATACCCAGTGCAAACCATCTTTCGGAGAGCAATTTCTCATAGCAGCCATGATACAATAACACAAGAATGATTACATGTGACAGTCCTCATGGATGGCCATGGCCAATCTGGTGTCAGTTACACAAGAGGCTTGAGTGACTCATGGTACAGTCCTCCATTAAGACTAGATGACAAATGCTGCAGTTCGGACGAAGGTCTTTTTTTTTTCTTTCTTTCTGTGTGTATGCAGAATCCAGAGACTTCAGATACAGGGCTGGGACCTTCAAATACAAGGTGCTGGTGGTAGCTGTGCCCACCTGAGTGATGCAGATGTAGTGCCCATGTTGGTGGAATATTAGGGGTAATGCAGAAGAGGAGACTTGTCACAAATTCTGAGGTCAGTAGCCCAAATTACGGGTTCAAGAATAAAGACAGAGTGTGCTTAAGAGGTCCTGGGAGTTCATAAAGAACAGCTGTTGGCATCTTAATTATGTTAGGGAGTGGGAGATTCTAATCTGGTTAAATCTTAGTTCAGTTGTTGCTAGCTGATTTTGGAAGCAAAGCTGAGAGTTTGGGGCCATGACATTCTAGCTATACCAAGGAGTCCTTGTATTCCCAATGGCTTGATCTCCTACTGCCTGCCCTTTTCTGCTATGCTCTGTTATGTTTTTTGAAGCCCAGATTCCTTGTCTTCTTTCGCTTTCAAGGTTGAGAGCTGATTCAGGAATGGAGAGGGTTTTCCATTTCTCTTTACAAGGTTGCTTAAAACTCTATTCTTCCATGTGGACACTTTCCACCCTCCAATATGCCTACAAATCTCACCAACTACGTCATTATTATTGCTGATTTTATTATTGTTTTTGTTGTTATTGTTGTTGCTGTTATCATCATTATTATTAATCATTATTGAACTATTCGTGTTTTTAACCTCTGACATCCAAACACATGGTGGAAATATCAAAGGCGTGGCTCTCCTTTACTCTAAAACTCTTAATGTTTTCAATTTAAATATCTGTGTATAGCTGGGAAGAAACTGTCCTAGACTTTCTTGATTTTTATAGGAGAGAAACTGAAGTGCTGGGTTCTGCGTTATCTGGAAATACCTGCTTGGTTTCCAGAGGCCTCTCATCCTTGCTTGACTTCATGCCACACAAGCACCCTCCTCCTCCACATTCCTGGGACCTATGAAATATGGATGCTGAATTAAAAGCAGGAGGTACAATGTAATCATTCCATCCTACACACATAAAGATGACGCTCAAGTGTTCACGGGAAATAAAACACCAATTGCAGGTAACAGCTTTACAACTGTCATCCAAGGTGACAGCTCCTCTGGAGCAGTGCCTTAAAATAGAAGTTGGTGACATCTGTTTATTAATTTGGTCTACATGTATTCTAGGCAAATTGGATTGGGAAGGACTTTAAATCACAGGGGTAACGACAGGCATTTCCCACTTACCTTAATTATAGAATTTTTACTAGGGAAATGGCTTATCAGCAACTGCAGTTTGTTTATCTATTTCTCCCTTCTTGAAAATTAGATCACATAAACCGTAAAGGTCTCAGATTGATTTTGCAGACATTGGATTATTTTAAACAAAACAGGCAACAGCCTCAGAATAATTGACTCAGTCTTGTTATATAGACACAGCTCCAGGCCAAAGCACTAGGCACTTTTGCATTCAACATTCTTGCTTGAGAAAATGCTCTGCAGCTTTTCTAGGCACTATTTTAAATTTATTTTTGCCTGTTCCAAATTCATTGCATAGTCAAGATAGCCTTCTTTATCGTTACATTTTACATTCTAAGAAGTCATGTTTAAGCATCAGACTGCCTTTAAAAAACATTCTGAATGCATGCAGCTTTGCTATTTCCCTTCACAAAGGCTCCTCTGAGCCTGGAGATTGTTACTGGGTGAAGTCAAGTGGTAAATCTATCCTCATCTGAGGTGTGTTCAGCCCACTGACTGGAATGCTTTGGTGGACATGATTAAAAAAGTCTCCAACTCTGATCTATTTAGCGTTCCTTTGTCTTCAATGATGTACAAAATCTCTTTTAGGATATTATACATTTTCTTCCAAATTTATCTCCCCTTGTCAACCAAAGGACACTCCTTTCCATTATGCTTTTTATGAGAGCCAAATCATGACATGCAGCTCAATTAACAAGTGCCAAAAAACCATGTGCCTGACATCTGTCCCTGTAACCCACTGTAGCCAGTTTTGAAACATCCCTGGGAATTGCTGCAGAGAAATAGGGCAAGTTTTCTGACATTCAGCCTAAATAATGTGGCTTTGTTAGCAAGAAAAGGAAATTCTACTCAAGACCTTGGTTTGAATTTGGGTCATAACTATTAAGTTAGCTGTAACTGTCTGATTACATTTTGAAAAATAGCTCAATAAAAACACATTTTAGAAAGGTGATTCTCTTCTTTTGACTTCATTGTGGGATTCTGGGTTCATTTTCTGAGATAGGCAAAACACACTTTTTTTTTTAACCTTCAGACTTTTAAAGGAAGCATTCATTAATGAAGAGGCATTTGTGAAATATGAAGAATATTAGACTATATCCAGTAGTAATAAAAACTGGTCTTCTATTTCTTGCTAGCTTTTCTCTTTTATATTTGTAAATCATTCACACAAAAGTTCACAGTTGGAGAATTGCAAATATACTTGCTAGTCCCCCTGTTTTCTTTTTAATGGAAGAATGTCCTCACTATTGTTTGTCTTGACCTTGCCTTTGTAGTAGGTCCATGATCAGAAGAATGCGGCTTCTCTGGAGACCTACCTAGAGTGGTTCCTAAAAGGAAAGTGGGAAACTAAAGAAACTCATTTCCAAGTATCCTGCTCTCTAATGGCTATTGTGTTTTATTTTACAGACTGCTATGTATTTCTCTGTTTATTACAATTTTTTCTTTGATGTTGAAGATTATGTGTTGTGATTAGCAAAGCCGACAGTTAAAAAGAACTCAATTAAAGGCCCAGGAATGCATCTTGACCAATATTACAGGCCGCTGGATCCAAATTCTATCCAAGACACCTGAATAGATACAGATTTTACACAACTTTAAATCTCAGCCACTCTCTTTCCATTTCATCAGCAATCAACCCTCAGGCCTGGGCAGAAACCCCAGAAGAGCACAGTAGGCAATGTGCCTCCATCTAGACTGAAATCACACAGGATAAAGAAAAGGGCTCTGAAGCTTACAGGGTCTGAGAATATTATGATTTAAAACAGGAGCTATTGTCTTCAGTTACTATGCAGCAAGGAGAATTAATTCACTATTTTGAGTATAGTAGGAGAAATGAGACAATTATCTGGGTAACACAAATCAGAACTAAACTGTTCATCATCTTCTCTGCGATTGATTCCAGAGTGAAGCTGTTCTTAAAATATGTACACAGAATTTTCTAGAATGGTGGCTTCAGTCACTTACTTGATAAATTTAGAGTAATATATGCTATACAAGTAGCATATTGCATAAAAGGCATATATAGATATATTTAAGGTGTATGAGAGGTAAATTATCACAAACATGCACACTCTATGACTACTTCCTAGTTCACAATATAGAATGTTCTAGGAAATAAGTCGGCTGTCCATACAGAGATCCTTCAAGCATACCTGTTAGAAGGAGTATAATTATGGCACAGGCCTCCAGCTGACAATTTTCCTGGATCACATTTGTAGTAGCATACTCCTGGTCAGTGACCACACTTGGCTTGTACTCTAGACCCAACCCTTCATTCAGGACACAGAATACTGCTGTGTGGCAGTCTCTGTTGGTGTGTGTATAGGGTGGGGGGAACCACACATCTGTCCTAAATCTTTTCAGAACTATAAAACACTCTGAAGCTTTTATGATCAAAATTTTATGTTATGCCCTCTTCATTCCAAATATGAATGTCATATATAGTCAGAAATATATTGTAGTAGATTATTCTATCAACTCCTGTTAACTTTGCTTTACCCCCACCACAGGTATTTTTCTAATAAATCTCTATACATCTAATATTTTGTGTGTGTGTGTGTGTGTCTGTGTGTGTGTATGTGTGAAGATATACATATGTAGGCACATATTGAGAACAGAAGATAATTTACAATGCTACTCTTTAGGAGCCATCCACTTTGTATCTTGAGTAAGAATTTTTGCTGACCTGGACCTCTCCAAGAAGACTGCATGATTTGGCTAGTGAGTCCTAGACATCCAAATTTGTTGGGAAATGCTTAACTGTGTGGTGTATAGTTTTCCATACTCAGGTCAAGACAATATTACCTGACAAGTGGGTCTCGAGAAGAGAAAAATCATTCTGATATATTGGGTCAGCAGTAGCAGTTTGGGTTAGTGCTTAGCTGATTAGAAAACATCTTTATTTGTGAGGATATCAAACACTTGTTCATACAGTGTCAGATGTGAGTATAATAATAATTATTATTTGCAACATAACGTGTACCACTTAGTTTCTCTAATTTAATTCAATTAACCTTTGAAGAGCTAAATGTTACAGGTATGAGGACTGATTATCATTTTGTTTTGGCAGTTTAAATTTGGTTACATATCTGGGTACATAAAGCAAAATATTGTCTAAATTGTACCTTCAAGATAAATTTGATACATATTTTCAGAAAGCTAATATGATGGTTAGATTTTTTTAATCAACTTGACACAAGCTAGGGTCATCTGGGAAGATGGACTCTCCAGTGAGAAAATGCCTCTATTAGAATGATCTGCAAGGGGTCTTTTCTTGACTAATTATTGATATTAGAGGGTGCAGCTCACTGTGGGCTGTGGCACTCCTAGACTAGATCCTTTGTTGTATAAGAAAACTCTTAGCCTAGTGGTTGTGCTGGGTATTTCTTTCCAGATATTAAAATGTTACAATCCTTGCTCACAAAATTAGATACCTCTTCTTCCCATCTGCAGTTCCTAAACCAAATCTAAATCATTGAAAAACATACTTGAAGATGGATCTGATCTTGCTTGAGCATGTAGTAAAACTTTAAAAGTTGAAATGAATGTATCAAACTGAATTTTTTTGATTAGTCTATTTAGGGACCCAATAAGTAAAACCAAGTAACTGTTAACATCTAGTAAATGTCTATGGTTGCTAAAGCTAGGAAGAATATATGCAAAGCAACCCAAAATTCTTAGTATTTTCATCTATCAGGATACATGTCATTGTGGAATATCTATGCACATATAGAAATCACTTCTATATATATACATAATTATATATAACTTGTACATTACACATATTTGATCATATGTTATATGAATATGTATACATATATTATCCATAATTCCTAGTTTTCCACTTCAAAACCTCTTATAATTTCCTAAGTAACATTAATATATTCTGGTATTTGTAAAGATGAATCCATTTAAATTAAGCGGAGTTTATGCTGATAAGGGAGTTATATAGCATGAAGACAGGAGCTGGTTATCAGAAAAATAACCATGTGATGGTTTTAGGCAGGGTTTCTAGGCAGGGCTCTTAGAACTTAAGTTTAGTTGCATGGCTAATGATTGTGTCGCTCTTGCCTAAATAATTCAAATTTCATCAAAGCTTTCCACAACATTTAGTATTTCCCCGGTATTGATCATATCCATGCATCAGAAGACAGCATAGTACACCTTTCTGCAACAGAGTGCTTCTTTAATTTCTCCCTATTTCAATCCCCCCCCCTCAGTTTAAAATCTCTTTAATAAAGTTGCAGTTCTAAGTGAACCATTTTTCTGGATTCTATAAACTATTTTAAGGGATCAGGGAACTCCAATATATTAAAGAAGCCCTGGTTTTGACACCAGCTGGGAATAAATGAAGGTTACTTTGGAATAGTTAGAAGTTGTGGTTGCCATCGGGAGGAGGACACTTTTTAAGGACTGAAGTGTTCGACATGTGGAGTCCATGCTAAATCTAAAATTGGAGTCAGAATTGAACCAAATTGGAGGGAACCTCATTATAGAATTGTTGGGAAACAACACATTAATAATCACTTTGGATCATACATTTAGGCCTTTGATTCCCAGGGTTGGGAACTGAACCTAGGACCAAGCACACACACACTGGTTGAATGTTTTATCAATGAGTGATTCCCCAGATCCAGGGTCATGTTATAACAAGAACGAAGTATTTTAAAGAAAAATATGTTATTAATTTTAATGTAGAAAACATTCAGCAAATGTCATGAGTATTATGACAGTAACTGAGAAATTCATAATTGAGAAACTCAAGGCAACAAATAATATCAAGGCACAGGTCTCTGAAACAATATTCCATGTACAAGCTAAGAATACTCATTCTGATCTCAGGTTTTCTTTGAAATCTTGGTTTAATCTTAAAATACTGTGCAGTTAAATCTTTCATCTCCACTGTATCTGCAATGCTTTATATATATAATAATTCCCCCCAAGTCCCCTCATACTGTGAATTCTGTGTATTCATGTTGTTTATTATTTCTGTGCTTTGCCTTCTGGCCAATATTATCACCTAACTGTTCTCTTTCCCACCCTTCTCTTCTCAGGCCTGAGATGTAAAAAACAGGTTGGAAGAAAATACCCTATTATTGAAAAAGGTTCTGACTCAACAATGTGGCTAAGATCCATCATCTCAGTTCTTTTTCTATTTCTGTGATCAGACACCATGACCAAGGTAACTTATAGAAGAAAGACTTTATTGGGGGCTATGGTTTTAGAGGATTAGAGTCTATAAGCATTATGGTGGGGAGCATGTCAGCAGGCAGGCAAGCATGGTGCTAGAGGAGTAGCTGAGAGTTTATCCTTATGTCTTATCCTATTATGTTTAATCCTTAAGCAGGATGGAGAGAGGGAAGATATATACATATATATATATATATATATATATATATATATATATATATATATATATATAGAGAGAGAGAGAGAGAGAGAGAGAGATACATATCTATCTATCTATCTATCTATCTATCTATCTATCTATCTATCTATAGAGAGAGAGTGAGCAGGGGTTTCATAACCTAAAAACCAATGACACATGTCTTCTAACAAGGCCATACCTCCTAGTCCTTCCCAAACAGTTCCACCAGCTGGAATCAAGAATTCAAGCATATGAGGACTTGTGAGCCATTCTTACTCCAACTACCACATCCAACCTGGGGTACCTTTTTTTAAATGTATGCTCCCCAGTGCTTTTCTATATACTCTTCTTATACATTCTGGCTGTGTGTCCCAAAAGTCTGCATTTTATCAAGCTCTCATATCCAACCTAGATTAGGAATTGATTTTAATGTCCTTTTCTTCTCTCATTGGAAAGCAACAGTGCTGATAAGATGCACTGGGATGTTTCTGTAAGACTCACAAGTTTTGTCATTTGTTATTCTGTTATACATATAGGTAAATAAATTTTAGAGATTGGTATCAAATAAAGAATTCATGTACTTTGTTCATTGGACACAGTCATTGACTGAGAACCCTCTCTGCTCTATTCATGAATAATATGCAAACTTCCTTAACAAAACCCTTTCTCCCTTTAGAAGCTATATTTCCTCACACTAGTGTATTAAACCTCTACTTTTAGAGCTATGAGTCACTGAAATTAAATCTTAGAAATTGAATGAGTACAACAGTTTAATTGGTCTTGTGTATTTCATTATTGTGATTGTCAGGGTTATACTATGAAATTTTCATTTGCATACTAAGAACTGCCTTAAGGAGATAAACTTTATTTTTTTCCATTGGCAGAAAAATCTATGAAAATGTTTTTATACTAATTAGGTTTTTAAAATTCTCATTACAGCATTTGTACTTTTTCCCAAGGAATGATTTTATACCCCACCCCAAACAACAAAAATACCTCTAAGCTGTTGTAACTAGGATTGTTACAGAGACCTATATTTTTATATAAAAGCCTAAAACTTGACCAAAGGAAGGTCAAATATGCAAAATGGAGGTGGGCCTGGTGCAAGGCAGCCACGGAACTCAAATCATAGAGATGTTTGGGCTCCTTCTTCCTGCTGAATACACGCTAACAACAATATGCAATCATAAGAGGACAAGGAGAACAGAAAAATCTAGAGCTGGTTATTTGATGACACTAATGTCATGCGAATGGACCAGTTGCCTCCATCACTCCTCTTTCTAGCATGCTGGTCTGAAACATAATACCCAGCTCCTGATTTCCTTCCAAACACTCTGCTGAAAGACAAAGGAAGCACTTTCTAGAGCACATCTACACCACAGACAGGGTAAGAAAGGGTAGAATGAATAGGATGTTATAAAGAACAGGAAGATTTGAAAAGCTTGTGTTTTCAGAGAAATTAGACATGGCCTGGAATTGCTGGGAGGACAGCCTTTCTCTCTGAACACTTGGATTCAGGAACTGCATAGCTGCTAAGATATGGCAGCTTTGGGAGTCTTGTACTTCAGCCAGTCTGGAGCTCCCTTTACCTCCTATCCACCAGTGATTTAGGGAATGGGATGAGTCCTTTATTTAAAGACAAGTGTTAAGAAAATGATTATAGACACACAGACAGAAGCAGCAGGGCTCCCAAGTGTGGAAGACAGCAAAGGGCCAGGTGAGGCCCAATGGAAGGAAGCCTGTCTGAAGACTGGGACAGAAGTTTGAGGTGCTGGAGAGGAAGCAGGGCAGGTATTAGTCACTGATGTTTAAGAGGAAACTCTGGTATATTGTGGGGCAGTGATCTGTGACAGGCAATCTGGCACCCGGTTGAGCATAGGTGTAAAATCTGGGCGACCCAGTGGAACAATCCACAAGGGACCAGAAAACTTTATGCCAACGCTCCCGGGAGGTTTTTGGCTCCAGTTACGGTCACGTACCACCCCACTCTTTTTAAAAAAGTAATTTGGGGGAGATGTTGGGCTGTGATTGGAAGTCTGTGTTTCTGGTTGAGCTAAGGTTTGAACGTTACAGGCCCAATGGGCTGTCCTCAGCCTACAAGGGATGGCAACTGTTTGCCTAAACACCTAGAATGCAGCTTCTAACACATGGCTACATCTCTCCATAGGTCTGTGATATTTGGTCACATAAAAAAGGGTCATGCCCCAGCCCCTCCTCAGGTAGAGGCGTGGCCATGAAGCCCCAAGCCATCCCCATGTTAATGAGACACCTAGAGGCTTAGTCATGCCCCTTCCCAGTTACTGTATATGCTTTGCCTCTCCTAAAAAGGCAGGGGTACAGTTCCATCCATGCCATTCCACACAATGAAAATAAACATCTTAGAATTATGGACTGTCTCTTCATCTGGACTCGATGTGGGAAGTGAGGGATCCAGCCCTCAATTAAGGAGTCGTGTCTAATCTCTCCCCAAAGGCTTCCCAGTGCTCCCAGATGGTACCCATTCACCCAAGCCTAAGCAGCTAGCTGGGTGCCCCAAGCTGCTTCGACTAGAGAACCCATGGTGAAAGCTGTGGTGCGTTCCTTGAGAATGGCCTCCCTCCCCCACCCATGGACAAGGCCCCCGAAGGCTTCCCACAGCCCCCACCTGCCCGTTGGACTGTGTGGGAAGCTGCTCCGCCACTTCCAGTGTGTCTCCTGTCCCACCCAGAGCTGCAACACCCGGGACAGACACGTGGTGGGGCTTCATTCCACTGAGCCAGACTTGTTCCCACATACGTCTAAAGCCATTTAGAATTTTTTAAAGTGTAGGGGAGGGGAGAAGAAGCAGAGAGGAAGGGGGAGGGGAGGAGGGAGAGGGAAGTGAAGAAAAGAGTGGGAGGAGAAAGAAAAAAGTAAAAGAAGGAAAAAATATTTAAAGAAATATATTTTAGTAATCCAGACAGAGTGACACCATTCTTTTGACATCTTGAGTTTTGACTATCTATTAGTTTCACAGTACTCTACCCCAAATGAGGAAACAAGAAATAATCAGTAGCTCTTGATCACATGCTTTCCATCTTCTTTCTATCTTCAGAATCGGTGAGATGAGCAGATTACTTCACATTGACGATGACACATATGATCTGCTATAGGAGTATGGAGGATGAAGTTATCTCTAGTAGAAACCATTGTAGTTATAATATATGGACACAGTGGGATCTAAATTCATGTACTCTTTTCTTTATCACCCCCACCCTTTTCTTCCCTGATAATTACTATGAAAATGTTCTGACTCCACACCTAGGAGGACCTGCCCACACTGCTCCTTTCTCTTGGGATGCTCTCTTATGTTTTCTGTTGCTGTGATAAACACCATGGCCAAAAGCAGCTTGGGTAGGAAAGACTTTATTTCATCCTACAGCTCACATCCCTTCATATAGGGAAGTTAGGACCTCTAGACAGGAAATGCTTCCTGGAAACAGGAACTGAAGCAGAGGCTATGGAGGAACTTACTGGTGTGGCACCATCCACACTGGCATGGGTGCTTCCACATCAATCATTAATCAAGAAAATGCTCTCATAGACTTGCCTATAGGCCAATCTGATAGACACATTTTCTCATTTGAGGCCCTATCTCCCCAGATTAATCATGCTTGTGTTGAGTCAATAAAAACAAAATAATCCAAACCAGCAGCAACAAAACACGTAAACTAACCAGCACAGATTTTCTTGCTCTTATGTTGATGTCCTAAACTCCCAGAGGCTGGATTTGAAGGTGGAGCCTATCAGGAAGTAAGTGAATTTAAAAGAGGTCATAAAGGTAGGGCCCTGGGTTAGTGTTCCCATAAGAGGAGAGACAACAAAGAGTATAGTAGGCCAGTATTCTTACACTCTGCTTCTTTAGACCTTTTTTCTCAGGCCATGTGAGGGACAATGAGGTGGCCATCTACAAGCATTCTTACACTCAGCTTCTTTAGATCTTTTTTTCCTCAGGCCATTTGAGGGACAATGAGGTGGCTGTCTACAAGCTAGAAAGAAATTATAGTCTGGAACTTCACGTCTCTAGAATGATTTTAACAAAATATTTCCTTGTATAAGATACATAGGCTACAGTGATTCATTATGTCTAACTGAACTGACTAATTAAAAAACAGTAATAGCATCTTAATTAGGAAATATTTAATAACTATAGAAACATGGAACATGGAAGGAAGAAAAAAGTTAGCATTTTTATTAGATTAAATTTTTAAAAATCTTTTATTTAATTTTTTTAAAAATTTTACACTATTAGAAAAGATAACCCCTTAGAGGTCTTTCCTGGATAGTCTCATCTGTACTTCTGGCCTCTGCTGAGGTGGTTAGCTGCAACCAATGAAGATGATATACCTACTTGATAAGACTGTTTCATCTATAATTTACAATTTTGTTCTTTTCTGAAAAGTGATTTCTCTGGCTCTAAAATGTGTTGAAAGGAAATCTGGCATGTCTGTCTTTGACATCAAGATCTTGCATTCCTGGGGAGAGGTACAGATGTCAATAAAATGGTAGCTCTACCCCAGCAGTACCCTCTGTCTTCGATATCAAATCTGTGTTGATCTGAAATCTGTGTGCAAGCTGTTGGTCTGAAAGGCCAACAACTTTCATTGATGTGAAGTATGGTCCTGTTGAAAAACAAGTGAATCCACTTTAAAATAGAGAATTCAGAAGGAGAAAGGCCAGAGGCTTGGTTTCTTTATATATATCATAGTAACAACACTGAAGGAATTAGGAAGTCTGTGTGGCTGTATAACATAGACACACAGAGGGAGCAATGCCTCAGAACTTCTCTCCTCAGGGTTTTTGCCTCCATGACTAAATTTTCCTTCCTCTCAAGTCAGTGGATTCTCTCCTTTGTCTCCTTGTCTTTTCTTTTGTTTTGTTTTGTTTTTTCTTCACAAAGCTCATAGAAACATAATCCAAGATAATGAGAGCATAATTTTAATTTATTTCCATTTCAGATTTTTATGCCTGTAATTATGTTTCTGTTAAATGAGATTAAAATGTCAATCTACCAACTTGCTCCTTGCTTCGCAACCTTTTGCACACAGAGTTTATCATTCTGACAAATAAAAAGGCCTCTCCAATACCCAAGCTGAGATACAAATTGTGTCTTTTCAAATTAGAAAATAATCATCAATCACGTTATTTAAAATTAGATGAGATGCCCGGTGCAGATTAAAGTCTCTAGCAATTTGGATCCTATAATATTCAAATATTGCATAATTTCATAGTAAAGAACAAAGCTGTTGTGAGTTGGTGTTGTTAATTCCAATCCCTCAAAATAAATGAAGGGCGAGGATAAAATGCAGATTTCCTTTCAGCAAAAGCATTTTAAGCCTTTTGCTCAGTTTCTAAACTGCATGGTTATCTCCCCAAAGGAGAGAACTCTAGGTTAATGTCAATGGATCATGAAACCTAACCCCAATTTTCTTCCATCTCACAGTGTATTTCTCATGTTGCTACATCAACTCTCCCCTGTAAACACAGAAGCCTCTTTCTTGGCTTTAAGTTTCCTAAGAAAAGTCATTGATGTGTTACCCTGGGGGTGTAACCCTCAGGATGGGGAGCTCTCTCTTCTATCAACTGTACTTGACCATGGTTGGGCCTAGTGCTGTCTCTATGACGTCATTCCCCTCATTTGGCTTTCACGTCTCCCCCTGGTTCTGTGCTCGAAGGAAGACTTCAGGAAATAGCTGTGTATTACCCTTTCACTAGAATCAACACCAAGTCTTAACTGACCACTCCCTATGAATTTCTTATCTGCAGATATTGTGGCTGTTCTTTAAGTTTATTCATTCTTTAAGATTTTTGTACAGTTTTGATTACATTTACCCTTCCTCCAAGTCCTCCCATATCCATACCCTCTTTCTTGTCCTTCCATTTTTAAAAATCCCACTGAGTCCAACTTGGGTTGTCCGTATGTTCTTAGATGTGTGGCCATTCACTTGAGTATAGTCGGGATAGTAAGGACTACACCGTCAAAGAAAACTGGCCCCCTGCCTCACAGCATCTTTCAATTGCCTGTAGTGTTTTAGCTAATGGTGGGCTTTGTACCTGTCTCTTCTCTTCCAGCTGGGATTTGGTCTGGCTTGAGCTTGAAGAAATCTTGTACATTCTATGACGTTAAGTCCATTTGTGCTACTGCCCAGCTGAGTCCAGAAAGCCCTGTTTCCTTGTATTTATCTTCCATATCTGCCTCTTACAATCTTTCTGGCCCCTCTTCCATAATGGTCCCCAAGCCTCGTGAGGTGTGTTTGTGATACAAATGTCTCATTTAGGGCTGAGATTTCCATTGTGTCTTATTCTCTATACCTTGACTAGCTGTGGGTCTCTGTGCTAATAAGCCTTTAAATGCCAGTCTCTTAAACTGTTGACTATGATCACATGTGGGATCCCAGTAATGAATGAGAAGGCCATGTATAATTAAGCAACAATAAAAGCAAAAGGTAATTCAAAATCATGTGTAATGGGCCCATGGTGTTTCTGTCATTGCTTGCTCATGTTACATCATATGACTTCACTGCATCCTTTCTTGTGAATGAAATGAATAGGCCACCATTCCAGGCATAATCAAAGAATGATGCCTAAAACAGTTCAGCTCAGTTTCTAGACTATTCTATGGACTGAACACAGGGTTGTGACTGTGCACGCAAAAATCCTCTGCTCTTAGACAAAACATGGTTTAATCAAGGAAAACAGTAAGTTTTAATAGATCTCTCACTCCCCAACATGTAAGTATCAAATTGGTATATGTTTGGATTGGAATGTGTTAGAAAATTTGATTTTAAAAGTTTCTGTTTACTTTGTTGACTGAGAGTTTATTTTTAAAAATATTAAATAAATGGTCTTGAATTCACCCTTTATTTCATATTATTAATTTATGTGAAGCTGTATTTTCAACAGTAAGGGTTATAAAATCAAAATATTGATCAATGCTGAAAAATGATAAAGCTGATCTATGTCCTATTTTATCAATAGCCAGTCAAGATCTAATTATTTGTGTAAAAATGAACAAGCATACTCATCTCATTAATATGCAATATTTTGTCTTTAATAAATAAAAAAATAGGTATACCAAATTAAAATTATGATTTCTGGAGTAAATATTTAATTTGTATATATATTTTATATACCCATATACCTGTGTAGTTTAAAATTTTTTTCAAGTGAAAAGGGATCACAAGTGTGAAACTTTTAAGAAAACCTGATTTAAATTACAGTCAAGATTATGTTGGAGAAGACGTGCATATGTGAGCCTAGAGAGTTCAGGTTGGCTCCTGGGGTCTGGTGGATTTTGTTTTTCAAGGACAGGGCTTGCTTCTGTTTCTGTTCTTCATTGTACTTTCTATGTCACACCCCCACATGTAGCTTCTCTTAAATGCTGGTGCTGCCCTTTGGTGGTGGGCAGTAGTTCTCAACCTGTGGGTCACCTAAGACTAACAGGAAGCATAGATATTTATATTACAATTCATAACACTAACAAAAATCACTATTATGAAGTAGCAAGGAAAGTAATTTTATGGTTTTGGGATCACCACAACATGAGAAACTATATTAAAGGATCACAGCATTAGGAAGGCTGAGAGCCACTGGTGTAGTGATTGTTGTTGCTGTCTCTTTGGTGTGTTGGGAAAGACCATTCCATCTGTCAGCTTAGCTCTCTTCCAACCCCAGTAAGGGGCTTTTTCATGAACTTTTGGCTTCAGTGTATCTGTGCTCAAATACCAATAAAGTTCATTTGAAAGAAAACAAATTGCCCACTTAATGATATTGGCAGAGGGGGAAAAAGCAAGCTTTAAGTCCTATCTTCTTATCTCGAACCAACACAACCTAAATGGGAGACGGTGAGATAGACCTGACATTTAGTCACAGATTCAGGTTTACCTCTTGTGTTGGCTATTCTTGGTGGTCCACTTAACTACATCTGGAATGAACTACAATCCAGAAATGGAGGGCACACATGTTAGGGATTATTGGCTTGGTTTGAAGTAGGTGAATCCATCACTTCAAATCTGAACCTTTGTGGTAAGAAGACACACCTTTGATCTGGATATTGAGATGGGACAACACACTATTAATCTGGGCTATACCTTCTGCTGGAAGTCTATACAAGGAACAGAAGAAAGCTTTTGTTCTTTGCCTGCTTGCCCTTACCTTGCTAGCATATTCATTCCTTCACTGGCATTAGATCCTACTTCTTCAGGATTCCAGCATATACAGAAGACCAGCTGAGATATCCAGTCTTGTGGAAAGAGCCAATACTGGATTCTTAGACTTTTCATTTACAGGCAGCCAGGCAGCCATTGTTTGATCAACTGAACAATCTGACAGCAGCCTGTAAATCATCTCAATAACTCTCTCTCTCTCTCTCTCTCTCTCTCTCTCTCTCTCTCTCTCTCTCTTTCTGTCTCTCTCTGTCTCTCTCTCAGACACACACACACACACACACACACACACACACACACACACACACACACACGTATACATGTATATATGAGAGAAAGAAAGGGAGATTCATTCTATAAGTCCCGCTGTTCTAAAGAACCATGACTAATAATACAACTCCATTTTTTTTCTGAGGAGATGATATGTTCTTGAAGGAGTTTGTTATGGTCCCCAGATTAAAACTAGCTGTAAGCACTAGGGTTATCATTTACATATTCTCATTTTCACAAATCTCTCTATTACTTGTAGTATGGTACCTTCTCCATCTCTCCTCAGGCTTTAGCACTGTGTATGCCAGGCTAGCTGGCCCATGGACTTCTGGCTTATGGGCTACCATACCTGGTTTTCTGTGGATTCTGGGGATTCAAATACAGATCACATTTGGGCAATAAGCACTTTATCTATTAAGTCATCTCCCCAGTACCTTTGTCTGTTTCCATGTAGGAATTCAGGGATATTGAAGAAATAATGTGTTTCACTCCTCCTTATTTCCAAGACTTGTTTTCATATAAATGGAGAAACATATTTATTTAAAATACAGACACTATTTCAGGTAACTATAGACTATTTGTACAATAATGGTATCGTTCAGATTACATGACCATGCTAATTTGAGAGGTCATTCGGTATAGTTGCATTTATTTTTGTTATGATGCTGACAGGAAGTATTTCATTACACTCTTTTAGAGCACCACATACTATCTACCCAGTGGAATTTTTTTTAAAAAAAAAATCTCCTTTAAAGTATTAGAACATACATACTTTCTTCTTTCAGGACCCAGGTGCACATCTGTCAAGTATTTCATTTTAACCGTCTGAAGAACAGCCACCTTCACTAGTGTCGAGGTATATACCAGTCTCTATTCCAGGAAGGTTTGCTTTTTCATAATCTTTACTTATAGTAAGAAGAAGTTTCTAGAGATTATAAATTGTAAAATGAAGATACTAGATAGAAAGGTATAAAGTGGCCCATGGATTCTTATCAAAACTCCCTTTTCTGATATCTGTTTGATTTTGTCTTAAAGATTCCCACAGCACCCAGAACATTTCTGTATTTCAATAAGTATAAGGCAGTGAAGATCTTGCTTTTTCTTCTGTCAGATCCAGACTGTGCACAGGTAATGTACTGCTAGGGAAGCTGGTTTTTCCTCCTTCAGAATGAAAAGCAAATGAGAAATTCCAAACACATTAATGCAGTCAGTCCATCAATTAAACAAATTAGAAAATAGGAAAGTAATGGCAGAAGCTGTGCCACCTACATTAAAAGCATTTCAATTATGAACACCAGCATGGGTAATCAAATGAAAACAGATGCTATTTGGAAGGAGAATGTTTATACTGGTCCTACTTGGGTTTGTGGATTTAAGATGATAATCTATAATAATAACACTACATTTTGTGGAATTCTAAATTCTATAGGATAGATTTATATTTGGTCTCATATGTAATCCTTACATAGTCTCTTTGGGGGTATAGGTTGTTTTATCTGTAGTATAAATTAGGAAATGGAGGCTAGGAAAACAAGGATAGAATACTAAGGTCACACATCTTGCCAGTATATCTATAACCATCATAAAAATTCTTCTTTCCATACAAGAAGGGTTATATATATATATATATATATATATATATATATATATATATATATATATATATAATTGCATATGTATATATACCTGTATTGTATATATGTATAAATGCAGTTTATTTCTCTCATAATAAGTAGACATGATTTAGTCACCATTGACAAGAGAGAAAAAGAGTTAAATAAAGCAGGGAATTAGGGGACTTGGCTTCACAGTTAGGAATACTGGTTGCCTTTGCAGAAGACTTGGATTTGGTTCCCAGATCCTACATGGCAGCTCACAACCATCAGTAACTCTAGTTCCAAGGGATCCATTGCATTTTTCTGGCTTCCTCTGTACCAGTCATGCATGCAGTGCACATACACACATGCAGGCAAAACAGCCACACATGTAAAATAACAAAAAGAATCTAAAAATTAAAATAAATAATCATTTAGGTCATGTGCTGGCTAGGTTTTCGTCAGCTTGACACAGGCTAAAAAGTCATCTGAGAGGAGGGAATCTCAATCACGAAAATGCTTCCATAAGATTTGCTGTAGTAAAGCCTATAGGACATTTTCCTAATTAGTGATTGATGGGGGAGGGTGCCTAATGGGGGTGGTGCCATTCTTGTGCTGATGGTTCTGCATTCTAGCAGGCTGAGCAAACCATGAGGAGCAAGTTAGTAAGCAGCACCCCTCTATGGTCTCGGCATTAGCCCATCCCTCCATGTTCCTGGCCTGTTTGAATTCTTGTCCTGACTTTCTTTGATACTGAACAGTAGTATAGAAGCATAAGCCAAGCAAACTCTTTCCCTTCAAGTTGCTTTTGGTCATTGTGTTTCATCACAGCAAGAGTAACCCTAACTAAGACAATTTGGTACCAAAAATGGGATATTGATGTGATTAACCTTACCATGTTATTTTGGGGAGTATTGTGGAAGTATATTAGAATGTTGGGTTAGAAAAGTCATTGAATCTTGGGAATGCAGTGGGATGTTCCATAGGATCTTGGAAGATATAATGTCAAGAGCAGTACAGATAGTGCAGGTCTGGCTTGTAAAGTTCCAGTGGGAAGGAAAGACTATACCAGGCCATTTGTGTGAACAATCAGCGCTGTCTGCTCCCTGGAGTAGAAGAATCAGCTGTAATTATCAAGAGACAAGGACCACTAAAGTCAAATCTTTGTTTTGCTGGGACAAGGGATGCTGGTAAGTCTAGGCTAAAGAAGCAGCTATGATTAAAAAAAGACCAGAATTATTGAGGTGAAATTGAGTGGGGAATGTTTCCTAAGATCAGGACAGAAGCTTAGGGGTGGCCAAGGTTGTACCTTGTTCTGCCAGCCAAATATGATGGTGTAAGAGTATCCAAGGTGGAGATGTTTTTGAAGATATGAAGGAGTCTGGAGAGCAGCTGAGGCTTGGCATTGTATAGTAGGGTTGGAGTCCTTGAAAAGAGCCCGGGAGAGGTTACTGATGAAAGTGCAAGCCAGTTGCAGTAAAAGGCCCCAGCACTTTAGTCAGGTCAGCACCGTGGAATGACCACCAAGAACAGCAGCAGAAGAGTGGAGCCAGCAAGATCTTAGAAGACAAGCTGTGTGTGCTGCAGAGAGAAGAGCCAGAGAAGTGACTCAAACCCTTAGGAGGAGCCCAGAAGATCATGAGTGAAATCTAGACATTGGATATTAAGTTATATTTATAGTGTTGGGATTTGTTTTTATTTTGATTTACTGTAACTGTTCCCTGGTTCTTCCCTCTGGATATAAGGTTCTATTTACTTTATTTTTGGTTTTATAGGATCCCACCATTGAGAGACTGAATTTTAAAATTATATTAGGTTTTAAGGGAGACTATGGATTTTAAATACAGTGAATTTAAAAATATTTGAATTAGTAAAGATTGTGGGACTTTAAGTCTTGGAATGTTTTATATTATGATGCTCATATTAATGTGTGCTCTTGGAGATGAACAGGAAAGAAAAAGTTGTGGCTTTATAGTGATGTATTTGTGTGTTCAGTTCACAAGGGGTCAATTGTGCTGACTAGTTTTATATCAGCTTGATACAGGCTAAAGTCATCTGAGAGGAGGGAACATCAATTAAGAAAATGCTTCCACATGATTGACAGATTGACAAGCCTGAAGGGCATCTTCTTAATTAGTTTCTGATGGGGGAGGGCCTAACTCATTATGTGTAGAGGCATCCTTGGGCTGGTGGTCCTAGGTTCTATCAGAAAGCAGGCTGAGTAAGTTATGAGGAGCGAGTCAGTAAGCAGCATACCTCCATGGCTTCTCCATCAGTTCATTTTTCCAGGTTCTTGCCCTGTTTGAGTCCCTGTCCTGACTTCCTTTGATGATGAGCAGTGGTATGCAAGTGTAAGCCAAATAAACCCTTTCCTCCCCAAGTTGCTTTGGTCATGGCGTTTCATCACGGCAATAGCTAAGATAGTAACCCCAACCAAGACAGGTCACTGTTTAGCACTTACTCTGTGACAGATCATGCTATAGTCCATTCTTCAATTTCCCTGAAAGTTAGAAAATATTCATTGCTTTTTCATGAAAAGAAGTTGAAATTAAGTAGAACTGAATAATGCAAATGATGCTAACTAATGTGTTGTACATAATACAATCTCTGTTGTTTTATTTAAAGATAGTCTTCATTTAAGCATCATCTAGTGAAAAATGTCTTTTCATTTAGCTGGTAAATGGCCATATGTTGACCATTTAAGGCTCTGATCTCTGCCACTTTTTAGAGACTTTCAGTCTCTATATACTCTGGTTAGAAAGACTGTTTGCTCATTTAAAGAAAGGCTTTATAGGTATTCACATTTTAGCCTGGTTCCTTCTGGTTACATCATCTTGAGATTGATGTTTAAATTAATGAAAGCTTCTTGGGCCAGACTGATGGTGACATATATCTCTTCCTTTCACTTTTGTACTTGCCAGAATTTATGGAGATGCATGTGGAGAGACTGGGAGGATGTCTGACTCAACCGCATGAGGGAACCTTACCCAGGCACATAAGGTGAAAGCTGACAAAATGAGAGTTCTCATTCAAATGGAAAAAATCTGCATTTTTTCACATGATGTTCTTCCCAAGAATTTTTAAAGAAAAAAAAGTGTTTAAGAGTAGCTGAATTTATCAATGTCAACATCACCTTGTGCATATAAATGATTTCACTTCATTGTCAAAAACCCTGATTATCTATGAAATTTTAAGTTTTAATCCACCTGACTGCCTAGTATTTTTGTCTAATGGAGGCATTATCTCGTTTCTGTAACATATGTGGTGGGAATTCCCAGTCCATGAGATTCACACACTCAGTACACCCATCCTGATTATCACTTGACTGGCAACAATCTTTCCTTGTTCTTCCCTCTTTGGTGGGGTGGAATCCTAGGGTCTTCATGGACAGAAAAGGCTTCTCCATACCCATCTCTCCATTTTCCCTGATAATTCACCCAATTAGATCAGAGCTCAGCACCTCACAGATCACTACTGGAAGTACCTTCTAAAGGCACCCTTTTCTTTAATAGTCTCCTTAAGCCTGACACAGAAGTGGAGGCTAGAAGACTCTAACCTCTGCTCTGTTGCTCATAGTTCAAGTATGGATCCTTTTTTGCCATGATTTATATAAGTCAAGTCTTCCAATTAGGTTTTTGCCTTTTCTACCCACAGGGCAGGTTCCACAACTGCAGAGTTCCCAGTCCAATCTGGGGACTTAATCTAGTCTTAAACTGGGTTTCTTGTTTCCAAGGATACAGCATTAGATCTCAAATAAACAATGTGCTCTTAGGAGACCTGTTTTGGCCAGGTACTGGAATTTATGAAGGAAAAACTATAATTGGTATATACATCATTTGAAATTGAAATCTTTTAAGTTTTTGTAAGGACTGTTTTCTTCTCATAGGCATTTTACACATTTGCCCTGAAATACTGTTCAATTAAGAAAGGTTTTCTATTTTTACTATATTAATCCTGCCAATTCATGAGTATGGGAGATCTTTCCACCTTCTGAGGTCTTCTTCAATTTCATTCTTCAGAGACTTGAAGTTCTTGTCATATAGATCTTTCACTTGTTTGGTTAGAGTCACACCAAGATACTTTATATTGTTTGTGACAATTGTGAAGGGTGTCATTTCCCTAATTTCTTTCTCAGCCTGTTTATCCTTCCAGGATAGGAAGGCTACTGATTTGTTTGAGTTAATTTTATATCTGGCTATTTGCTGAAGTTGTTTATCAGCTGCAGCAGTTCCCTGGCGGAGTTTTTCGAGTCACTTAAATATACAATCATATCATCTACAAATGGTAATATTTTGATTTCTTCCTTTCCAATTTGTATCCCTTTGACATCCTTTTGTTGTCAAATTGCTCTAGCTAGAACTTCAATTACTATATTGAATAGATAGGGAGAGAGAGGGCAGCCTTGTCTAGTCCCTGATTTTAGGGGGATTGCTTGCATTTAGTTTGATGTTGGCTACTGGTTTGCTGTATATTGCTTTTACTATGTTTAGGTATGGGCCTTGAATTCCTGAGCTTTCCAGGACTTTTATCATGAAGGGATGTTGAATTTGTCAAATGCTTTTTCAGCATCTAATGAAATGACCATGTGGTTTTTTTTCTTTGAG
>CM052704.1:38733705-38838842 GCA_028551405.1 Uromys caudimaculatus
ACGGCAACCAACAGATTGGGAAAAGATCTTAACCAATCCTATGTCCAATAGAGGGCTAATATCCAATATATACAAAGAACTCAAGAAGTTAGACTCCAGAGAACCAAATAACTCAATCAAAAAATGGGGAACAGAGCTAAACAGAGAATTCTCAACTGAGTAAATTCGTAGGGCTGAGAAGCACCTAAAGAAATGTTCAACATCCTTAGTCACCAGGGAAATACAAATCAAAACAAGTCTGAGATTCCGCCTCACACCAGTCAGAATGGCTAAGATCAAAAACTCAGGTGACAGCAGATGCTGGTGAGGATGTGGAGAAAGAGGAACACTCCTCCATTGTTGGTGGGATTGCAAGCTGGTACAACCACTCTGAAAATCAGTCTGGCGGCTCCTCAGAAAATTGGACATAGTATTGCCTAATGACCCAGCTATACCACTCCTGGGCATATACCCAGAAGATGCTCCAATATGTAATAAGGACACTTGCTCCACTATGTTCATAGCAGCCATATTATAATGAACAGAATCTAGTAACAACCCAGATGTCCCTCAAGAGAGGAATGGATACAGAAAATGTGGTACATTTACACAATGGAATACTACTCAGCTATTAAAAACAATGACTTAATGAAATTCACAGGCAAATGGATGGAACTTGAAAATATCATCTTGAGCGAGGTAACTCAATCACAATAGAACGAACATGGTATGTACTCAATGATAAGTGGATATTAGCCCAAAAGATCGGAATACCCACCTTTCACTTCACAGTAACCATTGGACTGAGTGTGAGCGGGGTCTGAAGGAGCTGAGGGAGTCTGCAGCTCCATGGAGGGAGCAACAGTGTCAACTGCTCTGACCCCCCCCACCCCCCGGTGCTCCTGGAGATAGGACCACCAACCAAAGAATAGGGACACATGGTTTGGATCACATATGTGGCAGAGGAGGGCCTTGTTGGCCATCAGGGGGAGGAGATGCCCTTGGGCCTGAGAGTGTTAGAGGCCCCAGTATAGGGAAATGCCAAGGTGGGAAGACAGGAAGGGAGTGTGTGGGTGGGGGAATACCCTCATAGAGGCAAGGGAGGGGCAGGGGATAGGAGGTTTCCAAAGTGGAGACCTGGAAAGGGGGAAACATTTGAAAAGTAAATAAAGTATCAAAAAATTAAAAAAAAAATAAGGAAAGGTTTTATAGGCAATCCAAGAAAAAGTTTCACTGTGGCTCCAAAGTTAAATGTTTTCAAGTTGATGTTCAGGTTATTGCAAGCTTCCTGGGCATTCTTAAGTTTTTCCTGCCATAGGTGGCTGTTTTAATGCCTCACTAAACCATCTTAAAAATTTATCCTCATCCCATGTCAGATACATGGGCTTGGCCATGGGAATGAAAGCTTGCTTGGTAGTTGCAGGAGATGTATTGAATCTCCAGCATGAAGTTCCCTCCTGGAATCATGAGATCCTGCAGAGTGGTAGGAGATTGAAGTCTTCAGATGCCCCTGGATTCTTGGTCCATGGCAATGTGCACTAAATGAATAGATCTTCAACTGGCTAATCTATTAATTCCTGCCACGTAATGATCAATTAAGATCAAGTAGATGATCTATCATGGTGATCAATAGTCATCATAAAGAAAGCAGAACTGGAGACCACCACAAATCAATAGAGAACAGGACACTGAAACTCAGGCTAAAGCCCAGTACTGTACACTGCTGGAGATTCTGTTTCTGCTTCCAAACTTGGGAATTTCTCCTATACAACTTGAACCTGTTCTTCAAAATTCTAGGTTTTTCAGCAAACTGTTCTTGTCTAAGCATTTTCGGCTAAAATTTACCTGACAAGGTAATTTTTCTATTGGTGAATTTTGAGACTCTATATCTATTCTTTCAGCAGTTTTAAAATCTGTATAAATTGGTTTTACAAAAGACTGATACATACAGATCTACATTTCATTGAAAAGATAATGTTTCTAAGCTGAGGCAGGAAAGTTTATAGTGTCTCAGGGAGTAAAAGAAACAGAAATCTCTGTTTGAATGATCCTTATTGCTTGCCACCAAATCACTAAAGTCTAGACTCCATATCTCTGTGGAATTAGCAGAGTGCTAGCTCTGGACAGAGTTTAATACTTCTCCTGGCCCTTGAGAAAAATGATAATATAGGTCTTAGACCAACAGAAAGTTTTATAGAGAATCCAGGGTCTTTTTAACAGAAAGTTAAAAATTCAGGATTTTCAGGATTGCTAGAGTACAATTCAATCCTGGGCTCCATGGCAACTTAAAATTTCTGAGTAGTTGTGAAGTCCCAGGCACCCAAGTTTGGGCCACATCCTTCTTTTGTTTTCCCATTGAGCAAACATGGTTTTGCATCCATAAACTTATGTAATAGTCATAATCCAATGGGTCTTAGCATCTAGGGCTGGGAAAAACAAGTAGAGGTGTACTTTCATCACCAGAGCTGGTGTTGGAAAACCTCAGGAAGGAGGCAGAGAGCATTTGCCCTCTACTGAGAGATGGTGATGTTGGCAAAGATAGTAAGCTGACTTTCCTCAATAACCCAGAAGCCTGGTCCAGGATGCTTGCTGCTAGATGTCCTTGTATGTTAAGAGATTTTCCTACATACCCTAGTTGCTTTCTGGTAGCAAAAACTTTGACAAGAAAAAGCTACATACATACAAGATGGTTTTCACCCAATGGTTTCCCTGGCTCTCCTAACATGAGAGACTCTCTAGTGAAATATCTTTCTAAGCTAGTTGCCATGGTAATATGTTTTAAAGATAGCCCATCCCAGGGAACACTGACAGGCACTGATGGCAAATCAGGCTTTGATTTACTCATTCAATACAGCCTGTGGAACCACTGAGAGCAAGTACCTGGTAACTGAGGTTTTAGAGCTGCCTGGTTTGCTCTGGAGTGTGGTATTTTGTGTGAGGCCCACCTGTTAGTTGCTGATTATCCACAGGATGCTGAGAAGCTAGAGTGCCTTGGAGGCTCTGCACTTCTCCTCCTCCTGGGCACTGTGCTTTTGGTGTTCCGTTCTTATTGCTTCCACCAGAGGATGGAGAGACAGGAAATTCCAATCAGTGTTCTCAGCTCTCATGGGAGATGTGTGGAGGAACAGCTAGATCCAGTTGCTGAAATGATGTGTTTGTTTATGATGATCTGTGGTTTTGGTTGTTGTTATTCTTGTGTGAGCAAGTTGATTGTTTGCCAGTGGCTGCATGTGAGTTAGTTGGAAAATGGCAGATTGGTTGGGTGAAAACCGTCTTGTACATATGTACCTAAGTTGTATGTTCTAATAATGTAAGCATGTCTAGAGACACTTGATTCACTGATTTTCTATTTTTTTCTCTGTCTGTCGGTCTGTCAGTCTGCCTGCCTGCCTGCCTGTCTGTCTACCTGTCTGTCTTTCTTCTTCACCCTGCCATCTCCCCACACAGAATCTCACTACATAGCCTTGACTGACCTGGAACCTGCTGTGTAGATCATGCTGACCTGGGATTCACAGAAACCCACTGCCTCTGTCTCCAGAATGCTGAGATTTTAGACTGGTGCCATCACTCAATACCCCGATTTTTTGTTTTTTAATGCATGGAGAAACACAGATCATTCAAAACTTAGAATGGACTATTTATCATGATATAAATCATTTGTTGGACCATACTTATGATTTAAAATTGCATAACAATTGCCAAATTGTAAGGAAGTCATTAATAGATTTAATAAATGAGAAGCATCTAAGCTTCCACTAAGCTAAGAATGTGTATATATACTTATATATACACACACGTGCATGTATGTATATAGCCATATACATAAATTGTACACATCCATGTAGATAAATATATGACATATACATATATGCTGGATTTTATCTTTATATTGCTTATGCATACATTTTATCATCTGTCAATCATTCTACATTAACATATAAATGTGATAGCAGCTTGTCGGTTACATTGATGAATACTTCCCATGAGCAAAATATGAACTGTCTTTCTATATAGCAAAGGACACACTGCCAAAACTGAATTACCATCTGCAGAGAACTTTGAAAATGAGCCCCACATTTCTGTGTCATTCTTACCACACATCACCCTTCTGTTGAAGGTGACAACTGCTCCTGTTGTGGACACCTGTGCTTCTTTTGCTTGTGGAGCCAGAGCTGTGCACCCTTGCTTTACCAGAGAACTGGTTCTGCCCTTTCTTTTCCTGAGCAAAAGGCAAATTAGTGACTTGTGGAGACAACCCCTGCCTGAGTCAAGATGAATCACTGGATCAGGACTAATCAATGGCTCTGAGCATTCTTTAGTGTTGCCTTGTAGAATCTCTTATAGGTGGTCTTTCTCTGCTGTGTGTCTACTATTGGGCAGCATTGACCCACACAACTGAAGTTCATCATTTTGATACCTGGTACAGCACACAATAGCAAAACCTTTACAGTGCTTGCTCTGGGCTGTCAGTTCTCTCTCTCTCTCTCTCTCTCTCTCTCTCTCTCTCTCTCTCTTTCTCTCTCTCTCTCTCTCACACACACACACACATTCACACACACACACATATAGCTAAACACACAGACATACAAACACAGACACATTCACCCGCATAGACACACAGAAACACACACACAGATACATACACACATGCTGTACATTTGTCTGAATCATAAAGTACCAGCAGGGAATGGCTTTGTTTATGGAAAGTGATTTCTTAAGGAAAGCAAGTCTATGAAATTATGAATTATAAGCAAGAGCAGAGTCTTTGTGGTGTCTTGAGCATTTGTGTCAGTCAGGCGTTTTTTGTCAACTTGAAACAAGCCAGGATCATCTAGAAGAGGGAACCTCAAAATGAGAAAATGCTTTTGTCAAATTTTACTGTAGGCAAGTCTATTGGGCATTTTTTGATTAATGATTAATATGAGAGGGCCAAGCCCACTGTCGGTGGTATCACCTCTGAGCATGTAGTCCTGGGCAAGTTGTTTAAGAAAACAAAATGAACAAGCCATGGGAAGCAAGACAGTAAGCAGTGGTCCTCCATGGTCTCTGCTTCAGTTCCTGCTTCTGTGTTCCTGCTTCAAATTCTTTTCATGATGGACTGCAGTTAGAACTTGTAAGCCAAATAAATCCTTTCCTCCCCAAGTTGATTTGATCATCATCTTTGTTACAGCAATAGAAATCTAATTAAAACAATGTCTCTTGTTTAAAATACCCAAGGCATGTGACGATTTATCAGAATTAACATTATGTTGTACTCAGGAAAAGAATCCCTTTTGTTTAATATATTTTATTAATACATTCATTTAGTTTATGCAATGATGAATTCATTTGCTCCAGTAATTATTAATGGTTTGTATTATTGGAATTTTAAAATGATGAAATGAATATTGCTGACAATTTTTATTCTTCACCTCAGCATTAACGAGTCCAGATGGTACCGTGTTTCAGTGAAATACATAAGAATTCACTCATATAGATTTGAAAGTATTCGACATCTGTATAGGGTTTCACAGCTATGCTAACAGAGCATATGAACAACACTGAGTTCTTTTTTTTTTTTTCTTTGAGACAGGGTTTCTCTGTGTAGCCCTGGCTGTCCTGGAACTCACTCTGTAGACCAGGCTGGCCTCGAACCCAGAAGTCCGCCTGCCTCTGCCTCCCAAGTGCTGGGATTAAAGGCGTGCGCCACCACGGCCCGGCCAACACTGAGTTCTTGTTTTTGACATTTCCATTGAACATAATTCATACACCTCTTACAAAAGTCCTTTCTGAAAGAACATGAAGATCATGTAGGAAGACGAGGAGGTATTTACACATTACAGCTTTCTCTCATACTTCCTTCCTCTCCTGCCCTCCCTCCACCATCCCCTCCCTCCAGCCTCCTCCCTCCGTTCCTTCCTTTTCTTTCTTGTGTTGGAGATGAAACCCAGGTCCTTGTGCACACCAAGCACGTGCTCTACCACTGAGCCACACCATCATCTTCCCTTGGTGTCCTTCCACAGTCACATGCCTTCAGAGGGAAGAAAATAGAAGTGGGAACACAGTTAATGAAAGAAACAGAGATCCCAGTTTGCCACATGAGCTAGTTAAAAATTCTCCACTGTAATTCAGAGAATGACACTTGATAGCTCAGCAGAGCTGGCTGCACTTCCTGCAGTGGACATCTGGATTAAAGTTGAGGTTTCCACTGTGCTTTAGTCTTGAGATACAGAGGTACTGAGCCCAGAACAAGACTTGTCATATATACCACTATGTGTTCTTCATTTTTCACATGGCAAACTAAATTAGAGACTTTATTCACAGATACAGCATTATCAAGGAACAATCGGTCAAAGATTGTTTCTCTTGCTCAAAACTCCTGTCTGCAGACCACTGTGACTCTGTCATTCTTGATGCAAGCAGGGTTCCTGACATTTAATGGTTGCAGTCTGCCTGTTCATTTTCCCCTTTGATGCATTAGGGAATAGCTCAAGGATTTCCCCGCCCTCAAACCCCATCATAAGACACGAAGAGATGCTGCGTTGCCCTGAGTCTTTGCCCGCTTACCTGGGAGACCTCAGGTTTGCTGGGTGACCTGGAAAGCCTACCACGACTGGGGATTCAAATGTGAGAAGACTAATTTTGAAAGTTTGGGGAAATGAAACAAGACATTAATTAAGTCTCTACAGCACATGGAATAAATTGTGTACTCGTGGAGGATGCTTCTTTGCTCTCATTTAAGTTCATTAAACTATTTAAAATTTAAACAGGCGCTACTCAGGGAAGCACATTTCCCACCTGTCTGCAAAGATTTAACATTTTCAGTATTCTATTGACAAGGGTTTCTGAATTCAATGGTGTACAGTGCTTGATGTTTCCTAATTAATCAGTGTGATGAATTCTGTAGTTTTATAGTCTTGCTTACAACAGCAATTTCTTTAAAATGATGTTTTCTCAGATACCAGTTGATTATTTGATTATGCCTGGGTATTAGTTATTTGTGCCCAGTGACCTGGGTATAAAGTTTACCCTATTGCCCCAAGCAACTATTGGCAATTGACAGCTTCTAAGAGAGAGAAAGTTAGCTTTCTTTACGATCATTGCCCTGGTAAGTTGATCATGCTCCAATGAAGACCATACGTCCAAGAGTATGTGGGCTGCATCAATCGAACTTGATGGGTGTTAAAAAAAAATAAGAATAGCAGTTGGGTGGGTAGGAAAGTGGACAAGTCTGGGAGGAGTTGGGGCAGTGGAGTGAGTAGAATCAAATGTATTGTATAAAAATCTAAATGAATTAATAGAAAAAGTAAAAAAAAAAACAACAAAACAGCATTGCATACTCATTTCTGAAGACCCACATGCACATGTAAAAATGCTCTAATATGAAGCTAAGATAATCACAACACAGGGAGAAAAATTATCAGATTGTTTAACTGTACTTCCATTTACTATCATTTGAGTGGCTAGGTTAATTACCATGTGCTTTGAGGAGGTTATAGGTCAGATATTAGTGCCTCAGGAACATAAAAGCATTAGTTGTGCTTGACTTTCTCATATTTAGTGCCACAGTAATATATTTGCTGGGAAAGTTTACATTTGCATTTGTAGCCATGCTATCTAAAAAGAGCTACTAGCCCTACACAAAGAGATGTATGTGAAGCAGGGGGAATGGTTCTGCTAAAGTGTTATACCCATTGAAGATGTTAGCAACAGCTCTTAGCATATGGTAGAGCTGATTTATAAACTGTATAATCAATAAATAGTATCAATGAATAAATAAATAGCTACTGAGGGTATTCATTTAGTGTCTGACAATAGAATATTAAAATGTTTTTTTCTATGAAGGGTCCAAAAGCAACATATAACAGACACTTGATTAGTGCCATTTGAAGGTGAGTGGCAGTCTGTGAATAAATGGTACCACATGTACCACATGCTGTCATGACCACAGCCCTCCTCAGAATACTAGCTCTTCTTTTCCTGATTAACATATAAACCTGTGTTTTGTAGATGCCTGACTTGTGTCCTAAAATTTGATCTTACAGGTGTGAATATTTATTTCTTAGGTGCCCTCAGTTTCTGTAACTTCTGGTTATGTGCCCCACACAGTTTCCTCAAGCCCAGGTAATCTACATTTAGTGGGCCTTGACTCCCTCCGAAAACCAGTCTTGAATATGTCACCTAACCTCCTAGTTATCTCAGAGAGTCTCAGCTGGGAATTGGAGTTGCCTCCATCAAAATGACCTATGGGCGTGCTTATAGGGTGTTTTCTTGATTGTTAATGGATGAAGGACAGTCCAACCCACTGTAGGTATTGCCATTTTTAGGTAGGTGTGCCTGGGCTGTATTTAAAAAAAATAACTAGCTGAGCAACCCATAGGGAACAAGGCAATAAGTAGTGTTCCTCCATGGCCTCTACCTCAGTCAGGCTGGAGTTCTTACCCTGACTTCCTGTCTATCCCATAAGACAGACTTGGATCCTGAGCCTACAACTTGATATAACATCTTTCTGCTTTGAGTCTGAACAGGTCTTCTTTTAGGCTATATTTTCTCTACTATGTTTTATCATCAGGGTGCTTATTTTGCTATTAAATTGTAAACGATCGGATGGATAAAGTCTGTATTTCCTGCCAGGTGCCATACTAAGACACTTCTAGAAGGCAGCTATTCATTGAATGACTGAGTGCCTTTTACACTGTTGGTAGGGGAAGTGAGGGACACCGTGAGGACAACTGCCTTGCCCTTCGGCATTTGTGCAGAAGTTGTTTCCTATTCTGACTTTAGCACGGCATCTCATTAATCAAGTATTTGAAATGCTAAATAACAGTGACCAGTTCCTGGCAGTCTCTCATTTTGCTAACAACCCCAAAGGAATGTGGCCTTCAGGTGTCATGGATGACACATCACCTACATCGTGAAACATGGTAGGTGAAATAGCCAAGAAGAGGTCTGCCTCTTGACAGGTGAAGATGCCCTCCCTTCTCAGCCACAATTACCCTTGTAACTCTGCCTAGGGCATGATGAAATTGTCTTCTCTTCCTGATGGAGAAACTTGGACACTTGGTAGCCCTTCCCCGAACAAGGAGTACCTTCTGTGGCTCCTTCTTGTAGCGCTTGGTGCGCATTTGGCATACTGCTTTTCAAAGGCACCTTCTAGTGTGAATCTGTATTGAAATATCCAGACAGAGACTAATTCGTATATAGCTTTTCCAGCAAGATATAGGTAGGCAATCCTATCTAGAAATTAAGGCCTCTCTGGTGATGAACTTCAGTCATAGGATTCTTGTAGATATCAACAGTTTCATGTTAACAATTCTGTGCATATGTGGCAAAGATCACAGTACTTTTTAAATGTTGTTCATGGAATTAAATCTGGTCTAATTTCACAGGTATTGCTTCTTTCAAGAACTGAAAAGAGTCTATGATTTTAACTCCCTCTACGTATGTATGATTGTATGATCCCTCTCTGATTGTACCACCCCTTACATACTAATTAATAGTAAAAGAAATGGAGTGACCCGGGCTAGAGACAAAGGTCTTTCTAACTCATGATGAAAGCAGTACAGTACAAACATCCTGTGCTGCTGCCCCAATTCCCATAGTACTGCACACAGAGAGCCAGGCAACATTCCCATATACTGTGAATCACATTGTAGAACCGCAATCTTAGGGAACCTGACTCTTTTATAATGGACCATAGGTGTGCTTGCCTACTGCTCCAAAGTGAGACACTGTGTGTATTGTGTGAGGCAGGAAGCAGAGTGCTCTTTGATCCTGATGGAACCATTTTGTCAGTTTTGCAAAGTAACTTGCTATACACATGTTTTGAGTAAAAGTAGCCTAGAACAAAGGGAGACAACATGTTCTCTGCTTGCATGACAGGCAGAAATGGGGCAACTTAAAGAAAATTATACCCATATAAAACATGTATCACAACACCAGGCAGAATTAGAATGCAGCCACTGTGTGAGTGTTATTTGTTCAGAAAGATGATGCTACCTTGTACATCAAAAGTAACACCATTCAGTTGCTGATCGAATCAAAGGCAATCCAGAGGAATTGTCATGTGTGTATACATTTTAGACCTTGAAATGGATTATGTTCATTCGTGGGGCCCTGCACCAGGTAAGGCATCTTGAGGAAAGGGTTTACTTCATCTTGATGATGATTCTGTGGGTGCATCTGTTCAGCATAATGCTTTCTGGGAGAAAATAAATAGAGTCCACCACCCATTCTTTTGTAAGATTGACCTTCCCACTGCAGAGGATTTGCTCACTGCTTCAGTTTGCACAGTTATGGCTTGAAGCTGCTTGGAGAAAAGATGTGTTGTGGTCTATGTCCTTCCACAAATAAATATGCACCTGGACATTTAGTCTTCAAAATGTCATTGGGTTTCTCTATTAAGTAGAAGTGTTGGGTGGTTTTAATGGAAATGGAAGACTGGCTTTGGCAGCTCTCCAAGTCTGGAGGGGAGTCCAGTTAAATTACACTAGTGTGTGCCAGGGTGACATTTGCTTTGAACATAGCCTTGCTTATGCCCCCCTAATACTTGTCCCTTAGTAAAGCCTGATCCTCCAGCATCTTGCTTTCTAGTTTTCACAGGGAAAGCAATTCATTTACACATAACATCCTGTTCTATATGTGACACATATTATATGTTCAATAAAAATGTCTTATCTTTGACAAGAAATGAGAGTCCTCACACCTTTACCACCCCTAGGCAGGCAAAATTTGAGACTCAACAAAAATGCAGTTCTTATCTAAAGGAAGAGACAAAGTGTGACTAAGAGGTGGTAGAGTAATTGACCTTAACTGAGACATCCACATCACTTCCTACAAGGTTCAGGGAACATCACAGAAGGATGGGGAGGAGTGCTACAGAAGGATATCTTCTGTATGTGACAGGACCATTGAACTCATGAACTCACTCTAGTGCCATTACCTGTATAAGGCTGGTGCAGGATTGGGCTTGTCAATATTTCATCATGGCAAGGGCAGGGGCTCACAAGCCCCATCCCTTGAGGAAATATGGGCAGTTAATAGTTGCTTGGGTGGGGTGCCAATTTCTTCAGTGTTGTAGCCACTGGTGACTTGCCTATGCTTCAATAAATAACCTACCACCTGTGTTCATGCAAGCTGCCGTAATGAGAGTCAGTGGGACACACACACACACACACACACACACACACACACACACACACACGTATACACATGTACATGCTCACAAACATGTAGACACACACACACATACACTCATATACACAAAACCAGACACAATCATACATACACTCACACATACAAATGCACACATAAAGACACACCTCACACATGTATACACACAGAGACATTAGAGTAGGAGTGAGACTTGCTGAGAAGAGGGTTTTCTGTGGGAGAGGAAGGGATATCAAGGAGGATAATGAGAGATACAAACAGCTAAAATTTATTGTAGACATGTAAGAATCTGTAAACAAATTCAAAATTCAACAACAATAATAATACGTTAACTAGATGACATAATAAGAAAGATAAACTGTCAGTGACTGTGTGTGATCTCTAAGTTGTTGAGCAATGGAACCGTGATTAGACATCAAAGACGAAGAGAATTTGGCTAAAGGCAGTGGAGGAGGAGTAGCAGAGACAGAGAACACATTGCAACCTTGGCTTACTCCAGAAGTCTCCTCAGAAAGAGACTGAGCCCCATTGAACAAGTCTTTGCATACCCTCCTGACAGGTCCTGAGGAGTAGGTCAGGGTATTATGGTGAAGGGCAAAGGAATGTCAGCTGGGATAGCATGCCTAGCTCACAGCACTCAGCAGCCTATGCTAGTACAGCTCATGGCTCTGAGAGCAGATGGCTAGCACTCAGCATCACTGTCACAAAAAGTCTCATGCCCAGCCCACATGCTCCCCCTCTCCAGGCAGCCTCTCTCTCAAACTCCCTCCAAATGATAGGAGAATCACCTGAGGAGCAGACTGTCTGCCAAGTTTTAATCACATCGCCCAGACCTCAAGTCTGCATCCAGGCACCAAGCCAGCATATGCTGAGCCTACCAGAAAGAGACCTTCCCCAGCTCTCTGCTATGTGTTTTTCCTAGGTCTCTATGACATTGGTGTGCTTTCAGAGCAGAAAACATTTCTTTAAAAAAAAAAATGTGTTCATACTTCTGATGACTTGTTTTCTAAAACAGAAGAAAAAGAGAAGTCAAAGAAACAAAAGGTTTGGAATCCTGATGGAGGTGAATTTGGTCCTAGTTCAGTAGGTGTCTTAGAAACTTGCTCCCTGACCATAGACTACCTCCAATCAGGGAGCCTCTCACTCCTTGGATTCTAGAAAAGGATGTCTGCAGGTACCTGGCCAGACTACTCCCTCCTCTAACTTGTCTCCTTACTGTGTTCCCCACAGAGAGCCATGGTGTTCAGTTCCCATCCATGAGAGCTCCCACCCTGAGTCCAGCCTACACGAATGACTTCTTTCATCTCTTTATCACTTATAACCCTCTCCCTCACAATCCGTTATAGTAAACGGATTTGCAGCAGCTCAACACGTCCTCTACATGCCCTATACGGATCATCCAGGGTGATGTTTCTCACGGGACATTCGTTGTGTCTAGGGTGTGGGCAATGAAACAGGAGGTTGGATCCTTCCACTCATCTCATGGAATGGCCGCATAATTTATGTAAGTACCTGGAAAAATAGCAAAAGAACACTCTAGAATAGGAGGAGATGTAGGGTCAGCATGGGTAAAGGGGACAGGGTGGACATGTGAGCTGTATTGTCTTTGTGACTGTTGGTTAGCTCTACCTGTCTTTCAGGCAGATATGCGTGATAATCCTTCTACCCACCACATCTCCACAAAGATGGTAATGCTACTGCAGAAGAGGAGAGAGACTAAGATGAACTTATCACCACATGTCACCATCAGTGAGAAGAGTGTTTTGGAATAAGTGAGGTGGGTAGGTATAGCTTTTTGATATTTTTAAAGTCATCTTTCAAAGATGATCCTGTCCTGTGTGCATGCACATGGGGATTGGCAATATATTTGCATAAAAATGCCGGTGGAGTAGGGCGTCACCATAGGTCCTTTGATTTCCATTTCCCTAGCCTTCATCAGCCTGTGCAGAACCACTTCTTCACTTGTGTCCTGGCTTCTAAGCATTTGGTAACGTACAGTTTCCTTCTCCATCCTGCGAAGATCATTTTCCCAAAATCTATGCCAACTGAAACTCTGGGGAGTCTCCAAGACATCCAGTGAACTTACTGAAACTCTTTGCTAATGTGTGGTAAGCTAGCAATTGTTTGATTGAAGTAGAACACTGTTTCCTATCTCTCTCTCTCTCTCTCTCTCTCTCTCTCTCTCTCTCTCTCTCTCTCTCTGTGTGTGTGTGTGTGTGTGTGTTGGGAGCGTGCATACACACCACAACACATTTGTAGAGAACAAGTTGCAAATGTCAGTTTCTTCTTACACTGTATGAGTCCTGAGTCCTGGGGATCAAACTCATATTGTCAGCCTTGGCAGCAAGATTTTTTTACCTGCTGGACCATCTCATCCACCCAAAAGTTAAAAATATTTTTTGTAAAGTTTGTTCATTTAAAATATTTGTGAATCCATATAAAGCATACTGGGGATCCAGTAAGGGAAAAAAGCATTTAGGCTTTCATGCTAGGGTTGGGGTCCACAGATATGTTTGTTTGTAGAGGTACTCCAGTATTTGGGTCATTTTTGTAAAATGTCTTAGAGAAGCTTAGTGTGGTTATTGGTAGTATCGTCTGCAGGGTCCTAGGCTACAAAGTCCAAGAATCACTCAGTGAGGACATCTTGGATTGAGCTACATTCTTACTTATCTTAAAGTACTGTGGGGGTGGGTGTCTGTTTGTTCCTATGTAGGGATGGAGGAGTGTTAGTACAGTGGTTCTAATTTGGCATCTGCTCCCTTGCTTATGGTCTCATAGATAGTCTCGTGGGAATAGTATGTCATTTCACCACTTTCCAGCCATAAGTAGGTGATCATTCTCTGCTTCAGCTTCACCACTTATGTATATCATCATCATCATCATCATCATCATCATCATCATCATCACAACAATAATAATGATAATATAATAATAATGTCCACTTGAGAATCACACATACACTTTCACACACAGAATCAATTTAACTTAGCTGGGAAATGAGTTTTCAAGTAGCGAACACCTTTTCTAGAGATTAGTAGGTCTAAATGGTATTTCCCAGCTGACACCATACATCTGTCAGGCAGCATAGCAGGCTTAGATACTGCCTTTATGCTGAGGAGTCAGCAATTACAGGGTTTTTGTTTTTGTTTTTTGCTGATGATGGACAAGTATGCCTGTGAGTGCACATTGTTTAATGCTCATCTGGTGACCTTAGAGACATATTTATTATTATTGCCATGGGCTGGAGCATTTGGGAAAGGAGTTGGGCTTGGGCTTACTTATGCTCAAAAATGTATTGTTTCACCTTTCCAGTCAGCTTCCCCACCAGGGCCAGATCAGTGGGCCTGATAACTTCCCACACCCTATACCTCCCAGGAGGTCTGCAGTATCCAGGGACACAGTTGACAATCTCGCCCAAATACCCACACCAGCTGGAACACCCACAGAGCCCAGCTGACTCAGGACCTACCCACACTTCCAAGCTCCACCTTCTTTCCAGTCTACTTCTCCACCCAGGACAGATCAGCAGACCCAATACTCTCCTACATTCTACAACCTTTCTGCCTTCCAAGAGGTCTGCAGAAGCCAGGGACATAGTCTACCTGCCTCCAAGGAGGTCTGAATAGCCAGGGACACAGGAGGTATTCTCTAACCAGAGACACAGGAAGCCCATCCTAACCAGAGACAGCATTGCCTGCCTCCCAGGAGACCAGCTCTAATCCCTGTCATAGAGCTCTACCTGCCTCTAAGGAGGCTGGCTCCAGTCAGAGACAGGGAGATCAGTTAACACCAGAGATAACCAGATGGCAAGAAGCAAGTACATGATCATAAGCATCAGAACCCAATATAATACAGTACCAACAGAACTCAATTCTCCCATCACATCAAGCCCTGGATACTCTAACACACCTGAAAAGCAAGATGATGACCTAAAATTCCATTTCATGAGGGCCTTTAAGGAGAATAAAAATAACTCCCTCAAAAATATACATGGAAACACAGGCAAACAGGTAGAAGCCCTTAAAGAAGAAACAAATAAATTCCTTAAAGAAATACAGAAAATTATAATCAAGAAGGTGAAGGAATGGAACAAAACAGTCCAAGAACTAGAACGAGAAAATAGAAACAATAAAGAAAACACAAATGGAGGCAACACTGGAGATGAACTACTTAGGAAAGAGAACAGAAGCTATAGATGCAAGCATCACCAACAGAATATAAGCGATAGAAGAGAGAATCTCAGGCATAGACGATATCATAAAAGATATTTACACATTGGTCAAAGAAAATACAAAATGTAAAAAGCTCCTAATCCAAAATATCCAGGAAATTCAGGACACAAGGAAAAGGTCAAATCTAAGAATAATAGTAGAAGAGGATGAAGAATCCCAGCTCAAAGGGCCAGAAAGCATCTTCAACAAGATCAGAGAAGAGAACTTTACTTATCTAAAGAAAGATATGACCATCAATGTACAAGAAGCCTACAGAACACCAAAAGATTGGACCAGAAAAGAAAATCTCATCATATAATAATCAAAACACTAAATGCACAGAAAAAGAAAGAATATTAAAAGCAGTAAGGGAAAAAGTCCAAGACCTATTAGAACTACAAGAGACTTCTCAACAGAGACTCTAAAACCAGAAGATCCTGGACAGATGTCATCCAGACCCTAAGAGAACACAAATGCCAGCCCAGAATACTATACCCAGAAAAACTCTCAATCATCATAGATGCAGAAACCAAGATATTCTATAACAAAACCAGATTTAAACAATATCTTTCTACTAAACAGAAATCAACACAAGGAGGGTAACTACACCTAAGAAAACACAAGAAATTAAAGATTTCACAACAAACCCAAAAGAAGAGAATAACACACACATAATACCACCTCCAGCATAAAAAATAATAGGAACTAACAATCATCTGTCTTTCATATCTCTCAACATCAATGGACTCAATTCTCCCAATAAAAAGACACAGGCTAACAGACTGGATGCATAACAGGATCCAGCATTTGACTGCATACAAAAAACACACCTCAGTGACAAAGACAGACACAATCTCAGAGTAAAAGACTGGAAAAAAGTTTTCCAAGCCAATGGAAGAAACAAGCTGGAGTTGCCATTCCAGTATCCAATAAAATACACTTTTAACCAAAAGTTATCAAATGAGATGGGGAAGGTCACTTCATATTCATCAAAGGAAAAATCCACGAAGAGTAAGTCTCAATTCTGAATATCTGTGCTCCAAATGCAAGGGCACCCACATGTGTAAAAGAAACTTTACTAAAGCTCAAGATACACATTGAACCTCACACATTAATAGTGGGAGACTTCAACACCCCAGTCTTACCAATGGACAGGTCATTAAACCAGAAACTAAACAGAGACACAGTGAAACTAACAGAAGTTATGAACTAAATGGATTTACCAGATATCTACAGAACATTTCACCCCAAAACAAGAGAATATACCTTCTTTTCAGCACCTCATGGGACCTTCTACAAAATTGACCATATAATCAGACATAAAACAAGCCTCAACAGATACAAGAAGATTGAAATAATCACATGCATTCTATCAGATCACCATGGACTAAGGCTGGACTTCAATAACAACAAAAACAATAGAAAACCCACATACTCATGGAAACTGAACAACTCTCTGCTCAATGAAAAGTTGGTCAGGAAAGAAAGAAAGGAATCAAAGACTATAGAATTTAATGAAGATGAAGACACATCATACCTAAACTTATGTCACACAATGGAAGCAGTGTTAAGAGGAAAATTCATAGTACTAAGTGCCTTCATAAAGAACATGGAAAGATCCATACAAGCAACTTAACACCATATCTGAAAGCTCTAGAATAGAAGGAAGCAAACACACCCAAGAGGAGTAGTAGGGCAGGAAATAGTCAAACTCAGGGCTGAAATCAATCAATTAGAAACAAAGAGAACTATACAAAGAATCAACAAAACCAAGAGCTGCTTCTTTGAGAAAATTAATAAGATAGATAAACTCTTACCAAACTAAGGGGCACAGAGACAGTACCCAAATTAACAAAATCAGAAATGAAAAGAGAGACATAACAATAGAAACTGAGGAAATTCAAAAAAATCATCATATCCTACTACAAAAGTCAACAAAAGTGGAAACTCAACAAAAGTGGAAAACCTGGATGAAATGGACCATTTTCTAGACAGATACCAAATACCAAGGTTAAGTCCGGATCAGATAAACCATCTAAACATTCCCATAACCCCTAAAGAAATAGAAACAGTCATTAAAAGTCTCCCAACCAAAAAAAGCATAGAGCCAGATGGTTTTAGTGCGGAATTCTGCCAGACCTTTAAAGAAGTGATAATACCAATATTTCTTAAACTATTTGACAAAATAGAAACAGAAGGAACACTACCTAATTCATTCTATGAAGCCACAGTTACTCTGATATCTAAACCACACAAAGATCCAACAAAGAAAGAGAACGTCAGGCTAATATCACTTAAGAATATCATTGCAAACATACTCAATAAAATTCTCATGAACTGAATCCAAAAGCACATCAAAACGATCATTCACCACTATCAAGCAAGCTTCATCTCAGGAATGTAGGGATGATTCAATATATGAAAATTCATCAACCTAATATACTATATAAACAAACTCAAGGAAAAAAGTCACATGATCATCTCATTAGATGCTGAAAAAGCCTTACACAAAATACAATGCCCCTTCATGTTAGAAGTCTTAGAGAGATCTGGAATTCATGCCACATACCTAAATATAATAAAAGCAATATATAGCAAACAAACAGCCAACATCAAATTCAATGGAGAGAAACTAGAAGCAATTTCACTAAAATCATGGACAAAAGTGTTGCCCACTCTCTCCCTATCTGTTCAATATAGTACTTGAAGTTCTAGTTAGAGAAATTAGCCAAAAAAAAGGAGATCAAAAGGATACAACTTGGAAAGGAAGAAGTCAAAGTACCACTATTTGCAGATGATATGAAAGTATATATAAATGGCCCCCAAAATTCCACCAGAGAACTTCTAAGCCTGATAAACAGCTTGAGCAAAGTGGCAGGATATACAAGTAACTCAAACAAATCAGTAGCCTTCCTTTATACAAATAATAAATAGGCAGAGAAAGAAATTAGGGAAATAACATCCTTCACAATAGCAGCAAATAGCATAAAATATCTTGGTGTAACTCTTACCAAGCAAGTGAAAGATTTGTATGACAAAGACTTCAAATCCCTGAAGAAAGAAATGGAAGAAGACCCCAGAAGGTGGAAAGATCTCCCATGCTCATGGATTGGTAGGATTAACATACTCAAAATGGCCATGTTACCAAAAGCAATTTACAGATTCAATGTAATCCCCATCAAAACCCCAACACAATTCTTCACAGACGAGGAAAGAGCAATTCTCAACTTCATATGGAACAACAAAAAACCCAGAATAGGCAAAACAATTGTCAACAATAAAAGATCTTCTGGAAGAATCACCATCCCTGACTTCAAGCTGTACTATAAAGCAATAGTGATAAAGACAGCATAGTATTGGTACAGAGACAGACAGGTCGATCAAGGGAATAGAATCAAAGACACAGAAATAAACCCACACATCTTGGGCACTTAATCTTTGACAAAGAAGCCGAAAACATACAGTGGAAAAAAGAAAACATCTTCAATAAATGGTGCTGGTCTAACTGGCATGGTGGTATGTATGTAGAAGAATAAAAATAGACCCATATTTATCACCTTGAACAAAGCTCAAGTCCAAGTGAATCAAAGACCGTAACATAAAACCAGATACACTGAATCTAATAGAAGAGAAAGTGGAAAAGAGCCTTAAATCATTGGCACAGGGAGAAAATTTCTGAACAGAACACCAATGGCTCAGACTCTAATATCTATTGGCAACCTACAGATTGTGAAAAAAATCTTCACTAACTCTACATCTGATAGAGGGTTGATATCCAAAGTATATAAAGAACCCAAGACATTAACCTCCAATAAACCAAATAACCCAATCAAAAAATGGGGTACAGAGCCAATCAGTTAATTTGAAACAGAAGAATCTCAAATGGCTGACAAGCACTTAAAGAAATGTTCCAAGTCCTTCACCATCAGAGAAATGCAAATCAAAGTGAGATTCCAGCTCACACCAATCAGAATGGCTAAAATCAAAAACTCAAATGACAGCACGTGCTGCCGAGGATGTGGAGAAAGAGGAACACTCCTGCATTGCTGGTGGGAGAGAGAAAGGGGAGGGGAAAAGGGGAACAGGATCAAGTGTGGGGGCAGGGACAGAAGAGAAGCCAGAAGGTCAAGAGAATGAATGGAAATAAGCAGCCTGAGGGGGGAGAGGGAGGTGGGCGAACCCTTTAGAAAGTACCAGAGTCCTGGAAGATGAGAGACTCTCAGGACTCAGTGGGGGTGATCTTAGCCAAATGTCCAACAATGGGGAGAGGGAACTTGAAGAGTCCACCTCCAGTAGGTAGACAGGGTCTTAAGTGGACGGACCTGGTGACTGACCCACAGTCAAAATTTCTGACCCAGAATTATCCTTGTCTAAAATAACTGCAGAGACAAAAATGGAGGAGAGACTGAAGGAAAGGTGGTCCAATGACCAGCCCAACTTGGAATTCATCTCATGGGGGGGGAGCAACAAGGCCTGATACTATTACTGATGCTATGATGTGTTTATAGACAGGAGTCTAGCATGACTGTCCTCTGAGAGGCTCTACCAGCATCTGACTGAGATGAACCTAGATACCTACTCCTGTGTTTGAATTAGGGGAAGAATTGATGAAGCTGAAGGGGAGGGCAACCCCACAGGAAGACCAGCAGTTTCAACTAACCTGGACCCCAGTGAGCTCCCAGAGATTGAGCCACCAACCAGGCAGCATACATGGTCTGGTCTAGAACACCCCCCGACCCCGCACATATATAGCAGAGGACTGCCTGGTCTGGCCTTAGTGGGAGAAGATTCACTTAATCCTAGAGAGACTTGAGGCCCCAGAGAAGGGAGGGGGAAAGGAAGCACACTCTAGGAAGCAAGGGGGAGGAGGAATGAGTAGAGGAACTGTGGAGGAGGGATCAGGAAGCTGGGACAATGGCTGGAATGTAAATAAATAAATAAATAAATGAAGTTAACAGACCCCCCACCCCAAAGAAAGAAAGAAAGAAAGAAAGAAAGAAAGAAAGAAAGAAAGAAAGAAAGAGAGAAAGAAAGAAAGGAAGGAAGGAAGGAAGGAAGAAAAAAAGAGAAATGTATTTTTTCCTACTATGTGAGGTGGTATATGGTTGTGAACCTCATACTTTAAAGGCCAAGGCAAGGAGATTATCACCAGTCTAAAGGCAGCCTTGACATGACAGTATCAGCCCAGTCAGCATTATATAGCAGAAACAAAGCAAAGAAAAATAAAGCAAAAAAAAAAAAAAAAAATGACTAGGGATACAGCTCAGTTGATAGAGTGTTTGCCAAGCATGTCCAGCTTCCTGGATCCAATTCCCACCCAGCTCTGTACATACTGCCCAGAATGGTAAATACCTGCAAGCCCAGTCCTTGGGAGATAGAGGGAGGAGGATCAGAAGTTCAAGGGAGGCTCTGAGTCAGCTCTGCCCAATGAGTGCTGTGTAGGAACACTGCTCCATTGTGACTAGAACCTCTTTCTGTTCAAGGAAAGTTAAGAAGGTGATGTCTCAGTGTTCTATCCGGCTGGAAATCTTGGCCTACATGCTTTTAAATGATGGATGATCCAAAGAAGCCGAATGTGCTGGACAATTTTGGACACAGATGCCACTTGATTAACTCAGATAATTAAGTCAATGCCCAAGGTCATAGAGATTGCAAATGCATATAGCAGGTTTCTGATTTCTTATTTTCTGTTACAGCTTCATGTCTCTTATACACACCATTTACATGACAAAATAATTTAATTTTAGTTTAGTTTAGTTTAGTTTACTTTTGAGGTGCTAGAGATCTAAATCAAAACCTCTTCTGTACTACACAAGGACTGTAGCACTAACCTAGGACCCCAGCCCGAATTTTATTTTCTAATCCATCTGATTTCAGATATTTGATAGCAATTCAAACTTGAATTATTTTTGCATGATTTCATGTTTTGGTAAGGTTGATTTTCACAGTGATCTATGATGTAATTGTTACAGGCTAATATTCACCCCATAACAGCAAGAAGTGATCTCCATTCCCACAATCTCACTAGCCTAGAATTCCATCAGCTCTAAAGCAGGATAAACAGTTTCTTGCAGAGAGGCACCATCTTTGTTTTCTATTGCTGTGATGAACACCAGGAACAAAAGCAATTCGGAGAGGAAAGAGTTTATTTCCTCTCACAGAATGTCATCTATCATCCAGGGAAGTCAGGGCAGGCTTGAGGCAGGAATTGATGCAGAGGCCATGAAGGTACAGTGCTACTGGCTTGCTTAGCTTGCTTTCCTTTCCAGGGACAGCCCTGTCCTCAGTGGCCTGGGCACTTCCATATCAAAAACAAATCAAACAAGAAAACACCTGACAGGATTACCCACAGGCCTATCCTGTGGAGCCATTTTTCTCTGTTAAGATTCCTTCTAGACAACCATAGATTCTGTCAAGTTGACAAATCAACAACAACAAAACCATCCAATACCACCAAAACCTGGCCCACACAAGCACCCGTGTCTGCAAGACTGCAGACTTAGTCTCACTGCTAAATGGTGACAGGCACATGATAAAAAAACTCAAGACACTGATTCCAAAGCCCACAGTGTGGTACCTCAGAGGTTAGTGGTTCAAGGCTTAGACTCCTTTTCCTGTGGTCTTAAGGGAGGGCGGGGCTTGCTTATGCTGATGGAAACTCAGAGAGAGTGGACTATCCATCCATTCTGATGAGCTCATCTTCCACTCAGCACTATTCAGCCATCCATTTTCATATTCATGCACATATACACACAGGTGCTTATTTGCCAGCCACCACCTCCACCACAAGAGTAGTAATTCATTTATATCACAGCTTTTTTAGTTAATTAATCAATATTAATTAATTAATATTAATTAATTTTGTCATCATAGGCTTCACCAAGGAGACTCTGAGGACCTGAAACTTGGAAATTGGCATTGGATGTCATAGAGAGAATAAAAGATAGTTGTCACCAAATGCTACATCATTCTGGGTGATACTTTCGAGAAAGTCTGTTCAGGAGTTTTCCAACTGAAATTAATTTTACTTCATTGAGCATAGCAGTTGTTGCATTTCTTTTCTGTATTCCTACATGTAATCTGTATGCATGTATGTGTATATGTGTGTGTCCCTGTATGTGTATGTGTATGTGTGTGTGTATGTGCCTATATGTGTATGTATGTGTGTGTGAATTTATGTCTGTGAGTGTATGTGTGCGTGTATATGTGTGTTTGTATGTATATGTGTGTTTATATGTATGCATGTGTGTGTGTGTGTCTATGTATGTGCATGTTTATGAAACAAGACATAGTAAATACTTTGTAAAATAGTGGGGAAAAGATAATATTGGGAGCTAGAGATCTGGCTCGGTGCTTAAGAGCACTTAACTACTCTTGTAGTAGATATGGGTTCAGTTCCCATCACCCACATGGAAGCACACACCCACCTTTACACTTATAACATACATGCAGGTGAAACACCCATTCATCCATACAAAATAAACAAGTACATTCTTTGCCAGAATCTCTTAGACACATAGAACAACTACAGCTATGAATTTCAAAAGCAAGTCTTTTGATCTCTCTCTGTGTTTTTTCCTCCACCAAATCTTACTTGATCCAGTGGAAGGGAAGAATGAAGATGTAAATGAAGATTTATAAGCGTTGAGACAAAACCATTGCAAAAGTTATATGTTAACATAACTCATGAAACATGTTTTCTGTCTTTCAGCCACAGCAATAGCAAAGGCAAACTGCTTAGTCACCAGCCATCCTGGGAAGATGTGTGTTGATCTATTTTCCATTAAGCAACATTTTGTCTTTCTACCAATAATTTAGCTTAGCATGAAAAATTTTTGTACAACTTTCAGACTTCCTCAGAACATGCCCACACTTGGCTATGTGCCCTGGACTTCTGCACACAAATGTCCGGTGGTTAAGACAAATGAATGACACTACAAATCTGGGTGCTATAAAACTACACTTGGGTTAAAAAAAATGCAATTCACTTGGACTTTTTCATTTCTGACCATACCCGGGAAGATTTTTCCAGGCTTAGTGTTACTGTGTTCTGTGATACTCATACATATACTGCTGAGAACCTTCTTCAGTTTCCTCAGTCTGGGCCCCAGGCTTTCTCAAGGTGGTTCCAGAGTGGTTGGAATCGTCTGTTCATTTTGGGTGAACAAACTTGAACATAAGATTTAAATCATTGTAATCTAGTTTCTCATTTGCAGATGTTTCTGTTTCTTTGTGGCTTTTTTACCTACCCCAAGACCTGTAATACAGGCCAGACCCCAAGATCTACCCCTTTTGATTTGAATTGTTCTTTTTACTTCATAAGTTGACTATTTTATTTCCAATGCAGGCAGCACTGAGAGAGGAAGTCATGAGAATTCTGACTCTGTGTGCACCCGCGTGTGTGTGTGTGTGTGTGTGTGTGTGTGTGTGTGTGTGTGTGTGTATGTATCCCTATCTATCTATCTATCTATCTATCTATCTATCTATCTATCTATCTATCTATCTATCATCTATCTATATGCAGTTATTGGAGAAATTGGTTTGCTATAAGGCAAGTTTGATCCCTTTTTACTTCCTCTCCCCATTTTATGTCTCTTGCCCTTCTTTTTCTGTCTCATTCTCTCTCTCTGTCTTCCTCTGTATCATCTATCTATCTATCTATCTATCTATCTATCTATCTATCTATCTATCTATCTATCTATCTATCTATCAATCATTTATCTATTTTCTATCTTTGAACTTGGACAACACATTCAAAAGCCCTCACTTAAGGCAGCTGCTTCATCTTGAACATCCCATATTTTAGAAACATGAGCTAAGTAGATATGCTTTCTCTTTAAGTTACCCAGTCTCTGGAATAGCTGTCGTAGAAACATAAAGTAGACTAAATACAATATTTGACTCACTACAGGCACTCACATGTCTGGCATAAGCAAGAAAGAAGTGTGGAAGGCCAAGCAAGTAGATGTTCTTACAGCATGGAGTATTACCTTGCTCTGAAAAAAGAAGGGTAATCTGAAGTCTGGAATTAGGGGTAAAAAGGAGACAAAGGCTATCAAAACTCTTTGGACATTTTCTATAGAGCAATAAAGATAGAAAAATAGAAATTTGAGAGGTAGAGACTCTGGCATATTTTGCAAAGCGTGTGTAGGAGGCACTGTATTAGTTACATGCTTGGTGCTGTAATAAAATGCTTGACATATTATTTGCCTGAGGAACAGTTTGTTTAGTTTCACAGTTTTCAAGATACAGTCCGTAAAGGTGGGAAAGGCTTGTGGCAAGAGCGCAAGGTCCTGGTAGTTCCAACCACAGTCAAGAGGCAGAGAGCAGACAGGGAGTAGGGACAGGCTGTGAAGCCCGGAAGTTATCCCTAATAACTCCCTCCCTCCACCTTTTAAGTTCACACAATCTTTCAAAACAGCACCACTGGCTGGTGACCAAATGTTCAAACACGTGAGCCTATAAGGGTACACTCATTTAAATTGTGGTCTCTTGGCTAGACACAGCTGATAGCTTCAGTCACATGCTGTGGAATGCTGACCACACTACTCCAGACAGCTCTTATGGAATAGCTCTTTTACATCAATTGGTTCTACTCAGAACAAATGCTCGGTTTTATTGGTTCCCTCCAGTTTCTAGGAATCTACATGATTTCCTGGTAGAATTTCAGACTCACTCTAGTGACCTGGTCTAGAGGGAATGAAGTACGGTGGCTTCCAGCTGACATGGTATGACTACATGCTGATAAATGGCAGCTATTTCTGTCTGGGCTGTTTGCCTCCTGTCACCAGTCCACCTGGCAAGCAGTCTGACTTCTCTCACTTGGCAGCTGGCTTCCATCTGCCCCCTGCTGGTCTGCAACTGTGACCCTGATGTTAATAACCCTATTTTCTATCAACTCTGGTACATGACCACAAAACCACACAAATCCTAACATACACTTTTGAAAGTTACACCTGAGCTCAGTCATTTAAACTCAGTACCTCAAAGATTGGTTCCATTTAGATACCCAAATCTCAAGAAACAGAAGGCACGCCGCATCAGGTGATTGATGGAAGGTAATTCCCACTGTTTAACCCAGGAGGTTGAGTGGGTAAAAGCTGCCCTATTCACTCCCTTCAGCTTCTCTGACAACACCTAAAACAAACTTGGCAGATCTGATTCAGGACATGCATCCTTCCTTGGCTTATTCATGATCTTAATGATTTATTTCAAACCTTAACAAGAGGCTTCACAGACAGATCATTCAGTTGGAGCCAACAGGGCTGTGGTTTACCCTCATAGTCAGAGGACAGGCCTTCATGAACAATGATTTCTCATCACAGAAAACAGTGAGTGCTCATCCTGGAACTGGTTTTTCATTTTCTTTTTATCCCAAAGAACAGTGCAGGTGGTACCCACATAGTCCTTGCTTGGGGCAAGTGGGTGTACTGGGGGGATTTAGAATCCATCTGGGTCCAGAACTGAGTGTAACAGACCTAATGTACTAATCTTTTTTCTATTGAGTGCATCTAGCAGGATCCTTGCTGCTAACAAAGAGGACAGAGTAATCATGCAGCAAAGACACACGTGACTTGGGTTATCAAAGAGAAGAGCCTCTTCCCATGCTGCGCCCTGAAGCCTTGCAGGTTTACAGGCAGAAGAATCAGGTTCTTCCTCCATAATTCTCTCTGTGATTCTTTCTGGGACATAACTCATGATGTGCAGAGCCTGGAAAGACACTGATATTCCTCCTCCCAAGTGCATATTCTTTGCCTCTGTCTGTCCCAGGGGCTGGCCTGTGGACCAGAAGCTATTTTAAAACTTGATAAAAATGTTAGAATTGTGTGGCTTCCTCCCATACATCCAAGTTCTAAGTTGAAGTGAAAGCTGAGCACAGATCACCTGCTGTAGGGGACCTAGCTATTTTTTACTCGTTTTTGTTAGGTGACTTGCATCTTTTGCTTTCCTAGAACCCATTCTGCTACAGAAGTTCCCGGAATAGTTTTAACATTAAAAGCAGCATTTTCTTCACTGAAATTTAGAAGATGATCCCCAAAGGAGGTTGGAGGCAAGAGTCTACCTGATCTTTTTGTGAAAGCCATAATCTGAACATGGAACGATGTATAGGCTTAGATAAACATTCCGTCCAGAACATCAAAGCATATAGTGTGCACATTCCTCAGCAATGCCCAAGTGGCCACTCAGGAGGGGCTGTTCCATACTGATGTGGTTAAAATAAGGAAGAATGTTATGATTATCTCTCTCTGAAGAGGGTTAATCCAGATTAATACTGTAACATGAATAAGCTTTTCTTTTATTGAATAAAGATAAGATGAGGTTAGAGAGATAGGTCAGCCACTAAGAGTACATACTGTTCTTGCAGAGGACCAGAATTTGGTTCTAGCACCCACACTAAACAGCTCACAACCCCTTCTGTCACCCCAGATCCAAGGGGATCCAATGCCTTCTTTTGTCCTCCATGGGTACTCCCCCTGCCCCCGACACACATACATGCTCATAAGTAAAAATCAAATCTTTAAAAATTGAATAACACTGAGTTCTTAATATCATTTCCTTGTTTATATGCCACTTACTGTATTGCACTGAACCTATAGTCCTGTCTCTGTTCTCCTGCAGAAGTTTCATCTGGAGCACCACATATGCAAATCACCCCTGCCTCCTTAATATCCTTTTGTTATTCTGAAAAGAGCACTTATGCATGGGCAGCTGCAGAATGTGGGGTTATTTTTTAGCACCCCTTTCTTCTGCCAGTAGTTACTTTGATAACCCAGTCTTCAGTGTTAAAGCAGATAAGCCTTGAAACCTTCAAAATCCCATAGATGTTTACTTCTCTTCTGTAATCCTATATTTGGGGTATTCATTATCATACGAAGAGGGGAAACCTGGAACCCTCAGGAAACAGAGCCTTTGGGTCCATACCTCTCACATGATCATTTTCTCTGTTGCTGAGAGAAAATTTGTAATTACCAGTGGAAATGTCATTTCCGTGATGCACAGGTGACGTGGGTAACAAGGCATGTCTGCATAAAGGAACACACATTCTGAAATATGCCTGCTTCATCCGGGCTTCCTGCAGAACACGATGCCCTTTTGAGAAAGCGATCGTTCCCAGCAGCATTTTCAGTGACTCTTAGTTGTTCCCCTGTTTGCTTTCCTGAAATTCAGAAATGTCTTGTCAATTAAAAATGATGAATTTAGCTTCTTGCACAGCAGGGATGAAAGATCAGCCCCTGTCAACCATACCAAGGTCTAAGAGTTTCAAGCATGGGAATAGTCCTGAAAAATTCATGTAGCAAACCTAGTAGAGTGACCTCCATCTAAGAGAGGACTGGAGAGGCCAGATAAGACACCCTGGGCTTTTAAAGAGCCACTGGCCTTTACAAAGGTGAGACCACACTGTCCCCATGAAGTCTTCCTTCTTTGCTGTTTGTAGGAGTAGCCAACTACACTGACATCTGTCTAGCCATTGTCCAGAAAACACCCAAACAAAACTCAGGATAGATATTTGTCCTTTGCTTTTATTTTTAGAGGCACATTGTCTAAAGTGACATCCATTTACCCGTTATTGATTTTGTATTCTGCTTCAGGGATGTTGATAAAGAGTTGGTTCTAAATAATTGCTTTCCCCTGGCCAACATACAAAAGGCACCCTGCTGCATTTTATATCCTGAGGGCAGCTGAAAGATATGTGTGCTGTGTGGCAATTATTTTCTCTGTTACTGCTCCTTTTTTCCCTATGGATGTGTCAAGAGGACCACTGTTCTTCATCATGAAATGATGGTGGGGCAGATGTGGGAAGATAGAGGTGAGAAACACAAGACTCCATTCTTCTACTTGTAATTCCTTTTAAATAAGTACTCCGATTTTACTTAATATAAAGCGCATAGCATTGGTGACTTCTTCTGCCTTTCTCTGATAATTTCCTCAGTAGGATTTTCTCTAAGGTGAGCTTAAAGAAAGATTCAAAGAATGTGCTCTAACTGTGAAACACTTTCAGTCTTCATTGATAAGAAATCAGATCCCTGGTGCAGGGGGGCTTTGCAATTTCATTTACCCCACTTTGTAAAATAATCGAAAGGCTATGGATGAGCGAAAAGCCTACCAGATGTTTTCTGAAAGACAAATTACATGGTCTCTGTAGGTGATGGATAGTGAGGCTGTGTGGTAACAGAACTGCCCTTTGTGGTTTTGTCTTAATCAAGATAGTCCAATAAAGAATAATGATAATAATTAAAGTAACAACTGTATTTTTGAGTTCTTGGTATATATAACTAGTTGGAAAAATATTCCAATTGGTTATCCATACAAAATGGTCCTCCCTGGAAAGGTATATATTAAAGCAACAGTGTATGGACTGTGTAATTCCTACACACACACACACACACACACACACACACACACACACACACACACACACACACACACACGGAACAACAATTCAGAAAAGAGGCCATGCATTTGAAAAAGAGAAAGGAGGTAGACATGGGAGGGCTTAGAGGGAGGAAAGGGTAAAAGGAAACGATATAATGTTATAACATCAAAAATATTTTCTGAAGACAAAAAAGCTCTGGGTATTTTTAGTCAACAGTTGCCCTAACAAGACAGTGACTATTATTGGAACACATCTAAAAATGGACTCTGGATTTCATCTCCCGGCTCCTCTTCATCCTCGGCTGCTAATATGCTCTGGCCTCAAATCTAGAAATGAGTTGGACTGTTTAGGGTTTTTTTTTTTTTTTTTTTTTTTTTTTTTTTTTGTCAACTTGTAATAAAAAAGGGCCATCTGATAAGAAGGGACCTCAGTTAAGAAAATGCTTCTGATGAGCTTGGTGCCATGTGCCTTTAGTCTCAGCACTCAGGAGACAGACACAGATGGATCTCTGTGAGTTTGTGGCTAGCTTACTCTACATAGAGAGTTCCAGGACAGCCAGGCTACATGGTGAGACTCTGTCTCAAAATCTAGCTAGCTAACTAACTAAAACTAAATACTTTTTTTTTTAGATTGGCCTATAGACAAGCCCCTGGGGGCATTTTCTTGATTAATAATTTGTTGAAACAGTGACCAAGGATGGAGTTATGTGAGGAGAATTCTAAGTACTTGTGAGAAAACCCCAAGACTTATGGAATCCCAGGTTCTTCGTAGCACAGATTTGCCCCTCCCAGGCAGAGCGGATAGGAATGAGTTTACTTCAGATTCCTCATTACAAGGCTATTGTTATTGTTTATATGCCTCTATGAAAAAGCATGTTTTTGTCACATGCACCTTGTCCTTGTAATTGTATACAGCTTAAAGTCCTGAGAACTTTACTTAGGTGACATCTATCTATCTATCTATCTATTATCTGTCTAACATCTATCTATCTATTTATCAAGTTATTTATTTACTTTATATCCATATTGTAGCTTCCCCTCCCTTGTCTCCTTTAAGTCCCTCTCTTTCACCTTCCCCCAATCTACCCCCCTCCTTTTCTCCTCAGAAAATGAGAGGCCTCCTGAGGGTATCAATCAGCCTTGGCCTATCAAGTTGCAATAAGACCTGGCCCATCTTATTCTATTGAGCCTTAACAAGACAGTGCAGATAGGGGAAAAGGCTGCAAAGGCAGGCTGTATAGTCAGAGGAAGCCCCTGCTCCCTCTTTATGAGTGCCACATGAAGACCCAGCTGTACAACTGTTACATATGTGCAAAGGGCCTAGGTCCATCCCATGCATGCTCTCTGGTTGGCAGCTCAGTCTTTATGGGCTCTTTATGGGCCCAGATTAGTAGATTTTGTAAATTGTTTTATGGTATCCTTGACCTCTCTGGTTCCTTCAATCCTTCCTCCCCATCTTCTACAGGACACCCAAAGCTCCACCTAATATTTGGATGTGGGTCTCTGCATCAGTTTCCATCATTGCTGGGTGAAGCCTCTCTGATGACAGTTATGCTGGGCTCCTACAAGTTTAGCAGAATATCATTAACAGTGTGGGGGACAGGCTCCCTTTCATGGCATGAGTCTCAAGCTGGGCCTGTCATTGGTTGGCCCTTCCCTCAAATTGTGCTTCATTTTTTACCCCTGCATATATTGTAGGCTGGAAAAATTGTGAATCTAAGGTTTTGTAGCTGGGTTGATATCCCAATCACTCCACTGGAAGTCTTGCCAGGTTACAGGAGATGGCTGGTTCAGGCTCCATGCCCCCCATTGCTAGGAGTCTTAGATCGGGTCACCCTTGTAGAGTCCTGGGAATTTCATTGTCCTAGGTTTCTTGTTCACCCCATAGATATCCCCTTCCCATTCCAGTTTTCTCTGCCAATGCTCTCTCTTCCTCCATCCTCCCCCTACCTCATCCCTCCTGTTCCCAACTCTACCCCTTCCCCACCCAGTCCCTCCTTCATCTACCATGGATGTTTAATCTATTTCTCCTTCTTGATTAGAATCAATGCCCCAGCCCCAACCTCCTTTTTACTTAGGTGATCTTTCTTAACCCTTGGAGTTTAAAAAACTCTGAATAAAGTTGGCTATTACATAAGACTGCCTCATTCTTGGGGTCCATTCTCTCAGGTCCCACTGCCTCTAGACCAGTGAGCAGCTGGTCCTGGTTTGTACTAGAAAGCAAATTGAATAAGCCATAATGAGCAAGTCAGTAAGCAGCATTCCTTCATGGCCTCTGCATCAATTCCTGCCTCCTGTGTCCTAATCTCAAAGCATGGACAAATGAGCTGAACCATACCTTTCCCTCCCCAAGTTGCTGGTTGTCAGCCTTTTATGACAGCAGCAGGAAACTAAACTCAGGCATGAGGCATCTTTGCTTCATTTCCTTCTCCCTGTTTCAACATCACCTTGAGAAGTTCTCCCAAATTTGATTTCAAATGTCTTAACTTTGCCTCTGTGACTTAGTTCCTATGTACATCTTATTCCTCACCTTCCTTTTACCTAGTCCTTGCTCTCTAGCCCAATGACACTTCTATTATTACCAGAAAATAGTGTTTTTAATTTGTGTTAATATTCTCTTATACTTTGTTTCAAAGTCGTGATTATAACCCTGACCTAAGCACCATTTTCTCCAGTTTAGGACATGGAAATAACTTCTTGACTGGTCAGAGCCAACATAAGAGTAATCCTTGAATCTGAATCTACTCATACATTCTACTGCCTTGAAGCTTTCATGCTTTGTGTCACTCAGAGAAGTCCACATTTCCTAACTGGTCCTCATGAACTGATTTCTGCCCGCCTATCACACCTCTCCTGTCCATCACTGTCCTTGCAAGTCACTGTTTCACCTTGTCATTCAGCTGTCTCCCCTGAACAGATCCCACTGGTTCTGCTCCTACTTGGGAAATGCTTCCCCTGTCATCACATGATTATATCTGCATCATAGTCATAGGTTGATGCTGAAAAAAGGAAGTAAATAACAAGTAAAAAGTAAATGATGATCTCCAGAAACATGAGGGCTCTACCACTGAATAAGGGGTGGGGAAGGAGTTTGGGTGCCAGGTGAAGTAGCAGACTTTAAAGATAGTAGTGACTTCTAACTTTTTGGAGATGGACTGAGGCTGAACATACTAGGACTTCTATGGACAAAATAGTGTGCCTCTGGTAACAGTCATGTAATCAAAGTAGATGTGTATATGTTCTTATTGCCTAGGGTACTCTATCTGATGCCAAGACTACATGGGAGAAAACCCTGAGTGTACAGAATTGGAAGATGTATATTCTAGATCAACTTTCTCTGCAGTTAAAGAAACTGATGTTATAAAGGTGAATGGAGACCTGCCTGAGGGTAAAATTTCTAATGAGAGTAAAGCAGGGGGAGGGCTGATCCTGATTGAACAACTGGACAATGTTTTTATATACATTGTTTTCGGTTCCTTTCTTTATGAAGATTTATGTTGAAATATTCTAAATGGTTTATGGGATATTTGATTTCTAAATACAATATCTCAGTGCCTATAATAAAAGAGGAAACAGATTCTGAAATACATCCAGGAATACATGTTACTTACACATACAATCTAGGGAAAAATAAAAGCACGCAAGGTCCATCACTAGCCATCAGACACTTGGGCAATGTTGTGTTTTGGATTTTGCATCTTTCCTTTTTCATTTCAACATTACTGATATTCATGAGATGCAAAGATACCAGTCCAACAGCAACTTTTAAAAATGAAACATTTTTCCATTAATTAATGTCTACAAAGAGATTTAATGATGAAAAGTGCCATTAAGTGCCAAGTATAATTAATTATTTTTTGCTCCAAGAGGCTTACGGGCCTCATTAGATACTGTTTTACATATCGTAAAATATTTACAAAATTGGTTTAAGAAATGGTAAACAAGCCAAATGAAAAGGCACTTTCCTTTCCAGGGGAAACTAATATCGAAACTGAAAGGGAAAGATATTTTGTCGAACATAAGGAGGCTCCCTGCCCTTTCCTGTGTCTCCGTTTCATTTGTACTCTGTTGTTTCCACACACTGAAGCAAATTCCTACTGAAGTTTTTGGCATGTGTGTTGGCCTTTCCTTGTCAACTCACTGGAACTCTCTGTCCCCGCTTTGACTACTTAACTTTCAGTTAAGCTGCCCCTCATTTGGGTGAAAAATGGATACCAATGTCATTGGTGTTACAGGTTGAAGAATACAGAGATGTTTGTAACCACTATGGCAGATATAGGTTCCTATCAGCTTTTAGTTCAGGTCCAGATTGGTCTAGAACATGAAGTTTAATGAGTTAATTTGGTCAAATTCTTTGATGCATGAATTGGACCTGCTCCTTCAGAATATGTGACCGCCCTCGATACTAATTCATTGCATGCCACTTGTCTTCAGTTTCTGTTAGATACAACCTTAACTACTTATGCAGTTACCTTTGCTTATCAAGGAACTAGGTGTGTTCTAGGGACTGCATCCCTTGTTTTGGTGTTTAGCTCCCTGGGTCTCTGAATGCAGTCTTGGATTTAGCCCATCAGGTGGCTGATCCTCTAAATCAGAGGAGCATGGTCTAACAGTCCTTCAAGTTGCTGCTTCTTTGTCAAGAGCTCATTTCCGGGGAGTCCAAATAATTATATTTCCCTCATGCTACATACTCTAATTACATTATTTCCCTAATTATGCTTGATGACAAAATTATGAAAATCAGACATGATCTAAGCCAAAATAAAACCTGTAAGCAAGTGTTTCTTTCTGTAGTACTAGGGTGATTTATAAATAGGAAACTTTGTATTCTCCTGAGGGGTGGGAGACTGCTAGTTTTTTCATTAAACCTAAGGTAGTAACTTTTGGAACTCAATGGTTAAAGCTGAGGTTTCCTTCGTATTGTTGAGTATCCTATCGGCTACCATAAGTGTAGGCAGTAAGAAGTGACAGGCGTGTGCTTAAGGCTGAGTAATAAAACGTTCACTATCACCTTGCCCCATGGAGAACACCTCCACTTATGTTATTTTCTCCTACCCCCATTTCCTTTCTCTGTTACTTCCTTCTCCACCTTCCCTTTCTCATCCTCTTCTTTCCTTTCTCAAACCCTCATTTTCACTTTCATTTCCCTCGTTTTTCCCCCTGCTTCCACTTCCCATTTTTATCTCCTTCATCTGTGTTTGTCCAGCTTACCTCGACTTAATGTAGTTAAAAGATTTTGGAAAGAGAAAGGCAAGGTTTAGACAGGAGTTTAACCTACCAATGTTTCAGCTGAAGGTATGGGCATTAATATTGCTTAGGGTGTATCCATTAAGTTCCAGTGGGATGCCTTCACCTCAGGTCTCTTATTTTGACAACAGAGTCTACTTTATAATGGGCAGAAGTAACATTTCCTACAAAATGTCAAATGGACAAAGCACTGACTCTTTTCTACATGGAGCCAATTTTCAGATCATGATTGGTTGGTCTTCTCATTGGTCGGGCAATTCTATGAGACTTGATTATAATCGGCAGTTCTGCTTATGTTGTATTTATTCTCACTCACTCTGTCACATGAGGTTGGCCAAACCTGTGAGGAATTCTCTGTTCAGGACATACTTGAATGGTGCCCTCCCAGGACAGACTCTGTATAGGACAGTCTGAGGACTGTAATGGTTGGTATGACGTGAGACATGGTGGACATTACCCTGCTCTCTGCTGGTACTCCTGTACAGAGTCTGAAATGTCTCCCTTAGAAGTTCCATTTTGGGGTCTCTCTTACTGATCCTGTTATATCCAAGGGAAATGATCTATTCAACTTATTCTTCAGGGTTGTGAGGAACTCGTTACCTCCTTTCCTCTTAAGACATTAATAGATTTGAAGCTCTCTGTAGGATTTCTATACGGAAAGGGAAATGACCCCCCCCCCCAATATAAAGAGAGACTAGAATTTTACACTAATGATAGACTATCATTTTATAGAGTTAGCTTTTATCTTAGGATTGGGGATCTTGCCCATTGTTGTGGTTAGACAAGCCACTACTATTGCCACTGTTGCTAGTTTTGTGCTTTGAGATCAAGGTCTCCAAGTCTCATGACTTTGGCATATGGTTCCCTGAAAACTATTGCTGTCTGTGCAGGGGACTGTGCATTATTCAAACAAGCTTTTTTCCCCTTATTATCTTTTGTAAGCATCAGATGTACTTCCTCAGGGAAAGTGATCTATTCAGTGCTGCTACAGATCCCACCCCTGTGGCTCAGCATAGACTGAGCCTGGATATTTTGTTACTTTCTACATAGATATATTGAAACGGGAAGGACATCACTGTGGTTTCTCTCCATCATATGCAGTTGTGTAGACTCTCTAGTCTGAACTCATCTTCCCAGGGTCATAAGGGAATAATTTTTCTCCCTGACATTCCTAGTTCTTTCTAGTTTTTCTATTTGACAATCCTATACACAACACATTTTGCTGAGAGGCAGGTAAAACAAATAAAAAAAAATATCACCACCAGAAATGAGAAGATTTAAGTATAAGCAACATTGCCATTAGGAAAAAACAGAATCTGTTTTTTTTTTTTTTCTTCTGTGCATGGCTGATGTAACAGAACAAGGTGCCTCTTTCTGTGGACTGCCATGCTAGCTTATTTGAACTGAGCAAAGGTGCTTTAGACTAATTTTGGAAACTTCAATATGGCAATGTGCTAAATTTTAATTATTTCACTTCCTGCTTGTTATATTAATGTTGTGATTGCCCTTGAAAGCGTATGACCCACGATGATTGATGTGAAATGCTGTCAGCTCTGCAGCTCCATCAGTTTCAATTAAAACAAGCCATGGAGGTAGTGCACAGTCTCTGGATTTTGTGACACTTAGGATCATTTCAATTCATTTACCCAAAGCATTACCTCTGTGTTTCCTTCTGGAACTGTTTCTACTATAGCCCAGCTAGCCACCTGGAGAGGAAACTGTACAGATTTGCTCTGCTAGCTTTGGACTCAGAAGAAATCCAACCAGGAAAATGTATTTATGTGTTTCAGCTCTACTTCTCAGATGATGTAGGACATCAGGGTCCATTCCCACCCACCCCACTTTGTGAGCTGTTAAGGACTAGACTGGCCTAAAAAAAAACCTATGAAATGCTAATCAATTTCTGATTTCAATGAACAGTACTTTATCAATCTCTGGCATTTGATCTGTGCTCATGGAGAGTTGTTCATAAAGCATGTGTGTTTTCCAGAGATGAAGTACTGGCTTCAGAGCTCATTAATCTCACTGACATCAACTACGATGATGTCACGGGGCTTTTCACCATGTGTCTCCAGTACCCAGGCAGTTTAATTACTAATTTGGCTACAAAACGATTGAAATCTCCTCTCTACCTGGCAGCTCTTCCTAAATCTAGTCCAAACAGTATCTCTGGCTTTGTCTGCCAAATCCAATGGGTCTCTTATTCCTAAGTACTGCAGAGACAGGCAGCCCAAACTGATTTCAGTGGTGCTTCCATTTTAATCTCAATTGGAAATCCTTGACCACAGACTGCTTGATTATAAAGTCAAGGGAGCTCAAACTTGCCAACATGGTAGCTCCATGGCTTCCTGAACAGCTTGCCAGGAGCTGGATCTGTGCTCCAGCAGAGGGTAGGGTTCCTTCTTTTTCCCCTATTGCTACCCCCTCCCCAACACAAGGCATATGACATATTACAGAATCATAGAATTATAGAACTGGTAAGCCAGTGTTTATTTTGGTCCTTTCATGGTATCAAATAAGAGTCTATCTTTCAGGTCCATGTCCTTTCTCTAGTTCCTCACTAGACACTGGATATATACACGTGAAGAGACAGAGAGCCTCACCACCTCAAAATTTTGCCCAAATGCACTGTTCTTCATTTGCTGTAAATTGCTTTCTATTGTTGTGATAAACACCGTGACCAAAAACAACTTGGGGAGGAAAGAGTTTATTTCATCTTACAGCTTATAGGTCATCATAAAAAAGAGTTCAGGCAGGAACCTGGAGGCAGGAACTGAAGCAGAGGCCGTGTAGCGGTGCTGCTTACTGGCTTGCTTCCCATAGCTTGCTCAACCTAGTTCTTCATACACCCAGGATGACCTGCCCAGGGGTGGCATTGCCCACAGTGGGTAAGCCCTCCTCCATCTGTTAGCAATTGAGAAAATGCCCCACAGACATACCCACATACCAATCTGATGTTGGTTCCTCAATGAAGTTCTCTCTTTCAAGGTGACTCTAGTTTGTGTCACATTGACAGAAACTAATGATTACAGCACCTAAAAGGCTTTACTTCTCTCTCTCTCTCTCTCTCTTTTTTTTTTTGAACAATCATTTTGATTTTTAATTTTAGTCCTGGTTTGTGAACAAATAGTTCTTTCTTAGATGTCATTGACAACGATATTGATTTTCATCCTTATTTGTACATGTCCTTCCTGGAGCACTGTATGCTACAAATTGAGACATTACTTGTGAATTTTCTGACTGTCCTGCTCCAGGGAATCTTCTACCATATCATGCTCAGCCTGGAGCATGAGGTGGGATGGCAGTGTCACCACTCTCTGTGGTCATCTTTGACTTCAATCATCTGTGTTCAAGACCATCATATTTCAAGCTAGTTAAAACTCACCATCCCCTTATTCAGTAGACACCTATTTATTTGCCACACATTAAGATTTTCTCATTCAAAACTGAACTCTACAGTGTTCTGAAATCTGAGAACTTGTGCATTGACCTCATGCTTAGAAAACTATATGTCAGGACAAACCTATAAATAGGTAGCCCTTTATCCAAGAATGTGATAAGCCCGGGAAGCCCATAGCTAATAGAACTGACCAGTTAGTTTAATTTTTCACTTTCTATTTGTTAAAAGAGCCTTTTGGAGGAAAGTGCTAAACAAATAAAATCTTACAAATATTTCCCAAATCCAGTAAACTCCATCTTCCGAAGTAGTTCCTGGCCCCAAATTTCAGCTGAGGCTCTTTAATCTGCATATGCAATCCATTCACCAGCAGGCATTGATTCAGACTGCTGCTGATTAGGGAAGGCTGCAGCTTAATGTGGTCACCCCAAATTCTAAATCCTTGGTCGTCATTTTAAACGCTGATACCTGTACTCTAAGGAGGTTGATACGTAGTTGCTGAGCATGACAATGATTAATGTCCAGCCCTGTCTGCCACTATTTCCCTGGTCAAGATGTCAAGGCAAATCTATTAATAGCTGGCCCCATATCCAAGAATGTGATGAGGCCAGGGCATCCATAGGTAATAGAACTGACAAGTTAGTTTAATTTTTCACTGTCTATTTGTCCAGACTCTCTTTATATTTATCATATCCAGTTGCCTTTTGGGTAGAAAATTATTTTCAATATGCTCAAATTTTCCTCTTTATTCCATCTTTTTGAGATTGGATTTTAATTACATTTCTCCCTTCTCCTTCCTTCTTCCAAGGCCTCCAATATACTCCTCTCCACTTTCCTTCAATTTTATAACCTCTTTTCTCATAAATTGTTATTGCATCTATATATGTATTTGTATATACATATATATTTCTAAATATAACCAGATGGGTCCATATAATGGTACTTGTATGTATGATACCAATGAATACAGAAATTCCTCTGTCTGTTCAACATGATTTCTCTTCGGTATGGTGCTACCAATGGACCTCAGGGCCTTGGACATACTGAGCAGGTAATCTGCCATTGAGATACAGCCCTGGCCCTTTCTAGTACACTGTTTGAAAAATCACACACTTTTGTTACAGACTAGTGACATCAGCTTACCTACAACCTTCTTCTTTTGTCCTGTCTTTCCCTCTGGACGTCTCCCAGGACACAGCTGAAGTTCTCTGCATCTGTTCCCAGGCATCCTTCTCACAGGCTGGATGTCTGTCATGTTCCCAGTATCTTTAGTCACTTCTTTCTCCCTCTGTATTCATGATCTGACCAGTAACTGCATCCCTATGTCACAATTCAGGTAGGGTGGGACACACCTGTTCTAAAAGGACAATGTTGAGGTCTATGTGATGGTTAAGGACTCTGGTTTTGTCATATGACCTGATGTATGCTATAGCTGTTCAGAACCTTGATTTCTAGCAAAATTGAAACAATGAAAACCTCAAGATGATGATGATGATGATGATGATGATGATGATGATTAAGGTTAAATAGGAGGTATGTGCATAAAGAACTTCTTAATACAGTTCTGACACTCAAAATGTAGACAATACACCCAGCTATTTTTTTTCAAAAGTGTAGGAACATTTTTTACTGTCAAATAACCAAAGTACACCATTAACATTTTCCCTTTTGTACCACCCCTTTGTATGATTCCTCATGGAAATAATTAATCATATAACACTATGTCTGTCCATCAGACTGCTGACAAGTAACAGATGGCACAATCAGAAATTTTTAACTTGAAAGGTTTGAATAGGGGGTATGGCTAAGATCAAAGGGATTCATGGGGAACAGTCAAGCACCCAGCAAGAAGCTAATACTATCCTTGGAAAATAACAGTACTCAATTTCAATAGCAGCCAATGACTTTGAACTGAACATCAGTTAATTGTGGCACTGCCACTCCGTCCCAAGTTATATCAAGAGAGGGGCTGCTCCATGTCTCTGAAGGGGCTTGGACTAGAATGATGAGTAGGAAACAAAGAGGCTTTCCCACTGCATAGTGGGAGCTGTGCAGTGTCCAGACTTCAGCCTGCCTGAAAACCAGAGGAAGGATGAGTAGTCCTGGACCTCACCTAAGAGCTTCTGGTGTTGTGGGTCTGGGGTGAGGCCTGGGAATTTGCATTTATAGGTTACCAGGCATTACTGAAGATTGAAGATGTTGAACAACAAAAGAATAGTGGTATATTAAATAGGACTGTGCCTGCAGTTTTAAGGGCCGAGACAACACATTTAGAAATAAGGAATGAAGCCCTATGCTAAAGGACAAGTCATGATACAAACAATACAAAAATTCTATGTGAATATCTCACTGTGTTTATACTTTATATATGTTATTGGAATTCTTTGTCCTGTGTTCTAATGAAGACGAGGACAGACATGGTGGTATAGGCCTCTAATACTCCTTATTCAGGAGATTGAGACAGGAGGATTACAAGTCGGTGGTCAGTCTAGACTTCAGAGTGAATTTAAGGGCAGCCTGGGTAACTTAGTAAGACTTCAAATGAAGTATCAAGGGAGGGCAAGGACTATTTCTCAGTGCTAAACTATTTGCCTGTAACTCATAAGGCCTTGGGTTCAATTCCTAGTATCATTAATATATAAATATAAATGAATAAACAAACAAACAAATAAATAAATAAACAAGTAAAGAAAAGATAAATGATAAAGGTAGCACTTAAGGTAAATCAGATCATTGTTTTATATTAGATAAAGCCAATCTTTAGCTGTGAAAAGCTAACGAGCACACGCACATGTGCGCACACAGTAGAGTGGTTTGTATTAAGGCAGATTGTGGCTACCACGGGCCACTGGATGCTATGATGGTGCAGCATGGCTTAACCATGACCTTCACAGAGGGAGGCATTCATGGACTTGGAGAGCAAAGAACGTGTGAGACTTGAGACTGGCAATACACAGTCTTCTGCACCAATCCAAGAGATAGCTGTCAAGAACATGGGTGAAGATGATAGAATAGCTCCCATGGTCTTTCCTTGAGTGAAGTGGACTTGGCCTTGTGATCATTCAATGTCGAATATGAAGGAAAACTGAACTTAAAGCTGACTCTCAGTTTCTGGCCCGTGATACCGAAGATCAGATAGACAAATTAAGACAGTAAACAGGGTGAGTGTGGGTTTGTATTGTTCCATGTAGTTCTGTTTACATATCCTAGGGAACATCAAGTAAAGAACCTTAACAAACTTGTGTTTCCTTGGATGCCTGACCAAGATGACCCTCTGTTGTGTGTGGTAGGTCTCTCCCAGATAACACTTCTTTTCCATGATTCTTTTCTGGTCCTCCATTTCTCTCCCAGGCATAATTTCTCACTCAGCTTTGCATGACATCAATGCCTTGAGTAAATTCTGAAAGCATATAGAGTATTATTTAATCAGTGTTTTCCATGTCAACAACTCCTGCCAAATAATCAGTTCCTTGTAATAATGAGATACCCTGGAGCCTGACACATAGAAGTTTCTTAAGAAATGCTTTTTGAGTAAATGAATGTGTAAGCTTATCTTCCTCTGTGACAAGAAGGTACACTGATGTGTGGGAATATGAGAGTGAGGAAGAGAGGGAAAGGATGAAGGGTACTGAGGAGAGACAGATGCATGTCTGAATATGCTCAAATGTTGGTTCACCCTTCATTCAAATGCTGGCTAATGCCTGCAATCACATGTGAATGCTGTTAGCATGTTTCCTGTGGCACTCTAGAACACACCTAGAGACTTCTTGTTGTTTCCTGCTATAGGACTTCCCAGCTAATCTTGATGAATACTGGTGTGACTTGGCCAAATGTCAGAGCACCCTTGAGGAGAGGCAAAGAATGAAAGTGTATTTGGGGCATACCTTATTTTTCTAAGTCTATGGAAGGTTGGCTTTTCTGAGGTGATTTTTCACAATTATGTGGGGCAATGTTGAGCTGACCTAAGCCCAGAGCAATATGGTGCTTGAGCATGAGACTAAGCAATGGTTCCATAAACATGGACTGATGTCATCTAAATCCAACAAGTGTTTTTCTTTTCCTTCTTAATACCTCTGGAGAAAAAGTAATATCTTTTTCTTGAATAGAAATTCCTATGTCTAATAAGGGTATAAATAAATAATTGAACATGTCTAGGCTGTGCTGATGGGGAACAGGAACAGACATGTAAATAACCTTGAACATTCAGATACAGTCAGAACTTAAAGAGTATTCAGAAATAGGTTTGCATTTAAATGTCTAAATTTAATGTTTACATATCTGATCTGGATGCGAATAGACCATGCGAGAAACACATATGCAGGATAGGTAGTTGATGACTCAGCTTATAAAGTGCTTGACATGCAAGCTTGGGGACCTGAATCTGAATCCACAATGCACATGTAAAAGCTGGTGTGGCAGCAGTAGGGTGAGGGAGACAGGTGGATCACTGTATGGTCAAGCTGAATCAATAAGTTCCAGGTTCAGTGAGAGTCACTGCCTCAAAAGATAGAGACTAATAGAGAGAGGCATCTGATGCCAACCTCTGGCTCTGCAAATGGTTAGATCCAATAACCCAATGTGTCCCTTACAACTTTCCCTTTTCCATTTTTTGGACCATCAACTTAGCGGTCTTGTCTCCATCATGGCTGGAGTTCTCCGATCAGATCCAATCTGAGTGAAAATTGTCAAGGAGGAGAGGGGGATGGAGTCAATTCACAGTATGAATTCTAGTTTCCTTTTCTACATCTTCAGAACCAGTAGCTAGGCCAGAGGACTGACATCTCTGAAAGGCCACTATGAAGCCAACAGCTCAAAGGCATCCTGTCCCAAGTGCTTTCTTGAAGTCGGAGGAGACCAGGATAAATGTAATGACTAATAGAGTAAAGAAAGATGGAAAGCAAAGAGTGGTGACTGTATTTCTGTCTGACTGTGACTCGTGGGAAAACTGGACTATGGGAATGGCAAGTTTGTCAGGTATATGAAAAGAAACATGAAAAGAAATGGATAGACACATGATACCATGGCAGCCTCGGCAACCTGGGAGAGGCAACAGCACACCCAAGCTAGCTCATCTGTATCTTCTCTTTCTTATATTATTTTTCACTTGTCGGCTCACTATATTATAAAGTCCCCTGGCTTTCATTGAAAGCTATAGCATATGATTTCATTCTACATATCCATTCCTAGAAATATCTCCACTGGATACCCAAAAGAGAATATACATATCCAAGGGCCCCAAACTTGTTAGTATTGTGTCCAATGAAATAACAACATAATTTCTCATGATGTCAGCTGGTAATCAGTCCGTTGCTGTAATAGTTGGCCTAGTGGTCCTCTGTGGTATTTAACAGTGTCTCACTCAAAGGCAACCTATTTCCCCCATTAAATAAAATCCCGCCTGAAGCACAAGAATTTGTATGGCAAACTTGTTTGTATGGAATAACAAAAGTTAAAAAACTTACCACTGAGGCTTAGGTTTTGGAAATAAAAGACAGTTAGTAATGAAAATGTCAGACAAAGTGAACAACTAATTCCAGTGACAGATGCCATCTCAATAGTGTGTTTCATACATGGCAGGCTTAGCATGCAGATCACATCAGAGCTGAGCTCTGAGTGGGCTGGAAGCCTGCTCAGTCAGCACCTCTGCAGTTTCCCTCTGTTATCTTGCTTATTTGGTGAATTTAATGTTGTGTGATTTGCTTTTTATTGCCTCATTTGTAAGTCTCTTTCTGCTACCCAAGATATCTTCAGGGGCTGAGTGCTGCTTATACTCCAAGTCCATTTTTATAAACGATAAGAATACTTGTTAATGAGTATGTGCCACAATTTGCAGGAGCCAAGAAAGAATATGCTACTTGGTGCTTCAGTGTGACTTTAGACAAAGATGGGTAGAAGACTAGGGACCATCAAATACTGCTTAGCAGTGAGTGATGCTCTCCATGAAGAGCTCTCCTTCCAGATTTCTAAAAGAAAATTCTTCCCTGTCAACACTTTTCTCTCACAAAAGGTTGGTCTTTTTATAACCACTATTCTACGGTAATACTTCTATATTCAAGTATTTTATTTATTCATATATTCAGTTGGCAAAAATTTCATTTGTAAGAGTTGGTTTGAAGTCTAACCTGCCACAAATTAGAATGACCCCAGTAGAAAGCCTCAACTGAAGAATTTTTCCAATTGCCTTAATTGATGTGAAAAGCCTTACCCAACTGTGGGCCATACCTTCTGGCTGCAGTCCAGATACAGAAGGGTATGGCAAATGGAAGATGACCTGTCTCTGGCCTGCTTGGCCTTCCCTCTTGCTGCTGAGTGATTTACCTTGTTTGCTGCCGCTGTTCATTCCCTCCCTGATATTAGAACCAGAAATTCTAGGCTTCCACTGTTAACACCAGAAACCTTTCAGGTCTTTGGCCCCAGACTGGGACTACTGAGGCAACCAGAATCATGGACTGGGAAGCTACCAGAGTCTTGGTCTCTCCAGTCTGGGACGATCCCTGTGGGATGAATCACACTGATAAACTCCTGGGCTCCTATGCTGTCTGTCACATTTGGGACAGCTATTGTTACTATTTCAACATGAGCTGATTTAATTAATTGTTTTACTATATACTGTCATACCAGCAGTTTCATTTCTCTAGAGAACTCTGATCACTACACCATTGTTCCTCTTCCATGTTGCTAGTCCCCCACCCCACTGTCACTCCTGGGAAATGAATCCACTTTCACACATAATACTAAGACTGTACTTCTCACAAAGAACAAACACAGAGGCCTACGGTCCACAGAGTGAAACATACAAGTATCCTGGAGCTACAGAGATGGCTTAGTGGTTAAAGAGTCCTGACTGCTCTTCCGGGGTACCAGGGTTTGATTCTCAGCATCTATATGACAGTTCACCACTTTCTAACTCTAATTCCAGTGGGTCTAATGCCTTCTTCTGGCCTCAGAGAATACCAGGCATGCATATGATGCACATACATACATGCAGGCAAAACACTCATACTGAAAAATGAAATGAATACATTCTTTTTCTATAAAATAGATAACCCTAAGGAATTCTTCAGGGAACTAAACGGTAATACTCAGATGATCTAGAGAAGTGTAAGGTCTAACCTCTTCAGCCAAGATTACAGGGACACTGGGTATTTGGTTAGTTGTCTTGTGCATCTGTGATAGCCCTATTACTTTAAATGTAGTAGCAAAGCAGGATTTATAGGAGCCCACTTTAGGCTGGATATAGAGATGTGATTTGTGTTTTCACTAATGTACTGAATATGAAGTCAAGCTCTTTTACATCTTAGGGGCAAACACATGTGTAAAGATCCATACACAGGTCTCTCTTCCCCTGGGCATGTATCTGAATCCGTGTTTATATATCTGAAATAAAAATAGCTTGATTTATGCCTGGGTGTCTTCCTGCATGCCTATGGAAATGAGACTCTTGGGTGACAATGCAAATTTCCTAAAGTCATATTTAGTGCAGACATTTGTCCTGATTAAGAATGTGGAGTCTGATTGCTTGCTTTTGTACCCAGGCCACTTGAGAATGTGCCTAACTCCTCTGTACCTTGTTTCCCTTACTTAAAAGTGACTGTCATGGCCTGCTTTCCCCACCTCAGGGAAACCCAAGTTCCTTAATGCAGTCCTCTGCACATGATATCTTATGTGCCATACATATGCCCCTCAACCCTTGTAAGACAAACCATGGTTGGATGACAGATGGGTAACAAACTGTCACTCCTATTGGGAAACTGTCACTTGAGGCTATTTTTGGAAAAAGAAAAGTTGGTGTATGGGCCTCTAGGAGCTTGTAGCTTTAAACTGTAAAGCCCAATACTTTAAAGTTGGGGATACAGATGGGTCATCACAATTGCTTTAATATCTTATTTTCCCTCTGCTTTGATGATCATTCTTTTCATTTGATTTAATTCCTCCCAGCATCCTTCCATCTTGATATGGAATTGAATTTAACATGGTTACTGTTAGCCTGCCATTCTGAATGTAGCTGTGAGTCAGCTGGTCCTGTGCATCCTCCTAGGCCTTCCCTCCAGCTTAATGCTCCCTCTCTTCTCCTTGTACTTTAGTTCTTGTTAGCACATTCTGAAGCTAACAATTAGCTTCAGAACCTCACTGCTTTGATAGCCAGTCTGGTAGTTTTCTCTAGATCCTTCAAACAAAAACTCATGTCATTCAAGAATCCTTTCTAGAATGAAAAGCTAGGGCATGACTGACAGGGACACACTGGAAGATGGCCACACTCCTCCAGGCCACCCCTCTGAACTTTCCCACTGCTGCAACTCCTCCTTGGAGCTTCTCCCTACCACATACTTGGCCAACTTCTGCATTTGCCTTTCTGACCTGCTGATTTGTCCATGCTTGTCTCTCTATCTATAATCATAAAGATCTGTATTCTCAAAGTGAAGTTTTTACACATTTTGATTTGATTGATGCATTCAGCTAAGCAAACTAAAACCCAACTGACTGTATCATTTTAGCAACCAATTCTTTCTGTGCATATAGTTCTTCTGTACAGTTCCCTTTCGGTAGTCGAACAGTTTTTTCTCAGTGCCTATTCTTGTAACTGTTCTTTTCAAAAACACTATTATAAAAACCTTAATGAAGGGCTGGAGAGATGGCTCAGTGGTTGGGAGCACATCCTGCTCTTCCAGAGGACCAAAGTTCGGCAACCATGTTGGACAGCTCACAACTGCCTGGAACTCCAGCTCCAGATGGACCCCATCACCTTTGGCTTCCATGGGTAGGAAAATCCATACATATGCATATATATTACAATAAAGTAAACATTTTAAATAATGTTTGATGAGTCTTTTTTATTGTTTTTCTCAGAATTTCATGTGTAAGTGCTGTATTTAGATCATTTCCACTTCTGCTCTTTTCATGAGTTAAAACAAAGAGAAAAGGAGTCACAGACATCTTTGAGCAAGGGACAGCACATTGCATGACTTACTTTTGGTTCTTCATTATATTGAAGGTAAAGGTGTTCTAAAACTATGGGAGTTACATGCTGTAGATGTACATGGAAACAAATATAGAATCAGGTGAATTTCCCTTCTGGAGACTGGACCACCAACCAAAGAATACACATGGAGGGACCCATGGTGCTGGCCGCATATGTGGCAGAAGAGGGCCTTGTTGGACATCAGTGGGAGGAGAGGCCCTTGGGCTTGAGGGTGTTCGATGCCCCAGTGTAGGAAAATGCTAGGGAAGGAAGATGGGAATGGTTGGGTGAGTGGGGGAACACCCTCATAGAGGCAGGAGGAGGGGGAATAGGATGGGGGTTTCTGAATGGGAGACCTGGAAAGGGGAAAACATTTGAAATGTAAATAAAGTAAATATCCAATTTTTAAAAAAAAGCCCCCCCCCAAAAAAAAAAACAACAAAAAAAAAACACGCTGACTTAGGGAATGCTTTCTCTCCTGAAGAGACTATGACTCCCTGCTCCATGACATGAGTATAGTCTTCTGCCACAGGCTTTAGGACCTTCACAGCCAAGAACACTCACCAGTGGTAAGATGACCCTTGCCATCGCCATGTCAGCTATCCATACCTGTGATAAAAGACCTCCCATCTTCAAGTAGGAAACACTTTTTTCCAACAATATTTTCAGAAAAGTCAGTTGATGCTTCTGGCTTTGTATAAGGACTCTGGTGACATGGAGCACCATGACTGGAGCCACACTGGCATAAAGCTGTGTACCTCATAGTGGGAAAGGACCGAGAGAGCGAGGGAGAGACTGCATTCCTCATATTCCTTCTGGGGACATATCCATGATTGAACCAACTCCCTTGCACAAGCCCTCACTTCCTAAAGGTTTCATAGCTCAGATGGTAGGCTGGAGACTAAGCTGCTAACACAGGAGCCTTCAGGAAACACTCAAAACTATGTGATTTCCTAGGCACTGTAGCAATCTGGTATACACAAACAAGGAGAAACTACAGATGCAGAACTTGCAGCTGGTACATTTTAGAAAGCAAATGACAGGGAAATCACACAGACTAAAGAGGAGGGCATAGGCTACTAAGAGTGGAACATTGCCCTTGGCAAGTATTATTTTACAGTCTTGCAAACTTTACAAGGAGTGTATTTCCAGCTTTGATATGGGAGAGATTAATACCCAGTGGTGTGGTGCAGTCTGAGGTGTTATGAGCCTCCTCTGAGCTATATTTGCACCTAAGTCATCATTTGTAACATGGCACTTCACTCTTTACAATGTTTAAGTCAACAATGACCTTGGAATTTGACAAACATGTTTAATTTTGCATAGAGGTAAATATCCTGAGGATTTCAGCTCTGCATTTGTGTCAAGCCAGAAGCAGACAGCCTGTTCATCACCTAGTTTTTCTGGAAACCATCTCTGTGCTCAGCTCGCTCCTAGTACCTTAAATTTGCTTAATGATTGAGTGTCAGGGTCCCCACTGTGACAAACACAGACTGAAGAACAGAGAAGGCAGTGTATGCTCTTTCCCTCATAGGGAGAACTGAGAACTCAGCCTCCTTAGTGATGCAGTTTCCCTCATTCCAACACAAGTCTGGTTTATCTCTCTATTTTTGGATGTTTATTTACATTTCAAATGTTTTCTCCCTTTCCAGGTCTCCCCTTGGAAAAGCCCCTATCCCTCCCCTTCCCCTACCCCTATGAGCATGATCCCCCACCTACATACCCACTCCTGTATTCCCTCCCTAGCATTCCCTTACACTGGGGCATCTAACACCCTCAGGCCCACCCAAGGGCCTCTCCTCCCACTGATGGTCAACAAGGCCCTCCACTGCCACATATGTGGCCAGCACCATGGGTCCCTCCATGTGTATTCTTTGGTTGGTGGTCCAGTCTCTGGGAGCTCCGGTAGGTCTGGCCAGTTGACACTGTTGCTCCCTCCATGGGACTGCAAACCCTCTCAGCTCCTTCAGTCCCTTCTCCAACTCTGCTATCCTGGACCCCAAGCTCAGTCCAATGGTTGGCTGTGAGCATCTACTTCTGTATTTGTCAGGTTCTGCCTGAGCCTCTCCTGAGATAGCTATTCATGTTTCCATCAACAAGCACTTCCCAGCATCCACAAAAACATCCAGGTTTGGTGGCTGTATATGGGATGTATCCCCAGGTGAGGCAGTCTTTGGATGGTCTTTACTTCAGTCTCTGCTCCACCCTTTGTCTCCATATTTCCTCTTGGGAGTATTGTGTTCACTCCTCTAAGAAACACTGAAGCATCCACATTTTGGTCTTCCTTCTTCTTAGGCTTCAAATGATCTGTTAATTGAATCTTGAGTATTCTGAACTTTAGGCTAATATCCACTTATCAGTGAGTACATACCATGTTTGGTTTTTTTCTGACTGAGTTACCTCACTCAGGATAATATTTTCAAGTACCATCCATTTGCCTGCAAATTTCATGAAGTCATTGTTTTTAATAGCTGCGTAGAATTCCATTGTGTAAACATACCACATTTTCTGTATCCATTCCTCTGTTGAGGGACATCTGGGTGGTTTCCAGCTTCTGGCTACTATAAATATGGCTGCTATGAACATAGTGGAGCATGTGTCCTTATTAGATGTTGGGCTGAATTTGTAGAAAGATATTGTGTAAATTTGGTTTTGTCATGGAATATCTTGGTTTCACCATGTATGGTAATTGAGAGTTTTGCTGGGTATAGCAGCCTGGACTGGCAGTTGTGTTCTCTTAGGGTCTATATGAGATCTGCCCAGCATCTTCTAGCTTTCATAGTCTCTGGTGAGAAGTCTGGTGAAATTCTGATATGTCTGCTTCTATATGTTACTTGACCTTTTTCCCTTACTGCTTTTAATATTCTTTCCTTGTTTTGTGCATTTGGTGTTTTGACTATTATGTGACAGGAGGAATTTCTTTTCTTGTCCAATCTATCTGGACTTCTGTAGGCTTCATGAAGGTTTATGTTCATCTCTTTAGGTTAGAGTAGGTTTCTTCTATAATTTTGTTGAAGATATTTATTGCCCTTTAAGTTGGGAATCTTTACTCTCTTCTATACCTATTATCCTTAGGTTTGGTCTTCTCATTATGTCTTGAGTTACAAGTTTTTTGCATTTTGTATTTTCTTTGACTGTTGTGTCAATATTTTGTATGGTATCTTCTGCACCTGAGACTCTCTCTTCTATCTCTTGTATTCTGTTGGTGATGCCTACCTCTATGACTCCTGATCTCTTTCTTAGGTTTTCAATCTCCAGAATTGTCTCCCTTTGTGATTTCTTTATTGTTTCTATTTCCATTTTTAGATCCTGGATGGTTTTGTTAATTTCCTTTGCCTGTTTGATTGTGTTTTCCTGTAATTCTTTAAGGGATTTTTATGTTTCCTTTTTAAGGGCTTCTACCTGTTTATCCGTGTTCTCTTGTATTTCTTTAAGGGGGTTATTTATGTCCTGCTTAAAGTTCTGGTATATTGGAGTATCTAAGGCTCGCTGTTGTGGGAGAACTGGGTTCTGATGATGCCATGTAGCCTTGGTTTCTGTTGCTTATCTTCTTGCCCTTGCCTTTCGCCATCTGGTTATCTCTGGTCTTAGCTGGTCTTGCTCTCTCTGACTGCGGCTTTTCTCTCCTGCAAGCCTCTGTATCAGTACTCCTGGGAGACCAGCTCTCTCTGAGAGGAATTTGGGTTTGGAGAGCTGTTGTATAGTGTCAGTTCTGGGGTACAGAGAGAAATCAGAAGGATCCTGTCCCCAGCTGTTTCTTGGTTCCTGTGTCCGGATGGCTCTGTGAGGGTCCAGAAGTGGTGGTCTTGCCTGTGCTTGAAGGTGTGTCAGCACTCCTGGAAGACTAGCTCTCTCCTGGGACTATTTGGGTATGGAGCCCTGTGGCACAGGCTCAGGACCCTGGCTGCAGATGGAAATTGGAAGGCTCCTGTCCCAGGCTGCTACTAGGTACCTTTGACCTGAGGGTTCTGGAAGGGTTCTTCTGAGCAGAAGTGCTGGTTTTACCTCTGCTCACAGGCTTGTACACACTCCTGGGAGGCTAGCTCTCTCCTGGCACTATTTGGGTATGGAGCCCTGTCTGGTTTATCTCTTTTAATAGATTTTTGTTTTATTGTTCTGCTCTTGGGACAAGATAAAGGTAAGGATTTTGAGAAATAAGCAAATCAGAGGGACAAAAACCAGGGCCTGAGAGTTCAAGACTATATAAGTCCAAAGGGCTTGTGTAATTAGGGCGCAGAGGCATGGTGATTGAAATATATTTTTTTCCTGAGTGCAATATGCATTAAAATTAAATGAGCCATTTTCTCCTTTGTCTGTTTCAGTTGCCTTCAAATGTATCTGAGCAGTGACCCAGTGTCCCAGTTACCTTGTTTTTGAAGGCATTTTCCAGGGACTTTGCTTTCCAACACTTGACTATGTTAGTCATGCTAACACAGAACCGTCAGACCATGTGCACAGAAATAATCCTGGGCCCCAAGATCCATAGGTTCAAAATGTCCCTGGATTCCTCTTTTAAAATTTGTTTTTAATTCGTATGCACATGTATTTGCATGTAGGTATGTGCATTAATAAATCTCTGGTTTCTGTAAGTCAAGCTTGCAGATAAAATGTAGCAATCTAGAGAAGACTTTTCATGAATTTCTTTTCTTGGCAATCAGTAACTCAATACTATTATATGAAATGAAAATTTACAGTATTTTAAAGATCTTGCCCATTAACTATGAAATGAATACCACATGTTTCCACAACACCAAATTGATGTATTTTGTATTGTATCAGTTGTATTAAGTACATACACTGATTCAGGGAACTTGTTTATTGCAGACTCCCACGTCCCTTTAAAATATTTTTACATATCTGATTTTTAGATTATGTGGGAAGTCTCAAGCAAAAGAGAGAAGCTGTACATAATTAGCCAACTATCCAGTGATGATAAAATAGATTTCGCACATTTTTTAAATTACTTGTGAAATTTGGGACCACATGTGTGAAGATTCAGGGGTGTGTCATTTCGTGGACCTGTAGCAGTTTGACAAGGTTGGGTTACAAGGACAGTAGGGAGTGTGAGCTTCAGAAGAGAAATAACAATGTCTGTTTCTACCCTGAGTCTCTTTGTCTGGCTGCAGTAGGAAAGGATGCATCTAGTCCTGCAGTGACTTGATGTGCCAGGGTGAATTGGTACCCAGGGGAGACTTTCTCCTTCTCAGAGGAGAAGGGGAAGGAGGTGGAGAGAGGGGCTCTGTGAGGGGTGAACCAGAAGGAAGGGGGTCTGTGATCTGTATTTAAAGTGAATAAATAAATAAATAAATACATACATACATACATATATACATACATACATACATAAATGAATGAAAAATGTATGTTTCATTGTTACTTTTTGGAGATGTCACATGTGTTAATTTATTTAGTTTGTGTAATAGTTTTCTTGTGACAGTTCAGGGAGCTATGACATAGAGAAATTCAAGTACCCCACTTGTCATGTTTAATAACAGAGTTTTGGTTTATAGTGTCAGTACCCAGAAAATGCCTTTAAAATGGCAGTAGAGTATTTTTCTTTCATTGAAAAAAATCTGAAAAATTCTTCTAAGGCCCATAAAAGAAGACCTAGATAAATATTGCAACTAACAAGTCACTTATAAATAAAGCCTTCCTGTAATGTTAATTTCCCCCAATTAATCTACAAATTCAGTTAAATCCGGATCAAAATTCCTTCATGGTGTTAAATATCATGTTATAAGGCTATTATTGTGTTGAATTAGACTCATCTGGAAGATAATTTTCATTTGGAAGGTAAAATTTCCAAGTCTTTCCTGAAAAGGTTTTCAGAAGAGATTCACATGGTGCCTACCATTGACTTCATAATTGAAGCAACGTGGTGATAATTCAGGAACAGATAAAGACACATTGAGATAGCATGAAGGTTCAAAAATAAGGCCCTGTACTGCTTCTTAATGGTATTTGGGGATAAATGAATGAATTTTTAAAGAATGGTCTTGTACCATTGTATTTTCCAGTTTTGAGGTAAATAGGATTGAAGAGTTATAAAACATTTTTTAATGAAAACTTAAATTTTACTATGAAAATATTACAATTAAATAGCATGCCTTTTCTTTTTAAAAATTAAATTCTATTTATTTATTTATTTATTTATTTATTTATTTATTTATTTATTTATTTATTTATTTGTGTGTGTGTGTGTGTGTGTGTGTGCCCTCATGTGCACAATGCTACATTTATGGAGGTCAAAGGTTCTATTTCAGGAGTTGGTTTTCTCCCTCTTCTATGTGTGTCCTAGGGACTGAACTCAAGTCTTCATCCTTAGCAATACTACCTTGACTCAACCGAGACATCTTACCCTGGGACAAGTGTAGTATTTTTAATATAACTTCAAAATGTCCTCTAAGAATATTCATATTTCAAAATCCGTAAAGGAAAAATTACTGAATTTTAATGCACAAAGAGACACAAATTATACATGCAATCAAGAATGTCGTGAGCATTATGCTTTGCAGCTGAAAATATTGCTAATTAGGATATCAGCAAACATGTTTTCAGTGGGTGCTCTGGAAATTCATACTGAAATCATATGATGTCATATAACCTACCCTCTCATCCTTCTCAATGCAAAACTAAAATAATCTCTCTCTCTCTCCTCCTTCCTCTCCTCAGCTGGTAGCTTCTCACCTCATTGACAAAGCAGAACGAATAAAGTGGCTCAGTCATCCTTGTCCTCCCTCTAACTCAGTGCCCAGTCCACCTCATCCACTCTTGAACATTTCCTTTGTTACTGTGAGGTCAATGCCAAGGCTCACTTCTGCTGCTTTCTTCTCTATGAATAGGGTCATATTGCCTATTGTGTCTACAATGTTATGTCTTCTTTGTCATTACTTTAAACTCTGCTTGGCTCACTGCCATCACCGTACCACTCAGAAGAACATCTTCCATAATCCCCAAATTAAGTATCAGCTGTAGATCTTCCTGAAATCACTACTCCTATTTCTCTGTTCTTTAGAACAAATGCCTCGCCCCCAAGAAGATTTGATGTGCTTCTCTCCCCTACCATGCTCTCTAGGGATAAGCTCATTCAGAAGCCTGTCTCTCTAGAGGAAAGCCTCTTTTCTCAAAGTGAATGGAAATGGTTTCTGTGTTTGCAATATCACAATTTCTTTTAAGTTCTCATCTCTATCAAATCTCCTTCTCTCTTAATCTCTGAGTCTGACATTGTTGAATTCCCACCATCTTCTACTCGTCAAGGCCTCAAGGATAACATCAGCCCACAGAGTACATGGAGATTACAGGTCTGTGAGAGGAGATTTTACAGTAACAGTTAATTTTATGCAATATTTCCTGCACACCAACCATGATCTAAGCCTCAGTCTTGGACACGGGGACCTTATATTTTTTCAGTGTTCCTTCCATCCTGCTGTTTACTACTCCTCCCGAAAACTCTACTCCTTTTTTTACCCATAGACTTGGTCCAATAAACTCAAAGAGATAATCTACCAGGTGTTTTTTTGTTGTTGTTGTTGTTTCGTTTTTTGTTTTATAACATTATGTACTGGCTGATTTTATGTGTCAATTTAACACAAGCTAGAGCCATCACAAAGAAAGGATTCATAGTTGAAGAATTGCCTCCATGAGATCTATCTGGAAACATTTTCTCAATTAGTGATCATTTATAGTAGGTGGTGCCATCTCTGGGCTGGTAGTCCTAGGTTCTATGAAAAGGCAGACTGAGCAAACCATGTAAAGCAAGACAGTAAGCAGCACCCTTCCATGGCCTCTGCATCAGCTCCTACATCCAAGTTCCTGCCCTGTTTGAGTTTCTATTTTGACTTCCTTTGGTGATAAACAGCAATATGGAAGTATAAGCTAAATAAATCCTCCCCCCCCCCAACTTGTCTTTCGGTCATGGTTTTTGTCACAGCAAGAAAAACCCAAGACAGATTATCAACAATTTCTTCAAGAAAAAAATCCCAAGTAATAATAAATACCACAAATGCATATGTAATTAAAGAAATGGTGATTGAAGCAATGGCCAACAACATTCTTTTGTGACAACTGTTTGTAGGGACAGAGACGATTCTAAAATGCTGATGACAATGTGAATGTAATTGAGCATAATTTGATGTTATAACAAAAATTTAATATCTTTTGTCCCACAAATTTTCCTCCTGTGAATCTAAAATTTAAAACTTAGTGCTCTTTCCATAGCACTCTTTTGTCTAGTCAAAAAAAAAAAAACCCAACAAAAATAGAAATAATAAAAATATTTATTATGAGAAATGGTAGCTGATTTTAGATGAGAAGAGAAATAATATATAAATAAGGTGAAGTTTTTTTGGTTTTTTTTTTTTTTTTTTGGTTTTTCGAGACAGGGTTTCTCTGTGTAGCCCTGGCTGTCCTAGAACTCACTCTGTAGACCAGACTGGCCTCGAACTCAGAAATCCACCTGCCTTTGCCTCCCAAGTGCTGGGATTAAAGGCGTGCACCACCACTGCCCGGCATAAGGTGAAGTTTTACTTCGCATAATTATACATTGTATTTGTTTAGGCAATCATAAAATATATATTGATATTTAATAACACATTAATTAGAAATTATTTTGTGGGTAAGAACTATATATGGTCTAGGAAGCCCATTAAATGACTCTGAGTAAAAGAGAGATTTCTTTTAGTATAATAATTCTCAAATATAGCATCTTGAAATAATTTGTTGTATTTCACAATTATGTGGGTTGTAGCTCAAAACAGTACATTCCTTTTTCTTTTATTCATGTTGCACTGACCAAGGTTGCACAGGACACTACGGTAGAAGGTTGTACACAAGTGGGTAGGCTGGTATTCAGAGTTCAAGGTAGTGTTATTCACAAGTCTGGCAACTGATGGGAGAGATTGGAAGGCTGTCTTTTCCAATGGCTGGTGACAGCATGTCCTTTGCAAATGGTGGTCACAAGATAGTTGGACTTACATGGTGGTTGGATTCTAAGGAAACAAGGAACTAGGATTAAGGAAGTGGAGGTGTCTAGTGCTTTAAGGTTTAGGCTCAGATTTGATAATGTTGTATTTGCCATATCTCAGCAGGAATAGCATTCATATGCATTCAAAATCATGTCATAGTTTCAAGCTCTCAATATGAAAGGCTCAAAAGTCTCAGGCTCATTAACAGTGTTTAAAGGAACTGCATGCATCAGTCCTGAATAACTACCCCTTGTTCACTATATTGTACAGCTTTCTTTCATAGGCTGGTAGGAACCAGAAAGATAGCTCAGTTGGTAAAACCATTTACTTCTAACCCTGATGAAGCCACCTATGGATCTCAAATGGTAGAAGAAGAGTGCTGACTCCCAAAACTTATGTAACTTCAACAAGTGTGCTGTAGCATGCATGCATGCATGCGATTCTCTCTCTCTCTCTCTCTCTCTCTCTCTCTCTCTCTCTCTCTCTGATGTATGTATGTATGTATGTATGTATGTATGTATGTATGTATGTATGTATTATTTTTTACTGACCACAGTCATTACCATTCTTATGTGGAATAAAAAGGTGTGTTTATCTTTATATAACTGAACAATCCAATAAGAACCTGTAGTCTACCTCGAAACTGAAGAAAGAGATAGGCAGTGGCCAAGTTCAAAGACACTAGTGAAAGCTTCAGGATACTGAGAGGGAAAGATTTTGAGTTGTTCTGTTTACTTTCTCTTTAGTTGGGTGTAGGGAGATAGGTGTTAAGAGAATTGCTTTGTGCAAGGAAGGACACATATTATTAAAATAGACTTGAGAGAAGTTTGGGAGGTGAGTGTTCTATGGGCTCAAGCCATTCAACTGAAGATAGACAATCTGGTTGTTTCCGATTTTGTATTCTTATAGTCTTTGTATATCTCCCTGTGATATTCCGAGTAGGGATTCTGTAGATCATGTGCACCTAGAAACAGACTCATGTGTTTAGAATAACAAGCAAAATGCTCATTTTAGTCTGCCTTAGAAAGGAAACCATTTATTCTTTTAATTTAAAATAATAGTCTTGGAGGAGGTTTGAGATGCAGGGTTTCTTTATGAAGGCACCCATCCTCCTCACACTGACAGCAGTGCATCTGCCTCATCTGCAGGTATGATATTCAAACATAATTCTGTAGAGAAGAGGAGAGAAGGCTAAATGTTTCAAAAGTCAGTCTTAGAAATCATAATTTTCCTTCTGAATCTCTGTTGATCTCCCTAACATGTGAGTGTACTGGAGACAGAGTGGTTGAGCAAATAAAATGAAGACTCTTTTGGAAATGACAAGGTTGGGGAAAATATGTGAGCAGGCAGTGTTCACAGCCCCAATTATGTCTGTCATCAGCTTTACTGAGTGGTTGCTAATATGTTCACCAAAGTGCCTATTGCCTAAACTTTTGGTAACATAGATATACTTGGTTATTGCCAGTCTCTGGAGTATGGAGTCTCACCACTGATGGACTTTTCTTGGTTACTTTGCATGTCTCTTGATGTTCTGTTTCCCCTTTTTATGAGTTGTCTCTGATCACTTTCTATGTATACACTAATTCTGATTGTTTAGAATCCTTTCTTTGTTTCTTTCTTTTGTATGACACTAATATTTAATATGGATATCTTCTCTCAATATGCTATTTTTAAGGATTTATTTTTTTAATTGTGTTTGTGTGTGCGCTCACACACACACACTCACATGCATATATGTGCATTCATATGCATGTATGCTGGGAGTGTGCTTGGGTCTGTGAATATGAGTGTCTGCAGAAGCCAAAAGAGGCCATTAGATCCTCTAGAGCTGGAGTTACGGGTAGTTGTGAGCTCCTCAATGTTAGTGCTAGGAAACAAATCTGGAGCATTTGTAAGAGCAATATGTGCTCTTAACCAGTGAGCCATCTCTCTAGTCCCTGTTATCTGTCTTATAACGTTGTTTTTATGACTGTATCCTGGTATATGTCTTTAAACCTTGTTTATATACTTATCTCCTGATAATCTGCATTTTAACTTTGTTCATATGAATGGCACATTCCTAAGTTGTTAGTGAATGATTTTGAGGAAATCCAAATGGGTAATAGGACCTTTCTAGAGCATTATAAGACTTAGGAATAGCAAGGTTTAAGTTTTGGGGTATAAAGCAATTCTGGGTGCAGCAAAGGGATGGGGAAGCTGTAAAGGAAAGAAAGGGTTGTGAGCTGTTGTAGGGTGTCTGTGTTGCTAAGCACCTGTTAGAGTTCACTTCCTGTTGAGGTATGCATTGCTGCTTTTAAGCTCTTTGCTCTAATCTTGTACATAGAGTGCTTAGGATGTGAGTAGAGTATGATTATTATATCCCAGATGTGTAGGGAAGCCAAGACAAAGTAACAAAGGATCAAACACAGGATCCCAGAGTGAAGCTCTGAAACTATGTCCCATCTCTATATCTTTTCTTACCTTTGCTGTTATAATGGCAAGATATAGGAGGAAATCCCTGTTACATTCATTGAAGTGATTCAAAGAATGAATTTAGTCATTTTTGTCTTCAATTCTTGCTTCTAGATTTAAACATATCAATGAACGCATGTGAATTCCAAAGTCTTTGTTGTTTAGGAATCTTCTTCCCACCTCCTAACCCTCCATCCCCCTTCCCTCTTTGTGTGCTGCTTTTCCTCCATTCTTCATATGATTAACATTCCCCATAGATTTTCAATATTAAATGCAATGATCATTCCTTTTCTAATATAAACACGATATTAGCAAGACTAGAGTCGGCAACCATTAAACATACAAATTCTAATTTTAAAACAACATTAAAAATTTAATTGTATTTGTTTACATGTTAGTTTTACTATCTATCCATCCATCTATCTATCTATCTATCTATCTATCTATCTATCTATCTATCTATCTATCTATCTATCTATCTATCATCTCTCTCCATGTGTATTCATTTGTACATATGCCTTGGCACACAGGTAGAGGTCAAAAGATAACATGTAGGAGTTGGTTCTTTCCTATCTCCCATGTGAGTTTCCAACAAACAACTATCATTATCCACTGAGTGATTTCTCAGACCAACGAATGCCTTGTTTTAAAATACTTTCTGCTCCTTAATCCATAGGAATTCTGATTTACTTGGATTAGAGTTTATAAAGTATTAAGCCTTTGGCTTTCTGATGTCTCCTTTAGACAGCCCCTTCTCTCCAGATGATAAAAGAATCTTGGGGATTTTTTTGTTTGTTTGTTTACTTGTTTTTGTTTTTGTTTTTTACCATTGTCATCCTTAATTTTAGAAAATCTTGTTACTTTTCAGTTCTCAAAAATAAAAATTACCATGCACAATGACAATTGGAAGTAATGAATAGGAGGTGGCTCATTTTCATCCTGGAGAGGCAGAACATGCAAAGACAGCAGAAGTCAAAGGGCCAAGTATACTCCTTGTGCTTGATTCTTCAGCATCCATCCCATCTGCCTGAAGTCACATTTCCAGCAGCTCCCTGCTCTTCACTCATATTCAGTTTCAGTGAAAAATGTCACATGTGCTAAAGAGACAAAAAAACTATTTTTACATGCTACTTTTGTGGTATATCTGACATATTTCTCAGTAGGTCATATCCACTGGTATATATTCATACTGATTTCTGCCCTATTTCCTGATTCTGACACTAAAGTACATTTTCAAATTAGCTAGGTGAGAACGACTTTGTCAGGGAGATTTGTACTAAAATCCTTCCCTTGGGATAAGATAAACAAAAATAAGGGATAATGAGGCCTAATTACATTTTGTTGGTAACGGTGGTAACACCTTCCATCATTGTCAAAATAGCCCTGTTGTTAGAAGGGATGTGTGACTTCCCTGAGTCTGCTTGTTTCAGTTGTCCTTTTCTCTAAATAGATTTTACATTCTGTAAAGAACAATGATTATGGTTCTTATTATATTTTATACTGTTTTCTTCCATCTGCTGTTCTCTCCAGCAAGCATAATTACCTGGCTCAGTTCTGTAACTCACACCTTTTATCCTTATCCTTACATCTGAGAGCAACTAGAGCTCGTCAAGAGTTGACAAGTAATTATTCCCAGAGCGTTGCTATAAACAGTCAACCAGAATGTTCCTCTTCATATTTTGGTGAGTTACTGCCATATTATAACTGAAGAAATTCAATAAAAATGCAGTTCTATGATTAAAGCTTAACACACAAAAAAAGCTGCAAAAATCCTGAAATAACTCAGTTTGTGCTGAAAATTTGTGAAGCCATTCATGAGAAGTTGGTGCTGTCCAAGGTGCTGGTGAGACTGCAGCTTGTCTAGTGCTAGTCTACTCTGGGAGTAAAGAGACTGAAATAGTCTGTAAGAAATGTAACCTTGGAAGAACAAAGTAATTAATCTATGTGCAGAGTCTCTGAAGTGTTTTCACCAACCTTTCACATTTAACTGTATAAACAGGTATTTCAACTAGTTTCAACACACATAGATGTCAACATGGGCTTGTGTACTGGTTCATTTTTGTACTCTTTGTAAACTAGCTTTTAAAGCAGATTTTGAAAGTCTGTTATATTCCCTGTGAAGTAATACTTCCTCTAAGAAGGTCTCTTTCCTTGTTACTACTTATTCATTTCCATCATCCATAATTTTAGGCCTTTATCTGTCTATGTCAACTTCTCTTCATTCAATTGCTCTCCATCTTTATCCATGGTATCTTGTATCTGTGTTATCACACAAATGGAAATGTGTCTTCTGAAGTGAAAATCTTTTCAGGGGAATGAACACATCACCCTAAAGCCCTTTCCATTTGTATAGTGGTAAGCCTTAGACACAGGAATGAATGCGCCTTCCTCTACTGAAAATTCTACAGGACCTTCTGGACAATGAGGCTCTGACAGGGCCTGGGAACAGGCACAAGTAATAACAGCCTTTGACCAATGCCATGTAAGCAGAATCCACGAACTGGTACGTGAATACTTTCTGATACCCACTGGTTCAGGTTACAGTTTCTTGTAATTACCTTAATCATATTCAATACAACACTGCAGTAAAATCTAGACACAAGACCATGAAATGCTCTAGTCTTTAAATACATACTTTCTACAAAGAATAAGTCCAAAGCCCAGTGACAGTCAGGGTTATGTGTAGGAACCTTTGTCTCTGAACTCCAAACCAACAACCCTTCAGTTTAAATTTAACGTTTACTCTTCTTCCCTTCCTCCTTCTCTCCCCTTCTCCCCCCTCTTTCATACAGTATTTTATAATGTTGCCCTGGTTTGTCTGTAACTCATGATCCTCCTGCCTCCGTAGTCTAAGTGCTGGAATCACAGGCATTTGCCATCTTAAAACATGTCATCTCTAAACACAAGATTCTCCTATCTAGAACTTATGGGGGACATGAAGTTTTCTTTCATATCTTAAAATGATAATGATTTGAAGGAATCACTAAGCATTCAACCCTAATCCTTTCCCTATTTCTTCTATCATAATATGGTCTGCTTTCTATGAGAATTTTGTAATTCGAGTTTAGCTTGTAGACTTAACACTTCACCAACTAAGCAGAAAATGGAAGTGGAAGAAACATTGATGAAGAAAAAGGAGCCCTCCTATTTAACAAAAGCAATCAGTGCATCCCCTGAAGAGCAGATGGCTAGCCCAAAAACTCTACACACCCCACAGACATCTGAGTGCAGCCTGTTAACTGGCAAGCTTCTTCTAGTAGGAAGCTAAATACTGTCTTTGTTTTTAATTTTCTTCTATACTTCACAATGCCTACCTTATGCTTGATTGTACTTAAGAGGGAAGTTAGTTCCTTAGAGACAAATTCCACTGTTCCCAACCCTAAGTGTGGGTGGGTGGGGAAGTACAGATTTTGGAAAAATCAAGATAGAGCACTTTATTTCTCTAGCTATTGGCAAAAATGTTCAGGCACAGTGATTTCTTTTGAATGAGTCATACCTGGTGAGAAGTTGCTGGGGGAGTAAACAGTCAAATCATGGATCTTTACTGTCAGAAAAATGTAAAGTATCAGCATAGTAAGTTCTTCAAAGGCTAAGGTATAGATGGCCCCAGTGAGACTTAAGAGAGTAAGGGTAGGATGTCACAGTTGCTGAGACCTAGGTTTTCATGGGGGTCAGATGACTTCCAGCAGCGACCTCCTGCCCAATACTTTCAGAGCACGGTTCCTTCACCTCTTTCAGGTTTCACATGACAGATACACTCTCACTCCCCTGTTTAAAGATAAGTTCATTGCAAATGAACCTGAGAATAAGAAAAGAGGAAAATGTCATGTACACCACAACTTCCATCCATCTGGACAGGAACACATAAGTCACTGCTGTCCAGACACTGAGGTTGAACAGGCTGGTGTGTCAGTGATAACACAGCTACTTTAGCTCTTCGAAACTCAACTCTTCTTACCCTCTGCCAATTTCAGGAGTGCTGATGAATACCTGACTTTTATCCTTTCTCTGACTGTTTTTATGAATGTTGTGTACTTTTATTTCATATGTTTGTGTTTGTCTGCATGCATGTATATGACATATATCCCCACAAGTGCTAAAAGAAGTGCTGGATCCTGAGAGTCCTCTGTAAGAGGAATAAGTGCTCTTACCCATGCTTCATCTCTTTTCTAGTTCTTGAATACAAAATTTGACTTTCTTTTATTATTCTTGTACTGCCATTTCTGTTTCTCAAATGTCTTTACCATTTGTAATGCACTTCTGCAGTTCTTTTCTTGTCAGCATTAATCCATTTCTAAGGATGGCAACCTTATAATCAGATACTTTCCATCAAGAACCACCACTGTTGCATGGGGAAGTAACCTTCCAACAGATGAATTAGGGGGACACTGGAACCACAGAATCAATGAAAAACAGTTCCCCTCCCCCCACAAGGAAACTAAGTTATCTTTCTGCCTGTCTCTAATTCCTGCCACAGGTTAGTGTTCAAACTGCAGCACCCACCCACCTCAGTCATGAAGTCAATGTTAGAGACAAAGCAGGGTAGTGTAGCATTCACTGGACAGAATCCCAAGGAGAGACGGCACAGGGCTCAATATGTGAGGAGCCTGGAGTGGACCTGCTTGTATATTCAACTGATGACTTATTAGTGCACAAGTGTGCGGAGATTGTCCAAAGTTGGCAAAAGAAACAGTAAAAGATTAGAAGCAACAGTGCTCAGTGCTCAAGCATTCTTGGGAATACTTACATTCCCTGTCTGCCTGTCTTCTGTGTACTATCATATTCTCTCCATCCCTACCCCCTCTCTCCTATACATGCTGTAATAAGCATGACACCTGATGGTGGTTTTAGATTTCCATGTTGAGCATATTTTCATGTTCCTGTACATTTTCATATATTCTTTGGGAAAGTGTCTACAATATCTCTTAATGTTCTCATTTTTCTTTTTGCTTATAACATACAAGTATTGGCTCTTTGATCCGTGATTAAAATGATTTGTTAGGATGGCCAGTTATCCCTCCTTATTGAAACAGTTAAGAAAACACTATTTCAATATTCCTGAGAGAATACAACTATAACCAAAAGCTGGAAGGACAGAGAAACATAAACTTGTACCACATTTACATTCTGTCATCTAGTTTGGATAATGCTAGCAGAAAGGTCTTGCAGTGTGAGCCTTGACCACATGCCCTGGTACACCTCATTAGTCCATCATGTGTGCCATTGCAGTACTATAGATGTCCTCAAACTTGTGCAGTACCTTCTGAGGTTAGAGAAAGGGAAAGTTCTGAGCAGGTCTGGGCTATGGCAGGTTCAATGTTATTGGAAGTGTTTTTTTCTGGATTGTGGTTCTGAACAAGCTTTCATGAAAATTTTAGAAGACTATGTTTTTAGAATAGGAGCAAGTATATAGTATAGTTTCAAGAAATAGTCCTTAGCTCCTTATGCATTTTAGCCATTGTCTTAATTAGTGCTTTTATTGCTCTGATAAAATACCATGATCAGAAGCAGATTGGGGAAGAAAAGGGTTTATTTAGCTTACATTTCCACAATACAATGTGAAGGGCTGCAGCAGGACTGACCACAGTAAATACAGGCCCAAGCACGGCAAACATTGGGAAGAAGGTCTTGCTCTCTCCTGTTCCTACTCCCATTCTCTCTCCCTTTCTAAATAGTTAGATTACATCCCTAAAGCTAATCATCAAGGTCTATTCACTTATTTGGCCAGTTTTTTATGCTTGACTTATTCTTGAGGTTGATCGCCAAGGTCCATTTATCAAAACATCGTCTCAAGCAAACAAAATTCATTGTTTTGACCTATGTACTAAAGTACATGACCAGAATTTACCAACTCATCCTGGCTCATTCTAACACAGACCTTCCCTTTTTCATCTCTTAGAATTCATACTTGCAAAGCTATTTGCTGCTGTTTCTGCCCAATTCAGATTCAGCCACCTTGTCTCTTTGCCTTGCTTAATAAAGAAACTCTTTGTGTTTGATTTGTACTTGGAAATTGGTGTTTGGGTGTGGTCTGAACCTAGTCCAGGGTCCAGAGGGGAGCACCTTGTAGTACATGGATCCCTTCACAGTCCAGCACTGAGGGAAGTCAGGGCAGACGCAAAATAGGGCAGGAGACATGAGGCAGGAACTGATGCAAAGGGCATGGAGGAGTGCTAGTTACTGGCTTCCTGCCATGTGACTTGCTTACCCTGCCAGCCCAGGGATGACATCACCCTCAGTAAGCTGGTCCTTCCTATTTCAATTGTCAATCAAGAAAATGCCCTATCAGTTTGCCCACAGGCCAACCAGGTGAAACATTTTTTCTTTCTTTTTAAAGTTAACTTATTATTATTTTTACTTATTCACTTTACATCCTGCTCACTGCCCCCTTCCAGTCACCCCCTCCCATAATCCTTCCTCCATTCTCCTCCCTCTCTCCTCTGAGCAGGTGGGCGGCCCCCTGGGTATCCCTTAACACTGGCACATCAAGTCTCTTTGAGGCTAGGCTTTCCACTGAGGCCAGACAAAGCAACCCAGCTAGAACATATCCCACATACAGGCAACAGCTTTTGGGATAGCCCCTGCTCCAGTTTGGGACCCGCATGAAGACCAAGCTACACATCTGTTACATATGTGTGGGGAAGCCTAGGTCTAGCCAATGTATGTTCTTTGGTTGGTGGTTCAGTCTCTGAGAGCCCCAAGGGTCCAGGTTGACTGATTCTGTTGGCCTTCCTGTGGAGGTCCCATGTTTTTAGGGGTTGCAATCCTTCCTCCTATTCTTCCATAAGAGAACCCCAAACTCCATTCACTGTTTGGCTGTGGGTATATGCCTCTGTCTGAGTCAGCTGGTGGGTGTGCTCTTTCAGAGGACAGCCATGCTAGACTCCTGTCTGCAAGCATAACAGAGTATCAGGGATTAGTGCTTGCCCATGGGGTGAGTCGCAAGCTGGGCCGGTTATTGGTTGACCATTCCCTCAGCCTTGGCTCCATCCTCAATCCCTGAATTTCTTATAGACAGGGTAAGTTTTGGGTTGAAAGTTTTGTGAATGGGTTGGTGTCCAAAGCGCTCCACCGGCGTCCTGCCTGGCCATAGGAGGCAGCCTCCCCAGGCTCCATATTCCCAATGCTGTGAGTCACAGCTAAGGGCATCCCTTATTGATTCTTGGGCACCTCCTCTATCCCATGGCTCTATTTCTTCTTGGAAATGCCACCTACTCACCAGATTTCCTTTCATCACCTCAGGGTGATCTGGTCATCCCCCCTGCTCCTTCCCACACCCAAACCCAAACCTCCTTCAACTCCCTTCCTGATCCTTTCCTCCACCCAGTTCCCTCCCTCCATCTGCCTTCCATGACCATTCCATTCCCCTTCCAAGTAATCCCCCTTCCATCCTTGCTTGTGCCCTCCTTCCTGTCCAGCTTCCTTGGGTCTGTGGAGTGTAGCACGGGTATCCTATATTTTATGGTTAATATCTACTTATAAGTGAATACATACTGTGCATGTCCTTTTGGGACTGGGTTACCTCACTCGGCATGATATTTTCTAGTTACATCCATTTGCCTACAAAAATTGTGAAGTCGTCATTCTTAATAGCTGAGTAGTATTCCATTGTGTAGATGTACATATTCTATATCCATTCTTTCATTGAGAGACATTTGGGTTGTTTCCAACTTCTGGCTATTATAAATAAGGCTGCTATGAACATAGTGGAGAATGTGTCCATCTTATATGTTGGAGCATCTTCTGGGTGTATGCTCAGTGGTGTAGCTGGGTCTTGAGGGAGAAGTATTCCCAGTTTTCTGAGAAACCACCAAATTGATTTCCAAAGTGGTTGTACAGGTTGTACTCCCACCAGCAATGGAGGAATGTTTCCCTTGCTGGTGGAATATTTTCTTATTTGTGGTTCCTGCTCTAGATTGTATGAAACTGACATACGACTACCCAGCACAGTTAATGTTCTTTACTTTTCTTGTTGCTATAACAAAATATTGGACAAAAAGCAATTTAAAGAATAAAGGTTCATTTTTGCTCATTACTTAAGAGGATATAGTCCAGTCCAGCACTGTGATAAAGTCACAGCAGGAGCAGCTGTAGTCAGCTGATCACCATGCATTCAGAATTTGGAGCAGAGAGAAATGAATGCTAGTACATACTATGTTTTCTCCTTTTTTATTTAGCCTAGGGCCTAGCATGTGGGATGGTCCTGCCACCATTTAGAGTAGTCTTTCCTACTTCACTTAACCCAGTTCACAGTCTTCTTCACAGACAAACTCAGAAATTTGTCTCTTGGGTGATTCTAGGCTCTGTCAACTTGACAATGTTAATCATTCAAACCTGGGCCCCTTGGTTTTGGCATTTTGGTAACAAAGTGAGGAATGCTTTTCCCAAGAAACATCAGTGGTTGTGCTGAACCCTGAAGTTAAAGGCGACATCTTCAATATTGAGGGCTGGGATCTAACAGAAATTGGATTAGCATTTTATTAATTGAAGAGTCCCACGCAAATAGAATTCCATCAAATATAAAAAGTCAGCAAGAGAGAAAGGAGATTACAGAACCATGAAGAGAAAAGAATGAAGATTGTGTCCTACACTCCTGTTCTGTTCCTTAGGGTTTAGGAGAAAATATCTTAAACTAATTTCCCTCATCTTCCCTTTTTATTTGTTCTTCTACTGAATTAGAAAATGCCCCTTCACACCATAGCACAGGTGGGCCATAGATACACAGAGCCCCACCTACCACCACACAGTGCAGCAAGGGAGGAAGAAGACAAAGACCTATGGACTGCAATGCTACTCACTGACCTGCCCTCCAGTGCACAGCACAGGTGGGCCTTATCACAAGTTGGAGATGTGACCCAGGGATCAGCCACCACAATGGACAACTATGGGGTGAACAGATGGAAGAGAAAGAGAAGTAGAACAGCTTGAGCATTATGAAGAGAGATGGAACTGGAGACTCAAAGGGAGAGAGGAATAGCCAGTTGTGAGTCCCATGGTGAGGTCCCAGCCAAAGCTGCCACTGAGAGCCATGTTTGGGTCTGTGGCTACTCAGCAGCAGAGGTCATTATCAATGTCTGTGGTTCATATTACCATTAGAGAACTTGGAGATGTCCAGGGTCTGGTAGCCTCAGAGGACCACTTGAATGTCCAAGGGCTGTACAAAACTAACCCCACCCCTCACAAGCAGCAGCACTCTGGAGAACAGTCCCTGTGCCTTGCCCAGGAGCACAGTGAAGCAGGAGAGCAAGAGAGCTAACCCTGCCTCTTGTGGGTAGTGGTATTAAGATGGCCTAGCCAGTGCAGTGCTGGAGAACTTGCACTGTTAGTGTAGATAAGAGAGATCTGGTAGGCTGACCTGCTCAGCTACCACCCAGGCCAAAATCCAAAGGCTTTGAGTTGGCCCATCCCAAAATTTATATAATTTGCAAACAGTCGGCATGCATAAAAGGACCAGTCTTTCTGATCCAAAGCTGCAGGATCTCCATGACACAGGACAATAACAGGATAACTGGGAGGAATCCCTCTGAGGATCCAATATTGATGGTGTCACAGAAGCCAGAGACCTCAAACCAGACCAGTGACTTGTTGCAATAAACATTTGAAAGTGACGATGTATGGGCAGAAGATATACTATGGGACATACTGGGAAGAAGAGTGACAGTGATTGTGTTATATATCAAAGATGCACTGTCTGCTTTGATGTGTTTTTATCCTACTGGCATTCTACTTCCCACTTCTAGATGGTGTCTATATATTCTTGAATAGTCTCCTATATGCATTATTACTAAAGAGCCATTGATCAGTTTCCACTACCAAGACTGTTTGGGCCAAATTGTCCCATTTCCTATCTGAGCAGTCAAGGGAGAACATTTGATGAAGTCGCCCTATAGATCTGCCTTTTTACATCTTTGAATAAGGCACATTATGTTCAATTCATAGCTACTGCAGAACACCATCTGAGAGAGACTCCCCTTCAGCTGCCTAACACTTTGGTCCCCTACTGTCTGGTTTTTCAGAGAACACTGACCTCTGATTATTTTACAGATTGCTCTAACTTCCACTTGGTAGTCTTGGAAGCTATGGAATCTTCTCAACAAATTCTTTCATATTAAGAGATTCAGTTAGGGTTTCCATTTGTAGCCAGGAACCTGAGCTTGTGCCACAAGACTCCACACCCAAATAGAACCGGGAGAAAGCTAGCCTCCCAAGAGTGTGGACAAGCCTGTAAGCAGAGATAAGACCAGCACTTCTGCTCAGAGGGACCCCCTCCAGGAACCCTCAGGACAAAGGGACCAAGGACAGGAGCCTTCCAGTTTATGCCCGTGGCCTGTGCCACAAGGCTCCATACCCAAATAGCACAGGGAAAGAGCTAGCCTCCCAGGAGTGTGGACAGACCTGTGAGCAGGCATAATACCAGTGCCTCTGCTCAGAAGAGCCCTCCCAGTACCCTCAGGACACAGGGAATGAGGAGCAGCCTGGGACAGGAGCCTTCTGGTTTCCATCTCTGGCCAGGGACCTGAGCCTGTGCCAAAAGTCTCCATACACAAATAGTGCCAGGAGAGAGCAGGTCTCCAAGGAGTGCCAACATACCTTCAAGCACAGGCAACATAACCATTTATGTTCAAATTCCTGGCTCAAGAGGGACCCTCGCAGAGCTATCAGGACACAGGAACCAAGGAACAGCTGGGGACAGGATCCTTCTGGTTTCTCTCTGCATTCCAGAGCTAACCCTGCACAACAGCTCTCCAGGCACAAATTCCTCTCAGAGAGAGCTGGTCTCCCAGGAGTACTGACAAAGAGGCTTGCAGGAAAGAAAAGTCACAGTCAGAGAGAGCAAGACCAGCTAAGACCAGAGATAACCAGATGGCTAAAGGCAAGAGCAAAAACATAAGGAACAGAAACCAAGGCTACTTGGCATCATCAGAACTCAGTTCTCCCAACACAGTGGGTCCTGGATATGCCAACACACCAGAAAAGCAAGACTCAGATTTAAAATCACATCTCATGATGATGATAGATGAGTTTAAGAAGGAAACAAATAACTCCCTTAAAGAAATACAAGAGAACACAGGTAAACAGCTAAAAGCCCTTAAAGAGGAAAACAAAAACCCCTTAAAGAATTATAGGAAAACAAAATCAAACAGGCAAATGAATTGAACAAAATCATCCAGGATATAAAAATGGAAATAGAAACGATAAAGAAATCACAAAGAGAGACAACCCTGGAGATTGAAAAGGAAAGAGATCAGGAGTCTTAGATGCAAGCATCATTAAACAGAATATAAGAGATAGAAGAGAGAATCTCAGGAGCAGAAGATATCATAGAAAAAATTGACACAACAGTCAAAGAAAATGCAAAATGCAAAAAGCTCCTAAAGCAAAACATCCAGGAAATCCGGGACACAATGAGAAGACCAAACCTAAAGAATAATAGGTATAGAAGAGAGTGAAGATAACCAACGTAAAGGGCCAGAAAATATCTTCAACAAAATTATAGAAGAAAACTTCCCTAACCTAAAGAGATGAACATAAGCATTCAAGAAGCCTACAGAACTACAAATAGATTGGACCAGAAAAGAAATTCCTCCCATCACATAGGAGTAAAACACCAAATGCACACAACAAAGAAAAAATATTAAAAGCAGTAAGGGAAATAGGTCAAGTAACATATAAAGGCAGACCTAGCAGAATTACGCCAAACATCTCACCAGAGACTATGAAAGCTAGAAGATCCTGTGCACATCTCATACAGACCCTAAGAGAACACAAATGCCAGCCCAGGCTGCTATACCCAGCAAAACTCTCAATTACCATAGATAGTGAAACCAAGATATTCTATGACAAAACCAAATTTACACAACATCTTTCCACCAACCCAGCCCTACAAAGAATAATAGAAAAAGTCAACAAAAGGAGGGAAACTCCACCAAGAAAAAGCGAGAAAGTAATCTTTCAACAAACCCAAAAGAAAATAGCCACAAAATACATAAAAATAACATCCTTAAATAACAGGAAGCAACAATCACTATTCCTTAAAATCTCTTAACATCAATGGACTCATTTCCCCAATAAAAAGACATAGGCTAACAGACTGGATACATAAACAGGAACCAGCATTTTTGCTGCATACAGGAAACGCACCTCAGTGACAAAGACAAACACTACCTCAGAGTAAAGGGCTGGAAAACAATTTTCCAGGCAAATGGTCCCAAGAAACAAGCTGGAGTAGCCATTCTAGTATCGGATAAAAACTGACTTTCAACCAAAAGTAATCAAAAAAGATAAGGAAGGATACTTCATCCCCATAAAAGGAAAAAAGTACCAAGAAGAACTCTCAATTCTGAACATCTATGCTCCAAATACAAGGGCACCCACATTCATAAAAGAAACTTTACTAAAGTTCAAAGCACACAGTGCACCTCATATAATAATAGTAGGAGACTTCAACACCCCACTCTCGTCAATGGACAGATTTAGGAAACACAAATTAAACAGAGACCCAGTGAAACAACAGGCGTTATAGACCAAATGGATTTAACAGAGATCTATAGAACATTCCATCCTAAATCAAAAGAATATACCTTCTTCTCAGCACCTCATGGTACCTTCTCCAATGTTAACCATATAATTGGTCACAAAACAAGCCTCAACAGATATAAGAAGATTAAAACAATCCCATACCTCCTATCAGATCACTACAGATTAAGGCTAGCCTTCAATAGCAACAAAAATAACAGAAAGCCTACATACAGGAGGAAACTGAGCAACGTTCTACTCAATGATAACTTGGTCAAGGAAGAAATAAAGAAAGAAATTAAAGTCTTCCTAGAATTCAATGAAAATGAAAGTACAAGATACCCAAACTTATGGGACACAATGAAAGCAGTGCTAAGAGGAAAACCCATAGCTCTGAATGCCTCCAAAAAGAAACTGGAGAAAGCATACACTAGCAGCTTAACAACACACCTGAAAGCTCTAGAACAAAAAGAAGCTAATACACCCAAAAGGAGTAGACAGCAGGAAATAATCAAAGTCAGGGCTGAAATCAAAGGAGTAGAAACAAAAAGAACTATACAAAGAATCAACAAAACCAGGAGGTGGTAATTTGAGAAAAACAACAAGATAGATAAACCCTTAGCCAGACTAACTAGAGGGCACAGAGACAGTATTCAAATTAACAAAATCAGAAATGAAAAGGGAGATATAACAACAGAAACTAACGAAATTAAAAAAAATCATCAGATCCTACAACAAAAGTCTATACTCAACAAATTGGAAAATCTGGAAGAAATGGACAATTTTCTAGACATATACCAAATACCAAAGTTAAGTCAGGATCAGATAAACCATCTAAACAGTACCATAACTCTAAAGAAATAGAAGCAGTCATTAACGGTCTCCCAACTAAAAAAAGCCCAGGACCAGATGGGTTCAGTGCAGAATTCTATCAGACCTTCAAAGTAGACCTAATACCAATACACTTCAAACTATTCCACAGAATAGAAACAGAAGGAACACTACCCAATTCATTCTATGAAGCCACAGTGACACTGATACCAAAACCTCACAAAGCCCCAACAAAGAAAGAAAACTTTAGACCAATTTCCCTTATTAATATCAATGCAAAATTACACAGTAAAATTCTTGAAAAACGAATCCAAGAATACATCAAAACGATCATTCTCCATGATCAAGTAGGCTTCATCCCAGGGATGCAGGGATGGTTTAATATCTGGAAACCCATCAATGTAATCCACTACATAAACAAACTCAAAGCAAACAACCACATGATCATTTCATTAGATGCTGAAAAAGCATTTGACAGAATTCAGCATCCATTCATGATAAAAGTCTTGGAAAGATCAGGAATTCAAGGCCCATACCTAAACACAGTAAAAGCAATCTACAGCAAACCAGTAGCCAACATCAAACTAAATGGAAAGAATCTTGAAGCAATCCCACTAAAATCAGGGACTAGACAAGCTGCCCTCTCTCCCCCTATCTATTCAATATAGTAATTGAAGTTCTAGCAATTAGACAACAAAAGGCAGTCAAATGGATACAAATTGGAAAGGGAGAAATCAAAATATCACTATTTGCAGATAAAATGATCATATAATTGCGTGACTCCAAAAACTCCACCAGAGAACTCCTACAGCTGATAAACAACTTCAGCAATGTGGCTGGATATAAAATTAACTCAAATAAATCAATAGCCTTCCTATACTCAAAGGATAAACAGGCTGAGAAAGAAATTAGGGAAATGACATGCTTCACAATAGTCACAAACAATATAAACACCAATGGCTTATGCTGTAATATCAAGAATTGACAAATGGGACCTCATAAAATTGCAAAGCTTTTGTAAGGCAAAGGACACTGTCAATAGGACAAAATGGCAACCAACAGATTGGGAAACGATCTTCACCAATCCATCTGATAGAGAGCTAATATCCAATATATACACAGAACTCAAGAATTTAGGCTCCAGAGAACCAAATAACCCTATTAAAAAATGGAAAATAGAGCAAAAAGCAGAATTCTCAACTGAGGAAACTGGAAGGGCCGAGAAGCATCTAAAGAAATGTTCAACATCCTTAGTCATCAGGGAAATGCAAATCAAAACAACCCTGAGATTCCACCTCACAGCAGTCAGAATGGCTAAGATCAAAAACTCAAGTGGCAGCAGATGCTGGTGAGGATATGGAGAAAAAGGAACACTCCTCTATTGCTGGTGGGATTACAAGTTGGTACAACCACTCTGGAAATCAGTTTGGTGGATCCTCAGAAAATTGGACATAGTACTACCTGTGGACCCAGTTATACCACTCCTGGGCATATACCCAGAAGATGTTCCAACATGTAATAAGGACACATGCTCCACTATGTTCATAGCAGCCATATTTATAGCTAGAAGCTGGAAACAACCCAGATGTCCCTCAACATAGGAATGGATACAGAAAATGTGGTACATTTACACAATGGAATATTACTCAGCTATTAAAAACAATGACTTCATGAAATTGGCAGACAAATGGAAGGAACTTGAAAATATCATCCTGAGTGAGTCAACTCAGTCACAAAAGAACAAATATGGTATGTACTCACTGATAAGTGGATATTAGCCCAAAAGTTTGGAATACCCACGATTCAGTTCACAGACTACATAAAACCTAAGAAGAAGGAAGACCAAAATGTGGATGCTTCAGTGTTTCTTAGAACAAAATACTCACAGGGGTAAATATTGAGACAAAGTGTAGAGCACAGACTGAAGGAAAGGTCATCCAAAGACTGTTCCACCTGGTGTTACATCTCATATATAGCCACCAAACCTGGAAGTTCTTGTGGATGCTGGGAAGTGCTTGCTGATGGAAGCATGATAAGCTGTTTCCAGAGAGGCTCAGGCAGAGCCTGACAAATACAGAGGTAGATGCTCACAGCCAACCATTGGACTGAGCATGAGGTCCCAGATGGAGGAGTTGGAGAAAGGACTGAAGGAGCTGAGGGGATTTGCATCCCTGTGGAGGGAGTAACAGTGTCAACTGACCAAACCCCCCGGAGCTCTCAGAGACTGGACCACCAACCAGAGAATACACATGGAGGGACCCATGGTGCTAGCCTCTTATGTGGCCATCTTAGGATGGCCGTGTTGGCTATCAGTGGGAGGAAAGACCCTTGGGCCTGATGGTGTTAGATGCCCCAGTGTAGTGGAATGCTAGGGAGGGAAGATGGGAGTGGGTGGGTTGGTTGGGGAGCACCTTCATAGAGGCTGGGGGAGAGGGAATGGAATAGGGAGTTTCCAAAGGGGAAAACATTTGAAATGTATATAAAGTATATATCCAAAAATAAAAATTAAAAACAAACAAAAAAAAAAAAAAAGAAAGAAAAAAAGAGATTCAGATATCTTTGTAACCATTATACTGATTTGTATAGTATGCAGTTTTTTATGGTTGTGCATTCAAATGCCTTAAGGAAAATAAGATGTAATTGGGCTGACCAGTAAGAAAGGCCCCTGAAGTGGAAACTTAAGGGTTCTTTAGAAAGTTGTTTGGATGGTGTTTTGCTGGAGCAAACATTTGAAGAAGCGTTTAGCCGAAATGGACCCAGGTGAAAGGATGTTCTGCTAAAGCAAGGACACAAAAGGACATGAGATGAAGGATTCTTTGCTAACAACACACATGTATTGGTCTGCCTTACATTGTGTGGTTGAGCTGCACTTGTCAGGGTTCTATAGACAGAAATGTACCAAAAAACTTGGTGATGTGCTGCAGCTTTTTTGGCACTTCCTCGGACTCTGGCTGATTTGTAGAGTGATGTCAGCTGAGACAGATGCACATGTTAAGGCAAGACCTGTGGAGGACATGGTGTTTAGAGGGATACCAGTAGAATTCCTCGATGGACAGTGATGGAGGCTTAGCTAGGCTTGCTTGCATAGCTAAGCACTTGTTGGACTTGAGTCTTCTCTGAGAGGCACAGCCAAGAACTTTTCCTGACATTTCTCCCTGGTTCCTCCTGCTGACTTGTGCTGAGGCTGAGGCCTGGCTGTTCCTGATAGGTGGTGCCACTACTGCTAATTTGTGTTTGCTATCTGAACTCTACTGAACTGGACTGCTGGTGTATCCATGAAGTATTTGCGAGTGGCTCTAGCTGTCACTGCTGACCTGTGAACTGACTATTTTCAGACAACATAGATGGGAGTTGCTCCAAAAGAACTTTCTAAACAGGTTCACCCCTCCCAACCTCGTATCCTTTCTTTCCCACTGCCTCTGGTGGATGGCGGGCTAAAAGGGAGGTTAAACTGCTTAAGAACCAGCATTAAAAATAGGATTTGAAAAATTAAAGTTACAGGCCTCTGTTAGGTACAAATCCTATGCTGTTCCAGCCTTCGGATCACTTGTCCACATAAACATTTCGTGTTCTGGTGTAAGATCCAATTTAGTTCAGTCTATTTCTTTGGAAGTTATGCCCTTCAAGCATAAGGGCATATCAGGACTTAGAAGAGGAAAAGGCTGTAACTTGAAGCAAGGGTCCTTCATTGGGCTGTTGTAGACTTCTCAGAATCAGGTATATAAGAGGATTGTATTTTGTATGGACTAATGGGGCAAAACAGGAAGTCCCAAAGATCTTCTTTCTCTTCCCAGTGAGTTCCAGATGCTATAAACTCTTCATGAAGTGACTCCTGAGAGCATCTACCAACAACCTCTGGGAGAATCACAGCTAAAGCTCAGTTCCACTATTTGCTTCTGAGCCACTGTCTCTAGCTATATTTTAAAGATCTCCAGGCCCTGCCTTGTAGGTCATTTGTAGGTCATTGTTCTCTGGTTTTGTAGGGCAGTGCACAAAGGTATACATTGTGTTCTTTGGTGCAGAGAGAAATATAGTTTCTGAGAGGAAAGCAGGCATAGGGATGGGACATGTGAAATTTTCTCCATTCATGTTGGAATGTCAACTAGTTTTGTCATTTTATAGTATCTGAAGGTGCCATTCGAATTGCTGTGGGGTAAAAAGCAATCAATAGCCCTACCCAAATGTAATGCTTACAAACCAGAGCAATAACCATTATGGCAAAATGTCCCTAAGGGTGTAATACTGGCACTTTTATTTTGGGGGTAACCAACTCCCATCTAATTATACATAAGACCTGCTCAATAGGAGGTAGTTTATGCCTGGTACTGTAAGTCTAGCCAACTACCTGTGACTGGTGGGGTCATGAACACTAGAGGAGAACCTACTACTGCCATATTCCTAAGTCAGTATCATTCCCAATTACATCCTAAAGGCTCATCTTTATATCCACAGTTAAGTGTGTCTCTTATCCTTTATCAAAGAAGCATGTTTTTGAATCAGACAGAGATCATCACAGAAATATACATCTGATCAAAATGTAGAAAGCAACTGATGGTGGAGTACATTCTGTTCTTTTAAAAACAGCAATGGCTTATCAGAAGTGTTACTAGCTATCAGGAAAGTCCCTTTGCTTTCATTGCAATGCTGGATTTTACACCTGCTTGCCTGATGCTAGTTGCCATTCACCTTCATTATAGGTGTTATAAATCAGATTATCTCTCAGTGGGTATCAGGCATAGGTGCTGAAGGCAAACACTGTTTGAGAAAGAATTTATTATTAAATTCATAGAGTAAGCTGTTACAGGCACTGTGGCCCTAAGCCACAGTCTATCTTCTGTTCTACATTGAATGCAAACTTCCTCAAACATTAAAAAGAGAGAAACTGAAATCCAATATGTGTATTTCAGTATAACAGAAATAAAGTGCTTACAGGCATCTTGTCAGTACTTATTAACAGTGACCTAGAAAAATACAACCATGGCACTGACTTCTCACACATGTGTAGTAAGAAGGAATCCCCAGCCCTTTGTGTCATGAGGAAAGCAGGAAGCAAGCTATCCTGTTAAGATAATGTCAGAAGTGGTCAGTGGGGAAAAGACCCAGTTGTTTGTTGAATTCCCTTGGAAAAACATGAAGAAATATACCTACCTACATTTTGAGTTGATGAGTCCAATATAGCCCATGCTAGGAGAAATTGCTTCCATAAGATTGGCCTGTAAGACATGTCTGTGAGGGAGGGAAAGCAGGGAGGAGCGTGGCTGAGTCCCCCTGGGACCTGGTCTTTGGGTTGTCGACGGCTAGCTGGCTTGGTTTGGTGGCGGCCATGACTGGGAGCACCCAGAGGTCTTCTGTGGGAGACTGGACGTGGCTCTTTAGATGAAGGCCTGTCCCACTGCTCCCCATGGCAGATCCTGATGAAGAGAGACAGTCCATGATTTTAGGGTGTTTATTGTCATGGCAGAGAGTGGCAATGAGTGAAACCATACCCCCTGACCTCAAGGAGGGAGGAGTGGTTGGGAAGGGGAGTGGCTAAGCCTCATGTCAGGATCCTGGGACCCAGGAGCTTGGCAAAACACCTACTGTTCCTTGTAGGGTTATCCCCTGCTGAGGACCCCCTACTTGGTCCCTGGGTTTTAAACCTTAGCTCAATCAGTACCCAGGCTGCCTTTCACAGTCCCACACCTGCCTGTCCTTGAAGACTGTACGAGTCTAACTAAAAGATTTTCTGCATTCTATGCATTTTTAATTAATTCTGTAGTAGAGTAGTTGAATATAATTTCTGTTACCAAAGAGAAATACAAGGGACATTGAATATGATTCCTGTTAGCAAAAAGAGACACAGGGGAAATATAAGATCAACAGGCTCTCTGAGGTCTTACATGCGCACACACACACAGACACACAGACACACACACACACACACACACACATATATATATATATATAAAATATATATTATATATATATTTTATATATATATATAAAAGCAGGGACCTTCATGGTTTATATAACTTGATAGAGTATCACCTTTTAAGGACCAAAGAATGCTCTTACTGAAGCCATACAACCATGTAGTCCAGAAAATCAGAGCATCACCTCTCACCGTTCAAGATGGAGCTTTAAGCAGAGATGCTTTGTGGGCTCCCTGGCAGATCCCATGCAAGGCTGGTACTTACTTGGACTGTGCACTATTTTTGCTCTCAGGTCATGGCAAAGACATAGCTAACCTTACCCTGATATTCTACTTTCTGTGTTGTTATTGGCGTTGGTTGGATAGGTGGTGAAGGGAAAACAAAGGATCTTGAGCATTTTACAGAGGAAGTTTCAGTGCAAAGTGTTCAGTGAGTTTATCAGAATAGTGAGGGATAGAGTGTCCAGTAAACATGTCTCTTCCTTGTTCCTGCTTGCCCAGTCTGTCCTTTCCCCTTCCTCCTAAATACTTGGTACTTAACCAACTCCTACCCCCCGCCTCCTTCATCAGCACACAGATAACCAAATCCTGAGCTGAATGCAGGCATCTCTTATAACTAGCTTCCTAATATTGCCATCCCACTATGCAGGAATGCTTGTGTCTTTCCAAAAGTTCATATATTGAGACCTTAGGAGGTGGGAATTGGGGGTGACTACATCAAGAAGTTTGAGTCCTTATGAGTGAGAGCTGCTGAGATAGTTGCTTTTCCTTTCTTGTCATTTAAGGACACAGCTAGAGAGCACCATCTATCTGTGCTCTGGAAATAGGGCCTCACCAGGCACCCACTCTGCTGTCCTCTTAATCTTGGCCTTAACATCTAGACTATAAGAACAGAATTTCTATTGCTTACATATTCCCAGCTTATGGTAATTTTTATAGCAGTCTAAATGTATTAAAATAGGTTACCACAAGGGAAACCATAAGCAGTTTCATTTAATCTTAAAACAAAAAACCCAAATAAACACCCCCAAAGAACTAGATACAATTATCCTACCAACTTCACAGACTACAAAATGAAGTTGAGTAAGATCAAATGATTTTCTTCAATTTGTAACCTGGAGACTGGTAGAAGATCAAAGCTTAAGCAGAGTTGGTATAGGTAAGGGAGACTTGAATGATGACTCACTGAATACTTGGTCCAAACATTAACCAATTCTAACGGCACTGGTTTACTATTAGGTGGTTACCATCATGGTCCTTCTCTGTTAGAGTGCTATTGTGAACTCTATTCTGATCCATTCCTCTCTGTGACATATGTTCTGTTGACCTCCAAGCAAGGGTTAGCCTTTCTCTATTTCTGATTGCTTACTTAACAATAAGTATTTATTACAGAAAAAATTCTCAAAACACTGAAAAATACATAGATATGTTTCAGACATATTGTTTTATTAAAAAGGACTATTTTCATATTTGGGAAATCAGATATACACTAAAAAAGATCTCTCCAGAATAGAGTTTTCCCCTCCATAGTGACCTGAAATATCACATAATGGTGAAATAAAAAAATATTTCCTATGGTTCATAAAATTTTCATTTTCTTTTGAGTCATAGCACCAACGAAAAACAGAATAAATTCAGGGAAGATACTACCACTTCATTTTTCACGTCTTTGAACAAACAATATCTAAGCTTAAAAATGTCATATACTGAACATGTTCGTGCATAAACTAGAAAGCAAGGCTAATGCATGATTCTTGTTGATTAATGTAACAAGTCTTGTTTTTTAAACATTTGATGATCCTTATCTGAAAGGTTATACAAGTTTTAGATACATTTCAGGTTACAAATACTTTTATTTATACTTAATGAAACCTAGTGGCTATTCATTAAATGCCTACACAATATTGAATATTTTGATAGATAAATTGCCTGTGGCATATTACTTAATATTGAAGGCAGCATCGAAGATGAATTTTCACATCAAATAAGCTCAATCTAATGCTCAATCTTATTAAAATTTTCATAATATCTTACATTAGATTAGTTCTTTTAAATTATTTAGTGTTTAACAAACTTACTAAGGAACATATATATACATGTGTGTGTGTGTGTGTGTGTGTGTGTATGTGTGTGTGTATGCGTGTGTGTGTATGTGTGAAGGGCATAAGGCACAAGGTACGTGTGTTCATATATGTCTACATTTCTCCTAGTCTACATTTCTGCTGAATGAAACAAATACAGGCATTTTATCCACAGTAATTTACACAGGATTTAGTTTAGTGAGAAATATTAACTATGGCACAATTCAGATTTAGGAGCTCAAACAGGATTGTATTTATCATTTATACAGGCACTTGGTAACTGCTGTGGTTTGAGTGTAAAATTTTCCTTATGGTCTCATGTGTTTGAATACTTGCTTCCCAGCTGGTAACACTGGGAAAGTTGTGGAATGCTTAGGATGTAGGGTCTTACTGTAAGAAGTATGTCATCTGTGGTGGGCTTTGAGGCTTTATTGCTCAACCCCACTTCCGGTTCACTCTTTGCTTCCTGAGTGCTGATGCAATGTGGCTAGCAGACTCCTGCCCCTCTCACTGTATCTTCCCTGCACACAGGCCTTCCCACCATGCCTTCCTCACAGTGATGGATTACATCCCTCTGCATCTATGAGTTAAAAGAAAGCCTTTCCCCCTTAAGTTGCTTTTGTCAAGGTATTTTATCACAGCCATAAGGAAGTAAATAAGACAATATTTAACATGGTCTAGACGTTGTGCTAAGTTCAGAGAACAAAAGAGTGAATGTGTCGTCTTTGCCCTCAATTCCTGCTTAGCACAGATACAGGCAGGTCTTTGACTCAACTTTGTGTTCCCCGTGGAAGTGGTCAGGATGCTGATGGGGTCATCTGCTCTAGTAATTATCACACTCACTTCTGAAGAAGTCAAGATCTAAAATCAAGTAAGAGCCTCTACACTTCTCTCAACAATCCAATAGTCCAGATCCTTCCCAAACTTAACTGTGTATTGCTATCTCCCTGGGGGATAAAGTAAGAAAGAGTGATCAAGTGGTGTCTCTTGGGCCCATCTGTTCAAGGATGCCAGGCATACTCTCATCCTCATGTTTATCTCCCCAGAGCCTCTGTAACTGGCTGGCAAATAACCAGTCACAGGTCTTTACTTTGAAAAAATAGCAAACATTTAAAAAAAATAGTTCATTGTTTAGGGATAATTAATTTTGTATCATTTTTTGATTGAATCCCCACATAAATGTTTTGCATTGCACATTATCTAATTAAATAGATAAAGAGTGACCTCGAGAAAATAAAAGGATTTAAAGAAAAGTATGTTTTACATACACTCTGAAACTGGACTTTTAAACATGTTAAGATTGTTATAGACTATGGGGACTTTTGAAGTTGGACTGAATGCTTTTGCATTATGATGTAGCCATAAACCTATGGGGCTAGGAAATAGAATGTGTTAGTTTGAATGAAAATGACCCCATAGGCTCATAGGGACTGGCACTTTTAGCAGGTTTGTTCTGGTTGGAGTAGGTGTGGTTTTGATGGAGGAAGTGTGTCACTGGAAGTGGGTTTTGAGGTTTTAGATACTCAAACCAGGCCCACCTCTGCTGCCTGTGGATTCAAATGTAGGTCTCTCAGCTACTTCTCCAGCCCCATGTCTGCCTGTGTGCCACCACCATGTTTCTCACAATGAGAATAGACTAAACCTCTGAACTGTAAGCCAGTTTCAAATGTTTTCCTTTATATGTTGGGTCATGGCATCTCTTCAGAGCAATAAAACCTTAACTAAGACAGATAAATAGTGAAACTCTGCCTTGAAGGAAGGGAAGAAGAGATGAAAAGAGTGGGAGGGAAAAGGAATAACAGAAAGTATGGAAGGGAGGGAACTTGTCAAAGTCACTGAACCTTGACTTTCTTTAATTGTTATGTTCAGTTGACTTCATGTAAAGGCGTGAATCAGGAGGTGATCTGCGATATCTCTATTCTCTTGTGTTTCCTGTTCATTAATCATCTGTGGTTTTTTCTTCTATTGCTTCTCACCAACTCACTATGTATAACTTCTTCCTAGTCTAAGTCTCCAGACCTTTAATATCGTCCTGTGGAAATGTTATTTAATTCATCACTTTCTCTTTTATGCTGCCTGTTTGATATAGTGGCTTACAACTTGGTCTTTAAAAGGCTAGGCACAAGCTGTTAAAATAGAGTTCTAGTAAAATCACACTAGAGATCAAAGCTGTAAATCATTTACATTTATCTGAATTCTGCCAGGGAAATGTTCGCTCTTTTTGACATTTGAGAGATGATGCTTTAATGGTCTTTTTTATAAATTGGTTTACCAAAGCCAATCTGTCTTGTTTAAATTCCAGTGATTCTAAAATAAATAAACAGAACAAATAAATAATCAGCAACCTTAAGTATGTTTAGTTGAAGTATGTGAATTACTTTCAACTTAAAAGAAAAATTCAGGACAAATGAATGATAGTTTGTCTAGATTCTATACAAAACAATCTTGAGGGTTTTTTTTCCAATGGATCTATCTGAAAAGCGATACAGAGCAAATGACTAGACACTTACCATCTGCAAATACAGCTTTCTGTACCACAGTGGGAGCCACTTGATTATTCTCATTTACAACCTAAATGTTGTTTCCATAATTGATAACAGCTAGCGAAAAATAAGTACTTTACTACTTTGAAGTTTTTCCATTGTTTGAAATATTTTATTGCTATTAAAATGAGAACAAAAATGCATCTTATCTCATCAAACATTTCAATTGCATATTTGCTCCATGCAGCACAGAACTGGAATGAACTGACAGAAGGCAGAGAGTCTAGAAGCCTCCACAAGGAGTGGGAGGTATCCTAAGAGAATACTAAGTTCTCAATATTTAATTAAGGCTTACTATATTTAGACACAATTAAGCAGCATTTGCATTGTCATTAATGATCTAGTCTTAATTCAAATATTCACAGAGGTATAGCCCACATACAGTCCTGAAAGCTTTGACTAGAACAGAGCAGATGCCAGTCAGTAGTGGTGTTTTAGTACTAAAGGTGATGGATGAAAATCTGTGTCAGTGTTCAGGCTTTTGAGAAAAATGTCGAAATCTTCAGGCCTGAGTAATAATGCAGAGAAATGTGAAGTGATTACCCATGGGCTCCCCAGCACTCAGGAGGGCGAGGCAGGCTGATTTATGAATTGGAGGCTAGCCTGGTCTACAGAGCAAGTTCCAGGACAAGTTCCTGTCTCAAAAAATAAAGTAAAATAATATATAAAATAAAATAATAAAGGCAATATTTGTTGCCCCCTTTAGGCTGAAGATGGTGATAGGAGATTGAGGAAGAGTTGCCTTTTGACTTACTCCTACCAAAGCAAGTGTGTCTTACTGACGAGTGACATTCCTTTAATGACTTTGCTTTAAGAAAGAATTATCTAAAATACATAATGATAGTGTGTCTGGCTTATATTTTTCTTTTGATTCTTCAGGTCCTCACTCCTCACTTCAGTGGCATGTCTTAGACAGTATGTTTTCTTACCATCTTTCTACTACTTAAGATGGTCCAAATCTTCTAACTCTCTTTCTTTCTCACACTCTACAGGAAGCCTTACTGTATCTTATTCTTGTACATGTCCAGTAAATACATGTAGCTCTGTCTTCCTTGATCTTGGTCATATCCCCATATGCGGTACCCAACACAATAGAATTGCTCAATAAATATATCAAAAACCTGGATGAATGGATAAAGGTGATTATAGGCCTGTTCAGCTTAGGACCCTGGCATGCCTGGTCATGTCTGGAGGATCAAAAAGGAAGAAATTTTTTTTTTATTCTTTAATCACCTATTTGCCCACAGGAAACATTTGGGAATGGACCAATCACTGTGAAGAGAATAATAAAGTCTAAGTGTTGTGGTTTGGTTCAAGGTTCTGTCCATCTAAACACTACTTCTCAGCTTCTAGGTCTTCTTCTGTTAGATGTGCAGATCTGTGGGCACATATCTGTCATATGAAACTCAGAAAGTTAAGAGTTGTTAAAATTTAAGAATACCAGTTGTTCAGAGACAGCAGTCTACAGACACTGGGATACAATTATTCCAAACCCTGGTGAAATATGGGTGGTAAATACTAGATCCTGAAGAAATAGATTTCATAGAAACCAATGAATTTAGTTCTTACAGAAGGAGTAAAAAATGAGGTTTTTACATCTACCACAGGCAAAGGAAGAGCCTGTCATAAGACTCCATGGATCCTTTTTGTCACAGGGACCCTGATCCCAGAAAAGAAAAAGACTCTCCCAGGTCTCTAGAAGCCTGTGATTCTGTATAGACATTGATAGCACTTATCTTAGAAATATTCAATAGGGATTTGAAAGCCCAGAACCAGGGGTTGAACTCACTTTAATTTCTAAATTCATCAGTTAAATGTGTGTACTTGAGAGACTAACCTGACAACTCATATTTGGTTAAAACCTCATGTATTTTTTTTATAATTTAAAAGGGGATATTTTGCTTATTAAAACTACACAATTGGATTTTTAAAAATCATACATTCATTGTGATTATCAGTCTCTTCAATTTACTTTGTATTTATAATTATTTAAGAATCAGAGTGTTTTCCAAGTCATAGTCTGATGACTCAGCAAATATACGTAGAAACTGACCTTGAAGTCTAAGTAATTTCCAATTAGCCATAAAGGATTTTAAGAATTAAAGGGCCAGAAGCAACTCATGGAAAACAAACAGTACTTAAACAGTCTTGCCAGTTAGGAGGATTATGCAAAATTGATCAACGATATGGTTAATTATTCTTAAGTAAATAAGCATCTTGCATCATAATTTATATGTTCTGAATTCTTCTAAATGGGTGCATATGGGACATGGATAACTATAGTTTGCCTGGACTTGTAACCGAAGGGCAAAAGGCTTCCTCTATATCCCCATAGTCAGCACAGCAGGACTGAGCTATAAGCACTGAGTGCAGGGACCCATATTCAAGGCTGCAAAAAGAAAGCCAACCACACCGGGCAGTGGTGGCGCATGCCTTTAATCCCAGCACTTGGGAGGCAGAGGCAGGCAGGTTTATGAGTTCGAGGCCAGTCTGGTCTACAGAGTGAGTTCCAGGACAGCTAGGACTACACAGAGAAACCCTGTCTCGAAAAACCAAAAAAAAAAAAAGAAAGTCAACCACTGTCAACTAATGAAACAAAAGCAGTGTTAGACAGAGAATCTTGTTGAGACAGACAAGGCAGAGGGTGCCACAAAAATCTGAGCATAGACAAATAGAGGACACAGTAAAGTAAGCAGTTTAAAAACATCTTTCAGGAACTATGCCTATGAAATTTGTTTCTCTTGTTGGATTGTGCTTTCCAAGGTAAAGGATATTACCTCTGTATAATGAAAAATGGACACTAAATGAAAAATGAAAATCCTAATAATAATTGGGACTGTCAGCCTGGGCTAATATGGCTTTGAAATGTCCAATGCCTCTAAAATCCCAAATAACTTGGCATGTTTCTTTTATTTCCATATTTTAATGTCATGTTTCCACAATCCTACCTTAGATCCTCTATAGTAGTAGTCCCTCTCTACCTTACCTTACAGTTTACCTTTCCATAGAAAATCCCTGCGTTTTCATTAAGTTTATTCTTGCATATTTTATTTATTGACTGATTTACTAACTGGCTGCTTATTTTGAGAAATCTATTGAATAACTGATATATAACTGGAGTTTTTTCAGGTCTAATTATTTTTGGTTGAATTTATTTGTCCAGAGAGCTAATTATATCATCTGTTGATATCCTATCATGATAAAAGTCCAAGACTCACTTACTTCTAATATTCACAGACAGCACAATGAAAACTCTTACTGATAGGCTCTTGTGATGACTGAGTTAATACTTAACACTAAAAGCAGTGTTCAGCACACAGTAAAGAATATATATATGGAACAGAATATATATATAAAGAACAGATTATATTCACTGTTCCTCTTCCTTCTTTTCTTTTTCAAAATTTATGTTATGTATATGTATGTGTGCCAATGTTGTGTTTGCTATGATCTATGAGCAGAACAAATCTCCTATTTGTGCAATTGAATAAAAGGAAAAATGTATGCGTATGTATGTGGGCCCAGAGCATGCTGATGCGCATGGAGACCAGAAATGGGTATTGAATCCCTTGGAGCTAGAGTTACAGTGGTCATAAACTTCTGGGAACTGAACTTCGGGCCCCCAAAAGGGTAGCAAGTTCTTTTTACCACAGACCATCACTCCAGCCTTCTTCTTTATGTTCTTACTGTATTTCCTGGTACAGTTCAACATCCAGCATAATCTTTGGTCTCCTTTCTTTAACACAAAAATATACTACCTTGTGCTTATGTTATCCATTTGCTCTGTCTTTTCTTCTTCTCTTCACTTTACCTCAGTGAAAATTATAGTGTGATGTGGCCATGAGTTGCCGTGCCTACACAGTTCTTTTGTGAGCATCAAGTCACCAGTTTACGATTTTCCTGTCTTTGCCTCTTTCTTCTACCACAGTTTGCATGATTACTTCTTTGTCCTTGAGCATGGATGACACTCTTTACATTTTGTGTATTACAAATTTCCCCTCCCTCATTTGTTTTATCACCCCAATAATGGTTCTGGGGGCAGAGTAATTAAACCAAATGGCCTGATGCTCATCTTGAACTAAAATGTCCTGCCTTCTTTGACTCTGTAACTCTCTTCTCTCAGCTCTATCCAAATCTGCCTTCCCTTGAATTTATGCTCATCTACAGAACCATTCTTCCCGTTATAGGGTCACAAAAGTAATATAATATTTAATAGGAAAGCAATACAAGCAGACAAGTTCAAGGTCATGATCTTAACAGCCAAGGTTGAGAGTTCTTGCTCAAGAAATCAGTGCAAAATGCAGAAATCAGAATAGTCAATCTTAAACCAAATTGTCTTCCTCTCCAGTTATAACACCTGTCTTTCAGTGAGTAGTACTTCCTTAAAATTTAATTCCATTGATGTGTATTGAACTAATATATCTAAAATCAAGTGATTTACTATTGATAAAATACATTCTCTTCTTCCTCATTCACTGATGTGGCTATTAAGTCACACTGACATGAGATTCCAATCATCACTTTCAAAGACTCACTTCTAAAGTAGAACAGAGCATTTGCTACCTTGGTGAGACTGAAGGAAGAGTAACTTGAGATCTATCATACAAAGCCTTTGGGGAGATGTATTCACACATTATTAAACTGCTTAAGCATCATAATCAGAAAGGTAAATTTGTTCACGGATCAACTCAGATGTCACAGAAAGCCCTCTGTTTGATTGACTGGATAAGGGAAACACACATTCCAAATATCTGTGTCTCTTGGTTCCCCAAGGAGAGGAAAGTTTGGATTGTTTTAGGATTTAAAATTCCCTGACAGGGAGTGAAAACATGCTTTGAATAGACTTGTAAAAATGTGTTTAGAATAGAAACACAGTGACATTTTTGCTTATAAAGTTTGCCAAGGGCAAAGAACTTTTAAAGCACTTAGGTTTTTCAGTTCTCTCTCTTTTTTACTTTTGTTATTGCTGAACTCACACATACACCCAACCATACAAACTCATTTCATAAATTTCCATTCTTCATTGTTAAGACTTCTGCAGGAGCTTAAAGTATATAGAAGTATGGTTTCTTTCTAGAAATTTCCTTCATAGCCTCTACATAGCTATTCATAGGATTATAGTGTTTCAACTAATGGCAGATGGCATATATCACGGTGTTTCCAGAAGATTAAAACAGAGTAAAAATTCTCTATAAGGCTGAGACTTGGCCCCCATAACTATGGTGATCTGGTGTAAGATACATACTAAAGTGTGCTTAATCCTAGAAAAATAGAATACATACAGTTATGAGAAAACACAGCACTGGTAATAAGTATCTTCAGGTATCTGTTGCATTATGCTTTTTGTGATAGAGTATCCTTCTATGCATAAGATGCTTACCATTAAGCAATAATTTGTGTTTGGTTCACAGTGGCCTCACATGCATCATATTTATAATTCTTGACTGCATCAAGTAGGCATATTGAATTATGGGCCTGCACCATATACACAAACGCATGGCATGATGTCACAAAGTGACTGCACCAGCTAATAATGCACTTCTCAGAATGTATGCTTATCACTAGGTGGTGAGTAATTACAAACTTACAGCCATATATCCATCTTTACAATCTAGTTCCATAATCACTTCACACCATCAAGTACTCTTTAGAATTGGGTTGAATAGATCTGACATCAATGGGGCAGTCATGACTTCCAGCCAAACCCTACCTCCTCTCAGGAATTCCTGGATGACAGAGTTGACCTAGACAATGAAGGCCACCTGAAACATCTTCTTAGGGACTAACTACACAAACTCTTGGAGTTGTACATACTCTGGTGGGTTGTCTGTGATTATAAAAAGCCCATGGAAGGTTATAGGAGACTGAATAACTGAAATCCTGCTCTTTAAACCTCACTTAGGATTAGAGGGAATTACAGGTTTACTGCTCACTGAAGAGAGACACATGCCTCATTACACAGGAGGGATTAGGGTCTGGAGGAACATTTATATATTCAAAAATGAGGCTTGCTTCTGAGTGCAAGGATAAGGCCCATAGACTGCATAGCTGTGAGCTGGGGTCACAAATTAATTGTTGTCTAGGATGACTGGTGCTTTACAGCTGCTGAGTAATGATTGGTATTACTATCTCAGTTCAAAAAAAAAATGTACAAATGTCTCAGAATGAATTTCTGAAAATATCACCATTATTCAATGAGATTTCCCCACCTGCATCTTAGTGTATCCTTTTCTGCAGCAGGCTCATATAATAACCAACAATCTCCCACTTTTGATGTAAGCTACTCATGATTTCCCCAAGAGATGGAGCTGACTTATGGTCAGGAACATCTAGATTGTCCCATTCTGAATTTTTTAGGATGAACTTTCTGAATTTCCACCCACATCTATAGTTCAAGAAGAACATTCTCATTTGGTTTCTGTTGCTGTGATAAATGCTATGACCAAAAGCAACTTGGGGGAGGAAAGTGATTGCTTTACAGATTAGAGTCCATCACCTCTTGGAACATACAAGGGTGTGTATGGTACGAGGGTACAAGCAAGGAGACTGCAGGAGCCTGGAGGCAAGAACCATGGCAGAAGCCATGGAAGAGTGCTGTTTACTGGTTAGCTCAGCTATGCCTCTCAGATATGCCCACAAACTAATCTGATGGAGGCAATTTCTCAGCTGAGGCTCCCTCTTTCTTGGCCTGTCAAGTATCTACTATAAAAAGTATTAACAAAAATGCTTGGGAGTGGATGAAAGGAAACTTGGAGTTTTGTCAGATTTTTCAGATTGCATAGCTTGTATGTATGTGTTTTCATATCCCACAATTTGGAAAGAATGAGAAAAAAATATTGTTCCATTTTTATGGCCTCCTATGTGCAACAAAATGGACTGTGGGTTTAAATTTAACTTCTAAAAAAATCATACATAAGATGAAGTGAAAGAAACAAAATTTGAAATAGAGTTCTCAAATATCACTTATTTAGCTGATCAATTGAGACATCTTGAGAAAGCATATATGTAAGACAGTGTGAGGATAATAAAGTAGAATTACAAGCAAATTCTGTCTACAATAGTCTCACGTGGCCTTCATGCTACAAAGAAGTGTTATCTGCATATATGTAAATAATAATGCACACATACAAATATCCACAACACAAAGTTGATGATTGCCAGTGATATCAGAGAGGTGTAAGAAATGCCTTTGGATTCCAGGGGACGGGCATTTTTATTGGTCATGGGGAAAGTGATCAAGAGGGGCCTTTAATCTACCTGTGAAGGATGGATGATAATGGGCCTCTTCCTACAAAGTAGGAGAGTGTGGGATCACCCACTTTTTGTCCAGAGTTCTACAATCCAAGGTTGTACTCAAGTGTAATGGAGCAGCTGGAAGAAGCTTTGTGCTCTTTCTTTCTCTACATTGACTGAATAGCAAACTGGCTTGACCATTTGATAAACCAACTTATACTAATGTGCTACTATGCAATAAGAGTAAAATCCTACTTTTACAAGAAACATATGGTTTTGAGTTAATTTTATTGTAAAATAACTATTCATGATATATAGTGACTCAGCTATAACAAGAGATAGAACTTACGGATGAATTTCTTTTTGCCCATTTTGCTTCTCACTCCTCCTTTACTTCTGTAGTACACCAGAACACCCTGGAGAGCTCCTCACTGACTAGTTCTCATATTTGTAGCAAACAGGCTCTATATTTGAATGAAATATTTGACTCCAGCCAGAGGCCAACTGAAATAACTTGTAAGTTGGAGGCCAACAAAGTGGATAAAGCAGGCAAGATTTAAGAATGCTGCCTATATTTATCTACGCTTATTTAAAAGCCATTAACAGCTATCAAGGATGGATATGATTAGGGAATTGTTAGCATTTAAATCTGGGGGTTAAAATGGCAGAGGCAAAGATGGAAAAGTGGTGGCAAACATGGGGTAATTGATGTACCTAGGATTCTGCTAGGAGAGAGGCACTTTGGAAAGAGTAACCCTGGGAGTCTTGTTCATTGTGCAGATGAAATAAGAATGTGGTGACAGAATGGAACTGGCTGTGTCACAAGGTAACATGGTCCCTATGCCCATCATGGCATTATCTGGAGCCAGAGTGACAGTGACACAGTCCTAAGTGTGACAGAGAGGTAGGACCTACTGTTATGCATGAATAAACATTGTTTTGTTAAGGGGATTGAAAGAAGTCTCAGTAGTTAAGAACACTGCCTGATCTTTCAGAGGACCCAAGTTCTTTCCCCAGCACCAGTCCAGAGAGAGTGTGAGGAAAAGACATGTCCAAATCCCTGAAAATCTCATCTTGAGACTGGTTCAAGTTAGGACTATTTACTCCTTGCTCCTGCTCTGCTTGTACCAGTGCAGGTAGCCTATATGACCCCTTGATCTCTGCCACCCTTGAGGTAGTCACATAGCCTGGTGGCCAAATTACAGGTCAAACTTCCTCTCTCCTTAAAAAGACATATCCAGCAAGCACCTGGAATTCCTCTTCATGCAAATGAAGTATTTCTAGTACCTTGGTCCCAACCAATAATGTACAGTCACCCTGAAAACCCCTTACCCACTCCCCAAGGTTTATGTAACCCTTGTTACCTCCAATAAAGGAGAGATGTTTCACTGAAAACCATCCTGGAGAAGGCTATGTCTCTCTGTCACTCAAGCCGGCCAATATCCTGTGAAGCCACCCACTTCTTTTCATTCTGGCCCCAGTGTGAAACAGTGCCTGTATACCCTGAGGGCAGAAGCAGAACCAGGTTGGTATCCCAATATGGTAGTTCACAACCATCCATTGCACCAGTTCCAGCCAGATCTGATGCCCTTTTGTGACCTCTGAGGGCACCAGACACACATGTGCTAAAAGTACCTACATGGAGATAAAACATTTGTGCACATAAAAGAAGATAAAGAAATCTAAAATCATTAGTTAAGCAGAGTGAGAAATGATAATGAGAAAACAAACTATGCTTTTCCTCTTTGTGTATCCAGGTTGCCACAGCAACTCCAGGAAGAGCACTGGTTCCTGGGATACAGCTTGTATGTCCATGTCTATAATCCATTCTAGCTGAATGAGACATATGCTTAAGGTCCAGCATAGGGATTCTATCTTTGTATTGTGGTATAGTTTGTGACTGTTATTTTCAAAACTTATACCAGTTTTTCCTCACTTAACTAAGAGAAAAAGCCTGGTCCTGTTTCGACAGGAGGATGCCCAGGTCCACAGTCAACTCTGGTTGCTCTTTCAGTCAATCATGGCTTTTCTTTTCTTCTTGCCAGAAGCTGGTCTAGAAGTGGTTGTATGAGGAATACACATCCAATGAAATGGGAAGAGAAATGTTCTAGAAATATCCTAAGCAAGATTTATCTGTAATGATTGGTGTGTGATATAAACACTACATTGCTCAATGACCCTTCCTGTTTAAGGGGTTGACCTTAGGAATTTTACTTGTTTTGGTATTTGATCTTAGGTAAGAAGCATACTTAACATATTGAGAACAGAACCAGAAGATGGTGATTACACCATATATCTCAAATTCTTTGTTAACGAACACTATGGGCACACACATGGTTAGTTAAGCATTGATTGACACTAGGTGACTTCTAACAAGCACAAAAATCTCTTTGAAGAACAGAGTACTAGATTCAGATGGGAATTTAGAGGTTCAGTTATCAAGATAGTCACCAAGTTGCCATAACACTTGTTTCCAGAGAAGAACCATGGCTTTCACCACTGTTTGTGAATGGGACACAACATCCAGTTGACAGCTTTGCAATTCTTTGTCTTTTAGTGGGTAGCATGGGCTTGTCTCCTTACACCCTTCCGACCTCATCAGCACTGTTTCTCTCACCATTACATAGGGATTTTCCCATCTTCACCATTTTCTCTCTAGCCCCTTTCACTTCACAATATCATATATCCCTCTAGTTCCCCTCTTAGAAAGAAAAATCCCTTCAGGTAACTCCAGACATGAATCTGCAGATACATGTGATGACTTCTGACTGGCCTTTATCTCATCAGCACAAACCTATGTGCTGAATCAAAGCAATTGTCTTTCCCAAAGGCCTGCCATTTTTGTTTCTGATGATGTCATAGCATATTTTCCAGCCTTCAGTTTTTCAGGTCATTTGACTCTTGTTTCACCTATGTTGTATCTGTATAATTAATGCTGTTAATTCAAACTTCTGAATTCTTTACTTGAATCTTCCCTCCTGTTCACCTCCCTTGCCTTTAATTCATCTCTGCACTAAATACATTATCTAGATAAATGTAATAAATCAAATCAAGAGCTCTGTTTTTATTACTTTCCTTTTTCTTATTCCCTGAGAATTGTACACACTATATTTTTATCATGTTTACACTCTACCAACTCCTGTAAGGTCTAACCACCTTACTTACCCACCCAACTTTGTTCTCTCTCTCTCTCTCTCTCTCTCTCTCTCTCTCTCTCTCTCTCTCTCTCTCTCATCATGTGGCTCACACTTCCTTTCTCCCTCCATCTGTCAAGATGTGCTATCCATAAACTCTTGGGCATGTGGCCTTCCATTGGCATTCTTACCAGGGACAACAATCTTTAAAGAAAATTGACTCTTCCTCCCCAAGCTTGGGGTAGAATTTCATGTCTCACCTGTTCTCCATGCTGAGAGTTTGGTCTATCTTAGCTTTCTCAGGTCTTGAGCATGCTGGGAGCTCATATGTGCGACTTCACTACTGTGTCCAGAAAATACACTTTCCCTGTAGCCTCTAAGAAGCTTTTGCTTCCTAGTCCACTTTAACATGCTGTCATTGTGTGTCTTCTTAGTTGGAAGACTTCAATAGTGGCCTCCCTACTGTATCAGGACAGATTTTGCCGTTTTGTTCCATATGCCCCTATCATGTGACCAACTCATCTCTGTAGCTGTATTCATCTGTGCTCCTAGCTAGGCACCGATTAATGCTTCTATTCTTGATACTACTACCATGACATCGCTCTGATGTTGCCATGACTACGCAATTCTGGTAGCTGCATCTTAACGACAGACATTTATTGAATCCTTTTTATGTGCCAAACAGCTTGCTTAAGCACTTTCTATCAACACAAAATCACCCAGCAATCACTGACCACCTGAGGTACACTCCTTGCAACAGCAAGCATCAAAGAGCATAAGATGGACACTCCTAACTACGTTAGTCTTTGCAATAATCAACAGTATTGTACAAAGGAGAAAACTGAGGCAGAGAGGATTTAAATGGCATGTGAAGCATCTCAGGTATAAGCTTTAGCTTCCAAATGTTCCTGTCTCTGAAGGGTTTTGTCATCTACTCTATCTTTCAACTTGTGTCTCCCTCCTTCCTCATTGGCCAGAGCTTCTTAAGAGCTGAGATACGATGTACTGGACACAACCTTTACAGCTCACTCCTGAATTTGTAGTAAAATTATGCAGATGTTAAATGTCCTGTGGCTTCTCTCTTTGGAGGCCTCAGGCTCCTGGTCAGGGTTTCTATGAGATGAGCAAGGCTCTTCCTCCCAAGTTAGCCATCTTCACTCTCTAAAATAAAAGACAAAATGCCTTACCCTCAGCTTCTAATACGAGACTTTGATTCATCCGATCCTGTGCCTAAGAAGCAGAAGTAATGTCCACTTTAAATTCAGTTGATCAGAGAGTAAGATGGCATCACTAAATCTTACATTTATTTCTCTTTCAAACGTGCACTGCTGCATGCTTAATTTGCAAACATGTTAAATGCAATGTGTTAAAGGAGAGATTAGTGATATTTGTTTGGAACCAGATCGATTGTGAGCAATTTGAGCATAGCTGATACATCCTGCTTCCACACGTTCAGGGGACCCACAGAGATAAATGAGGCATGGTGAATGTTCCTGCTTCATTGTGCATGGAGCCCCATAGAGAAATGTTGCATGAGATACAGGCCTAACACAGCCATGCTTAACACATTCAGCCTCATTCACAGCCGCTGCTCAGAGAACTTGGTCAACCTTTGCTTTCATCCCTTCTGCCTTTTGAAATTTTATTTTGAGTTTGAATCTTTTATTACATTTAAAATTATTTTTAGAACTTCTCATAATGTGTTTTGATCATATTATTTCCCCTTCCCCAAGTTGCCTCCAAGTTCCTCATCTGTTTGCCCACCCAACTTCATGTTCTTTCTATCTCCCCTAAACAGAAGCAAAACCAACCAACCAACCAACCAAAAACAAACAAAAAGAAACAAACCCCAAAAGGCAAAAAGCAAACCAAACAAAACAACAAAATAGTGCATAACCATAACAAAAAATACACACACACACACACACACACACACACACACACACACACAGAGAGAGAGAGAGAGAGAGAGAGAGAGAGAGAGAGAGCGAGAGAGAGAGAGAGAGAGAGAGGGAGGGTCTGCTTTGTCTAGATGGCTGCTCTAGAACATGGTTGATATACTCAGTATCACTTCATTGGAGAAACCTGATTTTCCATTTCCCAGCAGGCATCAATTTAAAAAAAGCTTTTTGGTTAGGGGTGGGACTTTGTATCCACTTTCCCTTCACCATGCTGGAACCCTGTCTGGCTAGAACCTATGTATGTCTTGTGCATTGGTTCAAAGTCTCTGTGAGTTCATATGTGCATCAGTCAGTCCTATTGTGCCTAGACGATACTGTTTCCTTGATGTTTTCTACTGTCCGTGGATCTTACAGTTGCTTTGCCTTCTATTCTGTACAGCCTTGATCCCTGAGGGTAGAGTTTAATGAAGACACCCCATTTAAAGCTGAGTGCTCCAAACTCTTTCATTCTCTGCACATTGCCCTGCTGTGGGTTTCTGCTTCTCTACTGCAAGAAGAAACTTCTCTTATGAGGCCTGATCTATGAGTATATCAATATGTCATCAGGACTAATTTTAATACTATGTAGCCTTAGCAGAATAATAGTGGTATGTTTTCCCCCATGACCTATATCTAGTCATATTCTTGGCTGCTTGATTAGTGTCAGGTATATATTCCATCTCTTGGAGTAGGCCTTAAATCCAGTCAAAAATCTGATAATTATTCCAAAACATTTGTGCCACGATTACATCAGTATACCTTGCAGGGAGGTTGCTCTTGTAGGTCACAAGGTTCAGAGCTCATGAGATTATTTTTCTCCTCCAGTAGCATTCATAATACTTCCCAGTCTTATGAACAATAGAAGTAGGGATAAACCCCCTAGTTGGACACCAACTCAATTTCTCCATATTGATGAAATGAGTAAGTGCCTTTAGCAATAGGGCCTTACTATAGGTTGTAAGGGGTAACCAAGCCTTGACAATAGCCTGTAATCCTTGGGGGTGTCTAAAGGGCACCCTTGTCTAATGATTAAAAATGATACAGCCCATTCCTTGTACTTGGTAGCATGTGATGTCTAGTTGAAACCTTGTCTCCCCCATTATATAGTGACTCCATTTAAACTCCTTTTATATATTTTAGGAAACTTCTACAGTAGAAGAATATGGTTTTCCAAAGGCCCTTAGTGTTAGTAAAGAAATCTGAGTCACTCCACTTAGGAGATGGAGATGTTAGGGTCAGGTTTTAACAATCTTGACTTACACACAACATGCCAAACGTCCTAAAAGAGTGTTTAGTGCCAAGTGTGAAGCAGATTTTTGAGAAACATTGTTGAGAACAATCTTCTGTTCTTGGAATGCCAAATTGATAAATTTCTTATACCTAGGGGCTTGTAGTCCAGTGCAAAAACCAGGCTTGCAATCTGATCCCTAGGTGCTATGATGACCCTTTTGATAAGGAGCACCCCAAATCTATTGGTAGCACCAAACAGAGAAACTTTGTTCAAGTTGAGAGCTTGAGAACTTTCCAGAAGGGTTGGCATCTAGGCTACAGGAGTGGGAAACAACATACATAATAAATTAAGGTACCAAAGTATAGTACTTGAGGAAAAATAAGGACTAGAGATAAATGGTAAAATCTGTGTGAGGAAATGTGGAGCTTAAGCAAGCAAACAAACAAAAAACACTTTAAAATATAATTAGCACAAAACCTAATTTCAATATCCAGAGGGAAAAAAACAGAAAAACAACAACATCAAAAAAAAAAAAAACAAAAACAAACCAACAACAAACACAACCAATGTGCCTATGTGCCTATTTATGTGTGTGTCTCTTTCTGTCTATGTGTGTGCACATGAGTATGTATCTATCTGTGCATGTATGAATATGTCTATGTCTATATGCATGTATGTGTTTGCATGTATGTGTGTATATGTCTAGTTTCTGTGTCTGCGTACATATGTATTAGCACATATGTATAGGCATGTGTGCTTATATATGTCTATGTATGAATATTTTCATATTTATGTCTGTGTCCATTTACATGTACACATATATTTATATGTATGTGTTTATATGTATGCATGCATATGTGTACACATCTGTGTCTATGTGCATATATGTGTGTGTATTTACAATAGAGGGTCATTGGATACCAATGCCATTTACTATGTCACTCTTAAACTTAGTGTTATCAGGCCAACTGTCATTTAAAATTTTTATTTTAACCTGGGCATGGTGGTGCACACCTGTGGTCCTATTATTTGAGAGACAGATGCAGGAAGTGCAAGGGGGTGAGAGCAGCTTGAGTTGTTTAGCAAGACCTCATTTCAATAAGGTGTAAATTAATTTTCCAAACAGCAGATGTTATTTGGGTATTCAGTCTTTCATTCCTCTTTGGAAAGCAGGTATTTCATGTCCCAGCTCTGAATCTAGACAGCAGCTTTCCACAAAGCACAAGAGGAGACACTGACAACACAGGGGCCCAAGCCTTGTAGCTTTTGTCTCTTGAAATTTCTATTTTGGAATTAAGATCTCCAGCTCTAAATTAGTCCAAGCAGAATGCTCCTGAAGAGCCCTGTCAGGTACATAGTGAGCCCTTGGCTGCTACTTCAGCATATCCAGTCACAAGTGTCACACCACCCAAGAACTGGTTTTTTCAGTCCAAGCCAAGTCATCTTATCAAACACTACCTGGAGTGGATACAAACCAGACCTCCCAAGTTCTGCCTAAACTACAGGTTAATTATGAGTTGGTGGATAATTTTTCATGTGTCTTTGAATAATCAAATGAGCATCTACTTTAAGGATCTGGGTATGTTTCCTAATACACAATGCAAAGATGTCATCGATGAGCCTAGGGCACATCAAAGCAGATGCCTTTTAGGGTGCCAACCCCCCTTTATCCTCATGTATCACACACCAAATGAAAGCACTTATGAAGGAAGATAGGACCACGGGGTGAGTTTTAGAAAATAACCCTGCCAGATGCTGTCTTTCAGCTTCTCCATCGTGATCAACCAAACAATAACTCCAGCTGAAATGAACACATGTCCTCGATTAGAAACTATTGATAATAACTGGGTAGCAGAGTACATGCCAAGCATGAGCTCTGCTGATTGCTGCTGAGAGCTGAAGAGATTACAGAGGAAATGTTAAGAATTCCCGTCCCCTGTCTCTCTGTCTCTCTCTGTGTGTTGTCTTTCCATCTGGATATGAAGAATTTTAATGGAATTTTAGATTTTATTTTATGTTAGTGGCATGAGTGGTTTGCCTGCATGTATGTCTATGCAGCATCTGCATACAATACCCACAGAAGTCAAAAGAGGGTATGAATTGCCTGGAACTGAAATTGATTGTAAGCATCCATGTGGGAGCTAGGAATCAAACCCAGGTCTTCTGCAAGAGCAGGAAGTGTTTGTTTTTAACCAGAGCCATCTCTCCAGCACCAAAAAATAGAATTAAAAAAAATTAATCATGTGCTAGGTACACATTCCTGTAATCCCAGCACTTGGAAGGCTGAGGCAGGAAGATCAAGAGTCCTAATCTAGCTTTGACTCTTTAACGAAACCCTGATTTGGAAAAGAGCAAAAATTTAAGTCATCTTGTGTATATTTGGTGTTTAAAAGTACAGCTGCCCACCTCCCAACATTTCCAAGATATTAACAAGTTAGTTCTTTCGAAGACTTTGGGATTCAGCAACACAAAAATTACAGGACAGTAGCAGATGTTGCTAGTATAAATTTATGGCACTTTTGTATTCTTTTTTGATTTTTTTATTCTATATTTTCTTTAATTACATTTCAAAATGTTCTCCCCTTTCCAGGTCTCCTCTCCGGAAACCCTCTATCCCATTCTCCCTCCCCCTGCCTTTATGAGGTTGCTCCCCACCCACCCACCCACTCCCCCCTTCTCTCCCTGGCATTCCCCTGCACTGGGGCATCGAACACCCTCAGGCCCAAGGGCTGCTCCTCCCACAGATGTCCAACAAGGCCATCTTCTGTCACATATGTGGCCGGAGCCCTGGTTCCCTCCATGTGTATTCTTTGGTTGGTGGTCCAGTCCCCTGGAGCTCCGGGGGGGTCTGGTTGGTTAACAGTGTTGCTCTCACCCCTGGGGCTGCAACCCCCCTCAGCTCCTTCAGTCCCTTCTCCAACTCCTCTATCCAGGATCCCATGCTCAGTCCAATGGTTGGCTGTGAGCATCTGCCTCTGTACTTGTCAGGCTCTGGCAGAGCCTCTCAGGAGACAGCTATATCAGGATCCTGTCAGCAAGCACTTCCTGGCATCGGGGTTTGGTGACTGTATATGGTATGGATCCCCAGGTGGGGCAGTCTCTGGATGGCCTTTCCTTCAGTCTCTGCTCCACACTTTGTCTCCCTATTTCCTCCTGTGAGTATTTTGTTCACCGTTCTAAGGAGCACTGAAACATCCACACTTTGGTCTTCTTGCAACATTTTGATGATTTATTTACTTAAGTGTTCTTTGTGTATGTATATTATCATGTGTGTGTGCAGTGGCCACGGTGGCCAGAATAGGGCTTCAGATTTCCTAGAACTGGAGTTAAAGGTAGATATGATCTGCCCAATCTGGGTATTGGGAACTAAACCTAGACCTGCTGAAAGAGCAGCTAGTTCTCTATGAACGTATGAATATGAATAAGAATATATGTAATATATTTTAATTTAAGAACTTATATATATATAATTTATATTAAATATTTTTATATAAAATAAACATTTATATATAATTTATTAAATATTTTTATAAAATAAATATATGTATGTAATTGTGTGTGTGTGTGTGTGTGTGTGTGTGTGTGTGTGTAAGGGAGAGACAGAGACAGTGAGACAAAAGACAGACAGAGACAGAGAAATAGACAGAGACATAAAGAGAGAAATTGAGAATGTTTTTAGATGCTTCTAAGATTGACTTTGCAGGAACAGCCCCAAGGTGCATCTAATTCCTGCAAACATCAGGCTTGCTACTCTCTAATACATTTTCTACACACAGAGGCAAGTGTTGAGGGATGAGAGCAGAAATTGCATCATACTCTGTCTCTGCTGCCTATGTGCTTGGTCCTAGAGAATGATGAATCAGTTTCTGTTGTTCAAGACTCATGGTCTGTAACTGTTTGTTATATCAGCTCTGACTGACTGGAATGCTGTGGCTTAACTCAAAGTAGCAGCTGCTTTGTCCACATTGTCCTAGTTGATCACGTCCCTGACACTTGGCACAGCCAGCGTCAGGGTTTGGTCATCACAATCAGAGCTTTGCTTTTGCAAGCACACTCCTCTGTAACAGAGAGTTTCTGTTGCACTGATTTTGAGGTGGGCATGGCATTAGGAGTATCTGGGAAGAACAGTTTAGATTATTATCATTAATATCAAGAGAATACAGTTAACGGTCTTCATAAAGCACATAGTTTGCATTGGCTATCATATCACTTATTCCGTTTATCATAAGGGACTTGAGTATCAGTAGATTTTGTATCCTCAGGGGAATCTGGAGCCAAGTTCTTATGATTACGAAGAGACGACTATACTTAGTTTAGTGCTTGCTACATAAGATAAGAAAAAAACCTTCCAAGAGTTCATAGATATGTCAAAATGAATAAAATAATAAACTACAGCAATATTAAAAATATGAGAGCTTGTACCATATTTCAAAGTCTAATCTGTGAAACTATAAAATATTTCTTGTGATCACTACAAGTAAATGTCGGTTTCTTTGAAAATCTAATCTGAGTAGAGTGCTTATATCTAAGTTGCTGTGAGGGAAATAAGATGAAAATTATACTTATATAGGAAGAATTATTGATTTTGAAAGATTTAATATCTGATAGCTGTCCAGCCACTCGTTTCTCAGATACAGATAACACTTAGACTCAGATCCACTATTGAAGTGCACAGAGACAATTTCCCAAGATCCTTAATTAAAATAAATTAAAATATTCTATGAGAGGGTTTTTATCATATCAAATTTGCACTTAATTTGAATAAAATGTATTTTTGTGTCAGGAAGAGAGACAGAAAGCTCACACGTTTCACACATTTTCCTTCACATAGTTATTTTAAAATATGTCTATTTATAAGAGTGGGCTGACACCCTCTCTAGGGGACAGGAAGCATCGTTAATGATACTGAGAACACGATGCTCATCCCAAGGTGCAGAAACCTGACCACCTGTAAGAGCCTCACCGCTCTTACAGTATTTATTTAGTTCTATATTATTTTTAAAAATTTAAAAGCCTGTGTAGCTATGTATTTATGTAGCTGTGGTTGGCTTCATACTTACCAAATAGCTGAGGCTAGCCCTGAACTTGCAGTTATACTCCTGCCTCTGCCTTTGGCTAGATTTCTTATATGGATGTTTCTTTTTTTTTTTTTTTTTTTTTTTTTTTTTTTTGGTTTTTTGGCTTTTTGAGACAGGGTTTCTCTGTGTAGCCCTGGCTGTCCTGGAACTCACCTGTAGACCAGGCTGGCCTTGAACTCAGAAATCCACCTGTCTCTGCCTCCCAAGTGCTGGGATTAAAGGAGTGCGCCACCACTGCCCGGCTGGATGTTTCTTTCTCTTGAATATTCATGTGTGTATTTGCCTTCTTTGTCCTTGTGCCTTTGTCTTCTCTATTGTCTACAGAAAACTGTATGTGATTTTGGGCTCGTTTTTAATGTATCTTTTCCCTGCTGCATTTTCTAGTTTGTTTTTAATTTCTTTTTCTTATTCTTCCAATTGACTCTTCTTTTATAGACTCTGGTGTTCACTAAGACATAGGAGGGACTCAAGTTGGTTAAGATGAATGAAAATCTGCCAAAGACTTCACAAGGCATGCTAACTCTGCCTGAGGGCAGAGCTATCTTTTGGAATGAAGGCAAGTCTACTCTCTTCATAATCTTCTGATCAGATCAGCTAGGACTTAGGTTTTCTGGGCCACAATGTTCCAGGCCATATTAAATCATCAGTATGAAAATACTTTGATCAATGCAGACATCACTGAAAACTACTATTTTGAATGGAAAAAAATCAACAAAGGTAATTTTAAATAGACTAAGAGGTGAGTACAGAAGAAATCTCTAATTGGTGGAATGTTAATCTCCCCTCTTCTTTATACTCAAAAGAATGACAACTCAGTATAACTCATTTACAACAACCCAAATATGGTTATTTATTTATTCAAAAAACTGTGTTTGTGAATAAAAGTAAAGGTTTTATATTTTAGCCTACTAGGATTTTTGCAAGAGCCCCTTGCCAATGTGTTTCTTCCCAGAGGCTTATCTGAGATTTCCACTATCCCTGCTTATTTGAATTCAGGAAAGAAGAAGCCAGTGCTCTGTTTCATATTGAGATTAAAAAAAAAAAAAAAAAAAAAAAAAAAAAAAAAAAAAAAAACACCAAAGTCTTGCTTCTAAAAACACTGTGGGCATTTGAGTTAATGTATGTAAGGGATTTATTATATGTAAGATGTTATTTCCAGTGCTTTGCATAAATTAACTCTCTAGTCTTCACAAGAAACCCATGAGGTAACTGTTATGCCTACTTCATATATGAGAAAAACAGAGGCAAAATTACCCAACTACAAAGCTCCAAAGCTAGTTTCTAAACTCAGTAGTCTAGCTCCAAAATCTTAACTTTCAGATAGTTGTTTCTAAATTTGTCCCAAAGATACAGTCTAACCCTCACTTATTCTGACATAGGCCGCTTTCTGTTGCTATTTAGACTGTGTGAGCCGGGCAGTGGTGGCACACGCCTTTAATCCAAGCACTCGGGAGGCAGAAGCAGGCAGATTTCTGAGTTCGATGCCAACCTGGTCTACAGAGTGAGTTCCAGGACAGCCAGGGCTATACAGGGAAACCCTGTTTTGAAAAACCAAAAACAACAACAAACAAACAAACAAAGAAACAGAAAGGAACAGAAGCACTGCTGCTTACAGGAATTACAAAAAAAAAAAAAAAAAAAAAAGACTGTGTGGTTTCTGACTAAAATAGGTTTATTTCAGATCATGATTGTGTAGGTTGGTAAGACAGAGATCATGCAGTTGGACCTGCTGTGGGACAGTTCACAGCAGAAAACAGCAGGGCAACAGATGTGTGCAAAGGAGACAAAACAACACAGGCAGCAAACAAGTTCTCAGCAGCTCTCCCAGTGCACTTGAGAAAGCCATTACTGAAAAGCTCCACCTCCCACTACCACAAGGGCGGCAAATGCATTTCAATAAGAATTCCAGAGAGGAGAAATACCCCCCCCACACACACACATATACACACACACTGGAAAAGAAGAAAGCCATTCTGAAGCCTGAAATACATATCTGGAAGCCTTATAAAGTTCCAAGAACCATCACATGTTGCTGGAGATTAAATGAACGAAGATACGGATACCCTCTATATAATTAAAGAATTTCAAGTTAAGATAGCAAAACTTAATTTTTCTTCTTATTTTGGTCACAGAGCATAAGGATTGGGGGGGGGGAGAGGTTTTGTCATGGCTTGAGAATACAAATATTCTAATGATGGATGGGACTGTAGATAGAAAGGAGCTTCAAGTGCATTTCACATGGCTGCAGACACATTCCCAATCCTACCATCTCACAAGGCAGGGGACAGTGGTCTTAGAAACTGCAATGTACCTGACGCTACATAAAAACCCAATGGTTTGGGATAGACTGTATAAATTCTGGGCATGGCATGATGGAGCCATGTGTAGTGTAATTATGAACTCTGTTGTGCCAAGGAAGTGTGAGCTACATGAAGGGGGGGGGCTGAAGAGTAAGTGTGGTGTGAGTGCCTTTGTGGTTGTTGTTTGTGAGACAGGCTCTCATTGTGTAGCCTTGGCTGGCCTGGAACTCATTATATAGACCAGGCCGGCTTTAAACTTAATGAGCTCTGCCAACTTCTGCCTCCTCTTGGCTCTGGTCTCTCACATGAACACTAAAATTACTGTGATATGTATAATTAGTATGTGTCAAAATACATGTGGGGCTGGAGAAATGGCTCAGCAGTTAAGAGCAATGCCAGCTTGTCTAGAGGACCAGGATTTGATTCACAGCACCAACGTGAAGGCTCTCAACCCCTGTAACTTCACTCCCTTGGGATCTGACACCCTCTCCTGGCCTCCCCAGATACTGCATGTGTGCACACACATGAAGGCTAACGCTCATACAGGAGAGAGAGAGAAGAGGGGAAGAGAGGAGAAAAACATCATGGGTTAGGAGACACAAAAAACAAAACAAAATCCCATGGCCTTGAGAACTGGCCAATTGGAGATAACAGCAGGCCAAATAAAACATAGTAAGTAATAACTCGGGGTTGTCTACAGAAAAGTAGATTCTAATAGTTTTGAGGGTAGATATCTATCTGCCCAGCTCTTGTGTTGTTTAAGGCTTATTGTAAATAATAAAAGTTGTGTGTCTTTTTTCTAGGAACTAAATGATCAAAGGTGGAGTAGAAACCCTGGATTGGGATTAAAAATTTCTACCAACACTGCTGTTGGTGCCCCAGGTTTTTCAAAGATCCAGGTACATCTAATAACTGTCAAGGTTTCACATTGCTGTTGTGACATTTTAACTGTCAGTGATTCCTGATAATTAGAGGGACTTCTTAGGACATTAGCCAAGGGCATGGGTTATTATTCTTACTTTTCTGGAAGTGACCACATAGGATGGGGTTTTAAGTCAGCCTCCAGAAGTATAACACAAATCTATTTTAGAACCTTGGGATTGCTTCCTTATGAATGCAGCCTACATCTAAATCAAGCAAATCTTTAGAAATGCCACTCAACTTTTTCTTCTCTCCCAGAATTTCTTGTGCATGACTTTACCTTCACTGCCAGAGCATAACCATCTGGAGACCAAGAACCCGAGCTCATGAATATTTAAATGACCCCCATGTCAACCATAGTGGCATTTCATGTAGAAAAGGCATTTGCCAACATTCCTTAATTTGTCCCATGCTTTCATTTGAATTTTTCCTTTTGTCCAGCTTTAGTCTTGGGAAGCTTAGTTATACAGAAATTAGCTTTTCAACCATAAAACTTCAGGGTCAGATGCAAGGTCAAAAGTGTTTTATGCTTTCGTTTTCAATATCATATGTTGCATACCTTCCATAAATCCCCACACCCCAGATGTGTCTCTGTCCCTAATCTTTGTCTTATTCTACACCATGTCTCCAACTTGTAAAGAGAAAATTTAAAGGATTTTCATTATACAGCTTTGGAAAAGCTCACAATGGCACTTCAGGGGTCTATCTGTCAGGTTCTGCTTATTCATGTATTAATTTACCCACCTGCTGCCATAACACTATAAAGGTTTATCAGCCATCACTACTTCTTAAATCATGTTTCTTTGATTTGTTTTCATGTTAGATAAACTGTCAGCTCACCTACTAGTCTAGGTGTCCCAAGTGCTCCTCTGGAAGATTTCTGGCGACAGTACATGTGCTCAATATCCCTCCCCACAGCATACAATGGGGAGGTTTTCTATTGACTCATCAGTCCTGACTACTGTCCAGCATCTTGTTTCTTGGGAGGCATTCATGTGGCCCTTGTCATCCATACCCAGTTTGTAAATCAGGTTTACAGTTTTCATCTTATTTATTACATTTTGATTTAATCACTTCTAACTTCTTTATATTAGAAGACTGTTTTGTTAGTTTGTTTGTTTCTGCCCACTTATTTCTTTTATTCCATAACCAAACACTTTTTTTTTTGATAGTTTATTTACATTTCCAATGTTTCCCCCTTTCTAGGTCTCCTCTTTGGAAACCACCTACCCCCTCCCCCTACCCCACCTCTATGAGGGAATTCCACCTCCCACGCACCTGTCCACCCACTCCCATGATCCCACCTTGACATCCTCCTTTACTGGGGCCTCTCCTCCCCCTGATGGCCAACAAGTCCCTCCTCTGCCACATATGTGGTCCGAACCATGGGTCCCTCCATGTGTATTCTTTGGTTGGTGGTCTAGCCTCCAGAAGCACCAGGGGGGTTCAGGCCAGTTGACACTGTTGCTCCCTCCATGGGGCTGCAGATCCCTCAGCTCCTTCAGTCCCTTCTCCAACTCCTCCATCTGGGACCTCACTCTCAGTCCAGCAGTTACTGTAAAGTGAAACTTGGGTATTCCGAACATTTGGGCTAATATCCACTTATCAGTGAGTATATACTATGTTCACTCTTTTGTGACTGAGTTACCTCGCTCAGAATGATATTTTCAAGTTCCATCCATTTGC
>CM052704.1:38839342-38879249 GCA_028551405.1 Uromys caudimaculatus
TTTTTCCCTTACTGCTTTTAATATTCTTTCTTTTTTTTGTGTATTTGGTGTTTTCACTATAATGTGACTGAAGGAATTTCTTTCCTGGTCCAATCTGTTTGGAGTTCTGTAAGCTTCTTGTATATTTATGTTCATTTCTTTCTTTAGGTTAGGGAAGTTTTCTTCTATAATTTTGTTGAAGATATTTACTGGTCCTTTAAGTTGGGAATCTTCACTCTCTTCCATACCTATTATCCTTAGTTTCTGTCTTCTCATTGTGTCCTGGATTTCATGGATGTTTTGGGTTAGAAGCTTTTTGCATTTTGCATTTTCTTTTACTGTTGTGTCGATGTTATCTATGGTATCTTCTGCTCCTGAGATTCTCTCTTCTATCTCTTGTATTGTGTTGGTAATGCTTACATCAATAACTCCTGATCTCTTTCCTAGGTTTTCTAACTCCAGGGTTGTCTCCCTTTGTGATTTCTTTATTGTTTCTATTTCTATTTTTAGCTCCTGGATAGGTTTGTGCATTTCCTTTGTCTATTTGATTGTGTGTTCTTGTAATTCTGACTATTTGATTGTGTTTCCCTGTAATTCTTTAATGGATTTTTGTGATTCCTCTTTAAAGGCTTCTAGTTGTTTTATCTCTGTTCTCTTGCATTTCTTTAAGGGTATTATTCATTTCATTCTTAAATTCTTTTATCACCATCATCATGAGAAATTATTTTAAATCTGAGTCTTGCTTTTGTGGTGTGTTGGGGTATCCAGGGCTTGCTGTGGTGGGAGAGCTGGGTTCTGATGATGCCAAGTAGTCTTGGTTTCTGTTCCTTATGTTCTTACCCTTGCCTTTTGCCATCTTGTTAACTCTGATGTTAGTTCCTCTTACTCTGTCTGGTTGTGACTTACCCCTCCTGCAGGCCTCTGTGTTAATACTCCTTGAAGACCAGCTCTCTCTGAGAGGTGTTTGGGTTTGGAGAGCTGTGGCACAGGGTCAGCTGTGGGGTGCAGACAGAAATCAGAAGGATCTTGTCCCTAGCTGTCCCTTGGTTACTATGTCCTGATGTCTCTGCAAGGGTCCCTCTTGATCCAGTGAGTTTGAACAGAAGTGATGGTTTTACCTGTGCTCAAAGGTGTGTCAGCACTCCTAGGATACCTGTTCTCTCCTGGAGCCCTGAGGCCCAGGCTGAGGTCCCCAGGCACAGACCCCTGGTGGCCCAGGCAGAGGTGTCCACCCACCGATGGAAACCAGAAGGTTCAGAGGTTTCCTGTCCCTGAGTTCTTTTCAGGCTGTGTGTCCTGCTGGTTCTGGGAGGGTCTTGGTGAGCAGTGTTCCTCCCCTTAACCCCACTCACGACTTTTCCACACTCCTGGGAGGGTAGCTTTCTCCTGGTGCTTGTTGGCTATGGACTCCTGGTGGCTCAGGCACAGGTCTCCACCCACAGATGGAAACCGGAAGGTTCAGAGGTTTCCTGCCCCCGAGTTCTCAGGCCCTGTATCCCGCCAGTTCCGGGCATGTCTCGGTGAGCAGTGTTGCTCCCCTAAACCCCACTCACGGCTTTTCCACGCTCCTGGGAGGGTAGCTTTTTTCCTGGTACTCGTTGGCTATGGACTCCTGGTGGCCCAGGCAGTGCTAGAAGACTGTTTTTATAACAACAATATATGACAAATTATCGGCAGCAGAGAAAAAATAATCCATTAACCTCTACACATTGCTTTCTTCCCTTGGATCTCTAACATTTGTATATCAACAAATGGCCTTGATTACTTTTTTTTTTTTTTTTTTTTGCTTTAGCATTTTGGTCTCACGATTTATAAGTTGTTAAGATGTTTCTTACTTTATTTCCCCCTAATATATTGCTTACCTTTAGACACATTTTGTCTCATAACTTCCCCATCTTTACTTAGGTCATCTTTCTGTCACTCCAGTGATGCTTTATAGAATCCTGGGAATTTATGATATTCTCAGTGATGTTGGGAAGCATTTGCAGAACTGAACTGCTGATAGATGTCTTAATCTGTTCCCTATTGCTGTAGCAGAATACCTAATATTGTTTCTTTGGCTAACATGTTTGAAGGTCTAAAGTCTTAGTCAAATTGAATCAGGTGGCCCCATTCATTTTGTCTTATAAAGTCTCAAGGTTGGTGACAGATTGGTGGGTAGGTGTAAGATGAGGTGATCTCATGATGATCAGAAAACCAGAAAGGCCAGGGAGGGCAATCTTGCTGTTATTATTATAACTGGCCATTATTAGGACCAATTTACTCTATGAAACTGGTTTTCAATTTTTATTCTTGAACCTCTATAGGACCAACCATATCCACAACATAGCAATAAACACTTCAAATATATAGAAAACAGTATTAATGGTATTTGTTATGGTTGGCTTAGTGTCATCTTGTCACAGAGTATAAATACCTGACCTGGGAGCCACACCTGAGGATGTCTCTATTGCCTTAATTAATGTGCAAAGACCCATTCCTAAAATTAGGAGGGACCCTCTGGTGGTAGCCTAAATGAAAAGGGGCATGACAGAGGAAGAATATTTGGCTCTTGCTCTCTTGGCCTTCCTCCTTGTCACTGAGTTGATTCACCCTGTTGCTGTTGGTGGTGGTTCTTTGTCTGATATTAAAACCAGCATTTCTAGATTTCCAGCATTGACTGAGGACCCGTGGCTGTCTGAGAAACATAAACCTGTTCCTTTAGAGAACCTTAATGTTTGATAGGAATAGACCTGGTGGCTCACAACTTCACAGAGTAATTGAGATTCTAAGCTTTTCTGAGATTTTTTGAGAAGTAGAAAATTTATGTTTCTAAAATATATTTGATCTCAGAATTATCCTTCTTCTCTATCTTGCTCCACTACTTTAAAAATAATGGAAGGACTGCAGAGATGGCACTGGCTGCTCTTGCAGAGGACCTAGATTCAACTCCCAGAGCCAACATCATGTCTCACAGCTCTCTGTAACTCTAGTTCCAGGAGATCTGACACAGTCTTCTGTCCTTCTCAAATATCAGGCATGCATGTGATACACAGACTTACATTCAGAAAAAAAAAAAAAACCTAAACTAAACAAACAAAAACAAAGCAAAAAATCATCCATTCATATAAAAAAATTACAGACAGAGAAATTGTATAAGGAATTGTCATTGATAAATGTTGATAAAACTTTAGATAGAGCTCATGTCTTTCGACTTCTTACACTATGTAAAGATGTTGCTTAGTTTGTGTTCATCTTAGTTAGGGTTTCTATTGCTGGGATGAGTCATCATGACCAAGGCAACTCTTATAAAGGAAAACATTTAATTGTGGCTGGCTTAAAGTTCAGAGGTTTAGTCTATTATCATGATGGTGGGAGGCATTCAAGCAGCCATGGTGCTGGAAAGGTAGCTGAGAGTTCTATATCTGGATCTGCAGCAGGAAGAGAGAGACAGTGGGCCTATCTTGAGCATCTGAGAGCTCAAACCCATCCCCAGTGGTACACTTCCTCCAACAAGGCCGCACTTCCTAATATTGCCACCCTCTGTGAACTTACAGGGGCCATTTTTATTCAAACCACCACATTCCATTCCCTAACCTCCATAGGTTTGTAGCCATATTACAAATGCAGAAATGCATCCAGTGCAATTTCAGTAGTTATATAGTCTGTCAGTCTCAACCTCATTTAAAGCTCCAAAATCCAAAGTCTCTTCTGAGATTCATGGGAATCTCTTAACTGTAGTCCCCTGTAAAGTCAAAACTGAAACACAGATCATATACTTCCCACATACAATGGCACAGGATATATATTACCATTCCAAAAGGGAGTAAAGAAAGCATAAGGGGTGGATACTGGACTGAAGTAAGATAAGAAACCAGCTGGGCAAACTCCAAACTCTGCAGCAGCTTTCCTTAGTCACAGAGGGAGATTCTACAACTTCTTTCTTGTATCTTTGACTCTAAAGCCAGAACCACTTGGCTGAAGCTGCCACATTCTGCTGCTTGCTGGGGTAGAAACACAGTCCCCTCATTCGAATACATTTTCACCAGATTGCTGTTTTCAGGGGTTTCTTCACTGCCTATGTTTGGATGTCCTGGAACTTGCTCTTTAGATTAGTCTGGCCTTGAACTCTGAAATCTGCCTGCCTACCCAGTTCGAAGACTGAAGGTGAGTGCCCCCATACCTGGCCCTATTCTTTTACTTAATTCTTTTTCACAATTTGGAAGTTTAGCTGGGTGGGGTCTTGCCCTGAAGTCACCACTCCCTTTATTCCACCTGGAGTCAGGCTTTTCTTTAATCTTTCTATTTCCTTAAACAAAGGATTTGTATCCATAACACTTCCTGGTGTCCCCTTTCTCCTCTAACTGTACATTTTGTATTTTTCCTTGCTTAGCTTGTGCTTTTTCATTATAGATCTGCATAACCATGGCATTAATAACTATAGGACAAAGTCTACACTAGGCTGTTTTGAAATCTTTGCAAATATAATTAATCCAAAACTCTTTACTTTAGCCTCAGGCAGAATTTTTGGACAAGGGTAGAAGGCAGCCACATTCCTCACCAAAATATCACAAGAACAATCTTTAGGCTATATACTAAAATTCTTTGCCTCTGAAACCTTTTGAGTCATGCCCCACAAAATAAATTACCCTCAACACCACTGTCTTGCATGATCCTACCAGGATGCCACATTAATTTTGATTAAAATGGCCAATCTTCTTTCTAGTCCAAAGTCCTAAAGTGTTCCATATTCTTCTCAACAAAAACATTAGCCTGTCACAGCAAAAGGTGGTTCCTGGTACCAACTTCTGTTTTAGTTATGGCTTCATGGCTGTGAAGAGACACCATGACCATGGCAACTCTTATAAAGGGCAACATTTTTCAGAGGCTTAGTCTATTATTCTGATGGTGGAAAACATGGTGGCATTCAAGTAGTCATGGTGCTGAAAAGGTAGCTAAGAGTTCTACATCTGGATCTGTAGGCAGCAGGAAGATAGAGAGAGAGAATGGGCCTATCTTGAGCATCTGAGAACTCAAAGCCTACTCCCAGTGGCATACTTCCTACAACATGACCGCACCTATTCCTCCAAGGTCCCACCTCCTAATAGTGCCAGTTTCAATGAACCTATAAGGACCATTTCCATTCAAACCACCACAGTGTTTATCATTCTTAACTGTTTAAAATGTTCTTAACATTTTAACCCAAATAATGCTAAGAAGTCTCAGTGTAGGCAAATATATCCTCTCTCTTTCAAAGAGGCCTATGTCCTAAAGCATGAAATAGATAAATATTTTAGCTTTCATGTTATTTGCTTACATGGCAAAGAGGAATGGTGGTGGATATGCCTTCACCTGAGGGAAGAAATGATACTCTGGGTTACCCAGGGAATCCCCATGAAACCAGAGTCTTCTGAAAAGTGAGCTGAAAGTACAGAGTTAGAGGAAGGCATAGAGTATGGAAAAACAGCAACGGGATGTAATATTCCTGTTCTGAAGGTGGACAATGTGGACAAAGGAATCAAGAAACAAAGAGAAATGATCCTTGCTCCCAACACCCTGAGCCTTCAGGAAGAACTGTATTAGTTCTGATGACTACTCGATCTTAGCCCATGAGATATATCTCAAGCCTCTGATATCTAAAGTCTTGAGACAATAATCATTTGAAGTAGCAAAATGTTAGCAATACAGCAGTGAGTGCTCTGACACCCGTATGTATTCTACCATTATGAAAGCAAGCAGATACTGTAATTTTGATTTTCATCTCTGGGGTTCCCTATGTGTCCCAGTGAGTTAAGGCAGCACCTTTAAACTTTCAGAGAGTTTTGGGGATGTCATATACTAGGCAAAACAAGCAAAACAAAGTGACTTCTTTAAAGAAACTGACTAAATCACAAGGTGTTTTTTTGAGATTGGATGTAGAAAAGAACAGAAAATAGAGTGATTTCTGTGTCTTGGTAGATATGTACAGTATACACCCTTGGTGAGAGGACTTATTTGACATTAAAACTCTAAGACGTTCTGATATCATAGGAGCCACTGACTGGGATTTCTAGTGGATAGAATACCAAAGACCTTCCAACAGGATACAGAAGACATCAAGCTCAACAAAGGGTTGTTACTGTTATGTATGTGTGTCTCCATGCTCTATTCTTCTCCTTCAATTTCAGCTTCATGTGCAGAAAATCTCCATTTCCAGTGAGTTCTGCTGTCAGAATACCAGGAAGGAGCCTTATGTAAAATCTGTGTGTTTATATAAAGTCTGCTTACGGCACATTCACATCCACATGGATGATTGACAGCCACTATTATCAGAAACAGACAAAGCTGGTGTTTTTTGAAAAGTAATGCACTTCATTCCATTGACATAAAGCCAAGAAGAGAAGATCCTGGGAGATCAAACACTCTGGAAACTGGACAGGGCTGTGAGTGTTTTCTCTCTTGGAGGCTGCAGCATGCCTCTAATGATTGGGAGAGCAGCTGCTGAGCTGCTTAATGGCCGCACAGGCTGGCCATGCCTGAAGCAGCCCACACCTCCCTCCAACCTCTAATGAATAGCGCTTTGGGCAGGAAAGGTGATTCACTGGGATCCTGCTTCATTAGAATGTCAGCCAAGGCTCAGCTGCTGCCAATTCCCTGTGGAAATTGACAGACTGAAATTAAAAATAAATACAATAGCAAAAGCTTAGTGTAAATAAACCAGTGTTTTCATCTCGGTGTGCATTTGGTTTTGTGTTCCTTGGTACAGCTGTCGTTTAGTACCAAGTTCAAGTACTCAGGTGCCCCTCAACTTACAATGAGCTCATATCCCAGTAAACCCATCACAGGTTGAAATTATAATGAAAAACTAAAACTGGATGTGATCTTCCTAGCCTGCTGAGCATCGCAGCTTAGCCTATCTTACCTTAAATGTTCTCTGAGCTTACAGTTGAACAAATTATGTCACTCAAACCTATTTGATCACACAATGTCAAATATCTCCTGCAATTTATGAAGATGGTACTGAAAGCCAAAACATTGTTTGCCTGAGGTCCTAGGTTCAATCCCAGCACACAGTGAGGAGGCAGCAAGCGAAAAAGAGAAACGTAGGGAATCTATATGCTCCAAATATATACACAGTGGGTGATTCCTCCAAATTAGAAGGAGGTTTGGATGCAGAAGAGGCAATATGCATCCAATATGGATACATTGTCATTCCATGCTGGGGGCAGAGTGGGCATAAATAACAGCTTAGGGGATGAAACAATCTTCCTTGGAGGTAGTGCTGAGCCCTAAGTCCTGGCTCTTAGGTGATAAATGTAAGATCAGAAGCTTCTTAGACCAATAACCATGAAATATCAAAGCATCTACTAACGCTCTAGGCAACTGCAACCAGAGGAGCATATATTTGTATGACCAAAAAGCTTGGATATGATTTCTAGAAAAGGACACTTCTGGGGAGACCTGGAAAGGGAAAAACATTTGAAATGTATATAAAGTATAAGAATAAAAATAAAAAATAAAGAAAAAAAAAGAAAGGGACACTTCCACAAAGCTTTGGATGGGACATGAAGCCAACTCTAGTGATAAACATTGACAAATGGCTAAGAAAGTAATATGATATTAGACATTGTATCATGTTCCAGAATCACATCGAACAGTGGCAACCCGGGGGTCTTCTCTACCTAAGCATATGAGTCCTATGTAAATCCTACCCTGAGTACCCAGAAGGAAGAGAGAACCTCTAGACTGACTAAAGAATATCTGTTCCCTATAGAACCCTATAAAACAAAAAAGACAATCTAGCTAACAAAAACAAAACAAAACAAAAACCATAATTTTGTCTGCCTGAATTAATAAACAGAATATTAAGTCATTACATTAATTATAAAATTAAAATTTTAAGCAGTAAATCATTTCATTGATATTAATCATTAAGTCCTAAGGGTTAGAAAGGTGTCTTAGTTAGAGATTTACTGCTATGAACAGACACCATGACCAAGGCAACTCTTATAAGGACAACATTTAATTGGGGCTGGCTTACAGGTTCAGAGGTTCAGTCCATTATCATCAAGGTGGGAGCATAGCAGCATCTAGACAGGCATGGTGTAGGCAGAGCTGAGAGTTCTAAGTCTTCATTGGAAGGTTGCTAATTGAAGACTGGCTTCCAGGCAGCTAGGTTGAGGGTCTTAAATCCTAAACCCACAGTGACACACCTACTCCAACATGGCCAAACCTTCTAGTAGTGCCACTCCCTGGTCCAAGCATATACAAACTATCACAAAAGGTAAATTCAATTTTTTTTTAAAAAGTTAATGAAATGAAAGTCACAGCTTTGCCCAACTGTTGTCTAGGGAAGTACAGGGTCACAATTCCTTTAGTATAATTGCTAATGGGACCCTGGGGGAAGATAGAAGGGAGAGAGAGAAGGCAATTTTCACTCTTCAGTGGGAGCCATCTCTGTCCAAAGACATTGAAGTAAATGTAGTGTTAAAAATGAGGATGATGCAGGCAGAATACGTCATCAAATCAGGGCTGCAAATTAACCTTTACAAAATGAGTAGCTTTTTCATTGCTACTAAGAAATCCCAGTGGACCCAAAGAGGAAAGTGCTGGAGCCATGATCTGCACCCACATAAAATGGTGACCTTTGAATTCTAATTGCTTGCAGCTATCTTAACATGACACTTAGAGTTTTTTAACCTTACACATGGTAAAATAACACATTTGTAGAAAAACACTGTTGAGGTTAATGAGATTCCCCCCAACGAAGCTAAATTCACTCTAGCAGAGTTAAATTATAAACAGATTCTTAGGCTTTCTGTCTTCCATTCTAATGTGGGTTTCTATCTTGGTGAATGGTTTGGGCTGTGGAAATGGCTTCTTCCTGCAAGTACATTTATTGCCCATTGCTTAATTTGAGACCATAGTTATAAGAAAGGGAAGCTTAACTGTTTTCTGTCATTTGATGTTTGATATACTGAAGGGAGCAGTCAGAATTCCTGGGTCTAGTACTGAACACCATATTTAGCACCTAAGTGCTTTCATCTTGTCTGTGACTCAGTTCCTGATTCTTTAAAACAATGTGATAATATTCTAAGGACTGAATATGGAATCCACCCCACCCCAGGTTTATGTTTCCGATGCTTGGAAACTCTGGCCCCATATGGTATTGTTATTTTGACTGTGGAAAGTTTAGGAAGTGGTTCTCAGTTAGAGGAAGTAGATCAGTGGATATGGTAGTCCTTGGGAGCATATTAATCCTTGGCTATTTGCTATCTTACACTGCTGACTGGTAGGCCAGGAAGTAACCAGATCTCTACTACACCCTTCATAATAGCCTATCCAAAGACATGGGACCAAATGAACCCACAGAAACTGAGTCCAAATCAGTAATTCCTTGGCTAATCTTGCCTGTCAACTTGACTACACCTGGAATCAATCAATCTAGAGCTTCTGGGAACTCATGAGGAATTTTATTAATTGGATTATTTGAGGTGGGAAGCAACAAAGTTTGCATACCTTCTGATAGCAGCCCACATAAAAGGACATGGAAGAAGGAAGCTTTTGCTTTCTGCCTGCTTATTCTCACTCTCCTTGGCAAGTTCATCTATCCTGTTGCTATGGAATTCCTTCTCTGGTCACAACTTGTAGGAAGAAGAAAAAGGCTCTGCTACCAGGGTAGTGGACACTTCAGCTTAAAAGTTTGTAAACAGAGAGTAGGGCCATGTAGCTGGGGAGGCAACCTCCCATGAGGGCCAAACTGAAGCCTATCTGAGAGCCTAGAGATTGTTGACACATACAATGACAGCCACTTTGGAACTGCCACATGAAGGACATGCTTGCTTAGGACCAGTGGGCTGCAAGTGGAGGGTATAAAGGGTGCTCCCTGAGAATTAATAAATATGTTCGCTGCTGCATTCTCATCTGCCTGAGTCTGAGCCATTGATTTTGCACCCTCTCACTCACTGCCCCCAAGGGGGAACGCTAGGAAGAATGAAAGACTCAGACTAGAACTGACTTCTTCAGCAGCTTAACATAGACTGAAGAACAGCAGTGATCCAGGATCCTCAGGGATTCCAATGCCAGATTTGGGATGCAGAGATTTCCAACTTTATGGACTGGATAACTACAGCATTCTTGGCCTTTGTCATGAGACAGCCATTGTTGTACTACCTGGAGCTCAGCCTATAAATCGCTTTAATAATGTTCCTAAGTATATGTGTGTACATAGGTGTGTATATGCATACGTGTTTGTGTGCATGCATGCATGCATGTGCATGTGAGTGTGATGGGTGCATGTGTGTGTATGTGTGTGTGATAGGTGCATGTATGTGCACCTTTCCTTTAGGGAACCCTGTTGAATACTCTCTCCTAACTTGTTTATCTCAGGTGTTGCAGAATGATGAACAAGAGCAGCTAATCCAACATTGTCCAAATCCTCATGCACAGTTGCTGTGGAAAACAACCTAGATTTAAAAAAAAAAAAATGCCTTTGGTGTTAACAACGTAGGACTTTAACATGAATTTATTTAGAATTCATGGTTCAGAAATAGGAAAATGGCTATAACGAATTCCAAGATCTGCATTTTAACCTGTCTAGAGCCATTTGTAGGGTGGGATAACAATCATTGCATGTTAGATCTGCTGGTGAATGTTAAGGATTGGCTGAATTCAGTACACGGGCCTTCATTCACCAAATGAAGGCATACATGTTATGTATAATATATTATATATCACATATTTCCTGGAATTGACCCCATGAAATTTTTGTTGTTCTACTTGAGGGTCTTTTATAATGCAAATCTATATGCTTAGGAATTGCCTCAGGGAGAAGGACAAAATTTTCAGGCAAAGACTCTGAAACAGGCAAGACAAATCCAATGGAGAGAACAGCCCTGTAGGGCAAGAGGGTAATGAGTAATTTTCACACCATTACTGACGCCTGGGTTTTATTTTAGGATTTTATATGCTTTCGAATGATTTACAAAGCAAACATACATTCTATTTTAAAACTTTCAGTTTGAAAAGTAGTTGGATCTTTTTCTTCTGCTCCCTCATTAAATTCATCTATTCATCCATCCATCCATTCATTATTCATTACAAAATTTACTGCAGGCTTTTGTCTTCTGGGGGAGCAATATTCTCTTTGCATCTACTGGGAGGTTGTAAGTATAAAAACATTAGGCTGACAACTAGTACAAGTAAGTTAATTTATAAATTAAGAACTTTTTAAAAAAAAAAAATCACCAGATGGCTGAGTATCTGGAGTGGGATATGGGGAAGAATCCAAATGAACTACATTCCATACAAGGACCTTGGCAGAATCAAGAGAAGGAGAAGCGAAGAAAAAATAGAAATGCCAGCAGGGTCCTGAATGACGTCTCCATGACTGTCCATGAACTATACCAAAGATTGTATTACCAAGAAGCGTACCATTGTTCTTACCACACCCAAGCTTTGTATTATGGGCTTTTATGGATGGGGTGGACACATTCTGTGAGGGGAGGGCTGGAGAACTGAAAGAAGCCTTTCTGATCATTCTGGCTCCACACTTAACACACTAGTGATCCTCTAAGGGAACAGAGATGTGATGACTTTTCTTTGTTGTCAACTTGGCTACATATGGCTTTAACTAAAACCCAGTGTGTGTGGATATCTTTGAGGGAGTTTTTTTTTTCTTTTAATTAAATCATTTGAGGTGGAAAAATACAACTTTAGTTCAGGTCTTTTGACATGGGAAGATCCACCTTTAATGTGGGCAATACCTTCTGGTGGCAGCATATTATATATGGAGAGGGGAGAGAGAGGGAGAGGGAGAATATGTTCTTTCTGTAGTTCTGTTCCTTTAGAGAACCCTGGATAACACAACAGGACAGTAGTATGGTATGGTCTTGCAAGAATCAGAACAGTAAAAGAAAAGTTACCAGCAAGCCAGTAGCTGACTATTGGGAAGCAAAACACTAAATGATTTCTAGTGAGTTTCTGGTCCTTGATCTCAAGCCCTTGTGGAGGGAAAGTACTGATCACCCTCCAAAATTTTTGAAGATGTGGAAAACTATAGTCAACTAAAGCTACAGTAGATCAACTAAAGCTACACAAATAAGCTGAAGATTAAACTGGCTTAGCCTAACCCTCTTCCAGTATGTGCTGGTATCTTTTTAGGATATTCCCTAATGTTTATTGGAACAAATTATTTTCAAGACTTTAGTACACAAAGCCAAGTACGCGATAAAAATGAAAGGATAAGAAAATATGTGCTACAGTCAGAAGAGCAAATGATCAATGGACTATATTGAGAGATTCCACCATAGTGCAGATGTCAGAGAGGGTCTTTGGTGATAATAAAAGTGTTAAAAATGGAGGACATGAGGTATTATTGAGTTGAGGGGAATGTTGGAACAGTAGAACATTAAAAGAGCTAAATGAAAGTGAAGGGAAGACATGATAAATTTATCTGATGATAAATTCTAAGCAAAGGTACATTTCATTACTCAGAGATTGATAAATGGAAATAATGCAAACTGAAATACTGAGATTTTTAAAAAATATAAAACAGCATAAAAGACATGCAAGACAATATAATATCATCCATACAAATGTAATATAAATCACCTCATGAGAGGGGGTAAAGTTATTTTTGAAAACATAACTATCAAAAATTGATTATTTATTAAAAGGACAAAATCATAAACACACTAATTGAACAAGTTAAGTTAATTCCAGCTATGTAATAAAAGCAGAAAATCATATATTGGTGAATCATAAAATTAAAAACAAATTTTTTTATTGAAAATTAAAATAAAAGCTTCTTAACATGGCTAGAAAAAGGAGGCATATGGGAGGTATGAAGCTTGCTTACAAATATGCAGGCCTGAGTTCGAATCTTAGCATCCACTAAAAGCTGAGCACTGAGATCTTCACTTGTAACCTTAGTGCAGAAGGAAGCGTGTATGGAGAGAGATGGGTAGAGCTTGATGGACAATCAAAATAGCGAGCTCTAGGATCATTGAGTAATCCTGTTTCAAAGGATAAGGTAAAGAGTGGTAAATGAAGACGCTGGCTTCTACATTTGCATGTGCATACACTTGCCTAATGCAAGTACACACACACACAAACACACACACACACACACACACACACGCAAATAAATAACTAAATGATAAACTTTCTCCATAGGATGAAAAAGAAGAGATAAAAATGATGTATTATGCATAGTGGAGGGTTGAAGACTTATGTAATGCTATCCAGAGAGTGCTGAAAGAAAGGGAGAAAGCCACGCTAAATACAAAATACTAATGAGATTTCATCAAGTAGCAAACTTTCTATACTGCAAGGGAAACAATCTGTAAAGTGGAAAGCGATAGAATGCAGTAAAATATTTTCAAATGTTATCTGACAAGAAGTCTGTATTCCAAATTCATGAAACCCACACAACCCAATAGCAAAGAACAAAATAACCCAATTTTACAATGAGCAAAGAATTTGAATAGATGGATCCCCAAAGAAATACAAATGGCCAGTTGGTATTGAATCTCAAGCATCCAAATAAAAGTTCATGTTACTCATTGAATAAGTTAAAAGCCACACTGAGGCAGAAGAGCATGTGTTAGCAAAAAGAAATACCTCTAGATGCTGTTGCTGAGAATATGAATTTCTACAGTCATTATATTAAAAGTTATAGAGGATCTGAAGCTGGAGCCAATCTTTACTCAGCAATCCATTTCTGGGTATAGATACAAGATCTGGAATCAGTGTGCTGAAGAGACATTAGAGCCCTCATATTCATTGTAGCATCCACTATTAACAACAACCAAGATACGGAGTCAGATGGGTCCATCAACAGTTGAATGTTTCAGTCTTTAAAAAAAAGTGAAATGTGACCAATTGTGAGAATATAATTGAAGCTGAAGGATATTATCCTGTTGAGAGAATCTCTTATAAATATCATCTGTCCACTTTAACAAAAAAAAAAAAAACACCAATGGACAATGAGCTGAGGCAGGAAATAGGAGGTGAGACACTGGGTCGAAGAGAGGATTCTGGGAAATAGTAAGAGATAAAAGAGAGACAAGGAGATAGAGCAGGGAGCGAAAGTGATTTGAGAGACAGACCGAGAGGAGGGACATAATCCAGCAGGTAGATGAACTCAGGAAGATGCTGAGAGAGAGAAGCGGGCCAGGATTGAAGACATACATGATAGACAAAGCAAAGTTTGAATGGGTTAAATAAGTTACAAGCTAGTCAGGGAATGAGTCAAAGATGATTGCCTAGGCATTTAATAATAAATAATTAGTCTTAGAGTCATTATTCTGAGAGAAGAACTGGGAAGGAAAACCAAATTAAAATTTTTATAACATTATTCCAAGTGAAATTACTGACACAAAAAGACAAATTTGAATAACCTCCTTTATACTTGGTATCTCAGGAGTCAAAATCATAGAGGCAGAGAATGGAATGACAGTTGTCAGGGACTAAAAGATGAGTGACATGGAGGCAGAGTTGGTCAAGGACAATTTCTGTTTCATGGGAGAGTTAGATTCTAGAGTGCTGATACTCACCACAGTGAGCAGTATTAATAACACTGAACTCTGTATTTGAAAATTACTGAGGGAGAATCATAAATGTTTTCATCTGCACAGGTTCCTATGAAGCTGTGGAGGTGTTAGTTTGATTATAATTTTCTTACAGTCTTCCCTATGTCAAGACATCCTATTTCACATCAAAAATTGAACATGCCTATTTATCAATTATGCTTCAATAACAATGGAAGAAAATGAAGTTACTAACTTTATATCCAATTAAACTGCATTGAAAATTGAGGCAAAATAAATACATTTATTCAGATAAAAAGTGAGAAAAAACACACACCAATCAAAACCAAAATAAATAAAACATTCAAAGATGTTTTACAAGGGTTGGAAATGATACCAAGGGGAGGGCTGACTCTATAGGAAGAAACACAGAGCAACAGAATAGTGTAAATGAGAGCGTTAAGATGTCAAATACTCCATACGAAGTGTTTAAAGTTTAGAAACTTCATTCTCATGGATGCTCATGTATTCACAGATACATAGTTGAAGAGGTTATTAATACTTTAATGCAAATCTTAAAGTGTGTTTTGAAATGTTGAGTTTCTGTAAAAATAAGCTACTTAAAAAAATACATGGACAAGAAAGGAAGTGAAACAAGCTGCCAGCTTCCACAGTGGTCTTGAAGCATGGCATTATTAGAAGACAGATTGTAAAGGAGTAGAGCTGTGCGTTGTCTTCTCTTACACCACCAGTTCATAAATGAAAACAGCAGTGTAAAACAGAGAAACTCCATAAAATGGGTAAAATGAGATACTTTAAATATTTGGCTGAAAAGAAGGTACAATGGGAGAATTAATGATTAAAAAGATAAATTCCTACGGGAGGAGAAAACCTAGATTAAGAAAAATCCTTTCATCAGATTGACCTGTAGACCAAGCCTCTGGAGCATTTTCTTGATTAGTGATTGATGTGTGAGGACCTAACCTGCAGGTGGTCCTGGATTGTAAGAAAACAGGCTAAGCAAACCATGAAGAGCAAGCCACTGAGGAACAATCTTTCACGGTCTCAGCTTGAGCTCCAGTGATGGAGTGTGTCCTGGAATCATAAGATGAAATAAACCCTTTCCTCCTGCAAGCTAGTATTGGCCATGGTGTTTACTACAGCCACAGAAAGCAAACTAGGACACAAAGTAATGGAAATAAAATATATCAGTTATATCAATAGCCATATTAAATATGAATGAATCAATTGATGTAGCATCCATCAGTTATAAACTTGAGTAATAATGAAAAGAGTTAATATTTCCTGAATGTTTTACACATGGTAGACATGTTGCTAATCTAATTAGATTATTTAACTTATTTTATTTTGACAAGTACCCTACACTCTAAATATTATTTGTATCTACATTTGTTACATTAGACAATTCAGACTAAGTATCTATTCTCCATTGCTATGTAGCTCTAAAGGTGATATCAACTTGAATCTAAGAAGTTGGATCCCTGAGGTTATCCAGTATTGTTATGAATATGATGTTGATGGTAGAGATTATAGTAATGATGACAGTAGCAATAATATTGTAGTCGGTAGTGGTGATGGTGGTAGTAGTGGAAGTAGAGCCAGTGGTGGTAATGATGATGATGATGGTGATAGAGGCAGGGATGATGAGATGGCTCAGCAGCTAGGGGCCATTAGTGCATAAGCCTGAGAACTTGAGGTCAACATCTAGAACCTAAATGAAAGTGGAAAGAGAGAACTAACTGTGCAAAGTTGTCATTTGATCTCTACACATGTGCTGTGGCATACACGTACACACACACACACACACACACACACACACACACACACACACACACAGATAATGATATAATAAACAAGAGGTTATGTTAAGTTATTCACCCATGTGATGCAGATAAGAGTTACTGTACTCTGTGAAGTCAATCATCATGAAATCATCTGGGAACACGTGTCTCAGAATGGGCCTTGCTGTATTCAACACACCTAAATCATAAAGAAGAATAATGCAACAGACCAGTAACTGCTCCCAGATTTCCAAAAATTGGAAGGGGACATGTCATCCTGTTTTCAGATATGCAGATTTTGTGCATCATATTATACAAGAGAAACGTCATGGTAATTCTCACAGAGAGACTTGCTTCAGTCTGGCTATCCCAAGAGATAATGAATGCAATGTGTGTTTAGACCCCTAGCAGACAAGCTGGGAGCTGTAGCAGTGAATTAGCCATACTGCTCTGTGCTCCCGACGGCTCGAATGTGTGCAGCTGCTATCTGGATTCATGAATGAAAGACACACACACACACACCTCAGTTAATTTTTAGTATGCCTTGGCTAGCTCAAAGAAGGCTGGGTAGTCAAATCCTCCCTGAGGCTAGCGTATATTTCCCTCCTGTGATCATGGCTTAAGCCCTCCTACATTAATTAACACAATCAAGCAAATACTCCCAAAGGTGTTTCCACAGGCTAGTTCTGACAGAGCCAATTCTTCAGGTGAGGATCCCTCTTCTCAGATGACTCTCATTTGTGTCAAATTGACAGTTAAAAGTAGCCATTGTATTTCCTCTAGAGTAAAGCATCAGAAAGCATGGGATCTATCCTTGCTCTGGGTAGCTGTGTATTCAGAATGGTTAGGAAGACAGAGGATCCAGCTGTAGATACGTCTGCCAGGAAAAGGAGACATTTCTTAGGAAAGTCATGGGAAATAGTCATTTGTTCTGTGTTTCCTATGTGGTTCAAATATAATCTTCTCAGAGCACACAGTCTAGCAGAGCCCAGATACGGTTATAGCACTTGCTGAACTCATGAATGAATGAAGTTTTAGAAACTGCAAGAGGACAAATGGCAGAAATTTAATTTCCCTTACATTCTTCTGCAATTACACCTTCAACTCAAATGTAAAGCTCGTGGTATTTGAAAAAGACTCAGGAATTTGGCCAAGCAGGTTTTCTAATCACTCTATTTGTCAACAGAGACAAAACTTGGACCAGTGAAAATGTCTGCTGCATCACTTTTGGGGGCTGCTGAAATCCTCTGGCTTTGAAATGTTCCTGTTCTTAAAGAATGCCACTTCCTTTCAGCACTGTTATTTTAAGATCATTTTCCCACCCCCATATCACCTCACAAATACGTCTGAAAGTCACAAGGAGAGGCTGTTTTAGAGAGGGGGAAAAAGCCCTTTCCAATGGCAGCAGTATATGAGATTTCCCACGTTTTGATGTTTAGAGCAGAATTTTTAAAAAATGAAAAGTTGAAAATGCACATGAAAGACTTAATTGATACTATCCCTAAAATGAACAAGGAAGTCAAGAGCTAGAGTATTTATCAGTTATCCTTTGCTGTGTAACAACCATCTTCAAGGTTTGTGGCATTTCTTGCGTGCTGAAGCACCTGAGTCAGTACTTCAGGCTGAGCCTAGCTGGGCAGATCTAGTGTGAACCTGACTTGATTATTCTTGCTGAGTTTTCATGGTGGGGTTGATGGTTCATCTGGAGCTGGCTAGTTGATAATGCCTTCTGAATGATGAGACGGCTAGAAGAACGAGGTCTGCTCTCAGCATGGTCTCTCATTTCAAAGCAGTTCATAAAGTAGTCAGAGTCTTAAAAACAGTAAGCAAATCTCCTCATAGCTTATCATTGTGACCCATATCAAAGTCAGCATGTAATAACCAGAGGTGTGATTGATTTGGGGGCTGTGATTGTACCAGGGTCTATTACCACAACGTCTTGTGTTTTAAAGTATGGTGTAGGGTATATGGGGATTCAGAAGGCCCAGGTATGTCACTGTAAAGATCCCATGTTGAAAATTGTATTCTAACTAGGAATCAATTTTTCCTAGTGTTTGATGTGCCTGGCTCTTTACTTCCACCCACTTCCTCTTTTTCTACCTCTCTACTCCTGGCCAAGTCTGCTCAATGTTGTTGTCACTCATTGCTTGGAAACACTTTCTTTTCAGGCAGCCTTTCAAGATCCTGGCATAGATGGTAAATGAACTTGACTACTCTAGCAACATGACTGTCCATGGACAACCCAGCACAGCAGCTTCTAAGGTACAGGCAAACATAGGAATGATGAGGAGTCAGACAGAGGTCATGGAAGCAGAAAAACCTATTTCCGGTTTATAAATAGGTTTGCTTAATTAGCAAATAGGTACATATTTAAGGGGTGGAGTCTGAATCATCTCAGCAGAGAAAAATGTATAAAGGAAAATGTTGTACACAATTAAATGAATTCACTGTGATCTGGCTCTGTGGTTTAGTTCACTCAAATTATACATAAGCCATCAAAGAACCCCACAGTAAAACCAAAGCATGGGTTGCCATTATAAATCTGATAAATGTCTTTGATCAAGGAAAGCTTTCTTCCCAGGCAGGCTCTGAGCTTCTGATTATGTATAGATATATTTGCTAGATGAAAATGAGACTACATTAGCCTTAATTACTATCTTTTTAAATAAAAAGATCAACTAATCAATGAATCATGCTGGCATAGTTCAGATAAATAAAATAATCTAGACTTTGAGAGCTGATGTATAAGTAAAGTGTGCGTATAAACAGAGCACCCAGGTTTAATGCCAAAGCAATAATAAGAAAATACTGTATTTGACACTAAGTTCAATAGAGCTCTCTAGTCCAATTAGGGCTGCCCCAGGTACTTTACACAAACTATTTAGCTTAATTTTCAAAGCTAATAATAAGGTTTTTTTTACTGCTTTGAATTTCAAGGGTTGGGGTACCAATAAGGTCTCTAATAGAATCTCTAAATATGCAAAGTCACAAAATTAAAAATGTTTTGTGCTGGAATAAAACTCAGGCTTCCCAACTCTAATCCTTTCAATGTGATGGCCTTTCCCTTGTGATGCAGAAGGCAAGGCAGACAAATCATCAACACCCTTTCAGTGCAAATAAGTCATGATGTGAGCCTTGCATAGATGCTGGGCTGTGAATAAAGTCAGTTCTTAGGTTGCACATAGTCTAGAGGGGAAGGCAGACAGGTACCCAATACCGTATAGTCAGTGTAGCACTCAGTTTGCCATGGATGGCTAAACATACTGAAGATAGTAACACAGAATCAAACAAAAACGGCAGAGAACAAAGGGTACTCCCTGTAGCCCAGGTTCTTAACCTTCTAATACTGCAACTCTTTAATATAGTTCCTCATGCTGGAGCAACACCAAACAAAAAAATGATATCATTGCTACTTCATAACTGTAATTTTGATACTATTATGAATCATAGTATAAATATTTGATATGCAGGATATCTGATATATGACCCTCAAAAGGGTTGCGACCCACAGGTTGAGAACCACTGCTATAACTTTCTCTGGTACAGACATAATCTTTTCTTCTGGAGAAAGCCTTAGGATTATCAAGTACACCACAAATATATTAAATAAGATCAACTTCACAGATCTTGCTGGCATTGAAATCAGAAGACACTAGAGAAAATAGCTACTCTGACTATTTTAAGCTATTCACTAGCTCTAAATGGATTCTCTTTTGAAATACTTTTAATGATTTTTACCGCCTTTGATTCTTTGGCCATCTGGGTTATCACACCTGTACAGATGAGAGAACAAACAGAATAAAATTATTAAAGTAGCTGTGTTGGCTTATTAGGGCATGTCTTATTTAGGGACTCTATTACTGTAATGGAAACATCATGACCAAAAAGCAATTTGAGGAGGAAAAGGGTTTATTTTGCTTACACTTCCAGATCATAGTCCATCATTGAAAGAAGTCAGGACAGGAACTCAAGCAGGCCTAAATCCTGTAGGTAAGAGTTGATAAAGTGGCCATGGAGGGATGCTGCTTACTGGCCTACTTCACATGGCTTGCTTACCCTACTTTCTTTTTAAAAAATTAATTAATCAATTAATTTACTTTACATCCCAACCCCAATTTCTGCTCTCTTCCATCTTCCCAGTCTGCCATTCCCCCCCCCATCCACTCCTCTTCCCTTATTCTTCAGAAAAGGGGAGGTCTGCCATGGATATCAAGCAGCCTTGGCATATCAAGTTACAGTAAGACTAGGATTCTTTTATTGAGGATAGATGAGGCAGTGTAGTAGGGGGAAGGGTCCCAAAGGCAGGCAATGTAGTCAGAGACAGTCCCTGCTCCTGCTGTTAGGAGTCTCACATGAATACCAACCTACACAGCTTTTATACATGTGCAGAGGACCTAGGTCAGTCCTGTGCATGCTGTGAGTTGATTCTGTAGGTTTTCTTGTGGTATCCTTGAACCACAAGGCTCCTACAATCTTTCTTCCCCCTCTTCTGCATCGGCCTGTTTTTCTTTTAGAACCTAGGACTACCAGAGATGGCATCACCCACAATGGGCTGGGCCCTCCCACATTGATTGTTAAATGAGAAAATGCCTTACAGCTGGATCTCATAGAGGCATTTCCTCAGCGGAGGCTCCTTCCTCTCTGATGAATCCAGCTTGTGTCAAGTTGACACACTAAACTACAGGGCACATGCATTATTACACCACATTGGAAGTCTTCAAAGCCATATGGATATTTCTCTTCTATTGTGCAGGCAAGAGTTCCAAGATCAAGGTGCCGGCAAATTATGTTTCTACTGAGTACCTCCATCCTTGTCTTTTAGAGAATACCCTCTGGCATGTCTCTTCATTGGTTCTACTGGTTAGCCCCAGTAAACAGGCCTTCCTTCCTGAGTATTTTGGTGCCTTTTTCAATGTTTCCTAATCTTATTATTAAAAACACCAGTTTAGGGCCCACCTTAGCATCTCTGTATTAAGGCAATCAGCTTGTTTTAGCAAGCTCTAAACATAGTCACAATTTTAAAGGCTCGTCCAAGTTTAGTTTTATGTATATGGTTATTCGGCCTGAATGTGTGTATAGGTACCATGTTAGTACCTGGTTGCTACAAATACCCAAAAAGGGCATTAGATCCTATGAAACTAGAGTTACAGATGGTTGTGAGCAGCCATGTAAGTGCTGGAAATGGAACCCAGGTTCTATGGAAGTGTTAAGAGAATGTGCTTAACTACTAAACTATCTCTCTAGCTCCCATGGTTACATTCAAAGGAATTTAAGATTTCAGCATATGAATAGAAGGGTTCACAGTAGAGCTTATTACATGTACATCAGAGTACATGTATTAGAGCCATTTTAGAGTCTATCTGAAGTTTTTCATCTTAATTTGTATATAAAAAAGCTCTTTCCATGGTGGGATTGAAATGATACTTTTGATAAGGCCACCTAATTTCAGCTGGGAACCTGTTTTCTCCAATGGGAATCTTCACCAGCAATTCCATTTTCTCATACAACTCTCTTCTCTATTTTATAGAATATTTTATTTCTTGTTCTAAACAAGTAGATTCTTAACTGTATCTACTCACTCATTTTTGAATGTGCAATTTGAAGGAAGATTAGTTCTAGGTACTAACGAGGACCAGATATGAAAGAACATTTTGTTTGTTTGTTTTTCTGGAAACTGTATTCTAGTTTACATATATGTTATATACAAGTCAGTAACCATATAAAATAGATGTGTGTGTGTGTGTGTGCCATGCGCATGTACACACACACACACACACACACACACACACATGCTTACGTGCTTGTGTGTTTATATGGATCAAATTCAAGTCTTCACTATGGTACCCAAGTGTTCTACCATTGAATTATACTCTCACCCCATTCCCAACAACTAGATGACATTTAAACAGTGTAAATCCTAGGGAGAAAACAATACAAAAAGGAGTCTTGAGGAACTTAGTACAAGATGTGAGTGCTCAGTTTCACAAAACCTTTTTTCTCTTTAAGGACAGAAATGATATTTCTATTACAAAACAAGAAAGATAGAAGGAAAGATAGACAGGTATCAGACCCTTACATTTATGTTAGCCCCAGTAAACAGGCTGATGGATGATATTTATTAATAAGAAGTATCTCTCCAGTGCTATTTACTAAATGTCTTCAAATATTAATTAAGTTAAGCCTGCTCAGGTTTGATGGTTCTGATAATTTGAATATATGAATCAACATGAAAACAGAGGGATCATGGCTAATAATACCACACAGCCTTTGCACCAATTAAAAACTAGATTTTTTAACCTAGTTGCAAGAATCTAGATCAAACAATTCCCTGTACCTTTGATAAAGTGTCTTACTTTGTTATTGTTGAATGAGATAGCATCATTAAAGTTTTACTAATTAGCAAAAGGCTTTAAGATAGCAATATTTTAAGATATTAATCCTCATGATAATGGTTAAATGCCTCTTAAATGCCTGATGGGCATCGTCTAGGATTCCTCTCTAGGACAATATTCAAGAGCTTGATTTCACAAAAACAAACAAAAACCAAAGCAACACACACACACACACACACACACACACACACACACACACGCCCTTCTCTCGTGACTGAAACAGCCCATTTGATTTTCCATCGCAGAATTGAAATATCTTTGGTACTTGGCATGACCTTCATTTCAGGATGGCTATAATTCTGTTAGGAAAGGCAATGTGAATGCAAAGGGGGTTATCGGGAGAAATAAATCACAGCAGCCTCTCTTCTCTACAGCACAAAAGAAAACACACCGCACAGCAGACTTAAGTCCTTTCTGCACTGTCAGTGTGAGCTGGAAAAACAAAGGCAGAGTTTTCACATTCCAAGTCAGACAAATTCCTTATTCTCTTCCATTAATCCTATAGAAATATTTATCCCTGAATATCTCCAAGAAGCAGAGCTGTAGGGTTAGTAACTGCTGAAAGCCTCAGGAAGAAGCACATGTGTTTAGAAAACGAGAAACATCATTATGCATCTAATTCCCCAAAAGAAAGTAGTTTGCACATTGTCTCATTTTCTCTAATTTATTCTTCTTATTACAAAAATCCTTTTTCCCCCCTCAGCATGACCAAATTTACAAAAATGCAACCATGTAGATTTTAAGGGACATTTAATTTGTAGATTTCATTTGATTTCGTTAAAAATGAAGATAATAAAAAATACAAAATAAAACATTTTATCTTTTACATGCTTTAACCCAATTACACCTATTTACTAATTAGACAACTTTACAATTCTGTTTGAATGCTACAGAGGAAAAATAGCGTGAGCCTTTCTTGTGGTCAAGAATAACAAATTAGCCAGTCACCATTTAAGTTCAGGGCTTTTTCAGTAAGTAAAGATTGTTTTGCATAAATAAGATGAAAAAAGAAAATTAATCTATTGCAAAAATACTAAATCAGTGTTACAAATTAAGTACAAATGAAGTGCCACAGATAGAATTCTTTTTAGTTTCTATTGTATATAGGTTGCTAAATTTTTTTCTCTATAAATATATATTATTTTTTAATACAAGTTTTTACTACAAGAATGTTCAGCATGGCAAGATATCCAGAGAGGTGAAATAAGTCAAACTCATGTTAGTGGCAACCAACAGCTGCCTAATTGTGCTGAAGGCCTACTCAACAGGAGGGCACTCATGCCTGGTACTAAAAACCTAGGTAGCTTCCCAGGGCTTGTGTGGTCATGGACCTTAGAAAAAAATCTACTGCCCTGTAGTGGGTTGTTGTGGATTTGATTTGTGCTTACATGGGAATTCACATGTGGGTCCCTGCCAACAGTTGATTTTTTTTGAGTGGTCAATAAGTAGTCAATAGCTAATGGCTGGGCAGGGGGACAGAGGCAGGACTTTGAGGATTCCAGAAGAGGAAACATAAGACAGGGAGAAGGAATCACCAAAGCAGAAGGAAGGAAGAAGATACAAACATGAGCGCTGTGGAAGACAGGGAACCAACCATGTGAGAATTGGGAAAAAGTGGCCAAGGGGGCCACTCTCCTGATTGAGTCTGGGGTAGTAGAGATAAAGTATAGATTTTAGAAAATAATAACTCAAGAATATTGGATGGGAATGTGTTAGCCACATGGAGGTTCATGAGTGGCTCAACCATTGAGCTAGTTAAGGCATATTAAAAATAATGCTACAAGTTTGTCTTTCATTATAGGACTAAGAGCATTGGGGCAGGTGGAATCATGTTGCCCTAGCTGGGAAGTAAAGAGCAGATTAACAATTTATCAGTACAGTGCCTTGGCCTGATGCTGCTTGCATTCTAATGCTAATACTGGTTCTTCAAGACTTGGTTGTGTCAGAGACTAGAGAGTCTACGTGTTGACATAAGTGAGGCTATATGACCTTACCCCCAAGTTGTTTCTGACTGGAAAATAAAGATGCTGACAGCCAGTAGCTTGGCAGATGAGACACAGGCAGGGTTTCAGATTCCCAGGCTAAAAATCAAGAGGGAGAGAGAAAAAGGTAAATGGAAGAGGGAGAACCCATGGTTTAGGAGTCAAGAAAGCATGGCCCTGAGGGGGGCCAATTGGATTTAAGAACAGACCAGATGAAACATAGTAAGTAATTATTCAGGGTTATTGATAGTAAATAGATTTTAATAGCATAGATCATAGATATCTGCTCATCTCTAGTGCTGATTAAGGCTTATTGTAAATAAAAAATGTTATATGCCCTTTATTTGTGAACTGAATGATCAAAGGTGGAGTAGAAACTCAGATTGGGATTAAAAATTTCTACAACATAACCACTTTTTTCTAAACCAGTATAATTCCTTACTATATTATAAATCTTATCATTATATCCACAGATAAGAGAAGCTACCAACCCTTATCAAAGAAGCTTCTCTCTATAGAAAATGCAGACCATCAGAGAAAACTACAAATGGACACAAATTAGAAGCCAATGGATCATGGGTACTTCAGACCCAATGCGTACATATCCTTCACAGCTCCTGCATTTATGGTTCACCAAACATCAAAGAAGAAGGGGAAGAAAGACTCTAAGAGCCAGAATTCTAAGAAGTCCTGCTGTGAAATATTTTCTTCTAAAAGTGGTTGCAAGCAAGATTAGAATGGTAGCAATATCAACAGACAAGCTAGTGTGGAATGGAGAATTCTCACAGGGTTGCACCCCAGGTGAAGAACTACAGGCAACTAGTGATTGCTGGGAGAGTGAGAATTAGCTTCTCCCAGTGAGGAGCACCCTTATTGGTTACCTAATAATACAAAGTGGCCACTCTTGCTAAAAATGTTAACAAAGCTTGCCCATACTGACTTATTCTCAATACTTCTTTCATGTATAAACCACTGTGTTTCTTGTGCCATCTAGTTTCAACTTGTCTGCATTTATGTCTTGGGGTTTTACTGCTGTGAACAGACACCATAACCAAAGCAAGTCTTATAAAGGACAACATTTAATTGTGGCTAACTTACAGGTTCAGAGGTTCAGTCCATTATCATCAAGGTGGGAACATGGCAGCATTCAGGCAGGCATGGTGCAGGCAGAGCTGAGAGTTCTACATCTTCATCAGAAGGCTGTTAGTGGAAGACTGGCTTCCAGGCAGCTAGGATGAGGGTCTTAAGCCCAGGCCCACAGTGACGCACCTACTCCAACAAGGCCACACCTACTCTAACAGGGCCACACCTTCTAATAATGCTACTCCCTGGGGTGAGCATATACAAACCATCACACTCTACAAATGCTTACTGCATGAATCCTTCCCACTAGTGTAATATGCCAGCCTGTGAGAAGTCAATGTACACAGGAAAAGATGTTGAAGTGCAAACAATAAAAGCAAAGGTCCAAGATTGTTGCTTCTCAAAGCCCACCAAGTTGAACAATACCCTCCTGTACCTGATATAAGTTTAACAGGGTCCAGATGTTCAGTCCACTGTTCCATTAACACATCGTCGTTGTAACGCCTTCAGTGAGTTAATTGCAATGAGAATGTAAAACTAGTTCAAGTGATACTGAAATATAGAAAGTGTTTGGGCAGATATTGTATTAGTTATGATTCTTCCACAATAGACCAGCAGTGTGATTTTAACCACACTAGCATGGCAAATGAGGAACCTCACTTGAAATTTAAAAGACAATCCTTTATATTCATTAAATAATTTACCAGAAAGCACATATATAGATGTGTGTGTGTGTGTGTGTACGTGTGTGTGTGTGTGTGTGTGTTTTAATGGACATATAGATGGGAATATGGAAAAGGGTGAAATTAAGACAACTGAAAACATTTTAGAACATTGAATTCAAACTGAAAAAAAAATCATAGAAGGAAATACAAAAGGGAAGAGAAGGTCAGAACTTTCTCGGACAAAAGGTTTTGACAAACTATAGCAAGACATAAGAAAAAATCTTTCTATATAATCCAGTCCAATAGCATAAAAAATTATGATTCACTGCTCTGGTCTTTTTGGGTAAGAATAAATTTTATTTATGTTTAAAATGGAAGAAAAAAACCACAGGCCTTAAATTTATGTCAGGCAGCCACATAAAGAATGTTACTGATGTTACTGGTAAGGAAAGGTAGACAGACAGATATGAAACTATATCTTAATCTGTGGATGTTAAAGTCACCTCTATATTATATAAAATTGGTTAGCTAATTGATTGTGATTACCTTTTAGCAGAATTCCTGGAAATTTTAATTTATGGTGGAGATGAATGTGACTTTTCTCCAAATAAATAGCTTGAATTGACATTTGCCCTTTTAACTTAAAGGGGTTATTTAAATTGTAAGAAGTTGAAGATGGTCAAATGATTAAAACTCCTTCATCCTTTTGGCTCTATGCCAGCCAGTGACTGTACAATTGACAGAAGTAGGAAGAACAGAGAGCTGATGTAGCAAGAAGCATCTGAGCTCCTTGGAAATGTACCCCCACTCCCACCACATCTGTGTCTGGTGTCCACTTCTCCCTGTGTCATATTCTGAGACATTCTGAGATCCATTCAGTAGAGGCGCATGATGGGAGAGGGCAGAATCTACACATATTCAAGTAGAGGAGATGAGTGTAAATTTATTTGAGGACACTCAAAATGACTCTTAAGGTTTAAATGCATTAAGAACACTTCCTGGCTGAAGAAATTGTGAGATGATTGCTGGAATATGCCAGCACTTGACTTTGGGGACTGAGAAAGGACACCTTGTTCTAATGGCCTCCAGGAATCCTATATATTCTATATGCGGGCAGCTGGTGGGTTCTGAGAAGGTTCCCAGCAGGAAAATAGTTTGGATCTTTCTCAAGTGCACCAGAGTTAACAATTTGATTTGTGTATTTTTATATATACAAATAGTGTATATAAGGACACACTTATGCTAAGTGTGGCCTCAGGGAATTGTTATTAGTCAGTAGCCATAGCTTGTTCAAAATTTATGAAACCTGTTTATCAGGTTTTCACTACCTTTCTACCAAATGCAAACCGTTGTACCTATCTATCCCCTTGCCTAAAACCAAGTTGTATGCTCTGATCCCTATCCCAACATGATTGCTGACCCAAAGTCATTGCCCTTCATCTATGCTCCCACAGGGAGGTTGACATGAAGGGAGACAGTAGGCAGAAGCTGGGGACACATCAAGCTCACTGTAATCTTTATCTTCTTTTAGACAGACAGACATATACACACATGCAAATGCACATGCACACACACACACACACACACACACACACACACACACACACACACACACACACACACACACACGAGGGGAGCAGGCATTCTTCACCATAGACACAGAACACTAAGGGGCCAGGTTAAATCCCAAACCAGTCATCACTTCTTGCTTGGTTCCCAAGAGAGAAATCAGGCTTAGTTAGACCCTGGTTAACTCCAACATAGCTCATTCTGCTTACTCTTCCACTAAGAGCCTTTAAGTTTGCCATAAGTCAAAATCTAAGTAGAAGGACTGGGTTTCTGCCTTTACTCTGATTGGCCACACTATTGAGCAGCTGAATTAATTTCATTTCAATTTTCTATAAAAACACTTGCTATTTTCTTCTTTGTTTCTGAATGGTTCTCGGGGAACTGAGCCTCAAAAGAGTAGTGGAACAGTTTCCATAAACTTTGATAATCTATATGTTTCTAAAATTTTTTGCCTATCTTATATACATATTTCCTGGCTTTGACTACATGTTTATGCATATGTTATGAAGTGGAAACTCAAGGGTTCTTTAGAAAGTCTGTTGGATAGTGTTTTGCTGGGGCAAACACATGAAGGAATTGTACTCGCTAGTTTTGTGTGTCAACTTGACACAAGCTGGAGTTAGCACACACAGAGGAAAGGAGGATGTTCTGTTAAAGCAAGCACATGAAAGGACATGTGATGAGGGATTCTTTGCTAATGACATGCATGTATTGGTCTGTCTTACATTGCGTAGTTGAGCTGCATTTGTTGGGACTCCATAGAGAGAAATGCACCAAAAAACTTCTGGTGGTGTGCTACAGTTTCTTGATGCTTCTGAGGACTCAGGCTGATTGGCAGAGTGTCAGTTGAGACAGACACACATGCTGAGGCAAGACGCGTGGAGGACACATGATATTTGGAGGGTATAAATAGGACTTGACAGACAGTGATGGAGGCTGAGCTTGGCTTGCTGGCACAGCTAGCTCTGCAATGCTTGTGAGTTTCAAGTCAGCTGATCTTCACTGATCTTCCCTTCACTGAAAGAGGCAGAGAACTTCTTCTGGTGTTCCTCTCTGGTCCCTCCTGCTGACTCGAGCTGAGGCTGAGGCCTGTCTGTCTGTCTCTGCTAGATAGTACCATCACTTTTGATTCGTGTTTGTTATCCTGAGTCTACCAACCTGGACTGCTGGTTTATCCATGAAGTGTTTGTGAGTGGACAGAGCTGCTACTGCTGAACTGTGAACTGAACTGCCGATTTCCAGACAACACAGATGGGAGTTGCTCCAAAGGATCTTTCTGAAAAGGTCTGCTCCCCTCCCCATCCTTCTTTCCCAATACCTCTGGTGGGAGGTGGAAAGCTTTTCCTTCTTTTTCTCACTTTGGAATGAGTATGGCCAGGTAGAAAAGGACTGAAGTGGAGCTGTGGAGATGATACTTTGATTATGAAAGAAGGTGGAATGGGCAGCGTTGCCATAGAGTCAGCCAGCCTTGGCTCACTGGGTCTCAGCAAAAAGCTGTTCTTCTCTTCAGAACAAGTTATAGTCAGTCCTGACACCTCCAGCCAAATTGAACTTTGAGAAGTTTTCATATGAAACCTCTTATCGTATTACTTCACCAGTCTTTTGGCTAATGTGATTTGTCCTGTGAAGCTTGGATAATGTGTATTCTTATTAAAGACTAAGCGGAAGCCAGAAGCTAGTGAGTTGATCAGCAGCCTCTAAGCATGACCCGCATGACTTTGCAGAAACTAATGAGGGAAGTTTTCTTTCTATAGAGACTGTTTATTTTTCTTCTATCATTGTGCTCTATTAAATCAGAACCTTGCACTCCATTAAACCAGAACCCAAGGATATAATAATTAATCTTTCAAAGACATGGGACCTTGAATCAGTTCTTCTGTACATAATTCATTCCTGAAAGTGTGTAAGAATTCTACATATAAGAACATATTCTCTGATGAGTAATCTTCATGCTTATAATTCTAAAAATATAAAAATCCCCAAATGTCATATTTTGTCATATGATTATTTTAAATAACAATAAATTATATTTGACCATCATATACGAACATCAATAATACAATCAATCACCTAAGAGAATGTCGCATTTCAATAAGAAGCAGTATTTAGAAGGCACAAAGAACCCTAGATTGATTTTAGGAAAAGAATACAGTATCTGTTGCTTTAACTTATCAGTTAACTGAATATATTTTTCTTATGCTGAAAATATCAATTAAAGAAGATTTAATCCTTATAGGAAGCAGTCACATAGCACCTGAATTTAGATTTGTTTGCTTGTCTGTGGTTTGGTTTACAGTTTAATATTTCTTTTGTTATTTTTTTGTTTTTGTTTTTGTTTTGCAACATGATCTCACTGTGTATCCCTGTCTATTCTGGAGCTTCCATGTAGACCAGATTGACCTGAAACTCACAGAGAAATCTTCTGGCCTCTGCCTCCTGTGTGCTGGTATTAAAGGTATGAACTTCTGTGTTCAACCTCAGTTTACAATCTTGAATTTTTATGACCTTGAATAATGATTCCATAAGACACATACACACACACACACAGACACAGACACAGACACAGACACACACAGACACAGACACACACACAAACACACACACACACATACACACACACACACACACACACACACAGACACACACACACACACACACAGACACACACCTTTTGTATTTGGTTCTTTTCCTTCACTAGTAAGCAACAAATTGCCTTCTTTTGCCTCAGAGCCTGCTAGATGTTAGACTGTGCTGTTTTGAATGAGAAATGCCCATAAGTTTAGGCACGGGATCACCAGTAGATGGTGAGGTTTGAGGAAGTAATGGAACCTTCATGAGGTGGTGCCTTACAGGAAGAAGCACTTTACTTAGGAAGGCTTGGTTTGTTTTTATTTTTGTGTATGTGTGTGCATGAATTTATATGTACCATATGTGTTTAGGTGTTAATGGACACTAGGGGGTCATACACCCCGGATCTTGGTTACAGGCATGAAACACCTGATATGAGTTGTGAGAACAGATTCTAGGTCCTCTGGAAGAAAAATAAGCGTTCTTAATTATTGAAACATCTTTCTAGTCCACATTCACCAATAACTGTCTGCCATTCTAAGACATTCTTAGTGAAAAGGTCAAGACAGATGCCAGGTCCTACCCAGTAGGTTTGGAGTCTATCCTAGTTATTTACACTGCCCCTGAGGGTTGCCATACACAAATGCTGTACATTTTGTCAGAGAAGGCTATGGTTTGGATATGATTTGAACATTTATCAACTTCCATGTATTACAATGTCATACACTGTGAAATATTGAAGGTGAATATTCACTACACTTATAGTGTTTACATGTGGGACTTTGGTGAAAGTGATTAGCATTCTATAAGATTATATTAGAGTGGAATCCTGTGGTGGTTTGAATAGAAATGTTCCCTATAGAATCATGTATGTGAATGCTTGGCCCATAGGGAATGGCACCATTAGGAGGTGTGGTATTATTGGAAGAAGTGTGTCACTGTGGAGGCAGGCTTTGAGGTCTCATATAGGATCAAACTATGCGGGTCAAACTGCCCAGTATAGCACACACTCTCCTTTTGCTGCCTGTGGACCAAGATGTAGAACTCTCAGTTCCTCCAACCACGTCTGCCTGCATGCTGCACATTCCTCACCATGACAGTAATGGATTAAACCTCTGAATTATTAGCCAGCTGCAGTTTATAAGAGTTGCTGTGGTCATGGTGTCTCTTCGTAGTAATAAAAACCTAACTAAGGCAGAAGCTGGTATCAGGGACTACGGTATTACTACGATAGTCCTGACCATGCTTATGTTTGGAAGAATGTGAACTTTGGTTCAGAAATGCAGTTGAAAACTTTAAGTGGGACTTAATGGGCCAGTCCAGTAGGAACACAGAAGAGAGCAGTGCTGAGGATGATTTGAAATGTCATTTAGCCCGAGGTTAAAAGACAAGTTATGGATTAACAGCTTTAGCATAGGATGTTTCAAAATAACCTGGTATAGACCCTGTTGTATGGTTATTAGATTTCACTCTTATGCAGGTCTATAAAGAAAGGGGCAAGCTGAGCAAAGATATACAGAAAGTGTACAATTGGAGGAGAAAAGGGACATCAGGAAGTGGAATGGAGCTAAATCCTGTATTCAAAGAGATTAACAGATTAAAGAAATTCCTGGTGTTAAATGGAATAAAGGGAGTGGTGACTTCATGGCAAGATCCCTTCCAGGTAATATTACAATTTATGAAAAGGAATTAGAGAAAACCCAGAGCCAGCTGTGATGTTGCCTTTACTTTCAGCACTTCAGAGGCAGAGGCAGGAGTATCTCTGAATGCAAGGCCAGCCTGTTCTATAGAGTGAGTTTCAGGACATCCAAGCTTAGGCAGTGAAGGAAACCATGAAAAACAGAAAGCTGGTGAAGATGTAATTAAATGAAGAGGCTATCTTCCAACCCCAGCAAGCAGCAGGACTTGGCAACATCAGCCACTTTATTCTGGCTTTAAAGTCAAGTATAGAAAAAGGGGGTTATGGAATCTCCCTCTACAAGTAAGGAAAGCTACTGAGGCCAAGCACATGGCTGGGGTGTCCCTTCAAGGAAGCCTGGAGAGGCCATTGTGTGAATCTGTACAGGTGAAGCCTAGATTTCCCTGAAGACCACAAAATGTTAGAAATGTCAAAGCTGTAGGATAGCTGCTGAGGAGAGCTGCTAACAGGGGGTGGAATCAGTCCAAGAGAAAGAAGTGTGCTGCAGTCAATAAAGCTGGAAGGAGTGGAGATCTGAAGAGCATTTGACAAGATACATAGAGATGCAAAGTTTGGAGTTTTCCTATCTGGTTTTTGGTCTTGCTTTGGTCCAGTATTTCTTCACTATCCTCCTTTCCCTACCTTTTGGAACAGTAATGTATATTCCAGGCAAGTTTCACTATGGCGGCTTTTGAAATTGGACTGAGTATATTTCTACATTATGTTATGGCTACAAGCCTATGGGGCCAGAGACTAAAATGTAGTGGTTTGGATATGAATGGATATCCAAGACTAGTGTATGAATGCTTGGCCCTAGGCAGTGGCACTATTAGGAGATGTGGCCTTGTTGATGTAGGTGTGGGATGTTGGAGGAAGTTTGTCACCGTGGAGGTAGACTTTGTGATATCATATATGCGCAAACTATGCCCATATAGTACACAATGTAACACACAGTCTTCTTCTGTTTCCTGTAGACTAAGATGTAGAACTTTTGGCTTCTTCACCACCATGCCTGCCTGTATACTTCCATGTCCACAATGACAGTAATGGACTAAACCTCTGACCTGTAAGATACCCCAATTAAATGTTTTTCTTTGTAAGAGTTGCCTTGGTCGTGGTGTCTCTTCACAGCAATAAAACCCTAGCTAAAACAAGCCCCATGATTGAACCATATTGATATATAAGAAGAGAGAGGAAAGAAGAAAAGTGGGGGCAGAGGAAGAGGGAGAGAGAAATATTGAGATCCTGAGACACATCTATGGCACATGTGTTAATCTTCACACCACCACTGGACATTGTCAATCACCAGATAAGGCCCCTTGAATACTGATCTCCAGATCATGAACTAAAAGTAGCCTAGTTCTCTTACATAACCTGTAACAAACTTGTATTAACAATATTCTGTTACAAACTAACAGACTATTGTCTCATATGGAGATTGAGTTCTTTCTACTATAACTTTCCACGGTTCAACTATTTAAAAAAATATACACTTTGAAGAAAATTTTCATACAAAGAGCAAAATTAGGAAAACTTTCCTATAAGCATATATCTTCTTTCCTAATTGCCTGAAGTTGCCTTCAAAACATAGTGGACTTCCAGAGTTTCCATCCCCAGACTGTTTTTAAACATTCAATTGTCACCTGAAAGTTGGTGCCTGCAAAGACACCTTATCTCTCCCAATTTGAGAATCCTTGGCATTTTAACAAGGCAAATTTTTCCTTTCTACATGTGAAAATTACTTCTCTAGGATTGGATAAATAATGGCCATTATGCCTATTTTAATTCTCTTTATAAAAATTCAGTCTTTAATGTCCTGGGACATTTTAATGCTGCATGTCAAGCTAATGTGCAAAATACAAACCCATTATTACCTATTTACTTGGATTATTGTTCTGGCTAAAGTGTAATTTTCCACCAGCTATTTGTTTAGAAATTTGGCAGCACACTGAGAACATTTCCATACTTAAAAAGCATCCAGAATTTAGAATGACACCCAGTGATATTAAGCAACAGTAGATAATGCTCTCAAACTTCATCAAATATTCATGCTTAATTATAGTCACAATATTAATGTTGCTGTGAAAATTAAGGTTGGAAACCTCTTGCACACAGGCTATAAATACAACCTAACGGAACGTGCTGTCGCTTATGCCTTTCACTATGGAATTTTCTCCTTGTCATTAACTCAAGTGGCATGTGTAGTATGTTGTTCCTTGGTTCTCTAATCCACACTGCAGGCTTGACACTGCCCTCCATTGAGTAACATGCGCAAAGAGCTAGCCAACCATCACCACAGGAGAAACATATGACTAAAAATACATTAGCCATAGTTTGTAGGGCAAGCCCTAGCACATATGGAATGGCAATCCCAGAATGCATTGGGAAGCCACAACACAGACTCTTTTCAACCCGAGGATTCATGGGAAGTGTGAAACATGTCATCACTCTGAAGTGCAATAGAGTTCCATGCCTCAAATCATCTTATCTCTTTTCATCTATTTTCTCTTAACTCTTATTGGGAAATAAAGTGTAATTGTAAAATTAAAAGATGATTGTTGAAAACATTTGCAAATGTGTATCTTATGCATGTCTCTAGAGACTATCAATCAAATTAAGAAACAATGCTACCAGAAACACTTATTTTCCTTCTTGGCTCATCTCCTAATTTCTTCCATGTACCTGACAGGTCATATCAAAGCAGTTATGACTTGCAGTCTGTCACATCTCACCCTTTAAATTTTTTCTTCTTTTGTTTCTTTCCCTCCACCTCTCTTCCTCTCCTCACTCTTTCTTGCTCTTTCTCGTTCTCTTTCTTCCTTTCTTTTCCTTTTCTTCCTTTCTTCCTCTCTCCATCCTTCCCTCCCTCCCTTTCTTTTTCCTCCTTCCTTCCTTCCTTCCTTCCTTCCTTCCTTCCTTCCTTCCTTCCTTCCTTCCTTCCTTCCTTCCTTTCTTTCTTTCTTTCTTTCTTTCTTTCTTTCTTTCTTTCTTTCTGGAATACTCATTTCAGTATGGTATCCCATTGTCTTAGTCAGGGTTTCTATTCCTGCACAAACATCATGACCAAGAAGCAAGTTGAGGAGGAAAGGGTTTATTTGGCTTACACTTCCATGCTGCCGTTCATCACCAAAGGAAGTCAGGACTGGAAGTAAAACAGGTCAGGAAGGAGGAGCTGATGCAGAGGCCATGGACGGATTTTACTTACTGACTTGCTTCCTCTGGCTTTCTCAGCTTGTTTTCTTAGAGAACCTAAGACTACCAGCCCACAGATGGCACCACCCACAAGGGGCCCTCCCTCCCTTGATCACTAGTTGAGAAAATGCCTTACAGCTGGATCTCATGGAGGCATTTTCTCAACTGAAGCTCCTTTCTCTGTGATAACTCAAGCTTGTGTCAAGTTGACAAACAAAACCAGCCAGTACAATTGACCCCTTGTCAACTTGACACACAAATACATCACTATTAAGTCTCAACCCTTACTTTCTTATTCATCCCCAAGATCTAAATAACTTCAAAAATCCCACAGTCTTTACATATTAAAAGTTCAATCCCTTTAAAATATCCAATATCTTTTAGAATTCCAAGTCTTTTAAAAATTCAAAGTCTCTTAACTGTGGGCTCCACTAAAATACCTTCCTCAAGAAGGAAAAATATCAGGACACAGTCACAATCAAAAGCAAAATCAAACTCCAACCGTCCAATGTCTGGGCTCCACTCATGATCTTCTAGGCTCCTCCAAGGCCTTGGGTCACTTCTCCAGCTCTGCCCTTTGTAGCACACACCTTGTCTTCTAGGCTCCAGCTGCCTGTATTCCATTGCTGCTGCTGTTCTTGGTGGTCATCTCATCATACTGGCATCTCCAAAATACTGCTGCCTTCCATTGTAACTAAGCTGCACTAATAGCCTCTCATAAATTCTCTTCATGGTGCCAAGCCTCACCTCCTTTGCATGACCCCTTCAGTCCTGGGCTGTCAATGCAACTGAGGCTGCACCTTCACCAATGGCCTTCCAAGGCCTCTCACAGTGTCGAGCCTCAGTTGCTCTTTATGACCCCTTCATGCCTTCAAAACCAGTACCACCTGGGTAACTCTTACACATTACCAAGTCCAGCCACAGCACAAGGTACAACCCTGGCTATCACTGGAACACAGCCTCTTTGTGCTCTCAAGTGGTGGTGGTAGAAAAAGAAAGAAAGAAAGAAAGAAAGAAAGAAAGAAAGAAAGAAAGAAAGAAAGAAAGAAAGAAAGAAAGAAAGATAGATAGATAGATAGATAGATAGATTAATAGATGGTAGGTAGATGATAAGTAGATGCCAGATAGATGGTAAATAGGTAGATGATAGATTATGGGTGGGCACATGATATATATATATAGAGATCATAGATAGATGATAGATAGATTAGATGGATACATTGATGATAAATGAATCAACACTGTATAGATTGGATAGATATTGATAATAAATGATAGATGTGATATGCAGATTAGATAGATAATAGATATATAGACATGATTTAAATTGAAAAATAGATCCTTATAGATATCATTTTAACAGCTGAGAGATGAGTCAAAAATCACTTCAATATGACTTCCGATATTGAAACACAGAAGACATGCACAAGGGAGGAAAGGAATAAAAATTTTTAAAATGAGATTTCAAGTTTGGTGAATATAGTCTGATGAGAACACAAAAGGGAAAACAATTTAAATAAAAGAAATGTGTACACAGAAGTATGCCCTAAAAACAGTGGGGTGTACATGTGAGGGGATCTGCACCTTTTAAACACTGAAGCAAAAGTTACAATGAGCTGTAGCAGGAGACACCAGAAGGGGGCACAACAGGGTCGTTTGGGGATTTGCATGCAGATTTTATTTGATACGCAAGCAGTTTTCTGACTTCCAACTTACAAGGTGAATTTTTTTATGTAAAATCAACAAAGATGACTAGGTTTGCATTTTGACATCAGACTATTAAAAGGCATCACTTATTTAAATATTTCTTTATGCAAAGGTCTGTTAAAAAAAAATTAGGAAGAATATACCCAGAGCAAAGTACAGTATTTTAAAAGAAATAATTTGAGATTTATATTAAACCTACACCAGTTCCATCACTGCAGTAGATTAGGGAAGCTCACCCAGAGGTTTGCAACCAAAGTTTCCATGCCATTAAACAGCAAATATTTTGTTACTTGTTTTGGTTGTTGGTTTGTTTTGGTTAATGTTTTGGATGTGTAGCTCAGGCTGACCTCAGACTTACCAAGTAGTCCAGGCTACCCTTAACTCCTGATCTTTGTACCTCAGTCACTTGAGTGCTGAAATTACTGCCGTGTACCACCATGCCCACCAAGTGGTTCCACTGCTGTCTCTCTTGAGGTTGCAGCCTGGCAGTGACTAGGGCTTGGGTCATCTCCAGGGTACTTCTGGTCTTCTTACCTGGAATGTGTGGCAGGCTGAGTAGTAGTTTCCCAAATAATCAAGTCTGACCCTGATATCTGAATGTAAAGGCAGTAAGAGTTTTGTGATAGGAATCAAGTTCTTAAAATGGGGAGGTTATCCTTGCTTATCCAATTGGGCCCCAAAAGCAATTACACGTGCTCTTCCCAAAAAGAAGCAGAAGAAGATTTGACTTTGAAGGCAGAGGCAATATGACTAGGCATGAGGACACAGTCCAAGATGGAACAGAGGCTTCTGGCCCATGCATGTTCTCTAGAACTAAGCTATCACGGAAGCTTTCAGAGGGAACAGAGCTGCACTGTCATATGATATTAGCCTATAAAAAATGGTTCCAGACTTCTGACCTCTAGAGAGATAAAAAAAGAATCAGGTTACGTAGGCTCAGGTTTTTCAAAACCTACTTGAATAAAGAGTTAGTTCTCAAATGCTTCAATCCTCCCCTTCTAGCCCACCATCCAAAGGTAGGGGAGGAAAGATGGTAAATAGGACAAGGGGGTGTGGACCTGTTTAGAAGTAGTTCTTTGGGGTGATTCTAATCTCCATTTGTCAGGAGACTAGCAGTCCAGTTCAAAAGTGTCACCAAATACAAATCAGCAACAGTGGCATGATCCAGCAGAAACTGCCAGGCCTCCGCTGAATTGGCACAAATCAGCAGGAGCAACCAGGACTAGCTGGAGTGCCAGGAGTTCTATGTCATGCCTCTCTAAACGAAGTGAAGATCAGCAAAGACTTGAGACCAACAAAGCATTGCACATCTAGTTATGCAAGCACCCAATCACTGTCCTACTTACACTCTGTCTAAACATCACATGTCCTCTCATGGGTCTTGCCACAACAAAACATCATATGAGTCTGCTTCGGCCAAACATCACATGAGTCTATATCACATGACACAACCAGAAATTTCTACTTCAAGGTTACATTTGAGCTATGAAGCATGTGGAATTTGTTAGGGCGGCCATTCATACATAATACAGTAGGAGGACTCAGCCTCAACAGGCTAAAGTTTTCTTGCCTGGTTCTCTGTGGAATAGACCACAGAGTGCCTACAGCATGAGTTAGCCAGGATTCTTCCCTGGTAGCTCAGGTATGCAACGGTGTGTGTCGACGGGAAAAAGAAAGGACAGATAAGATTTGTTTATCTAGTTATTTATTGAGAAATATGTCATTAAGGACATGTAGTATTCAATCTATCTCATTCATGAAAAACAAAGTAATGTTTTTAGTCTCCCTTTGGAGAGAGGAAAATTTGACTTTGCCTTTTAAAGTAGAGAATGTTAAAGAACAGACTGACATTTTCAAATTATAATTATTAATATGGACTTTTCTTTCAGCAATGTTATTATCTCACCTTTGAATTTTGAGTATGTGATCCAACTCACATAACCTTTATGTATCATGTAAGGGCCACATGTGGCTTTTTAGGTTCTCATTTGCTGAAAAGAAGAAATTTTTATGTTTACAGCACTGACTTGTTTAAAATTGTAAATACCAGGCCTTTGTGTCTTTTTTTTTTTTTTTTAAAATTGGGACAGCGTTTTATTTAAATACTTATTTTAGAGGAAAAATAACTAAATATCAAATTTCTCATTTGACAAATATTACTATTTAAGAAAAATCTAAAGTTTAAACCAGTTTTCATAAAGTGAGACAGTTACTTGCAACACATTGCTAACCAGAAGGTATTAGGGTTTCTACAAATCAACAACAACAACAACAACAATTTTTTTTTTAAACCAGAAAAATGGATAATAGTCTTAGCAGGCACCCTCAACAGAAGGCATCCAAATTGCCAATATATCTGATCAGTAACTGAAGGAAGCAAATTAAAAGCACAGGAAGGTTCCACTAGATGATCCTCAGAATAACTCAATGACAGCAATGATGATACTCCCAGATTTGAATGTAATGGCCTTGCAAATGGTTGCAGTTGGAAAAACCTGTTTGGCCCTACCTACTAAAGTAGAACTACCCATGCTTTAAAATCTAGCAATAGGGCCTAAAGAGAGAGTTCAGAGGCTAAGAGCGCTTGTTGCAGGGACCCTGGTTCAATTCCCAGCACTCATATGCTGACTCATATCTATAATCCCTGATACATAGACTCTAATGGGAATCCATGTACAGCATATACATGCACGCCGTCAAAATGTTCATATACATAAAGTCAAATAAATAAATCTTACAAAACTAATTCAGCAAGATACTCCTAAATATGTACTCAGCATGGATGTGCTTCTGAAAGTATG
>CM052704.1:38879749-38895112 GCA_028551405.1 Uromys caudimaculatus
CACTATTATCCCTGATAACATAAAACTAGAAAAATGCACATATCCAGAATGGAGGAAAAATAATTAATGTGCTATCTAAATGCCACAGAATACTACACAGCAATGAAAGTAGATGAACTGCAGCTACATTGTCAAAATCAAGGTCATATTGTCTGGCATAATAATTAGAAAAGCCAGGTCACTATCTTGGTCTATGTGGGCTTCTATAATGGAGCACCAGAGACTATATTTTATAAGAACACACATACAGTTTATGGAGACTGGGCAGTCCAAGCTTCAGGTGCCAGCATGTTCAGTGGCTGGTGAAAATTTCTCTTTGCTCTCAAGGTAATGTCTACTACACTCAGGAGGGGCAAAAGCTGCCTCTGTCTCCTCACACAGAGAAACATAGGTCACAGGCCTAGCTATTCCTCCTGAGCCTGTCAGGCAAGAATCCTACTTAGAAGGCAGATTAACTCCCCATGGCTTTGTCACTTCCTAAAGTCCCTTCTTTTTTTTTTTTTTTTTTTATTTATTTATTTTGATACTTTATTTACATTTCCGATGATTCCCCTTTTCTTTGGAAACCCCGTGTCCCCCCCCCTCCCCGCCTCTGTGAGGGAATTACCCCTGAAGCTTTCATTCTTTTACATAGCTCTCTGCTTGTCCCTGTTCAACACTGATTCCAGCAGTGAGTTCTGGTACCGATGATTTTCAAGTTCCTGAGATGTGATCTTCTAGATTATTCTGGGATGTCTAGATCCTTCAGATTGAACTCATATGTACCATTGTCTTTCCTTTGCCTTTCCTGAGCTTCTGTACTGCCTCAGAGCTCAGCAGAGTTCTGTGGAGACAAGTACAATTGTGATTCTTCCCTCTCTGTTTTCTTTTCTTTCTTTTTTTTTTTTTTTGCTAGGCCACCCCACTCAGTCTTAAAGAGCTCTTCCAAGTTCTTTCTCTCGTCCTGTATCATCCTCAGCAGACACTGTATTCAGAATCATCAAGTGCTCTCATGGAATACAGCAGCCAGAAACTGTTAGCTAACTCAAGAGGGAGTTGTCCTTCTCTGGAACTTTAGATCCATTAATTCCTGTTTTAAACTCTTCTGCTATGATCTGTGTGATGGATCCAGTATTCATATTGTTAGCAGAAGAATAATTTACCTGCTAGTAAGCCACTGTATCCACTCTGAGGCAAAGAGCCAGATTCATTGTTACTAATGCTCCTGCCTCCACACTGGTACAATGCCAAGACAGAAAAAACAAACAAACAAAAAGCAAAACAGAAACATAAAAACAAAACAAAATAGGACAGGCATGTAAATTGGAATAAAACAGCTAACAAGTTTCATCTAATTTACATATATATAGCTTTGTATGTGGAACATTAAACAAAACTAACATTCTAGCTTGCCTAAACAATATCTCAGAAAATTATAAAGGGTAAAATTAAGTATGTTACCTTCCCTTATCAAAGCAGAATTAAAGTAGACATAAACAAGAGAAAACTAGAAGGAGATGGGATGGGCATAATCCCATCTGATGCTGGTAGCATGAGCAAGCTTACGGATTTCTTTGTCATTGTTTTCTTGCATATGGTTCTATCCTCATCTTTCAGTATAGTGTTCAGAGTGTCTTTAGTGAGCCATTTGTTAGCTAGGAGGCTCTTTCAACTTTTTTAACCTAGTAATGTCTTTATATTTTTTTCTCTATTGATAATTTAACTTGGTATGTAATCATAGTGTGATAGTTTCTCTTGGCATATTAAAGAACTAATTCTGCTGTATTTTAGCTTTTGCTGTGGTTGGTGTTCTTTCTCCTGTCTAGGTAATCTTTTATAGAGTTTTTTCTCTTACTTTTAATTTTTTTTTTTCATTTTGTAGCAGGTCATTGGGCATTGGTTACCAACTTGTCTGATTTCAGTGACACAGAAACTTACGTGCAATGAGTTAACTAAACTAAATTCACTATCTACAGATGAGCATGGAGGGCAGCAGAAGCCAAGGACTCATTGTGGGCCCTAAGGCTCAGGAAAGCTGCCTGGGGCAGAAGAAGTCTGGACAGTGTATACCCCATGCACACCCTGGAACAGCCCTCCTCAAAGTACATACTTTGAAGGTTAGGAGATTTGCTGGGCTGAAGTATCCAAGGACTTCCTCCCATTCCAGCCACTTCTTTATCTTCAGGTGTTGTGTGTGGTTATTCTCAAAAACTTCAAACCAGAAACAAGGTAATCCTGAGTTGTGGTAAAGGTCGCCCTGAGAAATCCTGCACCAACTGCTGAGAATGCTCTGAAGCTTCATAGGTGTGCCTGCTGTGAACTGTGCTGGAATTCTTAATGGAAAAAACACATTGCAGACCAGGTGGGATGGAGTAGTTCTTCTAATTCCAGTGCTTTGGAGCTGAAGCAGGAGGATTTCAAGTTCAAGGCCAGCCAGAGCTATACAGCAACACCCTATCTCAAGACAAAACTAAACTAAACCCAATTAATTTACTTCATTGTCTGAAAAAGTACATAATTAATATTTATCTTATAAAAAAAAGATCCTTTTCCTGGTACTTTCTGACATCAGCCTTCTACGGTTTTTCTATTACTTTTGTCTTTAAGTTTTCCTTTCTAATTTATATACATAGAGATCTTGCCTTATTTCCTGAGAAAAATTTGAAATCAATTTTAAGGTCTTTAATATTACTGAATCCAGTGAGGCTATCCACTCATTCTTTTTAAAAATTATTTATTTACTTTACATCCCAACACCAGCTTCCCCTCCTTCCTCTCCTCCTACTCCCTCCTTCTCCCCTCTTTTCCCCCTCATTTACCTCTTTTTTTCCTCAGAAAAGGAGACACCTCCCATGGATATCAACCAGTCTTCCACAGGATTCTCAGGCTCTACTTAATGTTTGGCCATGGGTCTCTGCATCAGTTTCCATCAGTTGCTGGGTGAAGCTTCTCTGATGACAGTTATGCTAAGCTCCTGTCTGCAAATAGAGCAAAATATCATTAGCAGTGCCAGGGATGAGCTTACTCTTCTAGCATGTGTCTCAAGCTGGGCCAATCATTGGTTGGCCCTTCCCTCAAATTCTGCTCCATTTTTTTACCCCTGTATACCTTGTAGGCAGGAAAATTGTGGGTCTAAGGTTTTGCGTCCGTGTTGGTGTCCCAATCCGTCCATTGGAAGTCTTACCTGGTTACAGGAGATAACCAGTTCAGGCTCCATATCCCCCACTGCTAGGAGTCTTAGCTAGGGTCGCCCTCATAGATTTCCCGGATTTTCCATTGTCCTAGGTTTCTAGCTTGTCCCAGAGATGCACCTCCCCCTTAGTCCAGCTGTCTCTCTCAGTATTCTGTCCCTCTGTCCTCCCTTCATCTGATCCCTCCTGTTCCCACCTCCTCCCCCATCCAGTCCCCTACCTCATCCACCCCAGATGTCTCATCCACTCAGTCTTACCATTCAGTTCTTATGCACCTCATGTCAGGAAGCTCTTGTTCCTGTTCAACCTTTCACTTTCCTATTATCTTTTGTCCTATAATTTGTCATAGATGTTAATATTTTGTTTCAAGATGTTTATTCAGTGATTTTGATCCTCATTTAACTTCTGATTTTTTAAAATTTGAATACATTAAATTCTATTTTGTCACTGGTTGTTTTGCTTAGTATAGGTTGTATGTCCCATATTTTCCATGTTCTGCATTATAAATTATAGACTGCAGCTCATTGTGGATTTATACTTTTGGGAGACTGGTCAGTATTGGAGGCATTCTTCCTTACACAGTTGGGGTTGGGCTGTTCCTGATACTTCTGCTGCTTAATTAAAAACATACTATTGTTCTGCTAAATTGACATAGTAGTACAGTGACTCTTAAAGACTGCATTGTTCCCATAGATTAGTGCATCTCTCAACCCTCATCAGAGAAGCTTCTGTTTGCAAAAGATGGTTTTACCACAGAGACCCACAACTATTCAAGGTGTATAGAATAAGACTATGGAATGCTCAGCTCTAAGTGGGGCATTTCTATTACACTACAACCTCTTGAGGCTCAGGAGACATTTTGGGAGAGATGGAAAGGCTATAAGAATCAGAGATAGTAGATGACTAGAAGGAAACAGCGTGTTAAGGACATAGTAAGACACATTCCTCACATCATCCCTCATTGTACAAACAGCAGCTGTGATAGCATGCACAAGACCTGCACAAGCTCAAGAAGGACCAAATCCTAGCTAGAGAGGAGAGGTAGGCATGAAGTTCATCCCTTGCTGAGGTGGTGGCAATGGAAAGGGATAGTCAATTTTCATTAAGAGCGTGTCTTCTGGTGGATGTACCAGGCTCCTGCAGAAGGCCATCCATCAGGGAGAATATGGGCAGCACAAATTGGGCAGAAAGCACTTTACAAACAAGAACATGGAGTTGAGTGGGTAGGGAAAGAGTTGAGTATGGCAAGATTTCGAGAATGGAGTGAACATGACCAAAACACACTCTAGAAATTCTCAAAGGCTTAATGAGAAGAGGAAACATGATTAAAACATGAAACAAAACTTACCATCTTAACTGTGTGGAAGCATGCAACTGAACTGTTAGGTGTTTTACAATAATGTGAGATAGGTCTTCAGATAGTTTTCACATTATGGAATTGATCTCTGTCCAATTAGCAATGTACTTCCTCTCATATCCCACCCCACCCTGGTAGCCAAGGTCTTACCTTCCATTTCCATGAATTTCACTTTAGATCCTTCATCTAATTGGATTTGTAGAATATTTCCTTCCTTTGGGTGTTTTTCAGCCATTGTAAGATATTTATTTCATCCGTTTTAACATATTCTATAGTTTCCTTCACTTGAAGACTGAATAACAGCACACTGTTGATATATGCTATCTTTATTTTTATTTTATGTATATAGGTGGTTTTCCTGCATGTATGAATGTGTGGAGGCCAGAAGAGGGTGTCAGATACCCTGTAACTGGAGTCATAGATGGTTGCCATGCAGGTGCTGGGAACCCAAGTCCTCTATAAGAATAGCCAGTTCTCTTAACTTTTGAGCCATCTCTTCAGCTCCTATATCACATTTTCAAATCTAATTCATTCATCAGTGGATATGGGAATTGTTTTCACCTGTCTATGGAAATATATTTAAGGTATATAACATAATATTGAGTGATATACATAAAAAGGGTTACTTTAGTAAAACAAATGAACATATAATAATTTCACATAGTTATCCTTTTTCCCACTGTGGCAAGAACACCATAAAATACCCATTTAGCAAAAATATTAAATATAATATGGTGCTATTAGCAATAGATTCATTTATCTTCCTATCTTCTCTGTAAACTCTGACATACTTCCTATTCTATGTTGTTAATCATTTTAATTTTAATATTTTTCATGTAACAACTTTCTCTGTGTGTCTGGTTTAGTTCCCTTATTGTAATTTGCTCCAGTTTCTTTTTTGCCATTGTAGCAAATAACAATATCCCCATCTTTTTACTTTATGTTTACTTTAATTTTTCCTTTTGTTTAAAATAAATTATTTTCTCACACAATATATCCAGATTATGGTTTGTCCCCATCTACTTCTCTCAATTGCTCTCTACCTTCTCTTCCATCGAGATCCACTTATTTTTGGTCTCTTATTAGAAAAGAATAGGCCTCTAAGGGAAAATAATAAAATATAACAAATAAAATACATAAGTAAAACAAAAACTGTCAAACTTGAGTTGAACAAGACAAACAAACAGAAGAAAAAGAGCCCAAGATAAGGAACAAGCATCAGAGACCCACTCATTTATTCACTCAGGAATCCCATAAAAACACTAAACTGGAAGCTCTAATATATACACAGAGGACCTGTGAGGCACTGTGCATGATGCTTAGTCTCTATATGTATATGTGACCCCAATCTTGTTTGTTCACACATTTGGGTAGATTGGACCTTAATTGAGGAATTGCCCAATCAAAGTGGCCTATAAGAACGTCTGTGGGAAATTTCTTGACTGCTGGTTGGTGTAGGAGAGCCCAGCCCACTGTGGATGGTGCCATTCTTCGTCAGGTGATCCTGGGTTTTATGAGAGAGGCATCTGAAGGTGACCTGGGAAGAAGCCAGTATGCAGCATTCCTCTTTGGTCTTTGCTTCATTCTTGTTTCCCATGATGACGGCCTGTGACCTGGAAATGTAAGCCAAATAAACCCTTCCTGTCTGAGTTGCTTTTGTTTAGAGTGGTTGATCACAGCCACAGAAAGCAAACTGGAACAGTATGTAATTCTCAGTTTCTTTTTACCAAATACCCTTTCATCCCTTTCACCAAAACTGCAATTACATTTGCAATAGTCCAGGAGTTCCCAACATTCTGGTGTGAGACATGCTTTAGGACAAACTATAGAATGAAAAGATTCACTTTCAAGTGTTGGAGTGGTCAGCAGTTTTTGTTTGTTTGTTTCTTTTGTTTTGTTTTCCTGTTCTTAAATCCCTGGAATCTTAACTCCACCATTCTGGTACATAAAGTATACACAACAGATTGCAGCCTTCCTATCATAGCTATAAACATTTATTGTTATTATTCATTTGCCTGATTCTTTGCCATCTGGAAATCTTACAACTTCAGCAGAAAGAAAAATGAATTCTCCTTGGATTCACCTCAAGGTCAGGCTTCTCCATATAGGCTCCCATCTTCCTCCCATGAATGTGTGGCCTTTTAAGCTGTCTTATATGTCATGTGGACATCTCATATGTCATCTGAACAGATGTTGTATATGCTCTTTGATCCTTTTGATGCTTACTTGGTGTGCATGAGGAGAAACTAGGTAACTGTCTTTCTGTTCTTTTTCACCAAGCATAGAGGACAGACTGTAAAGGGATACCAATATGGATCACATGCACACAATAATTTTTACTTCAAAACACAGAAGAGAAAGAAGAAAGGAAGAAAAGGAGAGAAGATAGAAGAGAGGAAGGAAGGGAAAGAGGGAGGGAGAGAAAAAAATGAAGAGAGCCAAAAGGAAGAAAGGACTGGAAGAAGGACTACCAATCATTAGAAAGCGATTCAGTGAAGATACCAGAGTCCAAGTGAGCTTTCTTGGCAGTAATATCTAAGATGAGCTTGATGCCTTATTGGGCAAAATCAGCGACTGACTCCATAAAGAATCATGTCAGGTCGGGCAGAGGATGTGGCTCAGTGGTAGAGTACCATACCTGGCCTATGTGAGGCTCTTAGCTTGATTCTCACCACTACAAAACAAACACAATACACAAGGCAACAAAGCTAAATGATATGAATAAGGGTTCCCCCCCCCTCGGAATTTAAAGCTAAATGATATGAATGCATTTTTTCCTGTTGACCTCGGAATTCAATAAAAATGTTTACAGAAGCATTAGGCTTTTCCAGAAAGAAAAAGAGATCTATATTCTGAACTGATAATGCTCAATTGAATGTCCCGATGTCTGTTTCAGGAGGGATTGTGTTATTAATGGGATTATAGTCACTCATTCTTTACTCCTATATCTTTAATTCAATCGAAATAGGTACTACTTTCTGAGAAGAAAGCTTCCATTCCATCGCATTTTTAGTCACTCATTTTTAATGTCTCTAAAAAGAAAACAAACTATACAATTAAATTTTTCTACCTCCATTAAATGCTACATGATGCCAAAGTAAAAGTCTGAGTCAACCAAACTATCCTTTATATAGTGAGGAAGGCAGAGAAGAGAATCTGCACTTGTTGGATAGCACAGCACTAATTTTAATGAGCTGGGAGCTTCTCTCACTTGTCACTGCTTCTGCTCCACTGGCTTGACTCTGTCAGGATTTTTACTGATTGATTTGGGGGTTGGGGAGAGAGCACTTCAACAACTTTATATTTTTATTTGAATTTTTAATGCATTATAATTGCCTCAAAAGAATGCAATTGAAAGAACTTTTTATCCATAAAATATATGAATAGTGGTATTTTAAAATCTGACCCTAAAAGTTCAGACTGATATCAGCATATTCTCAAACAGCTTTTTCCTTAGGGGGTAGGTTATGGGATAGCTGACACTCATAATGTCTGGCTATTTATAAAGTCATACCTTACTAAAACTGCCATTTTAGTATGGAGAGTCTAGCCTGCACTGATGCCTATAAAATGAATCATTATAAAAGGACATAATAGATATGTTAGAATATTTGAAACCAAACAATAAAGCATTGTTCGAGTAATAGACACACAGAATTTCCTGGACCAGGAAGGAATCTACAGAAATTTAATTTCACAGAGGAGAGACTTGTTCACATTGACAGATTAGTTGATGAGAGACAGAACAAGGGGGGAAATGACCTTCATTTTGCTTCTGTCTGTATACAATAAATGAATAGGCGGGATCAGGACACATCCATTATTTCCAGAACATGTTTCACCACTGATGGAAACTCACTAACATCAGGAACTCTAGCAATTATGATCAAGACCAGAAAACTTCACTGACTTGCTAAAAGGTTTATTTAATTTCAAGTTATCTTGATGTTATTAAACTCATCATCTTTAATGTATTGATGAGATAAACAATTATGATTATTTATCTTGGCCAATTGGATTCACTGTGGAGACTCCTAAAATATAAACTACACACCCATTTATTTAGTCACTCAGGGGACCTATTAACCAGTTCATCTCTGACCTGTATATACATAAATGCATTTTCTAAATAGTCATATTTTATTTGTAATCTTACAGATATAAAATATGGTCTTAAGTAACAGCTCACCACTGTATCAGATCTATGGAGGAGACAGCTCTTTGTCTCGGATGACTGTCTTGTCGACACCATCACGCAAACTCAGATTAAGTGTTTAAGTACTGCAAATCTTCAGGGCATGTGAATACATCCCACATAAGCTCTATTTCTGTAACTACTGTAACCCAGCCTCATTGCCGAAGTGCATCAATTCCAGGGAAGTCACCAGGGAGAGCAAAATTCTCTCAGCACCAGGGTATTTTAATTAATGTTGTAAGCCAAGAATCACAGCCGAGTGGAACACTGAATGACTAGAATGTACCTAAATTGACATTTAAAATTGCATTTAATAAGATGTGAGCACCAGGTCTGTCAAAAATTTGAACATCCAAATATTTTACATCTTTGTATAATTTAAAGACTATTTCATTTCTGAAGGCAATCTAGGTTGGAAAAGAATAATAAAAGTAGAGGTTCAGTGACACCACAGGCTTTGACGAGCTATGTACTTTATGTTCTCTCTAGTATAGTCATTTATTAATGGACAAACTCATAATGTTTATAATACCAAAGGTGAATTTTATGGACTCAAAAAGAACAACACTATTGGTGTTTGTGATTTTCAAACAATAAAATGTTGAAAATACAGAGTATCATATGTGTGAGATAGGATAACCAAGCCGTTTGATAAATAGCCATCAGTGCTGTAGCAGTCTTGCTATCTGAAAGGCAAAGGAAATTCAATGCTGATAAGTCAGGAAGCGCATTCCTAAGATTTTATGAATAGTGTCTTGCACAAAAAGTCCATGGCTGATTCATGGTTCCTGAGCTGGTTTAGGCGGAACTGAAATAATTCAAGGGGGAAAATACCATTTTCAATATTCTGAGTACTACTGCAACCAAGATGGAGAGAGCAAAATGTTTTTGTTTTTCATTTTCTTTTTGTTTGTCTGTCTGTTTGTTTTGACATACATGCCAGCAGTAGGCCAAGAAACACAAAGCCCAATGTTCCTACAGCTCATCAACATAGTTCAAAACTTTTTCATCATATTCACTTAAAGCTAAATGATTTGTCAGATACTTAAGAGTGGAAGCCACATCTCTCGCCACATGTTCCTCCTTTGTTTAGTGGTTTCTAAATCTGTGCTTGTAAACAGAATCATTCTTAGTCGTTTGACAACTGCTATTTTTCCTCAAGGAAAATTACTCCCTAAGGAGATACAAATTGTTTGGTGGTACTTGATGGCTTTGTAGTAATTACTACATGATCAGATAGCTCAGAATTAAGATAAGCCTTAACATCAAAATTCCCTATGGTTGATTCTAAAACAAGATGCTTAGACAGGCACAATACTAAACGACATGTCTTGGATGAGTAATTCTAAGCCAAGTTCATCTCAAAGCTGTGACGACTGCAAGTTTTATCGGAGATCAAACAAAGGTCAGTTGAATACTTCCAATAGTCAATAAATAATTCAGAAATATAGTTTTAAGGAAGATCAGGTCAATACTTTTAATTAATACAAAGTTGCTGTTACTATAATTGGGGTACTCCATCAGCATAACAATCATAATTTATTAATATGAAATGACAGTAGGAAGCAGAGATTAAAAGTGTTTTAGTTTTCTGTATGTAATCAATGGTGGAAAGTATGTAGTACTAACACAGCCTCGTGATGCACATGCCTTGACACCCTTCACCAGTTCTCGTGTCTGTTGCCACCATTTTTTACAGGCAGTGTTCCTAGCCCAACTCTCTAGACTTAGTTCCTTACTTGACATTAATAATTCATTTTTTATATTTTGTTAACATTTATTAATTATACATAATAATGGGTTTCATTCTGACATTTTTAAAGGCACGTGATGCATTTTGGACATATTCACACTGCTCACTTTCTCTTTTAAGGTTTAGGGCACAATAGGATTTGTTCTCTACATTTAAATATATAAATAACTGGGACAGTATTCTATTTGGCTTTTTTTCCTAATTCTCTTTTTCTCTTACTTTTCTTCTTTTCTCTAATAAAAATTATGGTATCTATATGCATACTTGCATGCCTGATGGCCTCAGAAGCCAGATGTGGGTGCTGGATCCACCTGGAGTCACAGATGTGAGTTGTCAAGTTGTACTTGGAAGAAAATAGAGGTACCCCTGAAAGCATTTCTCCAGCCTTGTTGTTTGGCTTCTTTGTCCAGTACCTTTATTGTCTTTTGATCTGGAGTAATTCCTCAATCTTTCATCACGTTCACAGTTTTTAAAGTGTTCTATGTCATCACTTTGCAGATGTCTCTCTATTTGGGCCTGAAATATATTTCCTCAGGATTAGATTCAGAATACATTGGAAAGAACAACACAGAAATAAGAGGGTCTCCACAATGCATCATGTGAGGTTCTATGTGTCTATTTGATTCCTTGGTTAGTAAACTCTGTCAGATGTTCCCAGGCAAAAGATTCATTACGGAAAGACTTAACAAACTACAAATGACATGGTGTGTGACTGAAATATTAGACTCATTGAGCAGAGACCCCCTCTCATCCTCCAGTAGGCACCAACTGACTGGTTCTGTGAATTTTACTAATTGGAACATATCACAGCGGTGAGTTATGTAGTAGTTTCCCTTCTCTAATTGGTCACTTTCATTTAGCATAGCATTCTCCAGATTTATCCATGTTGTATTCTATGTTTTGGTAGTTGATGATATTGCGCTCTTAAAACTTTTCTAGGAGTACAAATTTTATGCCAACGTTTCTTGCCACAATTTACAAACAACCTTCATCCTCACTGGTTGTTGAGTCTCAGTCTGAAGTTCCTTGAATCAGTCTCTCCTGTCTCTCTCTCCCCTCTACCACCTCTCTCTCTCTCTCCCTTTCTTGCTTCTTTCCTCTCCTTTTCCTCTTCTTTTCTCCCCCTCCCACCAAATGCCTTGACGATGATCATGCAGAAGGATAGGATGCCTCAGAGTGCCCTAGGTAGAATACAATGTTCACCTCTCTGATCTGGAACGTGCTTGATTCAGCATTTTGGAGCATTAGCCAACTTGCTTGCATGAGCTGGCATGGTGCCCCTGCAAAGGTGACACTTCATTCAGTAGTTAATGCATCAGCGTATGCAAAAAACGTCTTGTTTGCCCAGCTTCTCTTTAGCTAACAGCCCAGGGTTGAGTGTCCTACTGAACATCTATCTTACCATGGAGATAAAGTCTGCTGTAACAGGTCTAACTCTGAACCTCCCTCACTGATGTGCCTTCAATGTCTCCTGAAGTCAGAATGATAATAATATTCCTTCTTTATACCAAAGCCTGTATTCTTAGAGGCATGTGTATCACTAGGTCTGTTACTCGGTCAGCTGGGCACAGATACCCTAAATGCAATAATAATAAATAATGAATGGAAACAATTGATTCATTGGTTAATAAAATTTGTCAAGTGTGGCCATGGCCTGGTCCAGCACATGTGACGAGAGCCTTGATCTTGCCTCAGCAGGAAGAACATTATTCACTGTCAGCAAGCTTTTCCTCCCTCAGCAGTGATAATGTAGATTTTATTACTCCATATAATTTATCCAAGGGCTGCTAACATGGAGGTTGTTATTTAAAAATTCCACAAATTCAGAATAATAGAGCACAGCAATAGACCAAACTGTGCACACAGTCAATACAATCTCTCCCAGAACCAGAACTCACATGATGTTTTCTACCATGTTTTGATGTGCTACAGAAATGAATGTTATATTAGTCATTGGTTTTTCTATTTTAAGAATATTAATACTATTTTGCATCCCTGGGAGTCTGTCCTCACTTTACATAATCTGTTTGAATCACAAAAGAACTTGATAAATGTGAAGCCCTCGGCAGCATAAATTAATTTCAGACAGAATTGTGTGGGGTCATTTTTATTTAACATAAACTGGACACAACCACATTTCATTTTCCTTTTCCCCTTAATGGTAATTTTCTTTCCTTTCACAAAACCAGCAACGAAAATAGATATGCATTAAAATGTGAGTGTCCATTAAAATGGACAGGGAGGCTATGTGAGTCCTCTGTGTGAATTGGGGTAGGAGGATATTTAAGGATTTGTTTACAGAAGATGCTGAAAAGAAAACTGAAAACACAGAAGACCGAGGTAGCCGTGGCAGAAAGTAGATGGAATTGGGAATTTATAATTAAAGCTCATCATAAACAAATATTTGAAGAGGGTACAGACACACACTCCAGTCAAATGCTTTTTTTTTCTGTTTGGAAGGTGAAATAAAATATTTTTTAAAAGGAAACAACTTTTCCTCAAGGAACTTCAGATGTCATCAAGAGAAAATACTGTTTCCTCTCATGTATAAAATGCCTCTAAGTATTTCAAAGCATTTCCAGGCTATGTAATCTTATTTTGTTTCTCCAGCTTTCTGGTCCATGGGTAGAATGATACTATTGCCTCAGGAGACTGAGGTATGTGAGAAGGATTACAGACTGGCGATTATTGAGATGCTATCATTTCTAAATAGCTAGTCATTGGATCTTTAATTTCCTAGTCTTTATTTATTTATCTTATACAATACACTGTATCTCTTACTTTCTTTTATTACATTTTATTTATTATTTATTCTTCTCTCATATAATACATCCTGACCCCAGTTTCTTCTTTACTTCTCCAAGTTCCCCTCCTATCTCCCCTCTACCTCAGATCCTCCATTTCCCTTCAGAAAGGAGCCTGCCTTCCATGGATATCAACCAAGCATAGCATAACAAGTATTCAATAAGACTAGGCACAAACCCTTATATCACAGCTGAATGAGGCAACCCAGTAGGAGGAGAAGCATTCCAGCAGCAGTCTGAAGAGTCAGAGACATCACCACTCTCACTGTTGGGAATCTCACAAAAACACCAAGCTAACAAACATAACATATATACAGAGGACCTAGCACAGACCCATGGAGGTGTTGCTCAGTCTCTGTGAGCCCATGAGTCTTGCTTATTTGATTCCATGGGCTGGGTTCTTTGGATGTCCATGACTGCTCTGGCTCCTATAACTCTTCTTCCCCCTCTTCATAAGGTTCCCCAAGCTGCAAGGTAAGGGACCAGATGGAGATCTCTAATTTGGTCTCTCTCAGCTGCTGGAGGAAGCCTGTCTGATGACGATTGGGCTAGACACCAATCTATGAGTGTAGAAGAATGTCATTAGGAATCATTTTATTACTTTTTTCTACCCTAGATCTCAAACTAACAAGCTTCTGGTTCCTGGTCACCCAGGCAATGTTAGGCATGTGCTCCTTCCCATGATGTATGTCCATCAAATTCAACCAATGATTGTTTGGTCACTCCTACAAGTTCTGTCTCTCTATTACCATGCCCCAACACACACACATACACACACACACACACACACACACACACACACACACACACACACACACACACACACACACACACTTTGCAGGCAGGATAGGTTGTAAGTTGATGGTTTTATGGCTGGTTTGGTGTTCCAGTACCACCACTGGAAGTTGCCTGGGTACAGAAGATGGCCGCTTGAGGCTTCATAGTCCCCATTACTCTGAGTCCTTGCTAGTTTGATCCTCATAGAATCCTGGGAGTCTCTACTACATTATGATTCTATATTGCCCCCAATGTCCTCCATTTGTCTCTTTCCCTTCATCCCTTCCCCCTGTCTGATCCCTCTTGTTACCATCCCCACCTGCCCTCACTCCATTCACAAAATCTATTCTATTTCCTCTTCTCAGGGAGGTCTATGCATCACCATTACAGCAATTCTTGTTACTTAGCCTTTCTGGATCTGTGGATTGTGCCACGAATGTCATTTACTTAACAGCTAATATACACTTTTAAGAGAGTACATACCATGTTTGTCTTTCTGAGTCGGGGATTCATTATTATTTTTTCCATTTGCCTGCAAATTTCATGCCATTATTTTTAATAGCTGAGTAAGAATATTCCAGTGTGTAAATATACCCCATTTTTTTTTATCCATTCTTCAGTTGAGATATATCAATGTTATTTCCATAAAAAAATAAAACTGCCATAAGGTAGTTGAGCAAGTGTCTTTGTGGTATGGTGCTGTGTAATTTGGATATATGCACAAGAGTGGTATAGCTGGGTCTTGAGGTAGATCAATTCCCAGTTTTCTGAGGAAATACCATATTGATTTCTATAGCAGTTATACATGTTTGTACGCACATCAGCAATAGAGAAGTGCAGCCCTTACTCTACATCCTCATCTGCATGAGTTGTCACTTATGTTATTGATTTTAGCCATTCTGACAGGTGTAAAATGAAATCTCAAAGTAGTTTTGATTTTCATTTCCCTGATGGCTAAGGATGTTGAACATTTCTTTTTTTTTTTTTTTTCCAGTTTTCTGTTTTATTATTTATAATCCCCATAATTAAAGAATGATTTGGTTCTCATTCATAACCTACACACTAATTTGACCTACCTTTGTAAACATGACCAATGTCCCACCAAAACACCATGCCCAGATGACCTATCCAACCAGTAAAGGCTCATCATCTCCTGCTGAGATTTTCCATGAATATTTTCTTTTTTTTTTTCCTCCTTTTTTATTTTTGATACATTATATACATTTCCAATGTTTCCCCTTTTCTGAGTCTCCTCTTTGTATACCCCCCATCCCCTCCCCAACCCGCCTTTAGGAGGGAATTCCACC
>CM052704.1:38895612-38946739 GCA_028551405.1 Uromys caudimaculatus
TTCTTACCCTTGCCTTTTGCCATCTTGTTGACTCTGATGTTAGCTGATCTTACTCTGTCCGGTTGTGGCTTGCCCCTCCTGCAGATCTCTGTGTCAGTACTCCTTGAAGACCAGCTCTCTCTGAGAGGTGTTTGGGTTTGGGGAGCTGTCCCTCAGGGTCTGCTCTGGGGTGCAGAATGGAATCAGAAGGATCTTGTCCCCAGCTGTCCCTTGTTTCCTATGCCCCAAAGGTTCTGCAAAGATCTCTCTTGATCCAGAAGTGGTGGTTTTGCCTGTGCTCAAAGGTGTGTCAGCACTTCTGGGATTCTCTGTTCACGTGGAGCCTTGTGGCCCAGGCTGAGGTCACCAGGCACAGGTGTAAATCGGAAAGTTCACAGTTTTTCTGTCCCCGGGTTCTCAGGCCCCGGATCCCTGCAGATCCGGGCGGGTCTGGGCGAGACGTGCTGCTCCCCTCAACCCCACTCACGGCCCTTCCAAGTTCCTGTGAAGTTACCTTTCTACGGCGCTAGTTGGCTACCGACTCCTGGCGTCCCAGGCAGAGGTTTCCCCCTTTCTACGGCGCTCGTTGGCTACCGACTCCTGGTGTCCCAGGCAGAGGTTTCCCCCTGCAAGTGAGATCCGGAAGTTTCGGAGTTTTTCTGTTCCCCGGTTCTCAGGCCCTGGATCCCGGCAGACATGGGCAGGTCTGGGCGAGAGGTGCTGCTCCCCTCAACCCCACTCACGGCCTTTCCAGGCTCCTGGGGGGGCACCCCTCTCTGGTGCTCGATGGCTACCGACTCCTGGTGGCGCAGACAGAGGTTTCCGCCTTTCTATGGCGCTCGTTGGCTACCGGCTCCTGGTGTCGATGTTGAACATTTCTTTAAGTGTTTCCCAGCCATTTGAGATTCTTCTATTAAGAATTCTGTTTAGAACCGTACCCCAGCTTTTAATTGGAGTATTGGTTTGTTGGTGTCTAGTTTCTTGACATCTTCACATATTTTGGATATTAGCCCTCTAGAGGATGTAAGTTGGTTAAAAAAATATTTTACTATTCTGTAGGCTGCCATTTTGTCCTATTGACAATGTCCTTTGCCTTACAGTTTCATGAGATCTGATTTATTAATTGTTGATCTTGGTGACTGTGCTATATCACTGTTCTATTCAGGAAGTTGTCCCCTGAGCCATTGCATTCAAGGCTGTTCCCCACTTTCTCTTATATCAGGTTCAGTGTACTTGGTTTTATGTTGAAGTCTTTGATGCACTTGGGCTTGAGTTTTGTGCAGGGAAATAAATATGGATCTATTTGGATTCTTTCACATGTAGACATCCAATTTTATCAGCAGCATTTGTTAAAGATGCTTTCTTTTTTCTACTCCACTGTTTCTTTCTGGTTCTTTATAAAAAACCAGGTGTCCATAGATATATGCATTTATGTATAGGTCTTTGATTTTATTTCAGTGATCAAAGCATTTGTTTTTATGCCAATGCCATGTGGATTTTATTATTATAGCTGTATAGTGCAACTTGAAATCAGGAATGTGATACCTCTGTAGATTGTTTTTGGTAGGATGGTCATTTTTACTATGTTGATCCTACCAATCTGTAGGCATGGGGGAATCTTTGCATCTTCTATTATCTTCTTCAATTTCTTTTTCTAAGATTTGAAGTTTTTATCATACAATCTTTTATTTGCTTGGTTAGAATTATCCCAAGATATTTTCTATTACTTGTGGCTATTGTAAAAGGGGTTGATTTCCTGATTTCTTTCTCTGTCCATTTGTTATTTGTATATAGGCAGGCTACTGATTCTGTTTGAGGTAACTGACAATCTAGCAACTCCACTGAAAGTGTTTATTAGCTGGATGAGTTATTTGGTAGAATTTTTGGGCTCACTTATATATGCAGTCCTATCATCTGCAAAGAGTACTACTTTGAGTTTTTCTTTTCCAGTTTGTACCCCTTTAATCTCCTTCAGTTGTTTTATTGCTCTAGCTATAACTTCAAGTACTCTATTGATTACATATAGAGTGGGCAGAATTATCTTGTTCCTGATTTTAGTGAAATTGCTTAGTATTTCTCTTTATTTAATTCTATGTTGAATATAGGCTTGATGTAAATTGTCTTTATTATATTGGAGCATGTTCCTTGTTCACCTGCTTTCCAAGAGTTTTATCATGAAGCAGTGTTGGATTTTGTCAAAGGCTCTGTCTGCTCCTAATGAAATAATCATGTTTTCTTCAGTTTGTTTATATGGTAGATTACATTGACAGATTTTCATATATTGAACCATCACCCAAGCCTACTTAACTATGATGTATTCTTGGATTCAATTTGTGAGTATTTTAGTAATTTTGCATTTGTATTTATAAGGGGAATTGATCTGTAAATATCTTTGTTAAATCTTTGTGTGGCTTGGGTATCAGAGTGACTATCATCATAAAATAAATTTGGCAATGTGTCTTCTATTTCTCTTTTGTGGAATAAGTTTAGGAGTATTGGTACTAGCCCATTTTTGAAAGTCTGCTAGAATTCAGCATTAAAATCATCTGGCTCTGAACCTTTTTTGTTGTAAGACTTTTAATGGCTGAATCTATTTCACTCAGGATCAAAGGTCAATTTAACTTGTTTATCTGATCTTGATTTAACTTTGGTAAGTGGTATCTATCAAGAAAAGTATCCATTTCTTTTACATTTCCCAGTTTTGTGGAGTACAGGTTTTAAAATTGTGATGTAATAATCTTTGGATTTCCTTGGTGTCTATTATATCCCCATTTTTGATTCTGGTTTTGTTAGTTTGGATAGCTTCTCCCAAACTTTTAGCTCATTTGGATAAGGGTTTGTCATTCTTGTTGACTTTTGCAAAGAATCAACACTTTGTTTCAACAATCTTTGTATTGTTCTCTTTGTTTCTATTTTATTGATTTCAGCCCTGAGTTTGATTGTTTCCTGCCATCTACTCCTCCTGGTATGCTTCCTTCTTTGTATTCTAGAGCTTTCGGGTATGCTCTTAAGTTGCTAGCATGAGATCTTTCCAATTTTATTTGTAAGCACTTTGTTATATGAATTTTCCTTTTAGCACTGCTTTCATTGTGCCCCGTAAGTTCAGGTATGTTTTATATTCATTTTCATTCAATTCTAAAAAGTCCTTAATTTCTTTCTTTCTTTCTGTATTGGCCCAGTTTTCATTCAGTAGTGAGTTTAACAGTTTTCCAGAGTTTGTAGGCTTTCTGTTGTTTCTATTGTTGAAATGCAGCTTTAATTTATGGTAGTCTGATGGATCACAGGGGGCTACTTCAATTTTCATGTATCTGTTGAAACTGACTTTGTGACTGAGTATATGGTCAGTTTTGGAGGAAGTTTCATGATATGGTGAGAAGATATATTCCTTTGAATTTGGGTAAAATGTCCTGTAGATGTTTGTTAGGTCCATTTGGTTTATAAAATCTGTTATCTTCATTATTTCTATGTTTAATTTCGGGCTGAATGGTCTGTCTGTTGGTGAGAGTTGGGTACTGAAGTTTCTCACTATCAATGTGAGGGTCAATGTATGATTTCAACTTTATATATAAAGTTTCTTTTACAAATATGGGCCATGTTTTGTTTGTGGCATAGATGTTAAGAATTGGAAGATCATCTTGGTTGGGTTTTATGTTGATGAGTATGAAGTGTCCATCCTTGTCTTTTGTTATAAATTTTGGTTTGAAGTATATTTTGTTAGATATTAGAATGGATATCCCAGCTTATTTCTTAGGTCCACTCGCTTGGAAAATCTTTTCCAAACCCTTTACTCTGAGGATATGTTTATCTTTGAAGTTGAGGAGTGTTTTTGTATGCAGAAGGGATAGAGACTGTTTTGCATTTATTCTGTTAGTATGTGTCTTTTTATTTAAGAATTAAGACTTTTGATATTGAAAGATATCAATGATTAATGATTGTTAATTCCTGTTGTTGTTGTTGTTGGTGGTGGTGGTAGTAGTGGTGGTGGTGGTAGTGGTAGTGTGTGTTTGTATATCCTTCCCTTCTATTTGGTTTTGCTGGTGTCAGATTATTTTCTGTGTTTTAGGGGTATAGATAACCTTCTTTAGTTCAGTTGTTCCTTTTAGTACTGTCTGTAGTACTGGATTTATGGATAAATATTATTTAAATTTGACTTTGTCATGGAATATCTTATGTTCCCCATCTCTGGTGATTGAATGTGTTCTGTGTATAGTAGTCTGGGCTGGCATCTTTGGTTTCTTAGAGACTTTAGGACATGTGCCCAGGCTCTTCTGGCTTTTAGAATTTCCATTAAGAAGTTAAGAGGTCTGTGTTTATATATTACTTGGTTTTCTTCCTTTGTAGCTTTTAATATTTTTTTGGTCTGTATGTTTAGTGTTTTGATTATTATGTGGCAAGAGGACTTTCTTTTCTTGTCCAACCCATTTGGTGTTCTGTATGTGTTTTGTATCTTTATAGGTATTTCCTTCTTTAGGTTAGGAAATTTTTCTTCTATGGTTTTGTTAAAAATATTTGCTGGGTCTTTGAACTGGGTTCTTCTCCTTCTTCCATTTCTAGTATTATTGGATTTGGGTCTTTTTATTGTGACCCCAAATTCCTGGATGTTTTGTTTCAGAAATTTTTAGATTTAACATTTTCTTTCACCAATGTTTCTATTTCTTCTATCATTTCTTCAATGCCTGAGATTCTCTCTTACATCTCTTGCATTCTGTTGGTGAAACTTACCTATATTTTTCACTCCCAGAATTGCCTCTGTGATTTCTTTATGGCATCTATATCCAATTTTAATAATTGTATGGTTTTATTTGTTTCCTTAACCAATTTGTTAGTTTTTTTCCTTGGCAATTTTACAAAAGCAATTTATTAATTTCTTTCCATTTTTGTTCGACTTTTTCCTCAGTTTCTTTAAGGGGCTTATTTCTTTCCTTGTTAAAGTCTTCTGTCTTCATAAAGTTGGTTTTAAGGTCTTTTCCTTGCGCTTCAGGTATGCTGGCATGTTCAGAGATTGCTGTAGTCAGATGACTGTGCTGTGGTGTGATACATTGCCTTGGCTGTTGTTGATTATGTTCTTACTCTCACGTCTTGGCATCTTGGGTTTGGGGTGGTTACAAGTCTAGGTCCCAGTTTCTGAGTTTGTCTTTGTTTGATGGGTGGTTTTTTTCCTTGATTTCTGTTTCTTCCCTGATCATCTGACCGGTGTGTCCTGTGGTTGAGCAGGGATCTCTGCCCACATTGTCATGGAGATGAGGAGGTGTTGAGGGAGTGAGAATAGGATGGGGTGTACTGAGAGAGTAAGGAGGTCCATGGGGGGGAAATTCTATAATAGGGGCTGGGACATGATGGTAAGGACAGGGGCTGTTGGGGATAAGGTGGGCAGGCACTGAAAGAGTGGAAAAGTCTGTGGGTGGGTGGCCAGCCTGGCATTCTAGTGGTTAACATGGTCTCTGGTCAATGAGGGGCCCAATCTCTTACTTTTCAAGATTAACTTGAAGAATTGATACTGTTATTATGATTTTTTGGGGGGGGAGGGAAGGAGAAGTCTCAGAAGCTGTAAATTATTGGCTCAATTTTACACATCTAATTGGCCCTGCAGAGTGATTGAAAATTCAGAATGTATAATTCTAAAATTTCCTAAGTTAAGCTGATTTTGTTGAGTACATTTCTAACCTTGAAAGAATTTAGGTTTCCTGAATCCATAGCACAATGAGTGGTACAGAAAGGTAGAGAAAATGAGAGTCCAATGTAATGAGGTGCTTAGGCAAAGATTATATGTCTCAGATTTAGGCTCAAGTAGTTGTTAAATAGCTAATAAACTCTTCTAAGATAAAGGGTTTACAAATTCTTAAGGATTTAATAATTTAAGTTTTAAGAAATAAATGAGGTGTAACATCAAAAGTTACATAATGAATGTTGTAAATTCAATGTGTCTAAAGTCTTGTGTCTGAGCTTTGGTGAACACATAAGAGTCATCCAGAGATTTGAGAGAGATGTGAATGCTGAGAATTAACCTATAATAATTTAGGTTGACTGAAATTCAAATGGCTAAAGGGTACCATGGACAAATATGTATGCCTAGTGCAAACCCTATCAGTTAATATTAGATTCTAACTAGATTCTCACTTGGATAGTGAAATATACAACTATACAAAGGATAGGGTCCTGGAGACAAGTTAGCCCTAGAAGAGGGGGCATAGTAGTTCAGTGTGTCTGTGCTGTACAGAGAAAAGGCTGCAATGAATAATCTAAAACAAGAACAGAAAGGTTAAATAGAATCTGACTTCTCCATCAGGCTGGAAGGTTTTTTAGCCAGAGACAGAGATGAACATTGCATTCAGAGATTAATAAAAGGATGATAAAGACATAAAGTAGGTGGTTGAGGGGCTCAGACTTTTATATTTCTTTCAAGTGTGTGTGTGTGTATGTGTGTAATTATGTATGTATGTGTGTGTATGCATTGCATCTTATACATGAATATAACTCAGTTGGAGGTTAAAAAAAAAGATGTCAGATCCCTCACAGCTGGAGTTAAAAGCAGTTACAAACTGTCTGCCATGAATATTGGGAATGAACTTAGGTCCTCTACAAGAGCAGTACTGAGCCATGTCTCTAGCCCTTGCTCAGGCTTTTAACACAGGAATTAGATTTTATTTTATATGCAGTCATAGCAGACAGCCATTCAAAGCCAGTTGTTGTTTACTGCTCCCCAAACTGGACATATTTCAAGGACTGAATAGTGGGTCTTTTCCCATGGAAAGCTTTCCCTGGACATCTTAGCTTCTTCTCCTCAGGAACTCCCTGGTTTTGACCTGTTTTCATTTTTCTCCAATTTCCACCTTCATGTTTTATCTCACAGAGCTAAATACTCTGTGGCAGTTGTCTTGAAATTCTTAGAAACCTTACATTTGAATTTGGAGAAGATTGATGGGGCAATGGTGCAAATGTTGGGAACTTGGAGTCCTGGGATAAAAGCATCTGCACCTTTCCCTATGATATAGTTATCCCTGAACAGATTTTTAGCTGTAGTCTCCTGCTTATTCGCTCCTTGGGACCCATAAATCCCTTTCTCTACTCCTGTCTCATGACTACTGTTGCTTTCTGTCCTGTCATATTGGTGGGTAAAAATCCAGGACTCAGCTGTCACTTTCAGCTTCTGACAGGACCAGATGCAGAGAAGGTCAAAGCTAAGGAGTAAACCATCTTGAGGGTGCAAGAAGCAGGTTTGCATACAACTTGTGCAGAGTTCAATAGGCAACACTTGAACTACCAGTCTAGGAGCTGAGCATGTCCAGGCAGGAAGACTACAATTTTGTGGGGGCCACTCAGATACTGTGCATTAGTACATTGAATCTGAAGGAAAAAAAATTACTAACTTGATTGGCCTCACCAATCAACACTGAACCTGCCAAATTATACATTTGGTCCTGAGTACTGGCTCTTTCTTGGTGCACAGCAGCAGCTGCTACTTGGGGCAGTAGGAGCAAGGGTGAGGATCTTTGTTATTCTCTATTTCTCCTCTACGATGTCAGCTGGATCCAGAAGTAGTGTGTTAAGAGGTCAAAGAAGGGCTGGAGAGATGGCTCAGGGGTTAAGAGCACTGACTGCTCTTCTAGGGATCCTGAGTTCAGTTCTCAGCAACCACATGGTGGCTCACAACCATCTGTAATGGGATCCGATGCCCTCTTCTGGTATGTCTGAAGACAGTGACAGTGTACTCACATACGTGAAAGAAATAAATCTAAAAATAATAACAATAACTTTAAAAAATAAAAAGAGGTCAAAGAGGAAGACAGGAATTTCTTAAGTAATATCCTTGATCACTTCTCCGACATTTTTTTCATCAAGATAGTCATGGGGACGTCTTAGAATCAAGAAAAGGGAAAAATTGTTGTTTCTTGAGGGTAGTGGTAAGGTCACAGATAAAATAGTGAGGAAAGAGAACGACTGTGCCATGCCTGGGCCACTCTCCAGCTGAAAGCATCTAGAGTGTCCTTATGTTTGAGAACATAACCTGTGCCATCAGTTGTATCGGCTTCCAATCTTTACCTGCTTAGTTTCTCTGAGCTGTAGTCTCCACATTGGTCAGATGAAGGATGTTCTGAAGGTTAAATGTGGCACAGTTCTTGCCATGTATTTGATGTTCTGTGGAAGTCACTTTTATAGGAGCCTCTCATGGTCTTATTTCAAAACACCTGAGATTGCTTTACCACATAGATACTTCAACTGTGGAAAACATTTTCCTACACTTGTGATTTGGTCCTCTGGTTAAAATGCTTACTGATGCTTGGGGGACAAGTTAGCTGTGGCTAAATATTTGCTGAACAGTGTACACACTTTGAGGGACCTGAAAAGCACTCACATGATTTGAAAACAACTCTGGAAGCAACATTTCAGCATGAAACAGATTTCAGAGTTGGGCTGATATTACATTTTAAGAGAGGGAGAGCAGACATAGAATTATGAACATCCTTCTCAGAGGCCTGCATCTCACTGGAGAGCAAAGAGAAAATGCTGAGCCCTCAGAATTAATTTCTCTTCCTTAACAAGTGTGATGAAGATGCAGGCACTGGGGTGCATTCTTCACTTAGTGAAGCAAGAACGACCTCAGCAGATGCTAAGGACATCGGAGGTTTCATCACATACTTATTTTCTGTCGTGATGTACTGTGCAAACAACCGGTAAAATCTGAGAACTTATTCCCTTTGGCTTTTGAAGATGCACCAGTACTAAAAGCTGGAAAGAGACTGGATACAGCCATGGTGACATTCTGCCTGAAAACTCATTCTTCCTCTTGTTGTCATTCAAGGAAAAATGACCATGGCGATAAAAATGAAATTAATTTAACATCTCTTGAAATCTGTCATTGTTTAACTAGAAGTGAACCAATGGGAAAAGGTTAAGAGACTCCCCTGGTTAAATTGACTGGAACCTTCTGCAAGAATGGGGAATAATAAAATATCATTAAGACTAAAAGTGATCTTAGGCTTTCAGTATCCAAGTATTTAATGGGACATGAAGACCATAGAAAGGTCAGCCACTCAGTAGTGACTTCCTGGTTTTAATATATAAGCTCAAAATGATTACAAACATCTTTCAATACATGTAACCTCCACTTGGGAAGTCAAAAGCTATTGGTCAATTTGCTTGAAAATTCAATCTATCATTATTATTATTATTATTATTATTATTATTATTATTATTATTAGGCTGAGAGATTTCTTCAAGGTCAGGATGAAGAAAGCAATAATACTAGTGGGAACTCATAGTCTATGTGAGTGTGTGTGTGTGTGTGTGTGTGTGTGTGTGTGTGTAGATGATATATGCAAATGCAGGTGCATGTATGTATTTGGGTGCTCTCGTGTACGTGCATGGAGGCCAGAAAAGACCTCAAATGTCCTCTTCTGTCACTTTCCACCTTATTTTCTTGCGGCAGTCTCTCACCCAACCTGGAGTTTGACATCTTTCTTATAGGCTGGATAGGCAGCAAGACAGCTATCCTCCTCTACATGCCCACTGTCGCCACTCATGCCCAGTTCTGGATTACACCTGGCTTCCATGTAGATGCCAGGGATCCAAACTCAAGTCCTCATGATTGTGCAGGTCTTCCTAAGTGCTGAGCTATCTTCCAGCCCCAGAGAGCTCACATTTCTGAACAGCGCTTAGCTTAGAAATTGCATAGCTTAGAGAATTATATACCTTTCTATCTAGTGATTATCTTTCTGGCAAGGAGGGAAACTATTTTGAGAAAATTCAAAATATTTTTTTAAAAAAATATATGCAAGAAATACTTATGAGAAAGATACAGACACATTGAGGAGTTTATGCTAAGATGAGACTTCTGCAACAGTGTAACTTGAGACAACCTGAACTGCTAACAACAGATGACAGACTTAATTACGATCTATTCTATGGGGGAAAAAAATGCTACAACTTAAGGCTCTGCACAATCACACACACTTATACCATGAAAGAATATGTGGTTGAAAAGAGGCAGTATAAGATCTTGGCCTGTGGCTCAGTGGTAGAGCACTTTCCTTACACACATGATGCCCTGGGGTCAATCCCCAGTTCTCCCGAATAACTATGCAAAAGGTAGGTACATTGCTTGGGAGAAAGCTCAGATGGTAAAATGTTTGCCTCTTACTATAAGGAACTAGGTTCCAACCTCACAAGTCAAGTGCAGAATGCTGAGTAAGTTTGGAATCTCAAAGCTGGGCAAGCAAAGACAGAAAGATCTAGGGCTTACTGGCAAAGTCACCCTCAACTAATTGGTGAGATCCAGGTTAATGAAAGACTCTGTCTCAAGAAGAAGAAGAAGAAGAAGGAGAAGGAGAAGGAGAAGGAGAAGGAGAAGGAGAAGGAGAAGGAGAAGGAGAAGGAGAAAAAGAAAGAAAGAAAGAAAGAAAAGAAAGAAAGAAAGAAAGAAAGAAAGAAAGAAAGAAAGAAAGAAAGAAAGAAAGAAAGAAAAGAAGGAAGAAAGAAAAGAAAACAGGAGGACAGATAGCATTGGTGAGGATGACATTTAAGGTCATTCTGTAATACACACGGGGGAGAGAAAGGAGAGAGCGGGGACTATATATCATTGCTCTTCTGATTAAGAGCATTAAGCAACATAGGGGAAGCCCCCAAGCCGAGAGCATGTAGGCAGACCCCGCTGAGCCCCTCTCCAAGAACCTCTAGGTAAGGCATGAAGCAGCACGGCTTCAAAGAGGTAAAGGCAAGACAGTGGGACCAGGGTCCACATCAGAAGTGATAGTGTTGTGTAGGGTCCAGTCACAGTTGATTGATTGATACCAAGAGCCAGTTGTGAGGAAAAGAGACAGGGTCTTGGCTAGAAATGGAGCTTGAGCTATGATGTAAACATTGGGACTTGGGCGAAGTATCACTTTTCACAAAACTTTCAAAATTCCAAGGAACATGCTATGTAGACTTTATGCTAAAAACACAAACAACACAACTTGAATAAATGTAGTCATTTCTCACGGTTTAAGTTGAAAGACGGTTTGCAGAACTATGCAAGCAAGTTTCATTTATTCCAAGGGTAAAGTCAGAATGGTGCTTTGTTAAGTATTCATAAAATAATATCTGACTATGTCTTCCTTTGCTGCCTTGCATCCTGCCAAAAAAGATTTTATAAGATTACAGTATATTTTTAAAAAATACTTTAAATTTTTATTCTAAATGTATAGGTGTTTTGCACACACACACACACACACACACACACACACACACACACACACATATGCACACGCACACATACATGCATGCACACACAAACACATGCATACCCACACACACATACACACACACACACACACACACACACACACACACACACACACACACACACACATATATATATATATATATATATATATATATATATATATATATATATATATGTCTGTGCACATACATACAGTGAACTAGATGCAAGAAGAGGGCGTTTGATCCCCTGGAACTAGAATTATGGATAGTTATTAACTACCATGTGGATACTAGGCACTGAACCCTGGTCAGCTGCAAGAGAAACTAGTGCTTTCAACAGCTGAGCCATCTTTCCAGCCATATTAGCATATTTTTATCTTACAATTGGATTTTTTTGAAAAGTTGTATGTTACAAACTTTATTTTTTTTAATTTTTTGATACTATATTTACATTTCCAATGTTTTCCCCTTTCCAGGTCTCCTCTTTGGAAACCCTAATGCCACTATGGTTCTCCCATATATTTCCATGATTTACTGACTTAATGAGTGAGTGATATATTCAGTTATAGTCAAATGTAGTTGCTAAGTGTCTTTTACATACCAGGTATCCAGAAGTTACTATTCTGTGACTCACATATGCATGGTCCCTGTTTTTCTCTAAGTAGCATTCTAGGGGAATTCACAACTGCAATAAACAAACTCAGTAATTGCAGCAGATGATGCAGTTATTGTAAACGTTCAACTGGAATTTCAGGAATTACTTTATTTTTATATATCTTTCCTGCATTTCATTATGTTTATGGAAGAGTCTGAACCCAGTCATATATATGAGTATAGCTGAAATTATCACATAACACTTTTTGTGCCTACCTTACTATTCTAAACCGAGACAAATACCAATGCCTGGAAGCTGAACTGCAGTGCAGGTTATGGGACACAGGCTGTGGTGATGCTCAGTTGGGCTATAATGTTTGAGGTTAATAGAGAGTAAAACCAAAATAAGGGTTGAGTTTAACTCCTAGAAACCAGGCTAATTTTCATTCTCTCTGCCTACTTTTGAGTCTGGCTGTTCATCATTTGTGTAGCAAACACTATCACTGGTTGGGTCTTGCGTGGTTTTGACGGTTCTCTCTTTCCACCCTCTTACACCTGGTTGGGGCTCCTTTAATCAGGGCAAGCCTGCCTCACAGCCCTCTTTCCCTAACAATCATGGCTTCTTTTACCTTTTACTTCCTTCTGCCTCCCATCTTGTTAAATACCAGGCATTATCTCTCCAAGAATACTAAAACTCAATGCAGTGGCTTTGGAGAGGGACGAGGTGGTAGAACGGAATATGATTGCCGACCTGAGTTGGGAAGGATAGAAAACCTCATTGAGGAAAACCACACAGATTGGCCATGTCCTTACACAGCTTCAGGAACTGACCTGACTATCAGTAAGGGAAAGAAGAAAGGACAGACACACAGGCAAACAAATGGAAAGCTGAGATTGGGTTGTCTAGGTTCTTGAATGGAAAAGCCACATCACTCTGGAAATTCCTTGTGTATATTTTATACGCAGTTGAAACTGGTGGAGTGGGGTGGGATGAGGTGGGTGGGAGTTTTTGCATAAGTCTGGGTTATTGCATTCAGATACACAGGGAGGCAGGGTTATTGTAAAGAGCTGAACAAGGAGACAGTTTAGCCAGTCTTGGTTGCAGCAGTCTGTGTAGTGAAGCAGTCTTTAGGCTGTAAACACCCAAGAGGAGAACGTTGTGGTGGCCACGTTATGCACGCACTGTTAGGGAAAGGCTCTGACATCCCTCTGAGCCTCACCCGTGGATGACTTTGCTACTCCCATGGGCCTGAGGCATTGGGGTTTCTTACTTAGATGTGTTGATGTCAAACCATACACATTCACTCAGAACTTTATTCACTAAAGACTTCCTCTGATCCCCATACAAATTCATCTATTCCTTCCTTCCACCGTCCCTATTATGTAAATGTAATGCTATCTAACTTGGAAATAAGTTTCTCTCGTGCTACCTAAAACCACAGCTCTTGCTTAAGTATAACATGTAGATATCACAGCTTCTCTCTACTTCTTAGTGCTCATCCAATACCCTCAAATGTATTTACAAATAGGACAAGCTTAGAGATGATCAAAACATAACCTTTCTGAGACTTTTCTGGTACTGTATGTTAGGTTTCCTAGGAAACATTCACATTGAGAGTAATTCCCACCACCCAGTGCTTCAGTGTTCCTTATCACCCCTTTATATCCTTCAGCCCATTTTTAGTCTATCTCTAAATCCTAAGACTGTGTGTGTATGTGTGTGTGTGTGTGTGTGTGTGTGTGTGTGTGTGTGTGTGTGTGTGTATGAATCTATTCATCTCTCAGTACCTCTCCCCAACAAGATGTCACAGAAAGACTTCCAGTCTCTGACAACTTCCTTGACTCTATCTTTGCTCCACCTCTGTAGGGCACATCTAACCAGTCTGCTCACACCTTTCATGACACCCCATGTCAAGTATAGTTAACTGAGACGTCCAGATACACCTTGTGGCACTTGTCCTCATCCTGATCTCCGGGTGCTCTGGATTCAATGTCTGCTCTTGATTTGACTCTGGCAGCCCCAGTTATGACATTCCCCTTCACTGCTGAATGTTGCTGCCCGTTCACTTTTGCCTCACAGCATTGCTTATCCTTTAGCTTGGAATGCTCTTCTCTAGTCTATATGTGGTCATTTGAGTGAGAAACGTCCCCCATGGGCTCCTGTATGTGAATACTTGGTCTCTAGTTGGTGCTGCTGTTTGGGGAAGTGGAGGCTTGCTGGTGGAAGAATATCACTAGGGGCAGGCTTTGTGAGTTCATGCTCTCACTGGACTTCCAGTTTACTCTGTGTCTTGTGTTTGCATCCTGCTCCAGTCATGTGCTATGCCTCCCCTGCCATTATCAACTCCCTCTCTGGAATCATATGCCTAAATAAACGTTTTTCTACAAGTTACTCTTGGTCATGTTTTATCACAGTAACAGAAAAGTGAATAGCATAACCTGCGACTAACTGAACCCTACCTCAGAAAGTATCTCAACTTTATCAGTTGTTGGCCACCCTGGTCAACTCTTTTAATTTTATGGCCTAGAATTATCATCAGCTGGCACAGACTCATGTTCTATTTTTTTTTCTCGCTGCTGTAAGAACACCATGTTTTCTTTCACATGTACAGTATTTAAAATGTTCTTAGTGGGACTAGAGAGATGAATCAATGGCTAAGAGCACTAGCTGCTCTTCCAGAGGACCTGACTTCAGTTGCCAGCACTCACAATGATAGTTCACAACTGTCTGTAACTCTAGTTCAAGAATAGCTAACGCTTTCCACTTGGCTCCCTGAACGTGGTACATTTGCATACTCTCAGGCAAAACATACACGTAAAACTGAAAATAAAAGTTTAACAGAGCCGGGCAGTGGTGGTGCATGCCTTTAATCCCAGCACTTGGGAGGCAGAGGCAGGCAGATTTCTGAGTTCGAGGCCAGCCTGGTCTGCAGAGTGAGTTCCAGGACAGCCAGAGCTACACAGAGAAACGCTGTCTTGAAAAAACAAAACAAAACAAAAGTTTAAAAGAATAAAGTAGTGCCTAGCACAGAGTTGTATCTCATCATGTGTGTGTTTAATCAACAAGTTGTATTCACACCTTTCGCATTGCTGTCATTTAGGGAGCGTCTACAATCAGGAGATCAGGCTGTAAGTTGAAGGGCTTGTTGACATACCATGTACTTGGCTAAGTTGTGCATCTGACACTTATTATGAGCTATGGCCCCGTATTTTTGTTTTGTTTTGTTTTAAAATAATTAGAATTAGAACTGAGTCTTAGATTCATATCAGTCATGATACTGCTGCTGCAATTTTAAAATTGTGCTTTTGTTCAGTGTAATAGTCACTTCCTGCAAAGATTTTTCTTGACTCCTATTTCCCCTTCCCAAATCCCAAATTACATCTGTTTCAGTATGCATTCTAGGGGACTATTTTAACAAAATATCTAGCACACTTACCTTTGTTCTTGCCTAACTCTGACTCTTTCCTATTGCTCAGATGACCTGTTCTAAGCTTAGAGCCCAGATCTACCCTACTGGTCAGCAAGTCCTTATTTTCAAGAAAATATCTCTGACCAAACCTCAGTCCTCACAAATCACAAATGCAAACCAAAACATTTTACCTCTGAGTTATTGCTACCAAGTGTTTTCAGATCACTAACCAGTTTGCTGGTGTGCTGAGGACAAGACAGAAAATATGGCACAAAAAGTCAGGAGCCACCCCTAAAATGAGCATAACCACACTTAAAGTTATTACTTTAAATCATAATTTGATGAAGATCATAGACAAATCTCCTCCATTCAAGCTAAGACAAATGAAGGAGTTCCCTACAGTAAATGGGGACAAGGCTTGCAAGTGTTTGTGTTTCCTCTTAAGCTGGTTCTGATCTTCCCTCCAACCTACCTCTGTAGAGACTGGCCAAGGCACTTAACCAAGTAAGGACGATAATCCCAGGCACTTGGGATTCTCCTGGTGGCCCAGTATCTCTTTTCTTCTGTGTCTGGAACTGTCCTGATCTGAAGTATTATCTTCCTTCTAGCAGGACCAGTATACAAAGCACCCCCCTCAAAGGCAGTGTCTTGTGAATCTCATTTCTATCTTTCAAGCACATACTTCCTCTCCATTTTAATTGACTACCAAATAGATTAATGTTGAAACATTTGATATGTCCTCTGCCGTTTACTTGGAGAGGTCTTCCTAAAGGTTTCTTTCTCTTTTTTCTTATTCTGTGTGAGATTTCTGTGGAGAAGTAATGGGGAGAATTCTGCTGGTCTGCCTGGCTTTTCACCCAGCAGAGAACAATTTACAGATTGAGTTTACTTGAAAAAAAAATCTTATCTGTCCAGCAGTTATTGACTGTGCTATGATGCTTCCTGCGATGTATGATTTCTTTTTTAAAAGTCCCAGTGGCTGCAGAAGATGTAGGCCTTGCCATTTAACTCCTTCTTGCCCAGCGCCTGTGGGTTTTATATCCTCATCTATGATTCCGTTATTAAGTTTTATTCTCCGTGTTATTGAGGAATATTTTAAGTGCACTGCATTTCAAGTCTTCATTTACTGGAAACCTTGAACTCATCCACAGTATACTGAGTGTGTACTATGTGCTAGGCACTACAAACTGGAGACACAAAGACCAAAAAGAGATAAATTACAGGACTGGAGAGCTGGATATGTGGTTAAGAGCACTCACTACTTCTATGGAGGAAGTGGTGTTGGTTCCCCACCCCACATTGTGGTCTATGAACAGCTATAATCTACTCCCAAGGGATCTGGCGTGCTCTTCTGACCTCTTCAGGCACCAGGCGTGCATGTGGTGCATACACACGAAGGTAGATAAGACACCTACACACAGAGAACAAAAGTAAAAAATTTACATAAAAAAGAAAGATATTATAAGCCAATACAAGACAAGAAAAGAAAGCAGCCAGCTGACGAGCAGGATGCATGTCATAAAGAAGAGAATTTTAGGCTTCAGGCATCTAATTCAGACAGACCACTTCTCTAAGGAGTACTGGTATGATTTTTGTCATGATATGTTTAATGTTTAGAGATCTTAGTCATTACTAAATGTCCAGTTTGGTAGTTTTAAGTTCATTTACATCAGAGTGTATGGAGATGAGATGATGAGTGGATATTTAGTGTCTTTTTTTTATATTCTTGGGATTTATAAGTGATGAATGCATTTATTTGGAATGATACTGTCTGCCCTATTATCCAATGTTTGTGTTTCCTACATATTTTATTAAATAAAAAATGACTATTTCAGTTAACTAATGATATTTATTTACCAATTTGTAAATAAATTTCATACCTTACCCCCATGTCTTCGGCATCTGATGCCTCATCTTTAAAATGGCCTCTGTGATTTTCTACTTGCCCACAGCTTTGGCCTCCCTTGAGCTCAAGGACCAAGGCAAGCCCCACCTACAATCTCCTTTTCTCAATTCCCAGACCTTTTACTTCAGGGGACTTCTCTCATAGCCAATAACTTGTTCCTGCCATATCCTGCCACAGAAGGTTATTCTGCATTTTTAAAATATTTATTTTTATCTTGATGTGTGTAGTATTTTGACCACACATATGCATGCACACCACATCTGTACAGTGACCACGGAGGCTAGAAGAGAGCACCAGATCCCTTGGAACTAGAGTTACACATGGGTGTGGACTACCATGTATTGGGAACCAAACCCAGATCCTCTGGAAGAACACCTAGTGCTCTTAACCACTGAGCCACCTCTCCAGTCCTTTAGTCTGCCTTATACATATAAATCTTACCTAATATACTTAGTTACAAATCCCTCGAAGAAAGAGACAATGCTTTACTAATAAATACATTACCTTACATGTGCATTTAAAATTTGTTCAGCATTTAGCATAAGCAGGACATTAAATTCAACTAGCAGATACAGGATTGCCCATTGAGAATCTTAACAAGCAGTATTTTCATACATTACCCCATTTCTTCTTTGAAACAAAATCTGTGCAGTAGTTTGGGAAAACATTACTATCCTTGATTTATGATAAGGATATTAAAACTACAAAAACTGATTTGCTAAAGGCAGTACACAAACTGCTTTAATTTTCCAAAGAGATGCAACAGAATGCTGCATCTAGGACTTCTAGAGAAATAAAATACTGGCTCCCAACTCTTACAATTGTCTTATGACTGGGTTGGACTGGCTATTTGATATTTCCAAACACCAGCCACTATATCCATATAATCTGAAGACACTGATTGCTTTCTAAGGTTCTTAGACTTAGTAAAATGTTGTAAACAGTATCTACCACTAGTAAGACCGAAGTAAATAACAACTACTAGTATTATTACTCCTCCTATCACTTCTACACCGATATTACACATCTGTTGCTATTTTATATCCAAATCCCCTTAACACAAATATCTGGGAAACATCAATTTTACATAATTTGAACACTGACAGCTACAATAATGACTGATCAAGCAAGACATGCCCACTGGTTCAACAGTGGCCCAAACATGGGAGTAACTAAGCATTTCTGATTGAAGTTAAGGCCACTCCACAAGACAAAAACTGTATCTGGCACTATTAGTTGGCCAAGAACCTGGGGCTAGACATAGGGTCATAGGCCCTAGGAGATAAGCTATTACTATTATTCTGCTAAGTAGACATAGTATTAAACCTACTCTTAGAGACTTGTTATACCCATAGATTGGTACATCTCTCAATTTCATCAGAGAAGCTTCTATTTGCAGACCTACAACTGAGCATGTGCATAGTGTAAAAAGCTGCCAAATGCTCAGCTCTAAATGAAACATTCCTACCACTTGACTACCTCTCAAAACTCAGGGGTCATTGTGAAAGTGGGGTTGGGCAGATGACAAGATGTAGATGTTATAGATGACTACCAGGAAAGAGTATCTTCTGGATACACACCGCTGGGCAGCTTCACAGATGAACTCAGAGAAGTCATGGCCAATGTTATGGCAGAATCTGTAAGATCTATACATGTTCAGTCCAGACCAAATTCAGATATGGAGAAAGGAGGTAGGTACAGAGTCCAATCTCTAGCTGAGAATCTAGTGGTGATTGGTAGCTGCTGGGAGAGGTAAAATGGTGTGACCCTTGTCAGCCAAGCTCTAATGTAAAGCTTCATACCTAAGATCATACCTGCAGCACAAATTAGACTTGCTGGGTTGATAAAAATAATAAAAAGAGGGAACAAAGTGCAGTTCATGGAGAGAAGGGAAAGATCTGGAAGAGTTGAGTGTGAGAGGTGAATATGTTCTAAACATTGTACAAAATTCTCAAAGAGCTGATAAGAAAAGTATCAAGCACCCAGTAGTTATTCATTAATGAATGCCACTTTTGATATCTTCACCCTTATCTGTAAGCAAGGCTGGTCCTAAGGCTCTAGATGTCAAAATAAGCACCAGTTCTTTGACAGTCTTCGTTATGATGAGGCCATCATCTGTGGTAATGGTTAACTCTGGATCTGTTTGCACCAGACCCCTGAGGCTGAGAATGTGAGACCAGCGTCTTGTACATTTCACCCACGAGTAGTATCTCTCAACCCTCTTCATTTCAACCACTTGCACAGAGAAGCCTTTCACTCAAAAGACCCTCAGGTCAAAATTGTTTCTAAGAACATTCACAACATTTGGCATCTGACCCAATTAGAGACAACCTTGGTTAAGAGCTCTCTGTAAATGCTGAACCAGGAAGATTGGTACCATGGAAAAACCTAGAAACTGAGTTTGAGAAAGCACTGGCCTTGCAATTGATTTCTTTATCACTCTAACTCAGGAATCTCCATTTGATTATATTTCTGACAGGTCAGAATTTTCAACATGTAATTTATGATCTTTGCTCAGTAATGATGACTTCAGGTTAGTAAATGCTTTGAGAAGCAGCACAGAACAGCAAGTGAGCCATTTAGCTATCTCCCATTGAGCTGTTCTTCATGGCTGGGAGATTTTCCTCTGTATCCTGGGCATTCACATAACTAGGCAAGTTTTGTGAAGAGGTGCACATAAGAGGAACCTCATTAAACATCCAGAGGCTAAGAAAATATAAAACTACTAAGCCAGAAATATCCGTGACTGGCATTAACGTTGTTCTCTGCATAAGGCCACATGCAACAAAGGCACATGTGTAACACACACAGAGTCACTTTACATTGCCCCTGTGTCAAGTACCAGGGAACCATTCCTACTAATAAAGGCCACTCACCCCACTGCAGCATTCCTCAGACAAAGAAAGTATTGTCAGAACGCAAGCTGGAAGCATGTACTGCTTGAGGGAGCAGTAACCATGATTAAGAGGCATAAAATGCAAGTGTGCACTTGTAATGGAATTGCCCTTACTTACTGCCTGGTTAGTGTCTGTGATTGCCACAGTATGCCTTTGTGATTGGCCTCAGCATAATGAAAAATAGCAGCAAACCTTCACCTCTCCGATGGCTTATATTAGGAGGAGATGGAAGTGTTTTCAAAGCTGGGGTGGTAATGGAGAAGAAGCCGTGAAGCAGAGAATAGCAATCGATTCTTATGCATAGATAAAGAAAGGCTTCTCTGGGTAAAAGATTTATCTTCGGAGGACTCCCTACACACAGGTCTTTGTGATTTAATGTCTCTGCCCAAATGTCAGTGATGCTGCATGCTTCCTCCAAGATTGTATCGTTTTCTCTGAGAAGTAATATGCCCTTGTTACAGGTGAGCATCAAGAGAGCTACATGTCTGGAATAGAATTAGAACACACATCAGCACTGTCGTCTCCACCACACCACACTGAATCACACAGTGCAACAAAATACGATATCTGGGTATTTATTCTAAGGAATTGTTTCTGTATATGTACAAAGGTTTCCCTGTAAGGCTGTTCATTACCATGCTATTTAAAAATAAAAGTATATACGACCCAGTTTCTAACCAAAGGAAAACAGTCACATAAATCATGATACTTCTGTACAATGGAAGCTCCTATAGCAGAATAATTACTCATTGAAAATGTACAATGAGTAGAAACACATCCCTGATACATTAAAATATATGCTTGTATACATCAGACAATGAAGACAGAAGAATATAATTCTTCTTAAAGTGTGAATACTGACACTTAGGATGTTGAATTTGGTTGTTTGCTTTATTCATTTTGCTTAATAATGTAATGTAATAATATAATATAATAGTTTTTAATAACAACACTTTATTTCTTTACAACAGAAAATGAAGCAATTGCTGCCAGAACACAAGTGTGAACCAGCTTTAAGCCTATGAAATTGCAAACCCTTATCTGCATACGGACTGTTTCTTTTTTGATACATGTCATAGGTCTATATTCTAAATTCATTTCATGTAGTTTGCTTTTCCTGGACCATATTCAGAATAAAGAAGCATGGGGGCCCCAGAGGATATGTTCACTGGTGAGGTTCCCTGACGGAAAGCATTCATGACCACACCTCAGTTCCTAGCCTCTCACTTTCCTCTGCCGGCCCTCTATTGTTCTGTCTTTCACTTGCTCTCCCTGTAACATCTTTTCTCCCTGGTCTTTACAAAGCATGTTCATTTTTCAAGACCCAGTTCAAACGTTGCCAAGGCTGCTCTAAATCTCTTTATTCAGAAATGGATTCTAATTTTTTTCTAGACCTGCAAAATTTTGCATTATAAGAATTGTATGTGTGTGTGTGTGTGTGTCTAGTTTTTCAATTATGTATTAGTTTTAGGGGACAGAGACTTTATTGTCTTCTAGAGATGGGAAGCACTGACAAAGTTTGCATTAACATATGCACTGAATATGTAAATGAATTAACCTAGTCTTCCCAATGGAGAGAAACATACATCTGAATGTCTGTTGAGGGTCTAACTAATCGTAGTGCTGATCTAAATCTGTAACCACAAAGAAATATGGATCTCTGGCTATTTTGTAATTTAGAAAGACGATATTTTTCAAGTTCAATTAGTTTTCATTTTTTACAACTAATTCTAACCTAGTACAGAACTCAGGGCTTAATTTATGTAAAGCAAACACTGCAGTGGAGGTGCTCTGAAGCATTATAGACACCACAGTTTGTAATCTTTCCCCAGAGAAGCTATTCTGGGAGGACTCACTACTGCAAAGGGCAGGAAAATGATCACTGGAGATGACAACTTACCCAGCCATCTTCACTCCCTCCTCCACAGGGCCACCAAGGGAACCACATCCAAACTGACATCTTAAGCTGGAAGCACTTAACAAACCACAAAGGGTAAAGCAAATGTTAGTCATAATTATATTCCCGTTCAGAGACTGTTCCTATAATATGCTTGTGGCGCTTTCCTTCCAATTTGAGAAGACAAGTTGGGTATGCCTGAGTAGGCATTGCATGCATTAATTTCCTTTCACATTCAAGAATGCACTTCAGGGATGTGCCCTCTGTGGCAAATGACTTGTTTTGTGAATGCCGATGATTCAAACATTTTTCTAAGGGGGAAACTCACCACGTACAAATAAGAGCAGCTAGCATCCTGTGATATTGGAGGTCAGATCCCAGTGACTCATATTAGGACCTTCTCTCTGACTTCTTCAATGATAAGTCCATACCTTTTTTCAAAGTCCTCATTTGCTTCCCAGAGTCTGATGAAAGCCTGCAGTTGGCAACTATTTTTATAGCTATGTTTACATTTGTTCACACCATTGTTCACAGAAAAGATTCAAATGTGGCTGCACCTGCTGACTGTTCCTAAAAGTTGCTTCTAAAATTAGCTCTGATCCCTTTGGGAATGAGTTTTGTTTGTGGTTTATAACGTGACTTCCTGGTTTGAAAAGAAAAAAATACTTAAAAAGTAAGCAAATACTCTAAGATTTACAGAAAATCACTTTCTGTGTTATCAGCTCTCTTATGAATTCTCAGAGCATCGTTAAATTGCCTGCTTCTGAAGAGGCAGCCATGTGGGTGAAGGCAGAGGGCAAAGGGTTTGAACACTGCTCTAAAGTCCATACCAGAGGCATGTGAACAAAAGGGGAGCCTTGTAACTGTCAGAGTGTGTGGGACTGGAAAATGGAGGAAGGGAGGGTTTTAAAAACAAACACAATGTAACATGAATTCATTCAGTTAGATGTCCATTCAGCCTTCCAACTCACAGTCTAATGAATACAGACATGGTAACCATAGGACACCCATTACCCCACCTTTCTATCTCTGCTTGGACCCCCTGTTCTGCACAGACTCATAACCATTATTGCAGGGGGTTTTGTGGTCTGTGTTCTGGCATTTGGGCCATCTCTTCTTTTAAGAAGGTCCTATGGCCAGTGGAATCAGAGACTCACCAAATCCATCCAAAGGAGGCAGCCCACACTATAGCTTTGCTTCCTTTGTTGGTAATCACTTAGATTTCAGATGCCAACTGAATTGCTAATTTTTGAGTGTAACTCTTAGTTTGATTTTAGTGCTTTTGATTGACTTATAATGAAACTCACGAATCCCAGAAGGAATGACTAGACATATTTTTCTCAATCAAACCCTTTTTTAATAGTAAAATGCTCATTGAAATTAATGGACCCAGATTTATAGACCTTAACAATTTGTTAACTTTGATATGTAATATTTTTATTAGGAAATTTTTAAAAATAATGTTTATAAAATGTTGGGCAGTTCATTATTTCTCTAGGAAAACAGTCATAAACTAGTCTTGTCCAGAAAATCTCATTTTGTTTTTCTTCTCTCTCTTATTTCTTCTTTTGGAAGAAAGCATATCAGAAGTCTTTGAAATGATCCAGAGAGATCCATGAATTTCCTCAGTGGAGGGCCTGGTATTCATAGTACACACCTTCATGGATTAGCTGATTCTATGGGGTTTCTATGAATTTTATTGTCTTTGAACAATTGCATTTAATTATGAGTTACAAGTAACAGCATTGAACATGATTCTTGACCACAGAAATACAAAGAATCATGGGGTCAAATAATTGATTTACTGCCTGAATCCAGTATGATAATCTTGCAACCTTGATTCATTTAAACCAGTGGTTCTCAAACTTCCTAATGTTGTGACCCTTTAGTATAGTTCCTCATGTTGTAGTGACCACCTGCCACAAAATTATTCCATTATTACTTCATAACTGTAATTTTGTTACTGTTATAAATTGTAATATAAATATCTGATGTACAGGAGGTCTGATATGTGACTCTTATAGGGATCATGACCCACAAGTTGAGAACTACTGAATTTAAGCAGTATTTAACACACACACCACACACAAACACACACACACACACACACACACACACACACACACACACACACATACACACGTTACTTTAACTTTACCCTTCATACTATTTCTCTCATTGATGAATGAATTAAAATCTTCAACATATGTATAAGGGAGTTTTCTGTCATTGTGACAAAACATCTAAGACAATCAACTTAAAGCAGCAAGGTTTAAGTTCTAGTCTGTGGTTCTTTAGCCTCCAGTGGCAGAACGAATAATGGCAGTGGAGATACATGTCAGAAAATGAGGGCTCATCTCAAGGAGGCCAGTAAGCAGAGAGTGGTGCTCTTATGCCACTCTATAGAGATGAAACCGCAAAACAGCCAAGTGTAGAAGCAAGGAAACTGTGCCAGGGGTCCAGGAAATTATACCATCATCAGATAAGCCCTGGACAAGATTAACATGCTCAGTAACCCAATAAAGCCTTCAAGGCAGAGAGGACAGAATCCCCTAATGGAATGAGAGTGTAAAGGAAAGTTACAAGTGAAGGGAATTCCTTCCTGTTTGGCATGATCAATAAGAAATTGATAATTTCTAGAGATCAAAAGTCTGGTTAGGATTGAACTGAAATATTCAGTCCTCAGATCCAGAGTGTTGCTTTGATAAATGATGACAACTGACCAAGGCCACACTCCATTTTTTATCCAATGGCTGGTTAGCATGAAGATAAAAACTGGCCCCACTGGCTCATTCTGATACACCTGGGCATAATCAATCAGCTGTGGAGCTCTGTCTATGATATCCTGAGGCCTTTCTCTCTTCCTGGACCCCGTCCCTCTGCCTGATGTTGTTAACAAACCCAGAGGTATGGATCCCAAAAGCAATCTTCAATAAATCTGACAATGAATCTTTACCCAAGAGACTGCTTCCCTAAAACATGCCCTGTCCAGAGGGCAGAGTGCTAGCTAACCTTGTGTTTTTCTTTATGATATCATCCACAATCCTACAAGAGACTATCTAGGACAGAGATTTGATAACATCATTACTAATTCCTTTCTCTACATTTCCTTTATCACACAAGAAAAAAGAGGAGAAAGAGGGGAGGGAAAGAAGAGAAAGGAAGGGAAGAGAAATGAAGGGAAGAGGAGGGGAAACAAGACAGGAAGGAAAGGAGGGAAGTTAGAAAGGGAGGAAGGGAGAAAAGGAGGAAGGGAGGAAGGGGAGGGGTCCAAAGAATGTAGGTACTTACCTAGCATGAAAGAGAAGGAAATGAGTGTTTTATTTTAGTAACAATTGCTAGGACCCTCCAAGTCATCAACTCGTCTGGCTTCTATCATCTATCTGGGGTCCCTACTACAACCTGTGCTATAATGTTTTTGCAAATCTGCCCTGGTCAATATCCATTGAGCTTGTTTTTCCCTTGTTGGCAGAAGCATCCATTCTGTGAAATGCAACCATACTCTAAACTTGCTGAGTTTTCATGATATCTTCCCTTGTTTTCTCCAAAGGACATATGCCCTATCCAATTTTGATGTAGAATTACATATTATACAGAGAATTGCTTAAGTCTATTGAATGTAAGGATAAATGCATTGGTTCTTCGGAGTATTCTTGCTCTTTAAGTATGCACAGTATCATCTTGCCCTTTCAATAACAGAATTAAATTTATAAAATAATCTTATGGGAAAAAACCCTAATAAAAATTTGTTAAATGTAAAATACACAAAGTCAGGGCATGTGGTAATTTCAAAACTGAATAAATTGGTGCTTTCCTTATCATTGTCTATAATAAAGTTATTTGAAGCTATTAATAACTATTGATAAACACAAATTAAATTCAAGTGGGAATGTCTGCTTTTAGATGAAGAAACTTCTAGAGTGTTTTGGCAGCAGTTTTTCACTTCCAAACAAGATAATAATTATGTTCAAACTTTTTATTCAATTAATTGGGTTAAGTAAGGACTTATATACTGTCTTGTGGGGCTAACTGGCATTCTGACTAGCCTAGTAGAGTGACAAATCTTCTTCTCTGGTACAATCCACGTATGTCACTCTGCTCATAGTAACTGATGTTTCTCTTGTCCTTGAGCTCCAAAAGTATTGCATTCTGTGAAGCTCCTACCCCTCAGTTCCAACATACATGCACTTCTGAGAGGAGAATGATGTAGATTTATGGATATTGTCCTTATATGTCTATTCTGTTAGGCAGTTTTTAATTATTATAACAAAATTGTACGGGAGGGGGGACTATGGACAGGAAAAGTGGCCTTTGGCTCAGAGCTTTGGGTCCTTCAATCCTTGGCCCCATGGCGTCATTGCATTTGAGTGTGTGGCTGGGCATCACACACACAGATCTCCTGTGGAGAAACTTACCCATTTACTTCATGCTTGGGAAGCATAACAGAGAGAGAGAGAGAGAGAGAGAGAGAGAGAGAGAGAGAGCGCAACTAGGGTTCCACCATCCCCTTGGAGATCTTCCCACCTTCTGTTCCCTGTTCTCCATCAGTGACTGAAACTTCTCACTGGGCTACACCTTCAGCAGTTTACAACAGGTTTCAGGATCACAAGTCTGGGGACAAAGTCTTTAACATATGGGCCTTCTGGGGATATTTAAGGACCAGATTTTAGCAGCATCTTGCAAGCACTATCTGTGTGAGTCACGATCATATAACTAGACTCCATAGTCTCAGTACATTTTTTTTTGAGATGGAGACTCTCTATCTATGTCTGGCCTGGAACTCACTATGTAGAGCACCCTGGCCTAGAATGCACAGAGATCCACCTGTTCCTACCTCCTGAGTACTGAAATTAAAGGTGTATACTGCCATGACAGGCAAGACTCAATATTTTTTCCTTTATCATTTATAGTTTTCCAATTGAATCCTTCCTGCCTGCCATGAACAGGGCATTTTTCAGTGTGGTTGGTGTGCAAGATGGCTTAGAACAGGAACCAGTGCTAATTGTGGGCATAGGCCTTTGCTACTAACATCTGTGTGTCTATAAATAATCTTCAGAAAGAAACACTCACAGAGAGAGAGAGAGAGAGAGAGAGAGAGAGAGAGAGAGAGAGAGAGAGAGAGATAGGAGCATATTTTCCTCTCTCTGCAATGGCATTTAAAGAAATGAAAGCATTTCTTGGGAGATAACCAGCCAAGTATGGAAGTCACTAGACAAGGGAACCAGTGACCACATGAGACCATGTTCACACAAGCTGCTGCTGCCTGCCCCTCGGTGGTTGCCTTAGAAACCAGCCTCTCTTAACCGTGAGTCACATCCCTGCTCAGAGGAGCAGGTGGTGAGTCGTATCAGTCTCTCTGTGCGAGCAGATGCCTGGGTCTTTCACTGAGTCATCCCCACCTACTCCTCTCTGTCTGCACTCTGACATGAGCAGAAAGTTTATTCCAATGGCCTCTTGCTGCTCATCCTCCACACACTAACTGCCAGAAGCAAAGGGACTCTGTAGATGAAGCAGTTTCCGTTGCCCTCTGGAAAAGATGCTCTGAGGAGGAGCTGTCAGTCATGCCATCTTCCTAGGCTTTCACATTCACTCTCCAGAAGGATTTTGGGGCTAAGAAGACTTCTCTGACAAGTTCACACATGTCTTTGTCCTACAATGAATAATTATGCAGTGGTTTGCAACGCATTTTAAAGATGTGATCACGTGTGGTTGAATGTCACTGCTTTGGGGAAAAAAGAGAAATCCTTTTCTTAAGCCAGAATTGGAGAGGGATCTTGCTGGCCAGGAGGAGAATGGAGGAAATGCAGCTCTGGACACCATGGAGAATCAATAAATATTGACAGGCAGAGGGCAGAGGAAAGCAAGGGTCTCGACAACCTTAACTAACACTTTGTAATAATACCAAACTGCAATCTGTCACCAGAAAAATCCAGCCTCACTCCTGAATGTACTTGGAGAAGCAACACAGGGTGCGAATGAAGTTCCAGGAGCATGGCATCTGCTGATGGAAAACCTGCTTGCATTGCTCCAGGAAGTAGACATGTGTCAGCACCACCTTCTGGGATATGGCTTAGTTCCTTGAAGCTGTGGGCAGACTTCTCAAGTGAATGAAAATATTCTGACCTAACAGGTCGAACTCCCGAGCTAAAAGCACCATAGCAGGACTTTGGAGATTGCTCACCAGCTGAAGGAGTACAGAACATACAGCCCAATTGAGATTGCCTCTTCTTCTACTTTGTCCGGTAGGTTAGTTTAGACCTGTGAAAGAGATCTAGAAAGTTAAGTTAGAATCTTACAAACCTGTGTTGGATCATAGCACCGAGACTGTCTTAGGTTGCCCAAGACAGTTTCTACCTCTACCTCTGTCTCATTTGCTTGTTAAAATAAGGATTCTACATACCCTGTTGAGTCCTTCTGCCTATAATTGCAGATCACATCAGTGTCCTCTCCATTGAAATTATTATTTTTTTTATAATTGGTGCACATTTAGCTGGCATAACATCGAGTCACAGACTAGCCTCTTGTGGCTGAGTGAGTCAAGTGCTTCATCTTGTAAGGGAAGGACCAGTTTCCTAAGTTACAGGATCTTGCTTCCAGATAATTGATCATAAGCTCATAATAATAATACCATTTGTTGTGCTCTGCCATGAGCCAGCATTTCACATTCATTAGTTATTTAAATTTTAAATCTTTTTTTTTTTTTTTTTTTTTGGTTTTTTCAAGACAGGGTTTCTCTGTGTAGCCCTGGCTGTCCTGGAACTCACTCTGTAGACCAGGCTGGCCTCAAACTCAGAAATCTGCCTGCCTCTGCCTCCCAAGTGCTGGAATTAAAGGCGTGTGCCACCACCGCCCAGCTAAATTTTAAATCTTTATGAGAATCTTATGTGTGTGTGTGGGAGGGGAGGATTCATGTTATTTTTCTTGGATTAAAAAAATAACAGTTAATGCTTCTGGCTCTGCTGAAATGTGTGCTCAGGTAAACATCTCTGGTGCCATATTTTAAGATTAAGTTTTTAAAATAGATGCAAATTAAAATGTGAGGAATATGGGTGTAATTTGCAGCACAGCACAGCCAGATTTCTCTTCACAGTATAGCTATAGCAGCTAAGATTTAGAAAATTCACTGAAATGGAAGAATCCCAGTTGGAACCAAGACTTCTTAGTCTAAATTTAAGTGTTTTTCTTTATGGCACACTGCTTCCATGTTCTAGTTTTGCAAACAACATAACCTCTTGAGCAGTTCAATAAAAATCCAAAATCCAACATTATATCTTGTTAATTCAGAACATTCTATAAGATAACAGAAAATGAAGCCCCAGTTGTGCATGTCAGATGGTGTTGCGCACATTAACGGAGATCCTGGGAGGCTGAAAGAAATTCAACATTTAGTGCCCAGATTGCATTCATAGAGGTCAATAGTTTCCAATCTCTCCCTTCTTAAACAAACAAACAAACAAACAAACAAACAAACTATAGCATTTATGTTTTATGCACAGCAAAGTATCTGCATGTGAAATGACATGTCTGGGGTTTGCTTAGAAAACCCAAGTGAGAACAAGTAAAGCATTAAATTGAGGTAATAAGTAATACAAGAGTATGGATACATTAACAGAGGTCAACTTTATTTCCATTCCTAGAATCTTGCCAAAAACCTGCAATGATTGTAGCAGTCTGTGAAGGAGGGAGGAGAGGAAGCCTGCCTCTGTGAACAGTGATGAGAAACCTCACCCTGACCTTTTCAACAGAGAAAGTCATTTCAGAGTGAGAACCAGGAATGAGGACTGTCCTTGCAGGGATCCACGCTTTTGATTTTGTAACCGCAAATGGACCCTCTCTTATACGGATGTGTGGTTGCATTCACAGCTACCCTGAGATATCTGTGCACTGTGGGTAGGATACATCTTTAAAAGCCTAAATGCAACATGCTGATCTGAAGATAAGCTGTGAGAGAAATAAGACAAAATTAAGATTTTGAAAGTTTTACTGCATCAGTCAGGCCCAGTTTATAATTTGGAGGAGAGGGCAGGTAGGACCAGCACATACATGTACCTTTAGTCATCCTGTTCTCGGCTCCCTCCATGCCAAGTCAGGGGATTGTCTCATTTCACCACATTTTGGTTCTCATCTGAGAACATAGTCCTTATTTCCACTTTAATAATGTTGTATTTCTTTCTCCATTCATGACAAGATATTCTACCCAGTTATGAGTGCTAGGGCTTCTCTGCTTACTTCTTTGCTTCTACTGAAAGTTTAAGTGACACAACCTGTGGTGAATGCTTTGATTATATACAGTCAGGCACATCTTTTGTCTTTCATGGAATGCAGTCAGCAGGGGAGCTTGATGCTGCACCAGCTTGTGGTAGAAAGATTTCTATTGTAACATTATTCCAACATTTTACAAGCATCGTTTGAAAGTTACAGGCTGGATTTTATTTAATTAATAGTTGGATTAATTAAATTAATTAATAATTGTACACTTAAACAACAACAATAAGCCGAGTGTTTTAGAATATGATGATAGATTATCTTCTGAACATGTATTAGTCAAGATGACAGCTGACAAATGTCCTGGCTACAATTATACAGGAAATTCTAACACAGTGTCTTACATATGTTAAGTGCCCATAAATATCTGTTTAAATGAATCAAATTACAATAAAACCACTGAGATTTTTAAAAGAGGTATTTATTTATTTAATGTGTGTGTGTGTGTGTGTGTGTGTGTGTGTGTATTTGCCTACATGTATATCTGTGCTTCATGTATATGTGGCACCTGTCGAGGTCAGAAGAAGACATAAATCCCCAGGAACTAGAATTAAAGATGGTTGTGAGCTGCTATGTTGGTGCAGAAAATTGAACTCAGGTACTTTGCAAAAGCATTCAGAGCTTCTAACTACTGAGTCATCTCACCAGCCCCTTGACTGCTGTTTTTAAGAATAGCTCATCTGCTACTGTTAGTTGAGAATCCAGTGTACTTATAGATTTCCTAGAAGAGTGTTCCAGTGTGGTTTCTAAGAAAAGTGTACTTGGCTGAATGAGAGACACAGGGTATTGCCTAGAAAAGTTAAAACCAGAGAAAGTTACCCTGAGTTGTAAACTGTGGAGGTAAAGGCAAGCAAAGGTTATGTGCCAAATATATGTCTTCATATTTAAACTAGACCTGGCCAGGTGGTGCTGCACACCTTTTTTTTTTTTTTTTTTTTTTTTTGGTTTTTCCAGACAGGGTTTCTCTGCATAGCCCTGGCTGTCCTGGAACTCACTCTGTAGACCAGGCTGGCCTCGAACTCAGAAATCCGCCTGCCTCTGCCTCTCAAGTGCTGGGATTAAAGGCAGGCATGCGTCATCACTGCCCAGCGGTGCTTCACACCTTTAATTCCAGCACTTAAAACTCTGAGGTAGGTGGAGCTATATGAGTTCAAGGTCATCTCGGTCTACACATCAAGCTCTAGGCTAGCCAAGGCTACATAGTGACACCCTGTGAAAAACTTAAAACATATTATCCTTGATCCCATACTTTTACTTTTGAACTGGTTGAATATACCCATGTTGATGTATTGGCTATGTTCATGAGAGATGAGAGATGAAGGAATACAGATGAGTGCCAGAGAACCAAAATGGAGACCCATCTTACATTCAATGATTCAGGGCTAGAAAACTTGCCTATGATGTGCAAGGTCCTGGAAGGGAGGAAAGAAGAACAAGGAGAGAATGGAGAGGGAGGAGGAAGAGGAAGGAAGGAAGGTAGGAAGGAAGAAAGGAAGGGAGGTAGGAAGGAAGAAAGGAAGGGAGGTAGGAAGGCAGGGAGGAATGGAGAGAGGAAGGAATCATAAATATATATATATATATATATATGCAAATACATATAAGGAAAGTTCGTATATCAGTCTCTGTTAGACAGATTCTCCCAGGATATTTGAAACAGGTGACCCCCATTCCCATCCCCCCATCTCAGTAAATATTGACTACTTGGGAGATTAGCATCTCTTGATGGCTTTTCTCCTTTTCTTTGGCTAGAAAGTGCACATTCATTAACAAAAAAAAAAAAAAAAAAAAAAAAAAAAAAATTTCCAGGAGATTGGATTCTTCCAGAGACACAGTGGATTCCACGTGATTTTTGAGGTCTCAAGTGTCTTAAAGATAGTTTTACATTCAAGGTTTATAGAACATTGCTATAGATTATAAAAAGGAGATTGCATTCTTCAAAACTTGACCTTTTTGATGATTGAGTCCTCATGTGTGTATGTATGTAATTGTGTGTATACACATACATGGTTGGGTATGATGTATTCATTTGTGTATGTAAGTGTTCATGCTTATGTGTGCGATGTGGAGCCCAGAGGAAGATGACAAGCAGTATCTCCCTCTATTATTTCCTGCCTTATTTCCTTGAGATAGAATCTCTCACTAAATGTATAGCTCACTATGTAGGTTAGCCGGACTGACCACAAAGTCGCCATGATCCGTCTGGCTCTTTCTCCAAGTGTTGGACTATCAGGCCTGTGTGGCCAGGCCAAGCTTCCTAACATGGGTGTTGGGGATTTAAACTCAGACCGTCCTTCTTGCATAGCATGTACACTTATTTAATGAGCCACACACCCCCACCCCAGCTACCATTGACCACTTTCCTTTTCTGGTCCCAATAAGAGACTACTTTGATTTATACTTGAAGATATCAATTGCAAGAGCTTCTGATGCTATAATTCGTGCTATGTATCAGCCTTTTTAAGAAATATTTCTAAATTTTTATTTATTTATTTATTTATTTATTTATTTATTTATTTATTTATTTATTTATATTTGTGTGTGTGTCTGTATACCATATATAGCCAGTACCTGAAGATGCCATTAGAGAGCATCATATCCCCTAAAACTGGAGTTCCAGATGGTTGTGAGCTACCATGAGTGTGCTGGGAATCAAACCACAGTCCTATAGGGGTACAAGTGCTCTTAAACACCAAGCCATTTCTTCAGACCCTAAAATGTGTTTTGAAATAATGTTATTGAAGCAATGGAGTAAATACAGAAATAGAACAAGACAAAAATGAAAAGGAAAGGAAAGAAAACCTCAGTGGGGTTCCCCCTCTCTAGAAAACATAGCTTAAGGTATTGGGTTTTTGTTTTTCTTAGAGATGATCCTACGCAATCACGTTTTACACTTCAAAGTTCTAAGAGTTAAAAACAGTATATCTAAGAGACATATTTAGCAATTTAAAAGTGGAACACAGAAAGTCTTTTACATGGGAAACAGATTTGGTGGTACTAAAAATTATGACTATCTGTCTTTAATTTCTTGTCATGGTGGACTAGAGAGGACAGATAACAGAATTATATCGGACAGACCAGGATTATCATTGTAGAATGTTGTAGAACTGATTGGGGGGAAAGGTGAGAGAAAGACAAGTCAGGAAAGATAATTCCTTGAGCTTTCAAAAAATCTTTTGGAAAACAGGGAGTTGAAATTCGGGTACTAGGAAATAGTGTTGCAGTATTGGTGGTGGGGTTTAGGGCTTTAGATCTACGCTTTGGAAAGCCTGCCTAAGCCCATGAGGGGTAGGATTCAAACTTTTTTTTTCGTGATGTCTCTTGTAAAAGGTACGCAAAGAAGGCACCATTAGCATCCCCCAAAGTACGTTCATGCAGAAACAAGCATTCCTGACCCTCCGCCAGTTCTTGTTTATAACTAACAGGCAAACCTTCCATGGGAGGAGAAAGAGACTTACTTCAATAAGGAATTCAAGAATAACTATGCAGTTTGGGTCTGTTGCAGCTCCCCCACTCCCTGGTAGAAAAACTTGTGAAAAGAGTATCAGGATCAATTCAGAGATTCTGTTGTCTCTGCCATCGAGAGGCTATAGCTCCTGGAGGGCTAACTCCCACCAGAGAGTAGATCATTTGGGAAGCTTTCTCTCATTGGAGTGAGAGATTGCACATGAACATGAGTGTCAGTAATTCCATTTCAGGTGCTGAATGCTGTCACATTGAGGTCACCCAGAAGCAGAAGGCCAGCAGAGGCTGTTGGGCAGAGACAATGGAAGGGGTTGCTTCGTATTATCTCAGAATTACCTTTTATCTACAGTTGCCACCTATTCCCTATATCAATGCTATTTTTCTATGATAAATGTGGGTTGTTATTCTTGCTTCAAGGGTACACAGGACTGTGGGTAATTACTTCTTGGAGACTTAGTTTAAGATGGAATATTAATACAACTTGTTTCTTCCTATTGAAAGATCTAATGAAAACACACACAAGACATGCAAAGCTTTGCCCATGGCTAGAAATGGCCAAGGGCCTGTGTTTAAAGGCAAGAAAGGGGTGGAGGTAAACAGTGGGTTGTCGGCACAAAAGGTACTTGGTGGAGCAGGTGACTATAATGGAAATGAAAACATACAGAGATTTGAGAATGAAAAACACAAACATTAATGTTGTTTTAAAAGTCTAGACAACTATTGAAGGCTAAAAAATAACAACTTGAGACTGGAGAAATGGCTCAGAAATTAAGAGACAGCACAGAGGACCTGGGTTCAGTCCCAGCTCCCACACGGCCATATAAACCATCTATAAATCCAGTTCCCAGGAATCTGATACATTCTTCTGGCTTCTGTGGGCACTGAATGCATGTGATGTTATGCACTCAGGCAAACATACACATAAAATAAATCTTTAAAATTTAATAAAAACACCTGGCTGGTGGTGTCACACATCTTCAATCTCAGCATTCAGCATTCAGGAGACAAAGGTGAGCAGATCTATGACTTCAAGGCCAGCCTCTTCTACAGAGTGAGTTCCAGGACAGCCAGGACTACACAGAGAAATACTGTATAATAATAATAATAATAATAATAATAATAATAATAATAATAATAATAACTCAAAACCCAATGAAGATATTTGTTGGGTTCAACAAAGTAACAAAAATATTGTGTTAGCCAGCAGCTACTTCTAAGTAGTCATGTACCTCACTGAGTTAAAGCAGGACTGATGATTCTGTATTGTGCTTGCTGAATCAGGGCAGATTCATTTTGCTGTAAGTTTGATTTAATTACTCCATTGAGTCTATTATTAACACCAAACTGTCTGCTGTCTGTGTAACTTGGCCACATGTTCACAATTTATAAAAACATGACAGGACATATTTGCTCAATATCAACCAATCTGGAAATGACTTGATGTCTTCTAGAGCTGGAATGAGATCCCACCAAAGGGTGAAGTGTTAGAGGCAATGAAGGCTGGTTTGGGAATGAGGCATTGAGTTTGATCAAGATACTTCCTACCCATCAAAGAGTCTATACAGAATCGTCTCAGTATTTCACAAAGTCCAGTCAGAAAATTTCCTATTTCCTTCAACAAAGAATATTCAGTGAACAAAAAGGATCAAAAGATAATGAAGACTGGAGAAGGGGGACTCTAATAAAATGTGGAGCAGCATCAAGATACCATTATGCCCTCTTACATTAAAATGGTAAGAGAGTGGTGTGGCACTGCCAGAGCCTAGGGACAGGTCACCTAGCAGGAGTAGAGATGTGGGAACAATGGTACCTGGCTGGAGTTGAGAGTCTAGCAAAGAGTCTCTATTGGTAGGACATAGATTCATGATGAAGACGCCTCTGTTTCCTATGAGGACCTTCCAAGAAGAGCAAGGTAGCAAGTCAAACCTTCATTTTCCCTCCCACCTGGCTCCAGACTCTTGCTGATGCTTTCCACTGATCTAAACTTCTTGGAAGCAAATTGCAAGGGGCCCTGGGAAAGCACTCTCTTAGTTTACCAGCCAGGACAGGCATGCAGGCAGAATGAGACTGACAGCCAAGGGAACTGACCATTAGCAGTGGTGAACTAAGAAGAAAACACTACACAGCAATGCTACGAGAGCATGTGAAGGCTGGGTCAAATCCTAGGCCTTGATTCATGTGCAGGCGGCTTCACCCCACTGCTTGCTGTTCTTTATTGCCTCCAATCTGGAAACCAATAGGTAGTTGAGTTGAAACAGATAAGGATATACCCATATAAAGAGGCCGAATTAGCTTTTATTAGCATTCTTTGTTTTAGATTACCCATTTAAAGCTGTCCTTTGAATAACTGAGAGATGCACGTCATTGTCCTCAAAATGATTACATTTCTTGTATTTTTTCTTTTTTACTCTGCTCACATTATCACCTAAAAACATGTTACATCTGTGTAAATCTTTAGAGCCTGTGGCTCATGGTCACATACAATATCTCATTTCTCTCTATCCCCCAATTACCTAAAGTAAAGGAAGAGAGCTACCATGGCTTGAATACTGATAATGTGCCAGGCAGTCAAAAACTTTACAAAGATAAATTTGGCCAGTTGTCATGGCATAATGGGATTGATATCATTAATTCCATTTTAGAGATGATAAAACTCACAGGGAATGGGCTGTCCCACTCAAATTGATACATGAAAGTCCAGTGACTTTGTCATATGGTATATATAAACACACACACACACACACACACACACACACACACATTACTGGATAAATGCATAATTCTTGTTACCATATACATTTGTATATGGTAAATATATGTGATATAAATTTTATATATGTATCTATATTTATTTGTAAGTTTTACTACACAGCCTTTTATAAATACCTGTATTTATTTATATATTTGCAAAACCTTGGAGGATTTGATGCCATTTGACCATTTGATGCCGGATGGTCTGCTTAGGAATAAGAAGTAGAAAATAAGGCGTCCTTGAACATGTGACATTGCAATCATCTTTAGTTTGTGCATTCAAAGCTGAACCTCCCTGAGACTCACTTTTCAGAATGACAATCATAATAGTTAGATGATATGGCAATAATATGTTTAATACGATTATTAAAGCAGTTGGACTGCAGAGGTGGCTCAGAGGTTAGAGGAGCAGGCTGCTCTTGCAGAGGACTTGGGTTCAGTACCCAGCACCCACACGGAGACTCACACTCTTTTGGTCTCTTTGGAGTACACATACACACATTTAGGAAACCATATACAACCTTTTAAATTAAATTAAAATCTTAAGGCACCAACTTCATACAGTTGGCAATACAAGTCACTGTCAGCTTAATATTGTGCAGCTGTGGGATACTGAGTTTTCTCTGCTAAGTGTGGGATTGTCTTGTATGACTCATACAGTTGGTATCTTAATCCTCAGAAACTTCCTGTCCAGTGTTTGCAATGTTGCTTAGAAAGGGTCTCATTCAAGAAGAGGTTCTTATTGGGAATCTTTTCCAATGTAGGGTGGGCAGAGTGTTGTGAGTGTGTTTTGTTAACTTCCAATCCATCTCTGCAGCACCTAAAAGGCTTGGCATCATCAAGACACATGAGTCTAGCACATGGGTCAAAGGAGGGTGAAGAGCAGCAGTTCACAGGGTTTTCTAGGTGCAGGATTGGCACTGCCACGATGGTCTCTTCCAGGACAGGCACTTATTTTGGATGAATAATTTGATATCTTTAAAATAAAGTAAGTAGTTAGTCTTTTTTAAATCTACTATACATAAATTGGCAAAATATACTTCTCAAAAATGAAATAGCCACCAATAATGCATAAGTCTCAGTTGTAACCACGGTGTCTGTTTATAGCATAAGTGGAACTGCACCAGCAATCTCATCCCAGCTCTGTAACAGAACACGCTGTATGGCCTTTCTTCATTGTCTTTCCCTATTCCCAGGGATCTAAACAGATCCTGATGGAACATTCTTCCTTCTTCCCTCCTGTGGATGTATTCAGCCATGCCCCCCAAATCCCATCCCAATTCCTAACTGTCAGTTTCCAATATTTAGAAACAAATTTTAAGTGAACCCTCCAGTGGCCATATGTATAATGATCCCATAACAATTTCCTATGAGGCAATACAGAGTCACCATACTTTTCCAAGGACAAGAGAGGGTGGGTAACAAAAACCAAGGAACAAAGCATCCACCCAACAAAGACAACCAGCACCCAGAATTGCAATCTTCCCAAACCCAGATCCCTGAAGGTCAGCATAAATACAGAATCAATAATGGCCAAGGCAATATGTCTCTAATAGAGAACAGCAACTTTACCCCAGTAGGCCCTGAATATTACAACATAGCTGAAGCACAAGACAAAGACATTTATGAATATGTAGAGGCTCTTAGAGAAGAAATGAATTAATTCTGAAAAAAAAAAAACCTATGAAAACACAGAGTGGAAGGAAATGAATAAACAGTTCAAGACCTGAAAGTGGAAATAGAAACAATAAAGAAAACTCAAACTAAGAGACATCTAGAAATTAAAAATTTAGGAACTTGAACAGGAACCTCTGAAGCAAACCTCTGCAACAGAATACAAGAGATGGAAGAGAGACTCTCAGGAATTAAAGACATGATAAAAGAAATGGGTACCTGAGTCAAAGAAAAATATTAAATCTAAGGAACTGTGGGCACAAAAAAAATCAGGAAATCTGGGATACCATGAAAAGACCAAATCTCATTATAATAGGAATACATGAAGGAGAAAAAAATCCAGATCAAAGACACAGAAATCATTTTCAACAAAATTATAGAAAAAAATTTTCCTAGCCTAAAGGAGAAGCCTATTAAAGTGCAAGAAGCTTACAGAACACCAAATAGCCAGGACCAGGAAAGAAAGTCTCCCTGGTACATAATAATCAAACAGCAAATGTACAGAACAAAGAAATAATATTAAAAGCTACGAGGGGATAAGATCAAGTAACATTCAAGGAAAGACCTATTAGAATAATACCTGAATTCTCAATGGAAACTTTTGAAGAAAGAATGGCATGGACACCTATTCTACAAACTCTAAGAAACCACAGATGCCAGTCCAGACTCCTAGACCCAATAAAACAATCACAGTATATGGAGAAATAAAACATTACATGATAAAACTGAAGCAGCATCAGTCTATAACCTCAGTCCTACAGAAAGCTCTAGAAAGAAAAGCTCCAATCTAAAGAGATTAACTACCCTCAAGAATATACAAGGAATAATAATTCCAGATCAGTAATTCAAAGAAAGAGAAGTACACACATGCGTGTGTGCACACACACACATACATACATACATACACACACACACACACACACACACACACACACACACACACACACACACCACAATCATCACTACCACAATAACAGCAACAAGATTATAGGAATAAACAAATAGTCCTTTCTCAACATCAGTGATCCCAATCTTAAGAAAAAGATAGACTAACAAAATGGATGGGAAAACAGGATTTTTGCCTCTGATCCATCCTTTGATCCATCCAAGAAAAATACCTTAACATCAAGGAAAGATATCATCTCAGGGTAAAGGGATGGAAAAAGATATTCTAAGCAAATAAACTAAAGTAACAAGCTAGTATAGCCATTTTAATATCTGAAAAAAATAGACTTCAAACCAAAACTAGAAGAGATAGAGAAGGGTACTATATATTAATCATCAATGGAAAATCCATCCAGAGGACATGGCAAATTTTAATATTTATTCACCAAATATGAGGACCCCCAGAAGCAAGGGGGTATGGAGACTACAAAGGCAGGAGCAGCAGCAAATAGTAAGTAAGCAGCAAGCAGATGGTTTTTGCAGGAGTGTGTTTTAAGGAGAAAAAGTGGGAGTTCAAGCTAGTGTACCTTGGTAAGTCCTAATTAGACATATTAACTGAATAATGAATTTTGATAGTTAGACCTTTGTGTTTTGTCTCAGAATCGAGTCAGTGGCCAAATAAGGGAACGGACTTTGGGGGTTAACTTTAGGAATGTATTTAGGAATGGTATTTAGCAAGGAGGAGAAGGGTACAAAGCAAATCCTATAGATGCTGCGTTTGCCATGCTTGAGCCAGCTAGACCCCTTCACCTACAGCTGATAAACACGTTCCAGAAAGTAGGTGAGTGCAAACTAACTAAACAAATTAACTAACAAACATACTAACTTACTAACTAGTTAACTAACCAAAACAGCAGACAATCTCTCTACAAATTAAAAAGATACTGAGAAAGAAATTAGGGAAACAACAATAGCCAAGATCTGGAAATATGTCCCTCAACAGAAAAAAGAATGTATAAAGATAATGTGTTACATTTGCACATGGAGTATTGCAGCTGTTTAAAAAAAGGAAATTGGCAGGTAAATGGATAGAACTTGGAAAAAAAAGTCATCCTGAGTGAGTATTTATATTCTTAAATGTGGATGTTAGCTGTTAAGTCAATAATATCTAAGCTAAAATCTGTAGAACAAAAACAATGGGTACAGAGTAAAGGGCTGGGGGAACAGACAGATCTCATTAGGAAAGTGAAATAGACCCGATAGTTAGGAATGGATGGCTGGGTCCTGGACTGGGAGACTCAAGTAGGGAGGGGCAGGGAAGAGGGAACAAGGGAAGGAATATCTGGAGAGACAACTGAAATTAAGGTGCAACTGAGGGGAGTGTGGAAACCTAATAAAGTAGAAGCTCCCTAAAATATATACATGTGTGAAGGCAATTTAAATGACATCACCAAATCATAGCAGAGAGAGAACCCCAACTAGCCATCTCCTGTTACCCAATAAAGCTTCTAGTCCTATTGAATTACATCTAATTTAATTATTGGCCAAAGGGGCTCCATGGAAATCTCAAAACAACCCAGGCTGTTGCCAATACGCTAGGTTGCTATTCACAAACTGACAGCAAGGCCTCATTGTCAAAGACAATATCGAACAACTCACTGAATATGGAGAAGTTAAGTTGGTGCCTGCATAGAGCCTTTACTCCTATGTTCAAAGGTCTTTGGTACAGGATTGTACTCTTCAAATTACAAAAAAAAAAAAAAAAAAGAAAAACCATAAACACCAGCCCACCCACAAACCCTTGGATTGACAATGGAGTTCTGCCAAGAAGATATCCTGGTGCAATGGTGGTATAAGCTTGTACTAGTAAACAACTTACGTCTGATTTGACTTATAGCCCACTCCACAAGATGGAACCCATACATGACACTGTTGGGATGACTAGATAGAGACCTATGGAAGAACCAAATATTACTCTTCTAAAAACAAAATAAACAAACAACAGCAACAAAACTGAAGCAATAAAATAACTCCTAAAGACATTCTGCTATGCTCATAGATCAGTACCATGCTTAGCATCATCAGAGAAGCCTCCTTCTAGAGCAGGACAAATTCAGAGACTCTCAGCCAGATCAGGAGAGACTTTGAATCACTCCACCCTTAAAGATATGTCTCCATCAAATCCCTTCTCTCAATACTCAGGAAACCCCACGGAAGAGGACACACACACAAATGTAATATAGATATTTTAAATAAAAAATTGATGATTTTTCTTTTAAAATACCCATAAAATAAATATTTTTTCTTATTTGGAGTGAAAGAAATAAATTCACAGTAAAGATGCTGGCTAAAAATGTCTGCATCTCATATTAGCCACTGCTGGTATCCAGAGTGCTGAACTGCTGAGTTTTCCAATTAAAACCGAGGTGTATTCACTGTATGATAGCCCTCCCACTCCTTCAGGCATCAATGTGAAATTAAAACTGGATGCTGGGAGCCAGGGTGCTTTCATCTAATGCCATCTGCATGGGCTGTTCAGTGCATGCTGATCTTATCTGAGCCTCTAGCAAAAGGCTGTCAAGAGATGCTAATGACCCCTTTATCCCACACTTAGCCCTCCTTCACAGAAAGCTACCTATGGGATTTCAGACAGCAAGCATAGCCACCGCTCTAATACTTTGTGCCAGTAATAATTCAAGAGAAAACCACCAGGGAAACTGGTCATTGGGTTGTTCATTCAAATGCACATTTACTGGCTGCTAAGGTAAGGATGGATATTGTTCCTCTTAAGCCTGAGAATACAAAGTGTAATGGGACAATATCTGCCAAGTTCTGCATGGCCTTGGTAGGGATGGGATGACAGGGTTCCTGCCCTGGGACAGGGCCAGCAGGTGTGGACCTCTATGGGACATAAAATCCTGTCAGGAAGTTTGTAAGGTAGAGCAGGTTGAGATCCAGAGACTGGGTGGGCACATACCTGAGGCTTAGGTGACTCCCAGATCCCTGCCAGACTCCTGATTTGGACCATGTGCCATCCTTCTCACATTATGGAAACGTGTCCTATGGTTATGTAGGCCCAAAACAGAGTTCTTCGTGCTAACGAGGTACCTAGAGACCCAGAGGGTTTAGCCAATAAACTTCCCTTCCCAGACATTCCTCCCTACAAAAGGTATTTAATCTCAGGCCCAACCTGAGAAGTGGAGTATGATACAGCATGTATCCATTTTTCAACATGAACAACTATTAAACTGTGTAGAACCATGAACTGTCTCTTTCATCAAAGATCTGCAGTGGGAAGCTATAGAGAAGGCATTGACTATAAGAGCCCAGCTTAATTCTCCTGTAGAAGGCCTCTATGCGTTCCCAGCAATACCCACCACCAAGCCTGCCTCTGTCAAGCCAAGGACAGTCACCCAGTGAGAAGAGCCCGAGCTCCCTTTTCCCCTGTCCCCCAGCTAGACCCTGCTCCCAGCCTGCGAACCCGATTCCATTCTCTGTTCTTCTAAGAGTCCAGCAGTGCTTGGATGTCCAAGAGTCTGAGGTCCCCATGGCCCTGACCTCATTGCAGGCCGGGAACCCGAAACCAGCTCTGGCTTTCCCAGATCTCAGAGTGTGCTTTCTTATCCCCCTGGAGAGTGTCTCTGTGCTTGCCTTCATCAGGCACCCACCCTGGCGTGTGGTAAGCACAGTCAAACTTGCTGCATTCTGACTCCTAAGAGGCCATGCTCAGCTGAGCAGATGCAGACCCACAGGCCTCCAGGAGCATCAATGACTGCTGTGGGCATAGATTTGTTTGTAAAATAATATACATATTTTCACATTCTTATGAGAAATGTCCTCTCTGCTAACATTAATAACTCAATGATAATTAGAGACATAGTGAGTCTGTGGAGGTGAAGGTGTAGCTAATGTGTCAGTAAAATTGTAAACTCTGGGACCTTCAGGACAGCTTTTAAGGCTGTGGGAAAGAACTCTAAAAACATGAGTTTGAAAATATGTAATTTCTCAACTATGCAAAAATATAAGGATGCAATACAAGTTGTATAAGTGGTTTCACAGATCTAAAGGAACAGAAGTAGCTGCACTATGAGCCAGTTTGTCAGAAAGATACTAAGGGAGGAGATAAAGAGGTTTAGGGACGGTGATTGCAGTATTATATTTAAAGAAATTCTAGATCCATACTAGTCAGGCACAGAAGGTTGAAGTGCATCCTCAAATGCCCTGGGAAACATTTATCACAAATGACAAGATAAATAATTGTGAAGATGAAGATGATTCACTGAACAAACTTTAACATATTTCACTGTAATGTAATTTATTAGCTATTTTAATAAGGTAAGGTATTTTATAGAAGCATAAAGGTATGAAAGCATATACAAATACACCATAATTTTTTATATCAAAGAGAGGTGTTTTTTGGTTTTGGTTTTGGTTTTTTGTTGTTTTGTTTGTTTGTTTGTTTGGTTGGTTGGTTTTTTTGTTTTGTTTTGTTTTTTGTTTTTGTTTTTGTTTTCGAGACAGGGTTTCTCTGTGTAACCCTGGCTGTCCTGGAACTCACTCTGTAGACCAGGCTGGCCTTGAACTCAGAAATCCACCTGTCTCTGCCTCCCAAGTGCTGGGATTAAAGGCGTGCGCCACCACTGCCTGGCAAAGAGGGTTTTTTTTAAAGCAACCAGCCATTAAAAACTAATGTTGGAGATGTGGTCGTGGTCATGGAACACAGGTTTACATGGCTTCTTTTAATATCTGAGCTCCAATTTCTTTATTATTATTATTATTATTATTATTATTATTATTATTATTATTTGCAGCTGGATAATCGTTTTCTAAATTTAGTGTCTGTGATGTGAGGAGGGTACAGATGAAATGACCACAATGAAGGTAAGCCACTGAGCACTGAAAATGTTCAGGGAGCAAGTGACAGCTTGTAAATGGTCGGCAGGCAGATAGGGGAGTGGTCATTTAGAAAATCAAGATTCTCAGAGAAGTAGAGACCAAACCCTATCCCTTGGTCAGCATCACAACTCTAAAGGAAGGTAACTCTTCCCCCCTCTTCACTACCAGCTTGGAATCTTCATGCCTCTCCCAGCATCCCTCTGGTTGCAGTATTCACTCATGAAATGTCTCTTGAACCCTTTGCTATGTCAAAGCATCCTTCCTTGTAACATCCTTGTAAACTTGAGTTTAATTTGTCTTCCTCTGACATTTTACAATCACTGCCTGGATCTTACAGCTTGGCATTTGCATGTATGCTGGATTTCACTTGTATCCAAGGTAGCAACGTCGAATAAATGAGACTATAAATTTTTCCTGAACATTTGCTAATAGTGTCCCATCAATCTCCAAGGGCACTAAGCACAAGGCTAAAGACAGAAGTTGCTTGATAAAATACACAATAGAGGAAAGAAAAGGTTGCAACTCAAAGGACTTCTATAGCATTTCCTTATGATACATACAAAATGGCAACTGAACTGAATGTAGAGAATTTCTTGAAAATATAAAAATTGCATAATTTTCATAATGACCTCAACTGTAATTGTTAAAATAATTCCTAATGCAAGGAAGCCACTAAACTATTAAACTCTCAATCAAAGGAACTTATCTTGCCTCTCAACAGAATAGAGCTGTCCTAGACAAGAAATAGCAGCTAATGGTAAGCAGACAAACAGCATCTACATATTTATAAAAAATGATATTAGAGAGATTGGGAGCCAATTTATTTACATAAATGACTTCATTTTGCTTATCTAATAGCCCTTTCTGAACTATTCTTCAAATTATTTAATGAAATTCAGAAGGAAAGTTTATTTCCATTTGAGCCATAAATTAATGTCATTTGCAGACTGCAGAATAGTCTGAGTTATTAAGTTGAAATTGCCAGTCTTAGGCCAATTTTCTGGGAAGATGTATCAGTGCTTCTGAGTCTTCAGCATTGTGCTATCTGACATTAATTATTAATTTGTCAGCCTGATGCACCACATTAAAGTTGAAAATAATTTATTGGAGAGAGCATTTATTTTTATGGACTTTTTAAAAAGTGGCATTAATCTATTCAGTTAATGTCAAGAATTTAGATCATAAAAGTCCTGAATGTTACCTCTGTAATCTCATAAATCACTCTTGTAATTTGTGATTTACAGAAGATAAAATAATAATTTAGCCAAAATATGCACTCCATAATAATTTTCTTCAGAAAACTTGCATATCTACAAATCAATAAAAGAAGTAAAAAGTACATATAACAGCTCTTGTACAGTCCTGCCTGTCTGTCTGTCTGTCTGTCTGTTTTAGGGATAGCCTCTCTTTCAGTCATGCCTTTGACAGCCCCTGACCTCTGCAGCAAATTCACCAGACATGATAAACAATTATCCTAAGTGGCAGTTTATTTTCACCTAAGTTTATTAGTGTTCCCCTCATCTCCAGCACTTGGACTCCCTGTATCTACTCATTTCCAAAGCACAATTTTTATTTTAAAATGGTAAAATAAAATATAAGGAAAACAAAAGAAATCAATGTCTCCTATTGAGTATCAACACGGGGATAGAAAAAACGTTGGGTCAAAGTCAAATTCTGCTACATATGGTTGCAAACTCAAACTTTTAAGCCTGCTTCCACCAGCAAAGTGCTTAGTCCTAGTTTGTAGATAAATAAATGAATAGTCATTATCATTTCCCTATATTCCTTGGTGCCCTCTTTTTCCTTTCTTTTTTCCTAAACCTTCTTACTGCAATCACTACTTCTCTTTTCCACCCCCAATTCTGTAAGCAGTTCCCTTCCCTGCGACCCTTCTTCTTCGGTCACTCCTTCATGCTTCTGTGTTATTCCTTACTCTTCTATTGTGGTGATGTCTCTTCTTCCCATATCAGCTCTGGTGTTTGGGGAGAGATTCCTGCACCAAACTCCCAAAGCCAAGTTCATTCTTTTATTCAGAATCACATAAAACCATCATCCATTCTTCCTGTACTATGAGCACAGTTAACAGTAAAGAATTAAAGTACAGAAAGTGAATCAATTCGCAAAAAAATCATTCTAGGCATTGGAATTTAAGAAAGGAAACAGTGTGTGGGTATCTTAAACTCACTTAGATGTGATGTCTCTAGCTAGCTATTACATTTGTGTGAACATTCTGGCAAATGCCACATCACCATAGAAACATTGTTTCCAAAGACCTATTTATGATTTGACTGATGGAATATGTGAACTATTAAGGAATGTTCCCAGAGCTGTTCAGAGCCCTGACCAGGAAGAGAGATGAGGAAGATAATTTTATTTTCACTGCTATCCATACCCAGCATGAAAGCACAATGAGAAATTCCCCCACCTGCTATTTCCAAGTTCAGTAGAGGTGTCATGCTCCCAGATACACTCATGGGGAAGGAATAACACAGATAAACAAGGAGAGTGAATTAAAACAAAAGTAGAAAAGGAAATATAAATAGACATTTAAAAAAAGAAAAAAAAACTCATGGTGCCTTGCCTGGTCCCTTTCCTATCTAGCTATTATTTTGAGCAGACTTTGAAAGCATTTGCCTATTTAAATCAGCATTTCAAATAAATGGCTCAGTGAGGCTAGAGAGATGATGGCTCAGTGTTTAAGAGCACTGGCTACTCTTGCAGAGCATCTGACTTCAGTTCTCAGCATCCACATGGTGCTCACAACCATCTATAACTCCAGTTCCAGCAGATCTGCTGCCCTCTTCCGACTGCACACACATGGTATACATACAAACATCATGCACATAAAAATTGAAAATTGAATAGAAATAAGTGGCTATGTTCTCTTTTATCTGAAAATACGGCCAACCTAAGAAGCAGCTCCACTATAGCCATTTTTATTCAACTGTTCCCATTGTTACATTACACCATAGTTAGTTCTCTTGGAAAAAACTTGGGACTCACTAGCGTTTTACATCAATGCCCTGGGTCCTTCTTCTCTTTAATATCACCCTGTCAATAACTGCCGCTGTGAAGACCGTATTCATGTCCATGCAGGCCGCTCAGCTGCAATATAAAGCATTCATATACCTAGTGCAATTTGCCCATTCCATGGGCTCTAAATAATCTCCTAAAACAGGATGCATGCCTCACAAGATTTTCATGTTTCAAGCAATATTATTAATGAACCAAAAAACTCTGTAAAGTAAAATATGTCACAAAAATACCAATTCTAATTCTTTGGGAGTGGTTTTGGTCCTGGTACTTCACTGGCCCACCTTAGGGGTACATGCATGATAGGCAGACTCACTAACTGAACCGCTTCCCCAGGTTACAATTCTAGTTTCATTTTTTTTGTAAGAACTGATTGTCCTTGGGTTATAAAATACACAGCTTCAAGAGCTCTCTGAGTCTCTCTTTAAGGGAGAGGGAGAGACAGAGGCAGAGGGAGGGACAGTGAGACAGACAGAGAAACAGGCAGAGAGAGACAGAGATACAGAGACAGAAACAGAAAGAAAGAGAGAAGAGAAAGACAGAGACTCAGAGAAAGACAGAAAGAAATAAAGACAGAGAGAAAGAGACTACAATTTTGAAACATTTTCTTGAGTTATCCGTGATTTAATTTTGTTGTCCTAGAACTGTTAAAGCTAATGATATGGTTAGTTTTGTTTGTTTTCCAAAGAAGGAGATGTAAACAAACCACGAATATATGAAGTTTTGAATCTTAGAGAAAAGGAAGACAGCACTAGGGTAAGGGAGGGGCCCTATCAGGAGAATGGGAAATCAAAAGGGTCTCCTAAGAATATTGTCAGAAAAGCCATAGTGTACATTAACCATCCTGAACCTGAGAGTATAAAAAGGCAAAAAAGAGCAAAGGAGCAGTGGGTATTTTCCATATAGCAAACACCTACCAAGATACCCTTTCCTGATGTCATAGTTGAGATGGAACAGAATGAGGGTGTAGGAAAGGAGTGGAAAATTCCATGTTTCTACACCCTTAGCTCTTATTTTATGAGTTCATGAGCCAGGGATATAAGGAGGTAGCTGAGAGTTAAGATCTAAATAGGATTCCCAAACAGCCATTGAGATTGTGGGTGAGGTGTCCTCCCAACAAAGCCAGAGGGATGCACAGCCTTAGCAGAGAGGATACAGATACGAGGTGCCAGCCAGGGATATTTTATCACCAGACACAACGGGGATGAAAGTAGTGCCCAGAGGTATTATAGCACAGGAAGAGGTCATTAAACACCCACAGATTTGCCATCCCACACCGATGGCACAGAGATACCATATGTGAAGACCAGCTAAGTTGGAAAAACAAGAGCTAGCTGTGGCTAAGGAGGAAGCCACCATCACTTGTGTTTTGGTTAAGAGCAAAGGCAGGTAGAGGAGTAGTAAAGATTTTTAGAGGGAAAAGGGAAAGCTACAAAATACGACAAGATTGGGGTGGATGTTCTGGGGAAGCTGCAGGTGGTCTAACTAGAAATGGGCAACCTTGTGGAATTGGTTATGATACAGATGTTTGGCTTTCTTTGATCCTCTGGTGAAATTGATACACTAATTAGCAACTTTTGGCTATTAATAGATTGACATATTGTAGGCTCCTGGGTTGCTACTAGAGAAAGAAATCTATCTTCTCATAAATCTGAACTACAGCAGGATACTTTCCTGGGTGTTTATTGCATATGAGAGTTTGGTTTCCTGTCCAGGTTGCAACTATATATGTCTGAGTTCTGGAATAGCATAGGGGCTGGCCAATGCCAACCTCCATGCTCAGTTTTTCTCAATTCACACAAATGTCTCCTGATGCTTAAATGGCATATTAGAAATGGGAAGGAAATTTCAAGAGAAGATAAATAGCTCCTTTGGAAGGTTCAGAGATTTGAATTGATTGAATATCAGAAAAAAAAATGAGTAGGCTGGAAAAAAAAAAGATGGTAGCCTGGGAGAGAGGAATTGATCTAATATCAATATTAGTCTTTAACTTGTTTCTGTTTTAACAGTATTAAAAGGACCAAGGCAGGGAAAATTGGATTCTCCAGTTTGGGAATGTGTCATTTTTATCCTGTTAACATGATTGTTGCATATAATTTATGAATGAGGAATATGACACTAAGAAATATTCAAAACAATGATTACCATCAAAATCAATACTGCAGTATGCTACATTGAAAGAATCACGTAGATTCTGCTCAAGACACTTAGACAGAAAAAATGGAAGTTATGCTATCTGAGGTCCAAGCCCCAGGCTAACAATCTAAGCCCATGGATTACAGTCATTTGGTAATATAAGGAAAACACCTGTAACCAAGGGGTAGTTTTCCCAGTATTGTCAAATTCAGATATTATGGTCTTTGTTCCCATAAGAACAAACATATGGCAATTGAAGAGTTCTCAATGTATGAAATCTTGAATCTGAAGTGCAAACACAATGGAATTAGGTGGTACAAACTGAATTAGATACATGATCAGAGATGTTTTAATTACAATTTGGTAGCACATTGTCCAAGAAAGCTGTTGAAGATTCATGTTGATAGAGGCCCCGGCTCACACAAAGCCCCAGCCTCACAAAGAGCCCCAAGGCTGCTTCTACACAATGCCACCTCCGTGGCCCTACCCTTTCACTCTGGCTTCATGAGCCAAAGCTGTGGAAGTGGGGGTTAGGTGTGTACAAGAAGGAAAATTGCCATGGGTTTGCTGTGATTAGTTGGCCCATAAATGAGGAGGAAAACGATCACATGAAGCACCTGAGAATGGTGAGTGACTTCTTGTGAACCTTGGTAACACAAATTGAATATCAAATATTTAATGTTTGTTTTAAACACACCACTGGAATTCTAATCCTTTAAAGGTTCCCTTAAGCCACCCTCCTCTCTGACAGCCACATTTTCAAATGTTCTAACACAGAAAGTGACTATGTCTCCTACATCCCATATTCATTTTACAATAGAGAATCAGAGTAATTCTAGGGTGGTTTTTCCTCATTCAATAATTGCCCTATTGCTTTGGAAAATAATGACTCTCAATTATTCTAGTGCAAGATGTATTCATTTTAGCACATTATCCAAATTTGTGGGGATATTACGGGGTTTTATGCAGACTCTGCTAAGAACAAAAAAAAGCTCCAATTTTTCTCAATTATGCTTTTTTTATATTACTTTGTGTATACAAATGACATTTCCACAATCTTTTATTCATTACAAAATATGTATCATGCAGTTCTTACACATGGTGCACATTAATGAACAGCCATAGTTTTTGCTACATTGGGAAAGTCTTCCTGTTTGGATTTTAGGTCTCTCCAGGTCTCTGTTTCTACTTTTACAGTGCAAAGATGATGGTCTTAGCAACAGGTCATAGAACAGTTGAAGGATGGAGATGTGCATGTAAGGATAGGAAATTCCCTTTTTTGGATTCATGAGGAGAAGATTGGAACATGAAGTGATTTATCCACTAGAATCTCAACAGAGATACTCAGAGACATGGTATTTTGGAATACTTCACAAAAGTGTTTCCCTAAAATATTGTGTACCACAAACTCATTGTATGAAAGTAATCATTAGTTCTGTGAATTACTATAATTTCATTATGTGAAAAATTAGGATTTCACAGGAAAATAAGCAACCCTGTTGAAAGAATGAGAGGGGGCCTGTTACAGTAGAAAAAGGTGGAGGGTGGGAGGGAGCATGAGGACTATGAGATGAGGAAGACAATTTGTTCTTATTATGGATGTTTTTACTCAATATCAGAATGCAGTGGGGTGATAAATAAGAAGAAAAAAATTACTAATAACTATGGTTTGTAAGAATACCAACAAGAATTGTTTTGTTTTCAACTCCATGAATGGGTTTTACTTTGGGACTTATTTATTTGTTGAACTAAGGAGATAGATGCGTGTCCCAGATTACTTTTTGTATCATACCTCTACGCCAGGATTCATTCTCTATGCCCTAGCATCTGGGTATGATCTCATTATTATGGCATGCATTTTTATTTCAATTTCTTTCACCCCTCCCCCAAATTTTCTAAATCCTCTAATGTTTCCCTAGGTTATGTAGTTCTTTGAATCACATTTTCTGATGACAAGCGTAACATGATAATGTAGAAACTTCTTTGAAAGGAGTGTACAAATATTTTTATGTGTCTGAAAAAAGAGAAAATTCCAGAGTATTTATTTATTTATTTATTTTTTCCTCCTTTTTTATTTTTGATACTTTATATACATTTCCAATGTTTCCCCTTTTCTGAGTCTCCTCTTTGTATACCCCCC
>CM052704.1:38947239-38974709 GCA_028551405.1 Uromys caudimaculatus
AAGGTCTCTCTTGATCCAGAAGTGGTGGTTTTGCCTGTGCTCAAAGGTGTGTCAGCACTTCTGGGATTCTCTGTTCACGTGGAGCCTTGTGGCCCAGGCTGAAGTCCCCAGGCACAGGTGTAAATCGGAAAGTTCACAGTTTTTCTGTCCCCGGGTTCTCAGGCCCCGGATCCCTGCAGATCCGGGCGGGTCTGGGCGAGAGGTGCTGCTCCCCTCAACCCCACTCACGGCCTTACCAGGCTCCTGGGGGGGCACCCCTCTCCGGTGCTCAATGGCTACCGACTCCTGGTGTCCCATGCAGAGGTTTCCGCCTTTCTATGGCGCTCGTTGGCTACCGACTCCTGGTGTCCCAGGCAGAGGTTTCCCCCTTTCTCCGGCGCTCGTTGGCTACCGACTCCTGGTGTCCCAGGCAGCGTCTTCTATTTCTTTCTTCAGAGATTTAAAGTTCTTGTCCTACAGATCTTTCACTTGTTTGGTTAGAGTCACACCAAGATACTTTATATTAGTGATTGTTGATTCCTGTTATTTTTTATGTTATTTTTATGTTTGTGTGGCTATCCTCTTTTGAGTTTGTTGAAAGATTACTTTCTTGCTTTTTCTAGGATGTAGTTCCCATCCTTGTGTTGGCATTTTCCATCTATTATCCTTTGTGGGGCTGGGTTTGTGGAAACATATTGTGTAAATTTGGTTTTGTCATGGAATATCTTGGTTTCACCATGTATGGCAATTGAGAGTTTTGCTGGGTAGAGCAGCCTGGGCTGGCACTTGTGTTCTCTTAGGGTCTGTATGAGATCTGTCCAGGATCTTCCAGCTTTCATAGTCTCTGGTGAGAAGTCTGGCGTAATTCTGATAGTTCTGCCTGTATATGTTACTTGATCTTTTTCCCTTACTGCTCTTAATATTCTTTCCTTGTTTTGTGCATTTTGTGGTTTGACTATTATGTGTCAGGACAAATTTCTTTTCTGGTCCAATCTATTTGGAGTTCTGTAGGCTTCTTGAATGTTTATGTTCCTCTCTTTCCTTAGGTTAGGGACGTTTTCTTCTATAATTTTGTTGAAGATATTTACTGGCCCTTTAAGTTGGGAATCTTCACTCTCTTCTATACCTGTTATCCTTAGGTTTGGTCTTTTCATTGTGTCCTGGATTTCCTGGATGTTTTGGGTTAGGATCTTTTTGTATTTTGCATTTTCTTTGACTGTTGTGTCAATGTTGTCTATGGTATCTTCTGCTCCTGAGATTCTCTCTTCTATCTCTTGTATTCTGTTGGTTATGCTTGCATCTATGACTCCTGATCTCTTTCCTAGGTTTTCTAACTCCAGGGTTGTCTCTTTTTGTGATTTCTTTATTGTTTCTTTTTCTATTTTTAACTCCTGGATAGTTTTGTTCATTTCCTTTGTTTGTTTGATTGTGTTTTCCTGTAATTCTTTAATGGATTTCTCTGTTTCCTCTTTAAAGGGTTCTAGTTCTTTACCTCTATTCTCTTGTATTTCTTTAAGGGTGTTAATTTCTTTCTTAAAGTCTTCTATGATCATCATGAGAACTGATTTTAAACCTGAGTCTTGCTTTTCTGGTGTGTTGAGGTATCCAGAGCTTGCTGTGGTGGGAGAGCTGGATTCTGATGTTGCCAAGTAGCCTTGGTTTCTGTTCTTTATGTTTTTGCCCTTGTCTTTTCCCATCTTGTTAACTCTGATGTTAGCTGATCTTACTCTGTTTGGCTATGGCTTGTCCCTCCTGCAGGCCTCTGTATCAATACTCCTTGAAGAACAGCTCTCTCTGAGAGGTGTTTGTGTTTGGAGTGCTGTGGTACAGGGTCAGCTCTGGGCTGCAGACAGAAACCAGAAGGATCTTGTCCCCAGCTGTACCTTGGTTCCTGTGTCTTGATGGCTCTGCCAGAGTCCCTCTTGATCCAGTGAGTTTGAACAGAAGTTGTGGTTTTGCCTATGCTCGAAGGTGTGTCAGCACTCCTGGGATACCTGCTCTCTCCTGGAGCCCTGTGGCCCAGGCTGAGGTCCCCAGGTCCCAGTGAGCAGCGGTGCTTGTCTTATCCCCACTCGGGGCTTTTCTGAGATCCTGGGAGGGTAACTTTCTTCCGGAGCTACTTGGCTATGGAACCCTGGTGGCCCAGGCACAGGTCTCTCGCCAGAGATGGAAACAGGAAGGTTTCTGTCCCTGACTTTTCCTCCTTAGTCTCTGTATCCTGAGGGCCTGGGAGGCTAGCTTTCTCCGGGTGCTAATTGGCTATGGAGCTCTCTGGCCCAAGCTGAGGTCTCCCGCCAGAGATGGAAACTGAAAGATTCCTATGCTCCACTACCTCAGTCCCTGTGTCCCGCTATTCTGGGCTGGTCCTGGTGAGCAGTGGTGCTCATCTTAACCCCACTCACAGCTTTTCCATGCTCCCAGGAGGGTAGCTTTCTCCCGGCACTATTTGGCTATGGAGCCCATAGTTGCATTACATGTAGAAAAGGCATTTGCCAACATTCTTTATTTTGTCCCATGCTTTCATTTTAATTTTTCCTTTTGTCCAGCTTTAGTCTTGGGAAGCTTAGCTATACAGAAATTAGCTTTCAACCATAAAACTTCAGGGTCAGATGCAAGGTCAAAAGTGTTTTATGCTTTCGTTTTCAATATGTCGCATACCTTCCATAAATCCTGGCAGCCCAGATATGTCTCTGTCCCTAATCTTTGTCTTATTCTACACCATGTCTCCAACTTGTAAAGAGAAAATTTAAGGGATTTTCATGTGTATGTGGCTTTTCTGTTGTTATTGTCGACATTGAAGACCAGCCTTAATCCATAGTGATCTGATAGGAGGCATGGGATTATTTCAATCTTCTTGTATCTGTGGAGGTTTGTTTTGTGACCAATTATATGGTCAATTTTGGAGAAGGTACCATGAGGTGCTGAGAGGAAGGTATATTCTTTTGATTTAGGATGAAATGTTCTATAGATACCTGTTAAATTCATTTGGTTCATAACATCTGTTAGTTTCACTATGTCTGTTTAGTTTGTGATTCCAAGATCTGCCCATTGATGATAATGGGGTGTTGAAGTCTCCTACTATTATTGTGTGAGGTGCAATGTGTGCTTTGAGCTTTAGTAAAGTTTCTTTTATGAATATGGGTACCCTTGCATTTGAAGCATAGATGTTCAGAAATGAGTGTTCTTCTTGGTAGATTTTTCCTTTGATGAGTATGAAGTGTCCTTCCTTATCTTTTTTTGATGACTTTTGGGTGAAAGTCGATTTCATCTGATATTAAATGGCTACTCCAAGCCTGTTTCTTGGGACCATTTGCCTGGAAACTTGTTTTCCAGCCCTTTACTCTGAGGTAGTGTTTGTCTTTATCACAGAGGTGTGTTTCTTGAATGCGGCAAAATGCTGGGTCCTCTTTATGGATCCAGTCTGTCAGTCTGTGTCTTTTTATTGGGGGAATTGAGTCCATTGATGTTAAGAGATATTAAGGAATAGTGATTGTTGGCTCCTGTTGTTTTCGATGTTACTTTTAGGTTTGTGTGGCTATCTTCTTTTGAGTTTGTTGAAAGATTACTTTTTTGCTTTTTCTAGGGTATGGTTTCCCTCCCTGATTTGACGTTTACCATTTATTATCCTTTGTAGAGCTGGGTTTGTGGAAACATAGTGTGTAAATTTGGTTTTGTCATAGAATATTTTGGTTTCATCTTCTGTGTTAATTGAGAGTTTTGCTGGGTATAGCAGCCTGGGTTGGCACTTGTGTTCTCTTAGGGTCTGTATGCGATCTGCCCAGGATTTTCTAGCTTTCATAGTCTCTGGTGAGAAGTCTGGTGTAATTCTGATAGAACTGCCTGTATATGTTACTTGACCTTTTCCCCTTACTGCTTTTAATATTCTTTCCTTGTTTTGTGTATTTGGTGTTTTCACTATAATGTGACGGGACAAATTTCTTTTCTGGTCCAATCTATTTGGAGTTCTGTAAGCTTCTTGTATATTTATGTTCATCTCTTTCTTTAAGTTAGGGAAGTTTTCTTCTACAATTTTGTTGAAGATATTTACTGGTCCTTTAAGTTGGGAATCTTTACTCTCTTTGATACCTATTATCCTTAGGTTCTGTCTTCTCATTGTGTCCTGGATTTCATGGATGTTTTGGGTTAGGAGCTTTTTGCATTTTGTATGTTCTTTCACTGTTTTGTCAGTGTTGTCTATGGAATCTTGTGCTCCTGAGATTTTCTCTTCTATCTCTTGTATTCTGTTGGTTATGTTTGCATCTATGTCTCCTCATCTCTTTCCTAGGTTTTCTAACTCCAGGATTGTCTCCCTTTGTGATTTCTTTATTGTTTCTATTCGTAATTTTAGTTCTTGGATGGTTTTGTTCATTTCCTTCGTCTGTTTGATTGTGTTTTCCTGTAATTCTTTAATGGATTTTTGTGTTTCCTCTTTAAGGGCTTCTAGCTGTTTACCTGTGTTCTCTTGTATTTCTTTAAGGGAGTTATTTATTGCCTTCTTAAAGACTTCTATCATCACCATGAGAAGTGATTTTAAATCTGAGTCTTGATTTTTTGGTGTGTTGGGCTATCCAGGACTCACTGTGGTGGGAGAACTGGTTTTTGATGATGCCAAGCTGCCTTGGTTTCTGTTCCTTATGTTCTTGCCCTTGCCTTTCACCATCTGGTTATCTCTGGTGTTAGCTGGTCTTGCTCTCTCTGACTGTGGCTTTTCCCTCCTGCAAACCTCTTTGTCAGTACTCCTTGGAGACCAGCTCTCTCTGAGAAGAATTTACATTTTGAGAGCTGTGGTACAGGGTCAGCTCTGGGGTGCAGACAGAAACCAGAAGGATCCCGTCCTCAGCTGTTCCTTGGTTCCTGTGTCCTGATGACTCTGCGAGAGTACCTTTTGATTATGGAATTTAAACAAAAGTGTTAGTCTTCCTGTGCTCGAAGTTGTGTTGGCACTCCTGGGAGACCAGCTCTCTCCTGGCACAGAGTATGGAGCCCAGTGTCACAGGATCAGCTCCCTGGCTACAGAAGGAAACTGGAAGGCCACTCCTCAGTCCCTATGTCCTGAGGGTTCTGGATGGGTCCCACTGAGCAGAGGTGCTGGCTTTACCCCCCCCCCCCAACAGGCTTGTCCACACTCCTCGGAGGGTAGCTCTTTCCCTGAGCTATTTGGGTATGGAGCTCTGTGGTACAGACTGAGATCCCTGGCACAGAAGGAGCAAAGCAATTCTTATAAAAGAAAGCATTGCTTATAGTTTCAGAGATTTAGTCCATTGTCATCATGCCAGGGAGCATGGTGGCTTGCATAGCACTGAACAGTAGCTAAGAACTATGTACTGGCTAGTTTTGTGTGTCAACTTGACACAGCTGGAGTTATCACAGAAAAAGGAGTTTCAGTTGAGAAAATCTCCATGAGATCGAGCAGTAAGGCATTTTCTCAATTAGTGATCAAGGTGGGAGGGCCCCTTGTGAGTGATACCATCTGTGGGCTGGTAGTCTTGGGGTCTATAAAAAAGCAGGCTGAGCAAGTCATGAGAGAAGCAAGCAAGCCAGTAAGCAGCATTCCTCCATGGCCTCTACATTAGCTCCTGCTCCTTGTCCTGGTTGAGTTCCAGTCTTGACCTCCTTTTGTGATGAACAGCAATTGGTAGTGTAAGCTCAATAAACCCTTTCCTCCCCAACTTGCTTCTTAGTCATGATGTTTGTGTAGGAATAGAAACCCTTTGATCCCAGCACTTGGGAGGCAGAGGCAGGTGGATTTCTGGGTTGGAGGCCAGCCTGATCTACAGAGTGAGTTCCAGGACAGCCAGGGCTACACAGAGAAACCCTGTCTCAAAAAAAAAAAAAAAAAAAAAAAAAAAAAAAAAAAAAAAAAAAAAAAAAAAAAAAAAAAAAAAAAAAAAAAAAAAAAAAAAAAAAAAAAAAAAAAAAAAAAAAAAAAAGAATAGAAACCCTGACTAAGACAAACTACTAATCAGCAAGTAGAAAGCTTAGTGTCTATCCCCAATAGCATACTTTTTCCAACAATGCCACACCAACTCCAGCAAGGCCACACCTTTTCCAATAATGCTATACCTCCTGGTCTTCTCAAATATTGCTACTTCCTGATTACTAAGCATTCAAATGTGTGAGTCTATGTGGCCCATTCTCATTCAACTTTCCATATTTCACTCCCTAGCAGCCATAGACTTGTAGTCATATAATGATACAAAAATGCATTTATTCTGACAACAAAACACCCATAGTTTTTCAAATTCTTGACACTTTAAAAGTCCAAAGTCTTTTTTGAGGTTCATGGCAATCTCTTAACTATAAATCCCTGTAAAATAAAAATAGAAAACAAGTCACATACTTCCAACATACAATGTCAACAGAATACACACTACCATTCTTAAAGGGATGAAATACTGGATTGAAGTAAAAACAAAACATAGCAGGGCAAACTCTAAATTCTGCATCTCCATGTCCGATATCAAAGGACTCTTCAGATCTCTGACTTCTGTCAGCTTTGTTGACTACAACACACTTCTCTCTCATAGCTTGGTTCCACACACTGTTAAAAGCTTTCCTGTGCAAGTATTCCATGACTCTGTCATCCTCAACATCTTAGAATACCTAATACAATCAAGGCTTCATCTTCACAGCTTCATGCAGTGGCCCTTTCTGGGACTCCATGCAGGAGAGTGGCTCTCCTGCCACACATCTGGTCTGAGTGGCTTTCATGGCTGCAGAGGGAGATTACACATTCTTTTCCTTATTGACTCTGAAGCCAGAACCATGTGGCTGAAATCGCCAAGGTCTTCTGCTTGGTGGGGCTGGCACTTGGTCCCCTCCTTCAATTGCATTTGTATTAACTTTCTGTTGCTGATGGTCATCTTTGCTTCTTAAGGTTTTCTTTAATTCCTTTTTACAAGTTGGAACTTAGCTGGGTGGGGTCTTGTCCTGAGATTCCTACTCTCTTTTTTCCATTTAGCATCTTTAAACTTTTAATTTCCTCGGGCACTGGAATTTGCTCCATTACACTTCCAGGTACTCCTTTCCCCTCAAACTGTACATTCTGTATTTCTCTTTGTTCATCTTGCTCTAGCTGTGTGGTCTGGTTAGTCCAACAATGGCTATCTAGCAATGAATGTCCAAGAATTCTGTAGTTGTTCAGTCTTTGAGGCTGCATGTCTCAGCTGTCTTCAGTATATGCAGAATCCTAAAGAAGTTGGCTCTAATGCCAAAGAGTGGACTTGCCAGTTAAGAGCCAAAGCAAAAAGATAAAAAGACAGCAAGCATCCTCTTTCCAGGTCATTCATGTCATCTGCTAGCAGATGTGGCCAAGATTGGCAGTGGCTATTCCCACCTCAAGAGATCTTTATTAAAAGTTGGTCTTCCCACTTCAAGTGATTTAATTAAGAAAAGAATCTCTCACAGATGTACTCAGTCACTTGGGTTTTAGTTCATTTCAGATGTCATAAAGTTGACAACCAGGAGTAGTTGACAACAGGGACCATTCAGGATTTAAATATCAACCCATATAGTCATTGCAAGGATTAGTTTAAGCAGTGCATTTTGAAAATGTCAGCATATAATCTATAAATATGCACAGGTGCCATGATAGATGGAGAGTTTTTCAGTTACTATAAGTTTTTGCATTTCTAGGCTGCTTGCTCATTTTCCTCAAATTGCTAAACAAATGTGTTTTTCTTGCTGAAGAAATGAGGCTTTAATATTAGTATTTTTGTGTAATGTATTTTGTATTCTTAAACAGCACTCAGTACTATTTATATAGCAGTTTTCCATGTTCAGAATGTTTCCAATGACATCTCAACCTCTATGCATGGCAGTTTTGAGTGGGATAGTTTATTCTCAGCTGAGGAATCTGGGGCTTAAAGAGGTAATTTATTACACATTTCTGAGTGGTATCAGAAAGGGAAGAGAGGGCAATCTATGAGGAATCTCAGTCTTTTTATTTGAGATTCTGGATTCTCCTATCTTATAGGGTGGCTTCTGTTGTTAGTTTAGTTTAGTTTAGTTTTGCTTTGTCTTGAGCCAGGGTATCCCTATGTGATCATCCTGCTTCAGTCTCCATGGTTCTGGGTTTAAATGAATGCATCATCTCTCTCGACAGTGAGCGTACCTCTGTGCTTCCTGACCCACTGTGTGAAGACAAGATGGAAGGGTGAAAGAGAGGCTCCAGGACATCCCAAAGCCCTTGCAGATAGGCTGTCAGGGTTTCTCTTCATCCTGCTCCATTCCCTGGCGCTTCTGTTACACAGTCTCTAACTCTATGTGGATTTGAAGGACAGTAAAGGTCTATTTCAGAGTGACAGCCACAGGCAACCCACATTTTAAAATCCCACTTTGCTTATTAATGATTATGTTTTCTGCTATTCTGTATACCGTCATCTCCAGGGTCAGAAGATCCGTAGCTAATGAGTTGTCCTTTGTCCTTGGAGAGAGATTTAAAACCCATGCCAGGGCAGATGCAGAGGGAGTCATGCACCTGGTGCCCATATTCCTTCTTTTCTTCTGATTTTATATTCACATCCAGGTAGGCTCAGCTCCATGGATGCAAAGGATCACAATATGCTATGGTCTCTGAAATCACTGCACAGAGTAATACTCTTTATAGAGCCTATTACTGTCAGTAGAAAACAATTTTGAGGCCTGTATGTGATTAGAGTAGATGGCCAGCTAGAAGCATTTGAAGAAAATGGCTTTTTACATTTCCTCTTATTAAATTTGGTACTTCCTAGTTTACTATAGGGTTCTATACTGCATTTAAACACAACAAAAGTTGGAAGGAAATCTCTTTTAATGCTACAAATGGATCTCTGTAGTGCTTTGATTAAATAGTTGTTAGCTAGCCATATCTCAGGTGCTTATCATGGGACCTCCTTTAACCATGGTAATTCTGGCCTTTGATTTTATTGCTTTATAAAAGAAGACAGAGTGGGAAAGGACATAGAATTTAACTAATTCACTCCTTCTCTTGCTTGAAGAGAAACCTAAAGAAACAAGAAAGCTAAAATGGCAGACCGCCAAGCCTTGTAAGCAGGAGATTTAAAAAAAAAAAAAACTAAAATAACTGCTTATAGAATTAATAAGTTACATTCATATATATAAAAATATATATTACACACACACACACACACGCTATAAGGAACAATCCAGTAAATAGTGTTCCTCCATGGCTTCAGTTCCTGACTTGCTTGGGTTCCTACTGAGGCTTTGCTCAATGATGGACTGTAATCAGTATATGTAAACCAGATGAATCCTGTCCCCCCACCCCCAACTTGATTTGGTCAATATTGTCACAACAATAGACATGTAACAAAGATAGGTATGTACTCAGAAGAGTTCTAGTGGTGTTTTTTTTCTTCCTTCTGTAGCAGAAGTTGATAGTTATTTACAAAGATTAGTCCGCCATCCTTCTTGGCACTTAGCCAGAATTCGTTTCCCAATCTCCCTCAGAGTCTGGGTGGACAGGGATTGAACTGGAGCATGAACAGAGGTGATGTTGGCCAAATCTCATCTTGGCATAAATTTTGCACTCCAGCTCTTCCACTCTTTTCCTGTTTCTTCTGACTTTGGGGATAGGTGTCATAAATGTTGCTCACCGTTAGACTGGTGTACTGAGTGGATCACAGTTTCCAGGGGTTGGGCCTCCATACAGGACTCTGACTTACCACAAAGACTGAAGGTTTCTATTATGCTGCCTGGTAGCTATGCTCCTTACTGTAATCTGATTATGTCTGTATTACAGCCTGTAACTGTTGGGTCAGAAATAAGGAAGGCCTCTGGGAACTGAAAACTGATAGAGTTACAGAGATTTGAACAAGTAAAGTACCATGTTTCTATGTGTACATTTGGATTCTCTGGGTGTCTTCTAGGGACTGGAGAAAGGACTTGAAGGTTGAAGTGACAGGGCTATATGTGACTGCATGTCAGTGTGACAGTGTGGGCATCCAGTGTGACAGTGTGGACATCCAGTGTGACAGTGTGGACATCCAGTGTGACACTGTGGACATCCAGTGTGACAGTGGGCATCCAGTGTGACAGTGTGGGTATCCAATGTGATAATGTGGGCATCCAGAGCTGTACATGCTTCCTTTACTCTCCTCTGAACTGCTTTTCTTTTGACTGTTTGACTTTTTGTGTGGTCTTCCCTCAATAAGAAATGCATAAAGGAAATGGGGCTTGCTTTTTTTTTTTTTTTTCTTTCTTTCTTTCTTTCTTTCTTTCTTTCTTTCTTTCTTTCTTTCTTTCTTTCTTTCTTTTTTAATATGGACTGAGTGCCCCGTATTAAAAATGTTTGGTGGAAGAGTTGGTTTGGATTAGGGATTTTGTTTTGAAATATTTGAATACATGTGTGATAACTTTGGGAAAGGATCCAAGTCTAAACATGAAATTCATTTAGATTTGTCCCCTGAAGGTCATTTTCCACACTATTTCTGGTTCATCTCCATTTCCTTTACAATCTATCACATGGCAGCAGGAGCCGATTTGCCATTTATGACACAATGTTGGCACTTGGGAAGTCTTATATATTGGGTCTTCACAGATTTTGAAGTTTTGAAATAGGAATAACCAGCCTAATTATATCCAGCAAATGCAAAAGTTACGTCTCAAATATGTGCCGCCAGGTTCGATTGGTGATGGTGTGGCTGTGGGGTTTCAATCAACTGAGAATCATACATCTTGTTTGCCTGTTTGCCAGAAATGTCTCAAGGTCTCTATTTTCTAAGTTCCTGTTTGAAACTTAGTGAAAACTAGTTTTCTTCTGAGACAAAAATAATAATTCACTGTTGTGTCTAAGTTTATGAGATCTGGAGGCCTTGTGAGATTTTGCACTTTTATTTCTATACATAAAAATCTGATTAACAAGACTTCAGGGAATGCATTGTTATTCGGAATTCCTTGGCTCCCTTACATTATCTATTAAGTTTCTGAAGTATCAACCTTTCTTTTATAATTTTGACTTTATTGTCATTATTAGTAGTAGCAGTATGTATGACCTGTGTGTGTGTGCCCCTCTGTGTGTGTGTGTGTGTGTGTGTGTGTGTGTGTGTGTGTACCACGCCACACAAAGAAAGGTCCAAGGATAACTTTGTGGAGTCAGTTTACTTCTTTCTACCTCTATGTGTTTCAGGGATCATTCTCAGTCACTTGGTTTATGTGCCAAGTTCTTGGATCTGGGCAGCCATCTTGCCAGCCCCACTTTTGGAATCTCGAAAATTGCTGGTATACTGATGGGAAAATGCAGGAAAATTGTTATATTCTGATCACTATATGCAAGTATTATCTTACAATTAACTGAAATGGATTAAATTAAAGCCTTTTTTTTTTTTTATTATGGATGAGAGAAGTAACATTCTCAGTGGTTTAGTGGTTAATCATAAAATCACATAAAGAGCTTCTTCAGGGTTCCTGAGGTTTCATTCAGGTGTGTCAGATGAGACAACTTACAGGAAACCCTCCAGCATCAAGGAAAATACAGACTTTTAGATGACAGACAGTGACATCCATCAACAGTTATCCATATGGTACTGGGGTCTTCATAGGATGTTAGGGACACTCAGGTGCCCTGAGATCTTTGGAATGCGAGAAAAAGAAAAAGAAAACAAAAACAAAAACAAAACACCATTGATCATTCATATGAGATATTTATTGTTCTTGATGAGTAACCCAGCATTTTCCTGGGGTGCGGGTGGCAGTGAGGTGAGTAGAATCCCATGGTGGGTGGGCCTGGATCCAGTTACAGTCCCTATAGCACGGAAATTATAACAGTCTCTCTCTCTCTCTCTCTCTCTCTCTCTCTCTCTCTCTCTCTCTCTCTCTCTCACTCTGCTGTATGTGCATATGTATATGTAGGGTATCCAATGACAGATGTTGACCTTGGAAGCCTTCCACCATAACTCTCTACAGTAATTTTGAGATAAGGTCTTTAACTAAACCTCAAGCTCACTGATTCAGCAAGATTAGCCAGCAAACAAGCTCGCTCCAGGGATTCTCTCCTCTTTGCCTTGCCATCACAAAAATTGCAAGAGCACATCATGATACACAAACTAGTTTCTCATACTTTGCAATCAATTACCAAAGTCTCTTGAACTCCAGTCATAATCATCCAGCAATAAATCTAAATAAAAAGGTTGAATAGTCCTAAAGTGGCTTTATAATCCTTACCAGGTTCATCATTTTTTTAAATATTTCATATTCTGATGCTCACATGTGTTAATAATTTGTAAACTCCTTGAGAGTAGATTCTGCGCACTGTTCTCCTTTCTCTCAATCTGCCTTTTCCTAAGGGTCACATAATTTGCTTACATGACCAATGTACTCATATAAAATGTAACGCAGATGTATTTTTATGCAGTGACAGCATTTCAACATTTCAACTTAGTAATAATGGTCCTCAAACTTCTCAGTGGCATTTCCTTATATTTGAAAATAGTTTAAAGTGAAAAATCTACATTTGGTTAGCTATGTCATTTTTATTTTACTTTATTCTGAATTAATTCCTCTCTTCCTTCTCCTCCTCTTCCTCTTCCTCCTCGTCCTCTTCTTCTTCTATCATGCTGAGACTTTTGAAAATCAGGCTAGATATTGTATGAGTTTTATTGGGGTAGGGTGTTTTCATTCATCCCAGATTCTCATGCAGCGACAGACTAAATAAACAATTCATGAATACACTGATGTTTCTTTCAACAATCTATTTTATGGTAGTATTGGCAGCATAGTGATATGGTTTTACTTCCATCAACCTTCAGTATTTTTCAGTCAGACAGACTACAAAGAAGCTATTCTTCTCTTTGTCATATATACTATGAGTATCATTTAAGGTGTGTTTAAATTATTCAACAAATTATAATTTGCCAACATCCCTGTCTATACTGTTGCTCAATTTCTCCCAGATTTGGTAAGCAGGAGTCCTTTTGATCTTTTGTCTCTGCTTCTTTTTACTAAGGCATTTATTTATGAACAATAAAATTATATATTGTAAGGGACACCTAACACCACCATCAACATTAGAGTAGTCCCTTTTTCCTAGTGCTTCTGTATCTATTGCTGTTGATCCTCTCTTGTTTTCTGGGAACCATCAAACTACTGGCTAACAGAACAATTTTGTCATTTTTTTCAAAAGTTTCATAAGAATAAACTTGTGAAATATAGAATTTTCCCATTGACCCAACTTGGGTCAATTTTCAAGTAAATGCCTTGACAAATTTACTTTTTTTTTTTTTTTAAAGTATTTTCACACATATGTTAATAGTTATAATTATACTATAGATTTCCATTTTCATACTATCTTTGACAGGTTTGGGATTAAGTTTACTATAAAACTACTTAGTTAGCATTTTTATTGGTTTCTTAAAAGAATATTGGAATCATGGTTGAAGAGATGGTTCAGTTGTGAAGAACAGTTACTGCTCCTGCAAAGAACCCAGATTTGGATCCCAGCATCCACACAGAAGCTCAAAACCATCTGTAACTCCCAAGGCCTGACACTATTACTGAGGCTGTGAAGTGCTCACAAAAAGGGGCCTATCATGACTGCCCTCTGAAAGACCCAACAAGCAACTGAAAGAGTCAGAAGCAGATATTTACACCCAACCAATGGAAAGAAGCTCCTGGACCCTGTGGTTGAATTAGGGAAAAGATAGAAGAATTTGAGGAGGAGGGTAAACCTGTAGGAGGACCAGCAGTCTCAGTTAACCTGGACCCCCGAGATCTCTCAGACACTGGGCCACCAACCAGGCAGCATACACCAGCTGATATGAGGCCCCGAACACATATACAGCAGAGGACTGCCGGGTCTGGGTTCAGTCAGAAAAGATGCACCTAACCCTCAAGAGACTGGAGGCTCCAGGGAGTGGGGAGGTCTGGTGGGGTGGGGCTGGGGGCTTTGAGGACATCCTTGTGGAGACGGTGTGGGGGAGGAAGTACGGGATGTCGAACAGTGAGAGGGTGGACAAGGAGGGGGATAAAATCTGGAGTATAAAAATAAAAAGATTAAATAAAATTTAAAAATGAATCAAAAAGAACAACAAAACAAACAAACCAACCTATCTGTAAGTCAAGTTTCAGGGAATCTGGCCTCCTGCATCCACACAGTGCATATAAACTTTCGTGTGTGTGTGTGTGTGTGTGTGTGTGTGTGTGTGTGTGTGCATTTATTCACATAATAATAAATCAATCTCTTTTTAAAATGGAGTAATTTATTCCCCGAGAGGAGAATAAGACTAATAATCTTTTAGGAAAATTTTGAATCAAATGATTTAAAGACTTTGAAAGCTTTATATTTCATTTTGAATCTGATTTGGCTATTACTCAGACAAGATTTCCAGTCTTTTAATATAGCTTTAAAACTTAATGACACAATTTTTCTTACAGTTATTTTTCTGAATCTTATAATCTCTGCTGTCTATAATTAAATCTACTTTGCTTAAAATTTAGTTTTTGATTAATGTTTATTAATTGTGATTTTAGTGATATGCAGCATGATGTTTCTACACACACACACACACACACACAGAGAGAGAGAGAGAGAGAGAGAGAGAGAGAGAGAGAGAGAGAGAGAGAGAGAGAAGCACAATACATGCTGATAGACCTGAAGCAATTTAGATCATTTTCATTCCTTTATGTTTTGCACCTTCAAGATCCTATCTGCTAGAACTTTATAAAATATGTAATACATAATTGTGATGGATAGACACTTCACTATACTGAGGAACCTCAGAATTTACTTGTATGTGTGTATGCGTGTGTGTGTGTTGTGTGTGTGTATGTGTGTGTGTGTTTTAATACTAAGTTTGAGAGTCATTGTTCTCTAGCCCTCTGATGGCTTCTCTAGACACTTTTATAGGCTCGAAGGTACACACTTCTACATTAAGGGCTCCTAAGGGCTGTAAAGATGACTCATCAGTAGAGAACACATACTGATCTTGCAGAGGACTAGAGTTTGATTCCCAGCATCTATGTTGGGTGCCTCACACCCACCTGTAACTTCAGCTCCAGGAGGATCTCAATCTCCTCTGGCTCCCATCATGTGTACACACCCTATCTCACGCACAGGTATCACACACATTTTACAAATAAAATAAACGAAAAATTTCTAAAGTTCTTTCTAAGTTTCCACACATGAGAGTATATGATGAATCTCTCTGTCTGGCTTATTTCATCTAATAGAATGTTCTACAGGATTGTCACTTTCACTTCAAATGACATAACTTCATTTTCTTTATGGTCGAATAGTATTCTACTGTGTAAAACAATTCTCTTCCCCATCTATCGTTCAACAAACACTTGATTAAACATAAAGATGCAGGGTCCCCTTAGCATGTTGTTTCCTTTCCCTTGGGTCTCTATATCTTAAATGAAATAACCAGGTCATGTGGAGAATCTATCTTTACCTTTCTGAGGAACTGACATCAACAATTGCCATATGACTGTACATCCCTGTGAACCATGCATAAGAATTTCTTTCTCTGCATACTCATTATAGGCTTTGTTATCTATTTTGTAATTGCCACTTTAATGGGAATGAGCTAATAACATTTCACATTTGACTTACAGTTTCTCAGTGGCTAATGAGGTAAAACATTTTTAACATACATAGAAGACATTTTCTCTTTTGTTTAAAGATCCAGGAATTAAATATAATAATTCTTTTCATTATAAGTTTGGTTTCCATCTGAAACCCTAACCAGAGAACACAATCCTCTGAAAGGTCTCTTCTGGCAGGGTTGTCTTTTCTCTGTCCATTTTCTTCACAATTCTAAAATTAGTTCTCTGGCTTCTGACCTTAGGTGCACACTACCTCAGCAGTCTTTTGCACTGTATCAGGGCCGTGTTCCACCTCTATCCTCTCTGAGTGATTCATCTCCTAAATGCTCTACTTGTGTTACAGAATTATTGCTCCCTCATTTGCTTTCAGCTCGTTTTTGTCTTTTCCCTTGTAGGTATTTTACATACTGTCCTGCAAGTTCATTGATGTATATTACAGTGTGTTTGTTATAATATACCCAGAGGATCCTACAAGAGAAGATACTTTTTAAAAGATCCAGCCTGCATGCTCTTAAAAGCTGCAGTCCAGGTAAAGACCAATTTAAACTAAAAACCAAATTACAAAAAAAGACTCTGTATAATACTGATATGCTTCAAAGAAAATATAATCCGAATCACTATGTCAACAACTCAAAGTTTCCTAGTGGTCACATTTTTAAAGAAAAGAAATAGATGTTATTAATTTTAATATATATTTAAGATATAATTCTATAATGATCTCTGATATATAAAATGTATTTCAAACACTTAAATAATAATGTATTTTAATTCTATCACCTCCTTCCTTGCTGGGATGTGGTTGGGCTTAAGTCTGCACAAGCCTCGGGCTTGCTGTCCTAACCACTGTGCAGCTGCCCTGCTGTGCAGAGAAAACAGTTTCTCTCATAGCCGCCCTCCTTCTCCAGCTCTTACATTCTCTCCACCCCATCTTCTGCAATATTGCTTGAGCCCTGGGAGGTGAGGTGTGATATAGGTGTTCTGCTTAGGGCTGAGCATTCTGCAGTCTCTCATTCACTTCACCTTGTTAAATGCTATTCAAACAAGAAATGGAGAAATGTTATATTTTTGGAATTTAAAGTTCTCAACTCAAAATTAGCCACCTTTATATGTGTGTAGAATTTGTTTCTATTATGTTGAAACACTGAAAACACAAAAACAGTGTTTTTGTGAGCATTATGGTTTAGAGACTGAGAGACTACTCATTTTTTTCAGGGCTAAAGGGTAGTTTTAGTTTATCACATTGCATATATTTGAACATTTACTTTTTTACATGTTTCAAAAAATAACTCATTACACACATAGCTGCATGGTACACCTAATAACAGCTCAGAGAATGGAAGCAGAACTCCCTTCCTCCAGTTATGGAGAAATATCTGAGTTGTCCACAGACAGGACCTGCGTGTCACATTTTGGCACAAATGTAACTAGCATAATTTATCTACTTATTTCTTCATCGCCCAGTGTTCTTATCTAATTATCTCAGGGTGCTCTGAGGTAATATACAGTTTTGTCTATGTAGATTAGAAAATTTTCTAAGAAGATTTGTGTGTGGTTCGGGTCATAAATAATATTATGCACAGTTTTGCTCAATGATTCGAGAGTAAATTTCACATATGGAGGCTGATTGTTATTTCTAAGTATAAGCCTTTGATCATGGCCAAGTCTCTAAAGCATTCATTTGTTCTCTTCAGTTGCTTTTCTCTAGGGATGACAATCTCCATCCACAGTGTTTGAAAATGGTTAAAAACCTCACCGTTCTTGATAGAAGCTCGCCACATTTGCTGTTTGTTTACCAGACTATTTTTCTTAAAGACAGAAGGTGTTCATTTAAATAATGTGGTGAATATACAATTATTCATGATTTATAGAATAAGACAATATACATTGGCTGCATTAAGACCTTACTAGTTCCTTAATTCTTATGTTTTTTCAATCAGCTTATATGAATTTTTTCAATCTTTCTTTAAAATTTGCACAGTTCTTCCTTTCTCTCCTTCCATCCTTCCTTTCTTCCCTTCCTCCCTCCCATCCTGTTTCTTTCCTGGGTGAGAAACCAACAGCATCTCTCAGCACAAAGATGGCAGCTCATCAGTAACAATTCTCTTGCCTTCTTGTCACTCTTGTGTAAAATGAAGCCATAAACATTTTTTAAACAAAGCTGAAAAATGCAAGATAATAAAGCAGTCTGTTTGTTTTTGACCCTTACTGTTTTTAATGCCCAGGTAAAGTGGCCAGCTAACCTATCAGCAACCATTGTAACTGCTACATTCATTGGAAGGTTAGTCTGCACATATTATCTGTGAAGGAATCTTTCTGTCAAGGGTAAGTTTAAAGGTACAACAACAACAACAACAAAATTACGAACAACAAGGCAAAAACATCAAGATACATCTGGAAAGTTGACATCAACATATTTCCCGTGAGGCACTGGAGTCCCTTCAAAGGCTTTCCTGTCCTTTAATGTTCCTGTGGCAAGGACTGGTCTCATCCCACCAGCCAGAAAGGAGATCTCTGACAAGGGTCTGTGAGAAACAGCCCCTACAGCAAGAAGGTCAGAGCAAAATATTGCTGCTCTTTCCACAGTGTTCAGAATGAAGACAATCGCATTTCAGACCAAATCAACAACCTTTACTCATGATTTGATATTGAATATTAAATTTCTTCTTGATACATATTTACAATAATAGCTGATTGCTTAGAACAGCAGGTATCAAAAACAGTTGTCTGAAGGGATAACTGTGTAGCTAGCTGTCAGCAGGCATTAGACAATTCTGCCTGGAAGGTGCTCCCTCCAGCTCCCTCTGTCTAAAGAGAGGAAGTAGCTGACAGGCTAAAAATGCAGAGCAACTTTCCGGTGCCTTAAATCAAGTCAGTACAGTGAGACTTTATTAGTTCTGTTAAAGCTTCATCAGCATTCCCTAAATGTCACATTCATCCCTGGTTAAATATCACAAGAAAATATGATCCAATGGTAAACAGAACTTATTTGGTGATTATTCAGTGTTTATAAATATTCACTTCCTGGCTCTCCTGTAGGATAAACCAAGGCATATCAAGAGTGGAATATATTCATTACAGATCAGATATTAATTTATTGGAAACTTGTTTCATTATGGTAAAAGGGGGTTGGCATTAAATATTAATCTGTCCCCTTCTAAGAAGGTTCTGCTAGGTTAAGTTATTAGACAGATGTCACTAGTATTGATGTGGCTCATCAGACAACACTCTGGCCATTTTGCCCATTCAGTTATCAAATGTGGCTTGACCAGATCTTTTCACCGCCTCTACTGTTACTGTAGTTTGCCTCATAACAGACCTGGCTTGATAGTCTTATAATGATCACATTGTCTTCACTGTAACTTCTGTACCCATCCTCTATATCTGCATCTCCCAGTGTTCTTGGTGACCACAATCCTATGAGATGTTTGGTGAAGACACAGAAGTTTTGCTACTGAGATAAGTTTGAGGAAAGATATATGTTTTCTTTCTTGGAAAATAAAATAATGATAGGCGAGTCAAAAAAAATTCTTTGAGAAATCCTAAAAAATTTTTTTATGTATGGTCATCTCATCATTTTTCAAAGTTTATTTGACTAACAATTACTTTGAATCAGGACTCTTCTGTTCTTTTATTTTTCTCCTTTTCCTTGTCTCTCCTGCTCTCCCTCTTTCTCAGTTTCTTCCCCTCACCCTATCACTGCTGCAGAGTCACACTAAGGGACTCATACACACTAGACAAGCACTACAGCACACTAACACAACTTCAGCCTGAGTCATGCATGTCTCTAAGTACACCAAGTCACCCAGACACTGTTGGAGACTATGCGTCTACATTTGTGGTGAGGAATCATTCAAATCTGATGGACGTGTTGCTCTGGTGCTTAAATGCACATTTCCCACAGGGTCAAATTCAGAACTTCCCAGCAGAGAGGCAAGCCCATACAAATTCTGTCCCAATCACTTCCCCACTCATTGCCAAGGTCTGCCTGCTCAGACCACTCTATTTTACTGTAAAGCTTCTCACAGTGTGCTCTTTGTCTGGATTCCTCTTCTCATCACCTTGGGAGACTCACAGTCAGCCTGAGATCACATTGAACATTATCTTTCTTACAATACTCCCTTGGCTAGTGCTTCAGCATAACTACAAAATCCTGTGTCCCGAACTCCTGAGACTCTCCTTTGAGTGTCTCCTTGTGTAGGTTGTTTGCAATGGAGGCTTGATTTGTGTTTTCTCCACTGGGCCTCAAATTCTGTACCAACAGGGCCAGTGTTTATGTGTATTAGTAACTTAAAAATGGATTAAAAGAAATGGTGGACAAGTTAGTTTAAGGGAGAAATGATCATATGACATAAATATTCAAATACATAATTACAGTGTAAGCCAAAGAGTTAGACTGAATTCTATTAAAACCAACCAAGGTCATTTATTTGATTTTAGGCCATTGGATTTATTTCCTGCTTTAGGCTACAGGTTATTAATATCTTGTGAGTTCCCTGTAAAAATATTAATGAAAATTCTGCAAGTTGAAGGAAATCTAAAAGATTTCCCAGTCCAGTTATTTAGACATATAAATAATTATAGCACATTATACTAAAGTCTGTTACTGTTTCTGGATGTTTGACATTCCTAAAAATTAACCCATAGCTACTTATTGAACAGAAAAGTGTGGTAGTCAGAAATAGCATCCACCAAGTAGTTATGTGTAGGTATTACCTTAGGGTGACTTTAATTCATCATGTTTAGAGACAAATGCAAAAACTGGGAAGGAATTTGCAACTTAGAATCCTGGAATGAGATGTTGTGAACTCGATCAATGTTTCCATTAGCAAAGTCTCCTTGAGTGAAACCAATGCCATGGCTAAAATAGGGTGCCCCTGCTGTCTAACGGAATGTCTTCTCTTGGTCCCCTTGCTTATCTTCCTGCATTAAAGTGATAAATGAATTTGCAAGTGTCTTTGTAGTTTCATAGCTCTTGAAAGCAATGTTTTTTTTTTAAAGATAATTTCAAAGGAAAAAAATCAAATAAAGGAAAAAACCAAAGCAGAGGCATTTCTTTGTCAGTAATTATAAAGAGGGAAGGGAGCTTGATTTTTACCTATTTTCACTCCAATATGTCTTTTTCCTCTTGCAAACATGTTTCATGAAAAGATGACCTGAAAGAACTAACTCCCAGTGATGATACCATTTGTTCACACAAGACTCAAGTCCTAATTAGTGAGATATGCTACTTTAAAACTCAGAGTTAGTACAGTTGAACACCACTTGTCAGTCATGCACTGTGCATTCTTTACTGCATAGACAAAAGATTGTACCAAGCCATCTGTTCAGCTGCTTTCATGAAACTTGGTATTCAACTGTTTTCTTCTCTAATAAGAACTTATTTGGTTCTGCTGTGTCATAGGCATTTATATCATAAGTGATATAATAAATTAAGAAATTTGTGTACTAAGTGATTGATGGAGGAAGGACCAGTCCATTGGGAGTGGAGACATCCCTGGTCTGGTTGTTCTGGATCCTGTAAGAAAACAAGCTGAGCAAGCTATGGGAAGTAACCATTAATCAGCGTTTCTCCAGGGTCTCTGCTTCAGCTCCCGCCTCCATATTCCTGCTTTGTTTGAGTTTCTACCCTGATTCACATCATTGATGAATTGTGATATGGGAGCATAAGCCAAATAAACTCTTTCCTCAAAAGAATGGGTCCCGACATCCCAGTGTGAAAGATGATAAACAAACAATGTATTACAATGTTGTTTTTATTCTGGGAGTACGGACACGATGGTGTGAGAACAGATAGCACCTATCCCAACCCTGAACACTGGGATGGGGGATGCTATTCAAGGCAGTTCATACCAGAGAACCATAAGTCTCAACTACAGTTGGCTCCTGTAATCCTACATGAACCTGACCCTGACAGCTTTTTCTCTAGGTAGTTAGAATGCTGTTGACTCAGCCTTTAATTCTGTTGGCAATCTATACTTATAGTTGTATCTGGTGGAATTTTCTTTCCATGTTGGGTATTAAACCTAGCCCTTTTTGCAGAGCAGGCAAGCACTGTGCCACTGAATGCCAGTCCTGTTTCATCTGTTAAAACTAGAAAGATTATCACCAGGCCTGGCTTAGCACCATGATTCCATGAGTTTTTCATAAGCGGATTTATTTATTCATTCATTTAAAAAACTTTTAATTGACTCTTTGTGAGTTCCACATCATGTACCCCAGTGCCACTTGTCTCCATATCCTCTTTTGCATCTGCTCTCTTTCCTTGCAATCTCCCACAAAATATTAAAAATTAAAATAAAACTAAAATAACATAAACAAAAGTATGGAAAACATCTCCCTGTGGAAGCTGCAGTGTGTCACCGTGTGTCCCACAGTATACTCTGTCCACACAGCTTTACTTGCAAATGTTTATAGCAATGAGTCATTGGTCTGGTTTGAGGCCCCTGGCTTCCACTACACCATTAACCCCAGATCCTTACTGCCACTCTTCTCTGTCGTTCTGTGCTGTCCTGTATCATAGAGATCCTGAAGTCCTGGATCTGCAGGACTGGTGCCTTCACACACTCTATCAGTTCATAGATGAAGTAGGTTTAGGGGTTGGCCAACTCAAAGCCCTGGATCTGGACCTAGGGTAGTAATTGAGTTGGTCAGCCCACCAGCTCTCCTGTACGTATACCACCAGGACAAGCTCTCTAGCACTGCCCAGGCTAGCTCACCCAATGCTGCAGCTGGTAGTGGTAGGGTGAGCTCTCCATCTCTCATACCCTTGGGGTTGGCTCACCCATGCTCTGCCACTAGTGCCAGTTCTACTGTTCTGTCCAGGCTAGGTTCAGTACTGTCGCTTGTGAGATGTAGGGCCAGCTCTGCACAGTCCTTGGGCATCTACATGGTCCCAGGTGGCTGCTTAGACTAGAGACATCTGCATGGTCTTTAGTGGTAATATGAACCACAGACACAGTATCATATCCCTGTTGCTGCATGGCCATGGATCCAGACATAGGTCCTCAGTGGCATTATGGGCTGGGATTGCACTATGGCCTCTGGTGATGGGGTAGGGTATTCATAATAGGCTATTCCTCCCCACTCTTGGGTCTCCAGTTCCATCTCTCTTCTTAGCATTGAAACTGTTCTGCTTTCTCCCATTTGTCCACCACATCCTTGCACTGTATAGTGGCTCCTGCTGTGGGTGGTCCACACAGCTGAAAGTCCTCTAAGTGCTGTCCTTCACCAGCACTATGTACATTACACGGCAGCAGGCAGGTCTTTCTGTGTCCTCTGCCTGTCCATGCTGTGCAGCTTGACTGAAGTTGGACCTCTGTGTATCTACACCCCACCCATGACCTGTAGCAGTGGGCTGGGCCTCTGTGTGTCCTATGCTAACCCAAGCCACCATGTGGCATGGAGCCAGCTGGATCTCTGTATGTCTTTCTCTTCTCCTCGCTGCTTTGCATGGTTGTAGGCTGGCCTCTGTCTGCCTATGCTGTGTGGCAGTGGGCTGGTCTCTGGGTGTCCTCTGCTCACCCTGTTTATTTATTTTTATGTACATGTGTGCCTGAATGTATGTGTATTACATGTGTTCAGGGTTTGTGGAGGCCAGTAGAGGACATCAAGTCCCCTGGAGTTAGAGTTAGAGATGGCCGTCTTCTGAGTAATGTGGGTATTGGGAATTAAACTCAAGTCTTCTTCAAGATCTGAGAGTCTTCTTAACCACTGAGTTATCTTTCTAGTCCATGGCTTCATTCTTTTATATACAGCTTTTATATAATGGTTTTTAACAATGGCATTTTCATGCTTTTCCTATATAGATATCTCAGGAGAGAATGCCTACTTAATAATGATTAGGTATTAATAAATCTGTATTAGTCAGGGAGTTTTCTAGAGTCATAGAACTTGTGGAATGGATATGGGGTTTATTGGAATGACTTATAGGCTACAGTCCAGTTAATCCAACAATGGCTAGCTATAAATAGAAAGTCCAAGAATATAGTAGTCGCTCAGTCCTGAAAGACTGGATGTTTCAGCTGGCCTTTTGTATATGCTGGAATTCTGAGGAAGTAGGTTCCAATGCTCATAAAGGAATGGATGTACTAGAAAGGCCAACAGGCAAAGAGTAAAAGCTTCCTTCTTCCATGTTGTTATATAGGCTTTCAGCATAAGATGTGGCCCAGATTAAAGATATGTCTTCCCACCTCAAGAACCAAATTAGCTGGGCAGTGGTGGCGCACGCCTTTAATCCCAGCACTTGGGAGGCAGAGGCAGGTGGATTTCTGAGTTTGAGGCCAGCCTGGTCTACAGAGTGAGTTCCAGGACAGCCAGGGCTACACAGAGAAACCCTGTCTCGAAAAAACCAAACACCAAAAACCAAACACCAAAAACCAAAAAAAAAAAAAAAAAAACCAAATTAAAGGACTTTCTCCCAGTCTTAAGATCTAGATCAAAGCTGTATGTCTTCCCACCTCAAGATCCAGATCAAAGGTGTGTGTTTTTCTATCTCAAACATCTAAACTAGAAGTGGATATACCCACTTCAAAATAAGCAGGATATCTCTCACGGGTGTGGCCTCCATTTCTGGATTGTAGTACATAGCACCCTGAGGAATGGAAGGAAAAAAAATTCCTCCAAAGTAGATAATGAAGGGCATCAGGTAAATAAAATTACAGATGTTCAAACTACCATCCTTTATAGAAGCTGGTCTAATACTCTTCATACAAACTATCTCCTTCTGAAATACTTAGCATTGGATTTGCAGTTCACTTCCTAAATTTGCCATCATGGATGTCATTGTGTTTAATTTGGTATTTAACTCTTGTTTCAGCTCATGTCAACTCTTTTGTCCAGCTAGATAATCAGACCCCAGAGAGCAGAGACCATGGCTTCCATATTTATAGTCTCCTCCCGTGGAGCCAGTCTCATAAGTGACAGCAGAATTCATGTTTTACTTCGATGAAACTGCTATAAGTATGAGTCAACTCCTCTCAGTAAGTAAAGAGACATTAGATTGTATAAATATTCTCAGCCTATGTCCTTGTGAAAGAACAAAGAGTTCATTAGAAACTTATTGGTAAGTACTTTGTAAATGACTGAAAACTCACTTTTTTGTTTCTTTTTATTTTCTTCTTCTTTTTCTTCTTCTTCTTCTCTGGTAGGGAACCAGATAACTACGATAAAGATTCACAGGTAAAGATGTGACATCTAAAACATAACTAACATCATCATAAAACCCCAGATGAATGAGTCTTTTTGAACATATTTTTACAAACATCCTGTTTTGTTGTATTTGTTAAAATAATTGTATTTTGTAATGTTGCCTTTTGGGGAAATCTTTGTAGCTTAATATACATCTTCTTACATTTCTTTGTACTCATATACTTTGGGTTCAGGCAGAGTACATGGGTAATAACATGTTGGGACAGGGCAAGTACTTAAATACCTTTTCCCACTGAGTTCAGTCAGTGTTCATTTCTCATGGTGCTAGAGGCTATATAATTTTATAATTTCTGCTGACTAATTGCTGTATTTATTAACTGTCCCTTTTGGAGAGAGAGAGAGAGAGAGAGAGAGAGAGAGAGAGAGAGAGAGAGAGAGAGAGAGATTTGGAAAGAGACTTCAGTTGGGTGTATGGGTTGTATAAGATCCATCTCAATTTCAGAGTTTTAGAAGGACACGCATTTTAGAATCCAGGAAATACAGTAACATAATGGAGGGAAGAGAGTAGGTGGGTCTTAGTAAGTAGGAAGTCACTCATCATCCCAGTGGTGCCAGGTGGTCCTCTATTTGGGGGTCACTTACACTACAGTTCTCCTTTCTACTGCATCAATTGCTCGCATTTGTAAATTAGCTTCAGAAACCGAAAGTGAAATTACCTTTACTTTTCATCTCTCTTCATCAGCCTCAGTCAGTTTCATCATAAAATCTGCTGTACCCTCTGACCCTTTCAGGGACTGTTATTTTCAGTGGGAGAAATATGATGAACTTTTAGGATTCTGTGCAGCCTAAAGGACTGGCTGAGAAGGCAGAAGAAGGCACTGTCTCCACACTCCTTATACGGGCTCATCTCCCTCCTGCCCCAACCTCAGAACAAAATGTGAAAGTACAGTTTTCCTGCACACATTTTAATTCAGTTAGAACCAGGCCTATTGAACGCCTAATACCCTGTACAGCAACAGATACTGTCTCTAAATGGTTTCCTTCCTTGTTGGAATCAAGTGCTCATATTAGCTTTGAAAAATTTCAGCTCAGAAGAGGGGCAAGAAAATCACCAATGTAATGTTGGCTATCCATATGGTAGACTGGTGTGCGTGTATGTGCATGTGTGTACATGCTTTCTTGGTAGAAATAACTTCCTTAATGTGTGTAACAGTTGAAAGATCCCAAACTCCTATTTAAACTAACAAGCAATTTAGTTAGGGAGGTATCATCCGGGTGTGAACTCACTTGAGAAAACACTTTCAATGTGGCATCGCCCAACAGAAGCTGTACAAAGTCAAGGAAACATTCTTTTCTATTTTCACAGAAACATGGTACAACCAAGTGTAAGAGAAGGGAAATCTAAATGAAAACACTTTGGAATGTTTTCTAAATCTCTCTTTGACTTCAAGGTTCTTGTTGGCTTTACATTTGAAATAGCGCTGACGGTTCGGTCATGGTGGCACAAGCTTGTGGGATGTGCCAACAGAGCAGAAGCCGGAGCACCATGAGTTCAAAACAGGACTGATGGGAGACAATAAGCAGTGGCCTCTGTTCTGGCTCCCTGGACTCCTAGTCATGTCCCTCCCTGTCACGAATCCTGCATTTTCACTGCTTGTTGTGATGGTTGGAATGTGAAGTGTCCTCCATAGTCTCAATTATTAAACACTATTATTAACTTATTATTAAATTATCAATTATTAAATTAATTACTAAAATAAATTATTAAGTCTGGTTAGAGAAAATAATCTCCAGGGATGAGCTTTGAGTGCTGGTAGCCTCAGCCAAGTTCCAGTTTGCTCTTTGCTTCATCTTCAGCGTTGATGATGGCAATCTCTCCGCTTCCTGCTCCAGCTGCCTGCTACCATGTTTCTCCTGTCATGATGGACTCTTGTTCTAGATCTGCAATCCAAAAAATTCCTCTTCAACAAGTTGTGTCATGGTGTTTTTATCAGAGCAACAGAGAATAATTAGTCCACCTATGTTCAACTCTAGGGTTGGGCCTGTCTGATGACCACACATTCATTACAATGCTTTTCTCTCTCCTGTTCAAGTAATTAAAGGTTACTCCATCCGAGGTTACATTCTGGGGCTGTGCTTCTTGTGCTACTCTAGAGAAACAATACATTCATTGACATTGAGAAAGCTTAAGAGCCTGTAGTCTGGCCTTCTAAAAGAAGGTAAAACCAATGTTAAGGAGGTCATCCTAGTTAGCTTTAACTGCTGACCTGACGCAGCCCAAAGTCACTTGAGAAGGGAATCTCCATTGAGGGACTGACTTGTGGGGACTGTTAGTTGGTGTATGAAGCCCCAGCCTATAGTGGGTAGTACCACTTCCTGGGAAGGTGGCCTCTCCTTGTATAAGAAAGCTAACTAGCAACCTGCAGGGGAGCCAGCAAGAAGCATTCCTCTGTGGCTTTCAGTCTTCAAATTCCCTATTGAGGTCCCTCCCTGACTTTTCTGCAATAATGGACTGTAATCTATAAAAATAAGCTAAATAAATCCTATCTTTCCTTAAGTTCTTTTTTTTTTTTTTTTTTTTTGGTTTTTCGAGACAGGGTTTCTCTGTGTAGCCCTGGCTGTCCTGGAACTCACTCTGTAGACCAGGCTGGCCTCGAACTCAGAAATCCACCTGCCTCTGCCTCTGCCTCCCAAGTGCTGGGATTAAAGGTGTGCACCACCACTGCCCGGCCTTTAAGTTCATTTTTTTTTTTTCCTCCTTTTTTATTTTTGATACTTTATATACATTTCCAATGTTTCCC
>CM052704.1:38984982-39014569 GCA_028551405.1 Uromys caudimaculatus
GGAGGAGGAGGAGGAGGAGGAGGAGGAGGAGGAGGAGGAGGAGGAAGGGGAGGGGGAGGAGGAGGGGGAGGGGGAGGGGGAGGAGGAGGAAGAAGAAGAAGAAGAAGAAGAAGAGGTGGAGGAGGAGGAGGAGGAGGAGGAGCAATGACAAAACTAAACAGATAGTGTTCACAACATTGGAGCCCCCAAAAGGAAAATATTCAGAGTGTTTTTCTTTTATTGTATGTCACAGATTTTATTGAAAGGAGGCACTTTCCATACAGACCGCCATTCTGTTTCTAATGTTCCCTTTCCTTAGGATGGAGGGTATGCTAATTCAGGGCTCAACCTGTCTGTAGAATATGGTGATTTATTACAATTCAGTGTTTACACTTTGCATATTTTACTTAACAGCTCTGACCATCATTCTTAGAAAATTTGTACAGGCACTATCTCCCTCTTCTGCCCGGCTGGTTAATTCTCTGTAAGGCACAGGTAGGTTTACACATTGAATTGAGTTGCAAACAGAAATTATTGCTAGATATTGTCAAATAAATCACCTGAAAATTACTGTGCATTAGTTGTTTTCAGTTTAATTTTATTCATAACTAACACCTTTAGCCTTAGTCTCAATTTGAGAATGTGATCTCTTTCTATCCTGGGTGTAAGAAAATAATCTAAGTGGGTTTTAAATTATTTAAAATGGTCACCTAGCTCCGATACTTTCTAAGCAATTCTTTAAATCATTAATGAGGGCATCAGTCCTGCCATCTGGGTAGCACATTAAAGAGGAAGATGGAAATGTACGCTAGCTTTAATTACCTTTAAAAGGGTAGACTCAGATTTGATCTTACTAAAATCGTGTTATAAGTAAGAAAAAAGATTGAAGCTTATACTCACAAATTTTAAAACTTGATCCTAGGTCTAATTCTTCCTTGTTTCCTTTGCCCTTTCACAGTATGTTTTAGTTTGTTTTGATAGCATTATTGGAGGTTAATGGCTGTGATACTTTTCTGTAACTATAACAAATTAACCAAGATATTAAACCAAGATGTTAAAGAGGGAAGGTTCACTTGCTCACACAGTTTTAAAGACTTTTGTGTCAGATCAATTTGTTGCATTGCTTATGGTCCTGTAGGAAGACAATACATTATAGAGTTGAAAGGTGTTGACATTTTGTCCAGGACTCATAGCCAGGGGAAGTAGGAGGAAGGAAGGGAGGGAGGGAGGGAGGGAGGGAGGGAGGGAGGGAGAGAGAGAGAGAGAGAGAGAGAGAGAGAGAGAGAGAGAGAGAGAGAGAGAGAATAAAAAAGCCAGCACAACAACATAAGAGGAAGAAACAAGGATCCTATCAGCCCCTTCAAAGGAACACATTTGATGAGCAGAAATCCTCCAGGGAGGGAGACCAGGCCTTTAATAAACATCAGATATACACTAAGGTACGCGACTGGACAAATGGGTAAATTCATCCATTGTGTCAGCTTTCCATAGTTGTGATCAAATCCCTGAGCAAAGCAAATTGACTGTGTGAGAATCAAAAGTTTGGGTTGATGATTGCTTGAGCAGAAGAGGAGTCCTATATCTTTTGGTATAGAGAAAGGCAAGAGACAGACAGAGAGGGAGAGGGAGACAGACAGACAATGGGAACATGAGATCACCTCAGAGAAGATACAGTCCAGTCGGTAAGCACTGACAACCCCCAGTGTGCTGGTTAGTTTTTGTAAACTTGACATCAACACAAGCTAAGGTCACTGTTTCACTCAGTGTCTCTAATGGCATGGGTTTCATGATCCTTGTCATACATACTGCCTTGATTAAAAATTTTGGACCTTATTTCTTTTTCTCCAGTCATGGCCCTGACCCTAGGGCACTTCCATCTCAAGTGCTGCAGAGAAGTCCACTCTAATGCTTCTGGAATGTTCTCCCTATGGAGCTTAGTTCTTCCAGTCACCACATGGAACATGTATAACAGTGTAATCAAGAAGAAAGACAGTGGGTTTTAGCTCTGTATTGTCAGCTGACTTCAACGCTGTAATACACAGATTGGTTTTGGTGACTATGATTTTATTGGCTAAATCTAATATGATGCTATGATTCAGTGGCTAGCAAGTCTCTAAACTGCTGATCAAAATGTCAAAAGATGTTCTTGAGAAGGTACTAAACTCTGCTTATCACTTGCCATGGTTACCTGGAAACTTATGTTCCTTGGACTCAAAAATTTCTCAGTATATATCTTTATTATCTCTCTTATACCTTGCTTGGTACCTTCTACTGTTATTCCTTCTCTCTCTCTCTCTCTCTCTCTCTCTCTCTCTCTCTCTCTCTCTCTCTTACACACACATCTTTCTCCCTATTCTCTCTCTCTCTCACTCCCTTCTCATTTCTATCATCTACTTACTTGCCCATCTATGTATATAAAATCTGTGAGCAAGAAAGCATACAAATATTCCATAGACATAATTTTCCTTTTATCTAGCCTATTTTCATGAATGTTTTCCTACTGAAGAACCCACTATACAACATTTAAAATTAATTTTGAAAGTTAAGATGCAAAGTCCTGGATTTCATGGCACTACTCTCATCTGTCCACATTGTTGTACTTTGCTCGTATCTGCTCCTCCTCTCCTGTGGTCATCCATCTTCTCCCAACAACTGCCCTTCTTCCACATCTTATCACATAGTAAGGATGCAGCCCTAGAGCCTCCTTTCTGCCATTAGTTTTTTTACATTCTGCATACGTGCCCTACCCAACACACACACACACACACACACACACACACACACACACACACACACACACACACACGGTGGCTACAATTTGCTGCTCCTAGAGACTGAAGTTCTATTCTCTGTCAGGACACAGCTCTGTTTGTTGAATGTGCTGTACAACAAGAATTTGTTGTAGCCTCCTCTCTGAGTGTCTCATTCCTGGGAATTCCCATGCATTATATATTAAAACGTCCTTCTTTCCTTCCTTCCTTCCTTCCTTCCTTCCTTCCTTCCTTCCTTCCTTCCTTCCTTCCTTCCTTCTTTCTTTCTTTCTTTCTTTTTTCATTTTTTCTTTCTTTTATCTTTCTATTGTCTCTTTCTAAGTTTCACATCATGTATCAGAGTCCTGTCCAGCTCCCTGTCCCCTCATATCAGCCCTTTGCCCTTGTAACCTCCCCCCACACAATAAAAAAACCACACAAATAAATGACATCAAAGGAAAGCATAGAAAACATTTCTCTGTAGAAGCTGTAGTATGTTGCAATGTGTTCCATGGTATACCCCTCTGCCCACACATCTTCACATGCAAATGTTCATTGCAATGAGACATTGGTCTGGTTCAAAATCTCTGACTTCTGTGACACCATCAATATTGGATCCTCATCAGGACTCCTCCCCGTTATCCTGTTGTTGCCCTGGGCCATGGAGATCCTGTAGCTTTGAAACAGCAGGACTGGCCTTTTCATGCATCCCAACCAACTGCAGATGATAGAGATTTTGGCATGGGCCATTTCAGAGACCTGGATCTGGGCCTGGATGTAGCAGAGCTGGTCAGCTCACCAGCCCTCCCTTATGCACACCACCAGGACAAGCTCTCCAGCACTGCCATGGCTAGGCCATTCAGTGAGGCCATTAGCAGGAGGTAGGGTCAACTCCTCTGTCCTCATGCCCTTGGGGCTGGCTCACCTGCACTCTTCTTCCAGACCCAGCTCTACTGTGCTACCCAGTCAAGGCACAGGGCCCCTCTCTCTGAAGTGCTGCAGCCTGTGAGGGGTTGGGCCAGCTCTCCCACTCTCAACCTTCAGGGCTGGCTCCCTGTGCCTTTGCCAACAGGGAGAGCTCCATTGTGTTGCCCAAGCAAGGTGCAGGATCCACTATCCAGAATGCTATCGTCAGTGAGAAGGCAGAGATAGCTTTCCTTCTCTCATGCCCTGGGACCTGCTCTCCTGACTACCCTAGGTAGTGAGGGGAGAGGGCATCACCCCCATATCCATGCCACTTCATGGGAGGTGGGTGGCAGGGCTCACTCTCTCATGTTCATCCCTAGGTCTGGCTCACCTGCATCTCTTAACCAGGGTAAGCCCTACTATACTGTCCAGGCAGCATAGGGCCCACTCTCCCGAGGCAGGGACAGCTCACCTAATCTAATGACCCTAGCACAAGCTCTCCCTACTTCTGTAGGTGGCAAGGGGCAAGGAGGGAAGGCATCACCCCCACACCCCTACCACCTCACAGCAGAGGAGTGGCAGGGCCATCTTTCCACTGCTCTCTCCTTTATGAATCAAATACTTGTGTCCCCACCATCAGGATTGGCTCTGTTTGCTGCCTAGGTGAGGACAGGGCCTACTCCCCTGCTTTCATGACACTATGGGTGGCTTTCCAGATTACTGAAGGTTTCAAGGAACTGGGAGGGCATCGCCTCTGTGCCCATGCTACCTCATGGCAGACAAGTGGCAGGGTCAGCTCTCCCACAGCCACACCCTCTGGGCCAGTCCCCCACTCCCTCCACCATCAGAGCCACTGTGTTACCTTGGCAAGGTGCAGAGTCTGCTCTCCCAAATGCTGCCATTGATAAGAGATGAGGCAGGGCCAGGTCTCCAGGTGGTCGCCGGAGACTGCCCTGACCAGGGACATCCCCACGTTGTCTAGTGGTAATATGAGCCACGGACATTAACACTGATCCCTGGTATGCATAGTCATGGACTCAGATAAGGCCCTCAGTAGCAGCTTGAACTGAGACCTCATCATGGCCTCAGGAGGCAGAACTGGCCACTCACAACAGGCTACTCCTCATCACCCTTCAGGCTACTCCTCACCACCCTTCAGTCTCCTTCATAATGCTCAAACTGCTCCACTTCTCTTTCTCTCATTTGACCACTCCATACTTCCATATTGTGATGGTTCCAGCTGCAGGCTAGCCATGCAGCTGGCAGGCCTCTGGGTGACATCCTCCATCTCTGCAGTCTGGCAAGTCAACAAAGAGGTGCCATGCACCGGAGGGCAAGCCTATGGGTAGCAAGGCAGTCCTCAGGTCTCTGTCTGTCTTCCTCCCCCCATGCTGACCTACCTGGATTTGATTTGATTGAACTTGATTTTATGAGACTCAGGCATAAGCAGCTTTGGCTGCCAAGTCAGGCACCAAGCTAGAAAGAACAAAGAGCTGTTATCTGTTCTGCCCTGACTGATACACCACCACCAACGAAGTGTCTCTTTGCCTATTGCCAGGGTATAAACTCTCTTTTCTTAATCTGTCTTTTGCTACAGGACTCCTAGCTGAGAATTAAGAATGATGGCAGTAAAGCTATTTTTCTTCCTGTGTCAGTCTTAGCTCCAGCAATAAATACTAATACTTGTTTTATCACAGCAGAGTTCACTTTTTAATTCTAGTGCACTGCCACTAGCATCCCTTGCACTTCTGCCCCAGCTGCTGCTTCCGTCCAACACATGCACACTCTCTCCATATCCCTGCATACGTATGAATATAACAAAAATTAGGGAGCATTCCCTGTGCTGCCATGCATAGCTCTTCTGATTATCATACTCTTTAAGGCGGAGGCTTGATAGCTTGTTAAAATTCCTATGTGGAGTCTGGTCTTTATAAAAAGCACCTCATCAGCATGAGGTACCTGCTAGCCTGGTAACAGCTTAGGGCGTCTCACTTATTTGGAGATTCCCATGAGGCCACTCTCTACTACACTACTTCTTTGAGAACCTATGCATTTTGCTGATTGCATCTAACACAGCAAAGATTATTTTGATACCAGATCTGTGTTTTGGCAGGTTTTCTGATCAACCAGATAATTTTTATTTCAGTGAGAGACCTTAGAAAACTAAGCTCTTCAAAGTTTGGGAATTAAATTTCAATGTCTTTGTAGTACAACGTGTCTGTGACACTATGATGAAACTTATAACTAACTTATATCACTTAAATACATTTAGTCTGAAATCATCTGAATTGCTCTGATAATTATACATATATATGTATGTATATTTTTTTCATGAGTTTCCAGTGAGATATCTCTCTCTCTCTCTCTTTCTCTCTCTCTCTCTTTCTTTCTCTCTCTCTGTATACAGGAATATAGGCACACTGGTGCTATAGGATAGATGTGGAGATCAAAAGACAACCTTGACCAAAAGACAACTTTGATTGGTAGTTCTCTTGTTCTATTTGCTTGAGACCGAGCCTTTGTTTACTGTGTACACAGAACTAACTGGTGAGTTTTTAGGGAGCCTTCTTTCCCTGCGCCCCTCTCACATCATAGAGCATGGGGGTTATAGACAGTCTGGCTATGCATCACTTTTAAAACATGAGTTAAAAAATAGGGGCGAACACTATTCCCAGTTAAGCAATCTCTCCAATCTCCTTTTCAGCGATTCTTTTTCTTTTTCAAGATTTTATTTTAATTTTATGTGCATGAGTATTTGTCTGCATGTCTTATCATCAGATTATTACTGAAGTTACGATGATTGTGAGCTGCCATGTGGTGCTGGAAACTAAATGTGGATCTTCTGTAAGAGCAGCCAGTGTTCTTAACCTATGAGCTAAACTCTTAATCCCTTGATTTTTAAAGTAATAATAATAATAATAACAATAATAGTAATAATTGTGGGGATTTGATGCATATATGAAGAATATCTAAAAAAAGTTAGAAAAAATTTCAATATAATGCAAAGAGCAAAACTAAGATCCAAAGTTAGTGTAATGATAATGCAGAGACAGGAGGATTGCTTTGCTACCAGGTCCTCAGAATCTGAAGAGACTTACTTGATATATTTGTTTCTTTTCTGTTACTATGATAAAATACCACAACCAATACAAATTATAGATAAAAATGTTGATTTTGGTGCTCTGTTCCAGAGTATTAGAGCCCATAATGGTGAGTACAGCATAGCATCAGGCAGCCAGAGTAGGAAGCTTAGGAATTATATCTTCAAACAAGAACAGCAACAGAGAGTAACCTGGAATCAGAGGTAGGGTATAAATCCTCAAAGGCCACCCACAGTGATATACTTCTTCCAGCAAGGCCGTGCTTCCTAAACCTTCCCAATGATACCACCAACTAGGCACCAGGCATTTGCATATGCTAGCTTATGTGAGACATATCTCCATAAAACTACAACGCTTGGTTTTCATGTTATTAAACAAGAGAGAATTTTTTCCTTTTAGAACAGTGATGGCTAGTGGAGCTAAAAATGCTTGGAACCACAAGATATTAGGATCGTGTTGATCAACTAATGTCCTAACATGTGTGGTGTGTGTAGGAGGACTAAGAGGTCACAGGCAAACAATCAAATTTGGCACAACATTTCCTAAGGAAGAAGGGCTTTGTCAGTGTGGAGATCTCAGTTCCACTGAGAAGTCAGAAGCTGTGTTAACAATGAAAAGGCAGCTGTTCGGGGAGAAATTTGGTTATTTTCCTAACAGCAGCACTTGTTAGTGTGTGGTGGCCATTATGTGGGGTATCCTGGAAATCACATGGTGGGATCCCGGCAGCTGGTGTTGAGGATGCGAATGCTGTTCCAAGCAACATCCCTGGCTTGTAGAAGCTTCTTGGGGGCAATCCCAGATGGCTCACTTAGCAGGGAAACTCATTTCTCTTTTGCTCCAATCACTTTCTAGAATCCCTAATGCTCATCAGACAAGAACCCCAAGTAGGTAGTTGCTCCCCTGTGTTCAGTTTGCAGTCATGTGGACACTTTCAGTCTAGGAGTGTGCGCGTCATTAGGAAGCAGGCAGTTCATCTGTTTATAATTAATGTGGTGGCTTGGGGTTTTGAGTCAATGAAATTAATCCAGTGGGGAAGTAGACTGTGTTCATAGGATAAGAAGCTTTGAGTCAAAGGCATCTCAGGCTAGTTCTGGATCCCAGCACCCATAGACCCATTCTTCTTGAACTCTATGAACAACATGAAAATTTTAGAAGATTGGGATGTAGAACTATGGTGGAGCTAATTGAAGAAGTGGAATATCTGAGAGAGGTTGAGGCTGAAAGGAAGGACTAGGGTTTGGTAGAGGAAGGAAAGTCTTAAATAGTAAAATAGTGAGTCAGGAATGTGTGATATAATAGAAAGAATGTGAGCTCTGTGGCTAGGGGGCCATTGACCTTTATAACTTTGGTTTATTCTTTATGCAAATGTTAATATGCTCAGTTGCATTTGATCATAGTGTCCCTGAGTGTCATATTAAAGAAAGAGTTAGCAGATAACAGGTCTTAAAAGGTAGTCAAGGCTCTTTCATATTACCTCAAGGGGATCTCTTTTATTAGTATTTTTTTAAGCATAGGGAAGCGAATAGAAATATTTAAAAAGAAGAGTAAATTAGTCAAGTTTGTGAAAGCAAATATATTGGAGACAGATGATGACATTTGATGTTTGTTGCTATGGAGACAGGAAGCCTATAGACCATCTCAGACCAGAGGGGAGATCTTGAGAGAGATCACAGCAGAAGAAAAGAGATGGGAGTGGCACCTAATTTATTAATGCAACAAATACTGTCTAAATACTTTTCATGTTCTAGGCACTTAGTTATATGTATTAACGGCTCATTACCTGGTCTCAAGAAATTTATATTTTAGTGGGATACACAGCAGTAAGTATTTACATCATAATATGAATCTTTTATCTGAATCCTAGCAAGGGAAACAACTCATGTTAAAAAATGTTAAGAATCAAAGTATGAAGGACGAGTTGAAGCAGGTGATGGGGTGCTAAAGAGGAGGTCTTAGGGTAACACTGAAGCGTTTACATGCTATGCATTGGCAGATTCATTGGTCTTATACATTTTTAAAATGATTGTTTCTTTGTGTTTGTGTGAGCGTATGTCATATGTGTACAGGTACCCTCAGGTGCCAGAAAAGAGCATTGGATCCCGTGAATCAGTAGGTCGAGTATAACCTATTGACCTAGGAAACTGAATTTGGATTTTTCAGAAAAGCAGCAAGCAATTACTATTGACCACTGAGGTTTGATCAAGCCCCTTTGCCTTTCATTTTTAAAGATCACTAGTTGCTATGTGGAAATGAGGTGTTAGTTATAATGTGACTTCAGTAGCGCAGGTAAAAAACATCATTGCAAAGACAGAACATAATAAGATATGGAAAATACATCAAACTTTAGCTTTTGAGAGAAAGGAATCAGAAATTTCTTCACAGATTCTTAAATAAGAAAACCATTCTATGAGCCATAATCTATTTTTGTCTACCATTTCGGTTTATTGATGATATCATTACCTATGTCATGATAAGAAAGAACAGTCGGGCAAGAGTGGAAGAGGGCACAGCTCATGGCAGGTGTTACACAAACAGCCATGTGTGAACACATCAAACCATGACTGGCAGCCACAGTAACTCCTGAAGGAGGTAATGAGGCACTAGTGCACCGTCACCACGAAGTAAATATTTTTTTCTGTTGGGTTCCTAGAAAGCTTGGAGAGTGCTGCACGAAGAAGTTAAAAATGTATGACTGACCCAGTAACAGACAAGAGTAAGTGACAGACCCCGCCCGCCCCCAATCACTCAGCTTTCAGAAATACAAGTGTGAAAAGAATAGAAAACTCCTGTTCAGAACAACTTTCTCTTGACTAATCTAAGCTTTGTGATCAGGGGTCCGAAAATTACCTGACAGTGGACAGATTAACAGGAGAAAAATATTGCATATAAAAGGGGCTTTAGATGAAGGGCTGTCTGAACAAGTAAAGACTGAGCCGAAACATCAGCTTAAGGGCAAGGCAGAGGGCCGGAAGGAAGGGAGCTTATGGGTGACAGATGGGCTTTAGGGAACTAAGGGAGGGTAGGGTGGCTTGTGGGAATTTTGTTGATGAACTCTGAGTGTAAGGGTGGGGGATGGCATCTCCTAACTGCAAACAGGCTCTCATGGAGGACTGTGGCAGTTTTCTTTCTGGAAGACCTTTTCCTCAAGCAAGAGAAACCTTAGTTTCAGGTCCCAAAGAAACTGGGGACAAATGGCTCAACCTGGTGCCAATTAGCATACCAAAGTGTCTGCTTGGGCTCTAGACTAACTCAGGACCTGGGGCTCTCCTCAGCACTTCTCATCCTGCCCCCTACCCTACACCTCTCCATCTCAGGCTTCACTTTTCCCCCAGCTTTGCTTTCCTGAATAATCTTGCCATTTCAGCCACCAACTCTCTTGGCTCTCTTCCTCATGTTCTCTACTCTAGTTCTCTTGATCCGCAGCTCCTCTCTTGGTCTGCTTGACTTCTCTTTTCTTCTTTCTTCCTTCTCTTCTTCTTTTACTCTAACCTGCTCTCGCCCCTCGAATGGCCTGGTTCAGTCTGCACTCTTTCAGACACTTCTGGCTGTACTCTCCCTCATAAGTATAATAAAATCCTTCTCCATCATGCCTTGGAGCAGTCATGTCCTTATTTCATTTACTTAGCAAGGCTTCTCAAATGCATCTCAAATGGGAACATCTTCATTTAAATTAATCTTCCTCTTGACTCTAGGGTTCAAGGGTCCCTTACACATTGTTTAATGAGGTCTAGTAAGGGAACCCAGTGTCTCATTTGGGCCCATTTGTAGGAGGTCAAGGCAGCGTGTACAGATGCAGAGACTATGGTAGAATCCATAGGGATGTGGCTCTTCTAATCTCAGTGTAACCTCAGCTTCAGTGGGGAACAGAATTGGATCGGCAAGCCAATGACTAAGTGGACAGAGAAAACCCTGGCTAGCATTAATTCTTCTTCTCTAAACTCATTTGCCACAGGCCTGTCTTACTTAAGTAGTTAGGTGTGACAAGTTACTACAGAAGCGATAAAAGCAGAAAAGGATGTGGTTAATTGCAAACCTAGGTCCAGAGTGTATGTCCTTTGTCTCATTATCAGCTCTGCAACTTACTTGGGATCTTGAACAATCAATTTACCTCTCTGAGCTTGAATTTCATTGTGTATATAAAAATAAGGAACATAATCCCCATTTCCTGAGTGCTTAATTGCGTGTATTATTTTAGGTCCTTTAGGTGAGATATTGTCGGTTACTAAATATTCGGTAAGAAGTTCAAAAGCTTGTCAGGGATCATGTGGTCAGTAAGTGACAGGGCTACAGTTAAAGTTCAATCTTGTTTCTTAGTCCTGATGTTTCATGGCTCTGATGGGCTATACTGGTGTTGTAGGGACTTGATTGAATTAAACGAGAACAAATGAAAGAAACAGAAGTAAATGGGGGCTATCATAGTACCTGGCACGTACTGGTCACTGAGCAGATAGCAGCTGCTTCACAAGTATTTAACCATGAATGACCAGTTCATTTCTTTAAGGCTTTGTTCCCATGCTCTTTGAGTGACTCTTGACCATTAGTAGATTAAATATCGTAAAACACAAATTGTGCACACACGTAATCATGAAATGTATTAAGTAAAGATGCAAAGATTATGTGCTTATAAGAGATTGACTCCTCTCATAATTATTCAAAGACATTCTGAGAGCAAAGAATGAACTGAGGCAGAAGTTACTGAGGAAGTATTAATGGAGGGAGAAATGAAGCCAGAGGAAATTTACATAGAGCCTAATTGTTAACACCATTTCCACAAATTCTGCATTTATAACAAGATCAAATTCATATATCAAAAGCACATGACAACTCCAACCTGTGAATCGCTCAGAGGAGCAAAATGAGTAATTTTAGTGAGACATCCTTAAGGTCTATGTCCCTTTGTTAAGTGCTTCTAGTGAATTTAAACAAAAGTCCATTCAATTGTCCTGTCACTTTACAACCTTTGCAATTTCCTAGGAGTACCTGGAACAAAGCTGAGTCAGACCAGAAAACTGCAGGAGAAGCTGAACTGGATGCCAGAGCAGAGGGACAATTTTAGAGTGACTTTTGTGACTGACACGAGCTGAGCTGGAATCTTCAATCCCTGAGACTCCATGTGCATCTGACATGACCACTGTGTGTCTGTCCATCATTATCAAAAGTACGCGAGATAACCAAATTATAAAGTGAAAGGGGTTATTTGGGCTCATAACATAGAGGTTTGAGTTCTTGATCTTTAGGCCACTTAATTGGAGTTTTGTGGCCACACATTATGTCAAGGGTGCATGGTAGAGTTCAACCTCTCACCCTATGGCCAGGAAGTGAACGAGATCAAGAGAAAAGTCCAGGATCCCCTAGTTCCTGTTTGAGGACACACTCCCCAGTGATCTAAAGATCCACATAAGGGATCTTATCTCTTAAAGTTTCCATGAGTTTCTAAGAGTAACAAGTAATTATACATAGTTAGGATTTGAAAAGAAGGAAAATAAAACATTCCCTTGTATGCTTCTAGGTTCTCAGATGAGACTCTCTAACAAAAGTAGATTTATAAAAGTGGCGGTGGAGGAATAGTGTATTAACACAATTACTTCATAAAAACATGGGGTAGACTTGGGGACATGTTATACTCAAAGGGAAGATTTGAACTTGAATTTGTACATCAACTGGAGATAAAATGATGGAAAAGGGTTTGGGTCTGGGGAGGCAATTCATAAGAGGTGGGGAGCAGACCAGCAAGAGTGGTATGAACCAGCATAAGGTGTGCTGTGCTCTGCACTTATTAAAGCCTCCTGTAATCTGCAGTTCTGCTCCTGGTGCAGAATGGGAGACTGTATATTTCTATAAGTAGAAAATTTATGGACTGCCTTTAAAAATCCTCTAGTGTCTAATGTTTTCCAAAATAATCTTTTGGCCAAATAGGTGAATTTTGTGGCTGACTCTTGTAGTCTCCTGTGGACTTTAAAATGAATTTTGATGGGTTATAATTCATCTCATAATACAAATGTTCTCTATTTTGATAATGGCATAGTTACATAATTTTATATATTTGTCAAATATCAAACTGTACATGTAGAAAGGTAAATTATATCTCAATAAACTTGACCTTGAACTTTTTGAACTTGAAAAATAACCAAGGTCTTTACTATTTCCTGCTTTAATACTGTGAGGGGTGTGGAACCACTCTGTTTCCTCCAATAATGCCCCACCCCCATCTTATCCCAGCCCATCTGTCTCTCCTTGTACCTCCTTGGCAGGTTGCCCTCAGCATAAAGAGCAATGGCTTGTGTGTGTGTGTGTGTGTGTGTGTGTGTGTGTGTGTGTGTGTGTGTGTGTGTGTGTTTCTTCACTTGGGATTTGTGGCTTACAGGATACCATCCTACCTCTTTAATCTTAACTTTTGTCAAAGCCTGGCTAGGACTTTGATTAGTCAGCAATCTTTTGCTGCTACATCTAACACACACACACACACACACACACACACACACACACACACACACACAGAGCTAACACACACACACACACATCTAACACACACCGGAAGGAGGGTGCTCACTGGGTTTTTATTCAATACCTTTGCCCTGAACATACATTTTACAAAAATGCCTGTTCTTCTTCTCACGGCTGGATTCTACCTATTTAAATCTCAGCATTCCCTGGCACCCTGCTTTGCTTAGGATGCATTCACTGTCTTCCTTTGGTTCCTCGGTAAACTTCTGTTTATTCATTTGTCACCATGGAAAAATTATCTGTCTTCACTGAGTTCTCAATTAGCAATAATCAGATAATCAATAATCAGATAAACCTCATTGGCAATGATACTGCCATTGCGCAAAGCTTCACTGAGTTCTCAAGGAGAGTAACATCACCTAAGCTCGCCTGCAACATCAACTCTGCTTCCTTTTGGCTAATTCTTGCATGGGTCCCACTTTTCCACCCTCCTCCTTTAACCCAGGTGTGACTTTGGATCTGAGTGAGTCTTTTTCAGATAGCATATATTTGGATGATTTTTTGAAGCCCATTCTTCTAGTTTCTGTCGTTCAACTGGAAATTTTAACCATTTAAAATAATGACTTCTGTCATTTTGTTAATTTTCAGCTTATAGTTGCTTTTGTCTATCATTTACTGTGTTGCTGTATTTTTGCATCAATCTAATTTTATAAAAAATTTAGCTATTTTTATTCATTTTTAGTTTATTATTCAGCTATTTACTTTGTAATTGCTGTGAGAGTTATAATTAACAATGTAATGTATAATATGTAATACATAATGTGTAATGTATAATGTATAATATGATATACATGTATAATATATAATATGTAATATGTGATAAAGAATATGTAATATAGACTATAGAATATAGAAATATATATTAATTCACAGTTATAATGCTAGAATTTTAGTTGGTATAATTTAACCTATGAATACATACAAAAACATTGTTATTGGGTCTGGGGAGATGGCTCAGTTGGTAAAGTGTTTTCCGTGCAAGCCTGAGAACCTGAATTCATATCCCCAGTGTCTGCATTGAAAACTGGATGGACATGGTGGTGTGTCTGTAATCCTAATGCTTGGAAGAAAAGGGTGGGAGGTTTCAGAGGAATACAATAAGAAAGAAACAGCAAGAAATATCAGAAACTAAACAAATACATAGATAACTATATTATATACACTTCAATAGTCAATGTGTCATTGAAAATTTTTGAGAAGAAATTTAAAACTCCCCAGGATTGTGAATGAATACACAACTCAAAATCTTATTACAACCAGGAATATTCAAGCAGGAAGCTTATACCTGAGAGTAGATACATTGAAAAATCAGACAGAGAAGACAAAACCTATCATATCAAATTTGGACAAGACAAGCAAACAAAAAAACTAAAAAGCCCCAAGATCGGGCAGTAGAATCAGACAGCCACTTGTTTAAACATTCAGGAGTCCCATAAAAGGTACTAAACTGGAATGTATATATATATATATATATATATATATATATGAAGAGTACCTTGGTGCAGACCCATGTAGGTCCTGTGCAGGCTGCTCCAGTCTCTTTGAGTTCATATGAGCTTTGCTCAGCTGTTTTAGAAGGCTTTGTTCTCCTGGTGCTCTTCATCCCTTCTGTCTCACTGACTTCTGCCTCCTTTTCATCAGGGTTCGCTGAGCTCTAAGGGGAAAGAGTTGATGGAGACATCTCCTTTAGAGCTGTGTGTTGCATCCCCCCCCTCTGATATTTTGCTGAAGATCTCTGTATTTGTTCCCATCTGCTTCAGGAGGAAGAAAGCCTCTCTGATGAGGGCTGAATAAGGCACTAATTTTGAGTATAGCACAACATGGTTTTAATTTTGTCTCATTGTATTTTGTTTTGTTATGTCTTGTTGCTATCTCTTAGAAGTCTATTCTTTTCTAATAAGAGATAGAAACAGAGTAGATCCAGATAGGAGAAGAGGTGTGTGTGGGGGGGGGACTGGGAGTAGAGGGGAGGGAGAGGCAACTGTAATCAGATTACATTCTATGAGAAAAGAATCTATGTTTAGTAAAAGGAGAAAAGGAGGAGTAGGAAGCAGAGGAAGAGGAAGAGAGCAGAACTAAACTCTACTTCAGCTTAACTCCCTCTAATCTCTTAGTGAAACCCATATCAGAATAATTTCTCTTGACTAATTTTAGGCTGCCAAGACATATTCATGTTGTCTCTATGAATTTTCACAACATAGCTTTGCTATGTATCAAATACTAAGGTCTCTTTTCTCGCTTCCTATAATGTAGATAAAAGACTTAAGTGCTGGAAGTGATCTACCCTTCAATATTCTTAAAACAACTTAGAAAAAGGTCATTTACCCTGTCAAACCTTGGATCCCCCAACATCTCTCAGGAGTTTTATTAAAATAGACAACTTTACCTTTGGCTTCCAGCTGAAAGAACACAGTCCGTGTATTTGCATCATAAACATAAGGCTTTAGGTTTCTGCATGGAGTCTAAGGTAAGAAGGATTTATCCTAAATAGACTGGCAAGAGTGTGTCTCAAGCTTACTGGAAAAGCCATTTTCCACTCTAAGTACCTTCTATGCTATTCAAAGTCACTGTATCACACAGCTCTCATAGGTCTTCCTCAGGCTTCAAGTACAGGGGCTAATTGTCTGAGTCATCTTTATGACTCCTAAATATTTGCAGTATCCAGGAATGGGCAAAGATCAGAAGTAAGTGCTAATTCAACTCAGAAATGGAACCAGAGCTACATTCTGATGTCTAGCCAAAAGTCTCTGTAAGACCCTTCCAAAATGCATGTTCCTGTACTCAGTTTTCTGGTTTGATGTGCAAAGGCAGTAAACTTAATGAAGATGACAAGCAGATGTCTAGTACCATCTAGTGGCAGTAAAGAAGCAAACAGACAAAATAACAATAAAAAACAAAAACCATGCTTAATGACCTTTCCAAAAGGAGGACAGGAGGTTGAGACTTTATGCTTCCTTCCAAGCTTTGGTACATGAATAGAGTACCATGAAAATACAGAGCAGGTCAGCACTGGAGTACCTGCCACAGAGAGAAGAGTCAAGAGGTTGAGTTATTTCAATGCCCTGAATCCGGATGACTGGTTTTAGGGTCTAGGTGATATAGGGTGCTCTTCTGCTTGTTTTATGGATGGAATCTCAAAGCAGGAAAGGCTTGCATCACATTTTACAAATGCTTTTCGCAGCTGCAGCTGCATGCTGCTGAGCAAGGAATCCTAATTACCATGTGTCAGGTAAGACTTTTATTTAATTTTCAAAATTACCCCTTGAGTTGATATTCTTAGTCTCATTTACATATGAAGAAATCCAGGCCCAGAGAACTTGGAGACTTGACCAAGGTACATAGTTTGTAAAGGTGATAAGGGACTGGGCATCACAAAGGAGTGAATGTGCCAACCCTATCTCCAATATGCTTGTCATTGTGGAGGAGCAGTTCATGGCTTCAGCATCCTTCTTGACTTCAGAAAGCTTACGATACTTTAAAGAAAGTAGGATAAACCAACACATAAATAGGCTCTTGGGGACTCTGCAAAATGGTTGTTTTTAGAAATCATTCACTAGTAGACAAACTGATAGCCTGATTCATTTCCTCATAAAACCATCCTTATCTGTGGCTAGAGAGGTGGCTCAGTGGTTAAAAGCACTGGCTACATTTCCAGTGGATGCAGGTTTGATACTCAGCATACACATGACAGCTCACAACCATCTGTAACTCTACCTCCAGAGGATCCAACTCCCTCTTCTATCCTCCTCAGGTATCAGAAATAAATGTGGTGCTCAGACATACTTACAGACAAAATACCCACACACAGACACTTATAATGTTCGTGGTCTCTCCACCTATGGTAAAAGGAAGCAATTATCAGTAGCATTACCAGTTTGACTTTTAAACTCATGTTAGTACAGAATCTATTTGGCTTATTCTTCCAGGTCATGATCTGTCATAGAGGAAATTGAAGGCACCAATTCAAGTACTCACTATGAGGGCCAGCCTTGAACTCACAGAAATCTGCCCTTCTCTGCCTCCTAAGTGCTGACATTAAAAGTGTATACCACATGCCCAGCCCAGACTTATACTATGGAGAATTAAACAATGAATGTTGAGTTTGAAGTGATAGACACCAAGAGTTAGAATTGTCTCTGGGGAGCACGTAGAGTACATGGAGATGAGATTCAGGGTTGAATGTTTAAATGCAAACATAAACAGCACAGAGGAACATTTTATTTGAATTGAAAGAATTCAGACATATTTCAGAGCAATCTCACCCTTGAGAATCGCAGCTAATATGATTAGATAAACACCACTGACAGGATGCCAGCCCTTAATAAAGACCCCCCTGAATGCACTTTTATTAAATCTTAACTGACACAATCTAGGGACTCTGTACTTGCTGATATAAGTTATTTATTTATTGGTCACATAAAAGTGTGTTCTCTGTCATTAACTAGTCCCTGCCTGAGAGAAAAGATGTGTTGATATGGGCCCACACTATCAACTCCTAATTGATTTGGGGCCGGCAGTAAGCCCAGGAAGTGAGGGAAGATAGAGAACAGTCAAGGAAGGAGAGAAAGGACAAAGGCAAAGGAAGAGAGATGTAGTATACCGTGGTTCCTCTCACAATGCTGTAGGGATATAATAAATTATGATTGTTAACAGTTATACAGACTGAGAACTCCTGGCTTCTAGTAATGAGATCCTGGGTCTGAAAAATAATTCCACATATACCTGTCTATCAGGTGATTCCTCCCATGCACAAATAATTATTACTGAGAGAAGGAGTTTGATACTGTATGGTAGGTTATCAAAATGTCATTTTGCATAATAAAGATATTGTTTGGGAAGAACTTATTTACCTGAGAATACTTTAAGCGAATATTATATATTTTTTAAAAAAGTTATGTGATTAAGTTGACTAAAATAGCATAACCTAGAACAGAAAGTCTGGGCATGGTGCCACATGCTTTTAATCCCAGCATTTGGAGGCAGAAGCAGAAGAAAGAGTTCAAAGCCAGTCTGGTGTTCATAGTCAAAACTAACAAAAAAAAGTCTAAATAAATAAAACAAATTAACTTTTGACACAGCTTAGATTATTAGACTTCAGTTGGTCCCCATGAGTGAGGCATACAATTTCAAGTAAAGGCTTAAAGGTCACTTTTAATAGCAATGGTTATTATGTTGTAGAGAATAAAAATTATACACAGAAGTAAAAATATTAAAAACCTAAAAGACATGCTAAATATAGATATAGATGGGCTTTCCTAGATTGAGAAGAGATTTGGTCAACCAAATTCATACCAATTCAAAGAATCATCCTTCAGTTGATACAATCAGAAGAAATTAAGGGGTAATAATAGCAACAGAGACAAAATTCCAAGGAGGTGACTTTTGTACATAAGCAAGGCAGTATGAATATATAGGATGTTAGTAGGCGTCGGCCTATTTATATCAAGATCATTTATACTTTCACCCATTCAAATATTTGTGGGGGATGGGAGAAGTGGAAATGGAAGATGGAAAGGTTAGTCCCTTCATTTGAAACTTGGAGGAAGGTTTGCCCTCTGTATTTCAGCCAAACAATAAGCACACACATCTCTCTGGGTAGTATTTACAGCTGACCAGTTGCCTGGTGTGTACTTAAGAGTCTGGCATCTGCGGAGGGGGTCAGGCCAGGTTGCAGATGGCTCTGTACAGGGTCTTTTGAGTCCCCAGTTTACAACTGAGTCCATCAGATTCTGATTCCTGTCATACATCTCATAGCCTAAGCACTTTCTAGACACAATACCCTTCCAACCCCAGAGGTTTGAATATGCTTGGCCTAGACAGAAGCACTATTAGAAGGTGTGGCTTGTTAGAGTAGAGGTGACCTTGTTGGAGGAAGTGTGTCACTGTGTGGGTGGGCTTTGAGAATCTCTGTCCTAGCTGCCTGGGAAGCAGTCTTCTGGCTGCAGTCAGATCAAGATGCAGAACTCTAAGCTCCTTCTGCAGCTCCATGTCTGCCTGGATGCTGCCATGCTTCCCACCATGATGATAATGGATTTAACCTGTGAACCTTTAAGCCAGCCCCAATTAAATGCTGTTCTTTATAAGAATCCCTCTGGTCATGGTGTTTCTGTACGTCAATGTAAACCCTAACTGAGACATCAGTGTTTCTCAAATTTTCTGATCCATGAATGTTTCAAGTTTCATCTTTAAAAATCATCTGACTTTTTTAGTTTTTTTTCTTTCTTTCTTTTCTTTTGTTTTGTTTTGTTTTGTTTTGTTTTCTTTTTTCTTTTTTTTTTTTTTTTTTTTTTTCGAGACAGGGTTTCTCTGTGTAGCCCTGGCTGTCCTGGAACTCACTCTGTAGACCAGGCTGGCCTCGAACTCAGAAATCGACCTGCCTCTGCCTCCTAAGTGCTGGGATTAAAGGCGTGTGCCACCACTGCCCGGCTTTAGTCTCTTTTCTAAGCAGATGATTTATTCTGTTTTTAAAAGCTTCATATTTATCCTATTTCTTATTCTGTTATATTGTGAAACTATTGTACCTCACAGGTTGACATTCCCTCATTTAAGATTATGACATGTGAATGAACTTTGGGGTCAGAATGGCTTAGAGGATATGCTGATTATATGTGCTCAATTTGACCTCGAGCAAGCAATTATAGACACTCTGAAGTTTCATTTCTTCCCCACTGAGGGGCACACCTTGTCAGGATTGTGATGACAGTTTAATGAGATACCAGATGTAAATAGTGTAATAAACACTAATTTCCACTGCAACAATACCATCTTCTGAGGTTTGACAGCTTGCAGAAATGCCTTCAAGGAGTCAGGCTTACCCACTAGTAAATGGAGGGGCTTACAGTCTGACCCCACACTGATTCCTACAGAGAATCCACATGAGTGCCATCCACCACAAGCCTGGGCAAGGCCCCGTATAATCTAGACCCTAGACCTTGGACTGGATATTTAAATTTTGATCTGATGTAATTTCTAGAAAAAAGGCAAGGTAGACCCATCAGGATTGCTTCTGAAAGGCCTTCATCCCAGGTACAGTTTGTTCTCCTTTTTTATGCTCTAATAGCACAAGGTGGAGGAAGCTAGCAAATGAAGTTTTACAGAAGCATATGTGTAATCAGGAGGTTGTTGAGAGCAGCAGTCCGTTGTTTCAGTTATCTCTCTAGGTCATTCTGTTTCAGGTACCTAGTGAGGTGACACTTGGTAATAGGCAGTAAAGCAGTACCTTAAGAAAAATCACTAAATAAACTGATAAATCAGTATCTAATAATTGGTCTTTTCTACCTTATTTTATTTCAATCAAAGCTTGTCTAGTCTTTTTTCCTTATATTTATTTTAGCTCTAATTATGTATATATATGTGTATTAATATGTGCACATGAGCATAGGTGCCAAAATAGGCCATTAGACACCTCCTGGTACTGGAATTTCAGGCAATGGTAGGCCACTCAACATAGGTGCTAGGAACTCAGATGGACCCTCTGCAAGAGCAATATGTATACGCCTTAAGCAAAGTTCTATTGCTGTGAAGAGGCACCATGACCATAGTGACTCTTATAAAGGAAACCATTTAATTGGGGCTGCCTTACAGTTCAGAGGCTTAGTCCATTATCGTCAAGGTGGGAAGCATGGTGGCATGCAGGCAGACATGGCACTGGAGAGGTAGCTGAGAGCTCTACATCCGAGCTGCAGGCAGTAGGAAGAGAGAGACAATGAACCTGGATTGAGCATTTGAAACCTCAAAGCCCGCCCCCAGTGACACACTTCCTTCAACAATGGCATACCTACTCCAACAAAACCACAACTCCCAAGAGTGCCAGTCCCTATGAACCTACAGGGGCCATTTTTATTCAATCAATCACAGCGCTCAATCTCTTTCTAATGATCTTTTATTTCCCATTGAAACTCCATGAACAACAACAAAGTTAACTGTCCAGTTTAATGGTCACATGCAATTGTGTACTTTTAGTCCATATCATTTTTAATTTCTTTATCCATTTTTGTGGGGTATGGAGCCATCTACTGGAGCATTAGTGCCTCCCAGGGCCAAATCCCTGAAGAAAACTGTTCTCCCTCTCCCAGACATCATTGCCAAAAGCTCCTCAGACAGGGTAGACTGTCATGAGCCCTCCCCAATCCATGCTGAGAAGTTGGCTTGCTTGATCGCATACAGATGTTGTACATGCAGTCATAGCCACTGTGAGTTCACATGTAACATAGCCCTGTCATGTCCACTGGCAGTGTTTTCAAACAGATAACTTCATTCAGCTCTTTATACTCATTTTTCTCCCTTATCTTTGATCCCTGAGTCTTAGGGGTAGGCAGTGTGTTATAGCACAACATAGTCTCTTTTTCTCTGAGTATCAACTGCCTATTGGTTTTTGTATTGATTACCAGTATAGTTTAAGTGGTACCATTTAAGGAAACCAACATGAAGGTGTGTGTGTGTGTGTGTGTGTATGTGTGTGTGTGTGTGTGTGTGTGTGTGTGTGTGTGTGGTGTATTTTGTTACTTTTCTTGCACATTTTTATTTTTAAGTTATAAGACTAATGCATGTTCTTTTAATCAGGGAGAACGTTTCTAACATTTCTAATGTAGAATTAGTATTTTCTATTCTATCCATTTGCAGTAACTAGTGTTGACAATTGGCCATAAATTCCTCTAAACCAATGGTTCTCAATGTTCCCAATGTTGCAACCCTTTGATACAGTTCCTCATGTTGTGGTTCCCAACCAGAGAGTGATTTTTGTTGCTACTTTATAACAGTGATTTTGCTACTGTTATGAATCATAATGCAAATTTCTGTGTTTGACCCACAGGTTGAGAGCAACTGCATCTAAAGCATCTAAACTATACTCACATTTAAGCATCTTTGTCTTTTCTAATTAAACAATTGAAACATGGCCTTTATTCTTCCTCTGATTTGATATTCTTACTTACTACTGAGAATAAACATTTCTCCTTGATGATTTGTATTTTTCTTCTACAAGTTGCTGCTGGATTTCTTTTCACTGATCATTAACCATCATGATATCAAATATTCATCTCTTCGGATGACCCAGTGTCAGTGGTTCCCCGACCTTTACGTCTTCATTTACTAGCTGTCCTTTTTATGCACATCATTTCATGGCATGAGTAACTTGAATTAAATGAGTCGAACTTCTAATGTGTGTCAAAGATGACTCTAAAAACATCTTTTGATTACAGAGCATTTCAATTCCTAAGTGGGAGACGATTTCAAATATAAATCAATTGCATAATTTCACTATATTAGAAACATTTGAGAAATTAACAAGATTCATCTTTCTTAGGCTGAATGTCATAATGTATGCCTTAAACCTCAGCACTAAGGAGGCAGAAGCAGGTGGATCCCTGTAAATTTCAGTCCATCCTGGTCTACATAGAGATATTCAAGCCAGGCAAGGCTTACATAGTGAGGAGAAAGAGGGGGGGACAGAGAGAAAGGAAGAGGGCAAAAGGGATGGAAGGAGATGGGAAGAGGGAGGAAGGAAGAAAGAGAGGGAGGGAGAGGGAAAAGGGAGAAGGAGAGGGGGGTAGAGAGATTAACCTATATTAGATACATTCACAAAATGTGTTCAAAAGGTAATAGAATTGTCTTTTCTTCATCATTTCCTGTCTTTAAGTATAAATTTAAAATACTTATCTATAGTGTTAAGCTTGGAGGAGTTCACATGTGCCCTAAACTTTCCCGGATGCAAACTAAAGAGGAAACATTATACTCAGAGAGCTGACATATTAGCTTGGGGACAGTGTAGGAAGGTGGGCTGCATTTTCAGGACTGGCTTTCTGCTTTTCTTCTTTCATGTGTAAAGCCCCAAAGCACATCTGTGATGGTGGCAATTTACAGCAAAGATGAAAGGCAGTGTGCTGACCTTAGTAGTCAGCTTTCAAAGCACTTCTTGGTGTGTTTTTCCCTGGAATGGGTCATAGAATCCAATTTAGTATCTTAAAGATCTGGGCTGAAGACAAGGCAGCCTGCCCCTGCTGATCACACGCTGTCTTCCTGCTGGGCAGGCCTGCACCAGAATTCCTCTCCCTTGCTCACTGGTGTTTGTATTGAATACTGGATCTCCAATTTCCTCGGATTATTCTTTTAATATTTTTCTTCTTAAAAGTGCCAGGACTATCATTTATTGGTAAGAGAAATTCATTTTAAATGTGAAAATATATGCATCCCAATGAGAAGGCTAGATCCAAATTTAGCACAGATGGGAATAGTATCCTGGAACTCAGAAATGAAAACAGTTAAAAGGGAAGCTAGGGAAGAGGACCGTGTTTGGCCTTGGAAATTAAGAGAGCTGAGCACAACAAATGCGGAGAATGCCAAAACCCATAGGTTGGAGGGAGCTAACACGGTTTCAAATGGACCCATTAAATCTAGGGTGGAGCACAGGTTTGCTAGTACATCCCTGTCACCCCAACACTTGGTAGCTGAGACAGGGGGACCATGAGTTTGACAGTACCCCAGGCTATGTGATAAGCTTTTGTCTCAGAACCACAGCAAAACAAGCAACATACCAACACATACACAAATAATAATAAAATAATGATAATAATAATAATAATAATAATAATAATAATAATAATAATGAAAGTGCATATGTGTGTGTTCAAAGATACTATAAAATTATGTTTAGGATTTTGAATGTTCATAACACATTCTAATGAAAATAGACAAGTTTTAAAACCAGTAGAGGAAAACATAGATGATACTGTTCCCCTAGCAACCTCTTCAAGTATGCCATTCAGCATCTCCTCAGCAGTCACACCCATACCCAGGCTGTCGTTTTTCCTGATTCAGCAAATCTAAGCCTTCCCTCAGCTGCAGCTTTTCCTGTTCCTTGTAAGTCCCTGAAGAATACTCTTCACATAACTACAGCTGAGGTAATTAATTAAAACTTGCTTAAACCCTGACAGAAACTGGGCCAACCCTTAAGAAAAATACCCCAGAGAACAGAGGTCATAAAATAAGCATAGTTTTAAAAAGCAGATTAAAAATCATTTCTTCCTGTGGCACGCCTGCCATCCTCAGCAGTGGTGTCTTCTGAGCAGTGTTCTCGGTGACATGTAGTGCTGCATTTAGGCAGGGAAAGTCTCATTTTCTCATGGACACACTCTGAACTCAAATGTTCCTAGAAAAACTCTCAGCCTACCCAAAGCTTGTGCTTAAGATTCTTCCTAATAGGTACAGATGCTTTGTGTCTTTAGCTTTCATAGTTGGGTCTATAAACTGTACTGAGTTATCCTAAGAATGGTGTGAAGTGAGACTATGATACTGTTCTTCTCCTCAAATGGTTTCTTTTGACACAACTGCTAAACATCTATTAGTTCCACATAAGTCCATTGCTCCCTAGAATTACCAGTGCCTTTAAATGCTTCATTCTTCAGCTCTGTGTTGGTATCACTTATTTTAAAATAACAGTTGAAAGGTTGAAACTGTGAGATGTTGATAAATATAAGAGCTAGGTTACTTAAAAAAAGAAAAATATGCTGGACAGGAAGGGCACATGACCTTTCACCCATAACTGAGGAGCTCTGACAGGTGAAGGCTTCTGGAGAAGGGGGAGTCAGTTTTCTTTAAAAGTTTATTCTCTGGTAGGTTCATCACACTCCAGAAGATGTCCCCATCTCAGGAGGGTGTGAGTGGCATAAAGTGAACTCAATGGTATATATATATATATATATATATATATATATATATATATATATATATATATATATATGTGTGTGTGTGTGTGTGTGTGTGTGTGTGTGTGTGTGTGTGTATGTATATATATCGTATGTATGTTTATATATATGTATGTGTGTATATGTGTGTGTGTGTGTGTGTGTGTGTGTATATATATATATATATAAATGTATATAACCAGATATTGGGAGAGGTTGGTAAGGTAGAGGTGAATCAGGTAGGAGTTAGAAGGGACTTAGGGATGAATATGATTAAAATACATTGTACATATACAATTCTCAAAGAATTAATGAAAATGTCATATTTTAAGTTGTGTTGAACATAAATGGATGGATGTAGTTTTGGACTCAGTTCCATTCAATTGGGATGATTCCCTAGTGTTCAGCTTTTATGTCACACGTATTATTTTCCTTTGGAATATAAACAATATTCAAATAATCAAATGAAGGAACATCACTCTGATGTGACAATGATGTCTGAATTCCTACACAGCCATCTGGAAATTCAACAGACCCTTCTGGAACTTTTTTTTTTTTAAATATTATATTTATTTACACCCCAAATGTTGTCCCCTCCTCTTGGCCCCCCCTCCCAGAGTTCTTCACTCCATCCCCTCACCTTCATCTCTGGGAGTGTGCTTCCTCACCCACCAGCATCCCCCTTCTCTGGGGCATCAAGTCTCTACAGGATTAGGTGCATCCTCTCGCACTGAGGCCAGGCAAGGCAGTCAGTCTTCTGCTACATATGTGCTGGGGCCACAGACCAGCCCATGTACAGTCATGTGGTTGGTTGATGGCTTAGTCTCTGGTTGCTCCCTAGGTTCTAGGTTACTTGACACTGTTGGTTTTCCTATAGGGTTGCCATTCCCTTCAGTTCCTTCAGTTCCTTCCCATAACTCGTCCATAGGGATCCCTAAGTCCTCCTTCAATGGTTGGCTATAAGTATCTGCATCTGTCTCAGTCAGCTGCTGATAGAGTCTCTCAGAGGACAGCCATGCCAGGCTTCTGTCTGTAAGTACAACATAGCATCACTAATAGTATCAGGGATTGGTACTCACCCATGGGATGGATCCCAAGGTGGGCCAGTCATGGGTTGGCCATTCCTTCAGTCTCTGCTCCACTTTTGTTCCTACATTTCTTAACATTCTCAGTCAAAAAATTTGAAGGTGGTTTGGTGTCCCCATCCCTCCACTGGGGCCCCTGTCTAACTACTTGATGTGGGCACTGTTGGGCATTTCAGCTAAGGTCATCCACATTGAGTCCTAGGTGCCTTTCACATCCCAGATCTGTGGGACTTTCTAGAGGTTCTCCCCACCCCACCCCCACCCTTGGCAACAGCATATTTACATTCATTCTCCTGGACCTCCGGGCTTCTCTTCTGTCTCCCCAGTATCTGATCCTGCCCCTTCTTCCCCTCTCCCTCCCCTCTCTTACTCTGTTCTCTCCTTCCGTCTGCCTCCCATGATTACTTTGTCCCTCTTTTTAAGTGGGATTTATGTATCCTCACTTGGGCCTTCCTTCTTGTTTAACTTTTATGGTCTGTAGGGTACATCATAGGTATTCTGTTTTGTTTTGTTGCTAATATCCACTTATCAGTGAGAATATACTATGCATGTCCTTCTGTGACTGTTACCTCATTCAGGATGATATTTTCTAGTTCCATCCATTTACCTGAAACATTCATAATGTCCTTGTTTTTAATAGTTGAATAGTATTCCATTATGTAAATGAGCCATATTTTCTGTATCCATTCTTCAGTTGAGGGACATCTAAGTTGCTTCCCATTGTTGGCTATTACTAATAAGGCTGCTGTGAACATAATGGAGCACATGTCCTTGTGATATGTTGGAGCATCTTTTAGGTATATGCCCAGGAGTGGTATTAGTTCTACCTGAAGACCCAGCTATACCTTCTGGAACTTCTTACTAAGGGAGTCCAAAAACGGGAGTCACTCAGACTGCCCAGCTGCATAATGTCTTTGCTCTGCTTCTGCTTTTGCTCTATAACAGCCTTCCTAGTGTATCTCTTCCACAGAGCAAACAAACCGCAACTACCTGGGAGCTGCCTGGCACATGAAGGGTTGTCTATTTAATACAGAGATTTGTAATTACAATTTTAATGTACAGAAGTTTGTCTATTAACAAAACGTGGATCAGAGTTAGAGAAATCTCACTGGAATACTCCTGCTATGTACAGTTTTAAATTAACTTTTCATTCTTAGCTCAAGTTCCCACTTTTTTCTTTTCTTTTTTCTTTCTTTCTTTCTTTCTTTCTTTCTTTCTTTCTTTCTTTCTTTCTTCTTTTTTTTTAGCTTTTATTTCTGTACCAACACAAAAATATTTTCTTTACAGCCTTTAATGTGGAAGTTTTGGGACAGATACACTGTTTGTAAAAATGCTAGGCATTCTGGAAAATAGCTTGGAAGATTTTAATTTTTTAATTAAAGTTAAATATATAAGTATTAGATGACTTAACGATTTTACTACTCCTGAAGTATTCAGCAAAGAGGATGAAGACACATATTCACACAGAGACGTAGGCACCAATATCCCAGCAGTCTTAATTATTACAAAAAAAAAAAAAAAAGAAAGAAAGAAAGAAAGAAAGAAAGAAAGAAAGAAAGAAAGAAAGAAAGAAACTAGCAACTACTCAAACTCAAATGCTTAGCCTAGGAGAGGGGATGAATACACTCACTGTGTCCACACAATGAAATACTATTTAGAAACGAAAAAGATGGCATCCAACCCTGTCATTACACACTCTCCAAAACATCTGATTGTGAGGAAGAAGTCAGATACAGACGAGTTTGTGGTCTGATCCTATTGATAGGAAGTTCTAGAAAATGCAGTCTTGAGCTTTGGTCACAACAGAAAGCAGGTCAGTGGCATGCAGAAACTGGGTGGGGCAGGTTGAGTCGAGAAGGGGCTGGATGAACTTGGGGCTGTTGGAAGCATCCTACATCTTAACTGTGCTGCTCTTGATTACATTTGTCAAAACTCAAGTAATTCTACATTTAAGATGCATGCCTTTTATTGTTTGGGCATTCATTTTTTAAAAAAATTAACAATTAGTGATTCCTTTTTGCACAGATTTGTTGGCATAATTTGCATTTTAAGTAAAAAGAAACCCATATAGTTATAAATATTAAACACATACACACACACACACACAGAGAGAGAGAGAGAGAGAGAGAGAGAGAGAGAGAGAGAGAGAGAGAATACACATACACACAAAAATGTAGAAGCTTTAACAATGTATGCAGGTATGCTTTGATTTCCAGCTTCTGCTAGTCCCCTTAAAGGAGGATTACTTCCTCTACTTGCAGGATACTTCCACCAGCCTAGGGAAAGCATCAACTTGCTCCTTGTTAGTGTCCTCTGCTTTAGACAGTGTGCACTTGAATCTGAAATTCAGTTGTCCATACTCTGTGGCCAAATTCCAGACTTTTGGCTGCCAGCTCTTATGAGCCCATCTCTATTCCTGTGTGCTTTACTTTTACTTTTACTCTAAATGTGATTTAAAATGTGATGGAGACAGACTGTGTGTTCAACATTTCTGCTTAACCAGATCTCTGCATGTGTGGAAATGAAAGTGTATTTCTTGAGAAACATGGACATTCAGGGATTTCTCTTGATTGGTAATACAGTGAAGTCTGCATGCCTCCAACTCGGATGGTTTTGTTTTCTTGAAGACTACAGTGATGCCACTGAATAAGATATATCCTTAGAAAGTAAGTCCCATCTCAGATCACAACCGTGAAGAAGCATCAAAACGTTAAAGCTATAGCCATGGTAAAGACACTGTCAAACCCCACAGTTTTGTTTTTTGTATTGTCACATATTTTTTCCTCTTAGTATTTATTTGTCTTGATGTTCATAGGTTGCTTCCTTGTTTAACAAGCTCAACTGAATCTTTACCACATTTGATACAGCACTCAGTCACATGTTGGATAAACCACAGAACAAGTCTATAGAATAAACTTGAACCTTACTGTGTTTTAAGAATACCTAAAAGGCACCTCTCTGAAGATCTGCTGAAATTCTGTAAAAATATACAAAATAACAACAAACAAGGCTGCTACATTCATGTTGGGTTTTGTTGTCCTCTTCATTCTGATTGGCTAAGGGGCATTTTCAAAGGCAGGATCAGTATAAGAGTGCAATGCTAGCCTGTTTTATCCCCTGATCGATCACCATAGACCGACTCCTGCTGTGTCCTTATTTCCTCTGGGTTGGAACATCCTTTCTTTCTTTTTTTTTTTTTTTTGAATTCTTTTTTTTTTTTTGATACTTTATTTACATTTCCAATGTTTCCCCTTTCTAGGTCTCCTCTTTGGAAGCCCCCTATCCCCTCCCCATCCCCGTCTCTATGAGGGAATTCCACCTCCCACCCACCCGCCCACCCATCCCCACATTCCCACCTTGACATTCCCCTTTACTGGGGCCTCTAACACCTTCAGACCCAAGGGCCTCTCCTCTCTCCCTGATGGCCATCGAGGTCATCCTCTGCCTCATATGTGGTCCGAACCATGGGTCCATAGATGTGTATTATTTGGTTGGTGGTCCAAACTCCAGGACTACCGGGGGAGGGTCAGACCCATTGACGCTGTTGCTCCCTCCATGGGGCTGCAAATTCCCTCAGCTCT
>CM052704.1:39022321-39079810 GCA_028551405.1 Uromys caudimaculatus
GCGCTGATTAGGTGTGGGGCCCTGTGGCCCAAGCTGAGGTTTCCGGCCGTCGCTGGAAGCTGCTGGCGGTCAGTCTCTGTGGCCTGGTGAGCTGTGGGGCGTGTCTTTGGCCCTCTGCTGGGTCTTGCAATCTCCGGCGAGGGATCTTTGTCCCGGCGCTGATTAGCTGTGGGGCCCTGTGGCCCAAGCTGAGGTTTCCCTCCCATATATTCTTTAGCTGCACTTGCAGACTGAGAAGATTTTGCCACAGTTACCCATGACATAATCAAAATTAGCTAATGACAGTTATATAGTCAATATTCAAATGTTGGCACATTTTCGTTGTTGTTATTGTTGGTGGTGGTGTTTTATTTTTGTTTTTATTATTTTATTATGTTCTTATACCTCCATCTTCTTTCCAACCTTTATTCCATACTGATCCCCTCCAACCCCCCAATACTACATAGGAGAAAAAGAAGGTTAAAGGGGTAAAGGGGCATAGACCTCTATAGGCTACTCTCTGCTGATTGGGGACACCATGTTTCCTGTGGCAAGGCCAATCTTTTTAGTCAAAATATCCAGCAATCCAGCAATCCAGCAACCCAGCAATCAGCAATCCAGCAATCCAGCAATCCAGCAATCCAGCAATCCAGCAATCCAGCAAATAGCAAAGGCACAGAAAACACTGAAGCAGGACTAATCAGCAGCAGCCTCTGCCTTCTTCTTCAGAATACCCCCCCACTCCTCTTGGGGCTCTGGCATTTATTCTCTTTTCAGAGTCTCCAGAATTAAACTATCTGCAGCTGGAAAAACCATGCCCCTGTTAGTGCACAAGGCAATAAATGGAAGCAGATCCATATCCCATACCTGGGATTGAAACAAAAACATATTCAGATAAAATAATTGGGTTCTTAAACCAAAATTCTCACTACACTCAAGCTGACTGATTGGTCTTAAGATGCTCTTTTTAAAATTAAAACAATAATTTAATTTAATTAATTAATTTATTTAATGTGTATGTTTGTGTGTGTGTGTGTGTGTGTGTGTGTGTGTGCCACAAACATGCTATAAAACATATATCAGCTGACTCCCCCAGTCCTTCTGGAGGCTGGACCACCAACCAAAGCATACACATCGAGGGACCCACGGTTTGGACCACATATGTGGCAGAGGGGGGCCTTGTTGGCCATCAGGGGGAGGAGAGGCCCTAGTAAAGGGGAATGTCAAGGTGGGAATATGGGAGTGGGCGGGTGGGTGGGTGGGAGGTGGAATTCCCTCATAGAGGTGGGGGAGGGGGAGGGGATAGGTGGTTTCCAAAGAGGAGACCTAGAAAGGGGGAAACATTGGAAATGTAAATGAAGTATCAAAAAATAATAATAATAAAAAAACAAAAAACAAAAAACAAAACATATATCAGAGAGCTAAAGACAACTTTCAGGAGACAGTTTTTATCTTCAATTTCGTTAAAGAAGGAAATTTCTTGTTGTTCTCCTGCAAAGCTAGCTGGCTCAGTCCTAGATTATCCTTACGTCTCTGTCTCCATAAAAGGCCAGAATTACGATTGCCACCATAGCATCCAGTTTTTGTTTTTTGTTTTTTTGTTTTTTTTTAAATTATGGGTTTGTGCTGTGACTCATGTGACTTTAGAGATTGGCCTGAAAGGGCAATGAGAGAATGAAGTAAAGGATGGACACACAGACACGCAGGCACACAGACATGCAGACACACAGACACATAGACACAGACATGCAGACACAGACACACAGACACACAGACATGCAGACACACAGATACAGATACACAGACACACAGATACACAGACACATAGACACACATGAAGCTACACAGACACTGAGCCAGGCATCCACACAGTCACACAGCCACATGGCCGCACAGACAGACAGACAGTTAGACAGACACACACACAGCCACACAGCCACACAGACACAGACATGCAGACACACAGACATGCAGACACACAGATACATAGACACACAGACGCAACATACAGACATATAGACACACATCCACATACAGACACACAGACACACACACAGGCACACAGACATGCAGACACGCAGACACACAGACGCATATACACAGACACAGACACACAGACACACATATGCTTTACTAAGTCTATCCCAGGTCATCTACACATTGCCTATCGGTAAAGATACTGAAGAAAAGGGTGCTGTGTAGCATATTCCCTGGAAGCCTGTAAATGATATTGTGTATTTAGTTCTTTTCTCCTCGAGGGCATTATTCAAAAATGATAAATTTGAAGTCTAAACATCATTCTTTAAATGTATAAAATCATAAAAGAAATGCAGTTCTGATTCTGAATTTAAGCATGTTCTGTGTGAATGAATCCTTTTAATGGCTGTTTTTACCCTCAGTTCTCTAAGCCTCTATTTCCTCATCTATAAAATGGAGACAACACCAATCTCTGTTTAATCACAGCTAATTTTTCAGCCTTATCTAACCAGCATTGATGATGCTAGTAAAGCAAAGGTTTCACTTCAGTGATGCTGATCTCTTTGAAAATCATAGTTGCTCCTTTAGCCCCACTTTGACCAGCAACACAGATTCCTAGTCAAAATACCACACGAGTGGCCCTTAATCTGTCTGGTTCTTCAGTCATTACTCCGCTCTGAAACTTCACAAGGCACACCTCCATTGCACATTGTCTTCCAAGTTGCATTGCACATTGTCTTCCATGTCAGTTCATTAAGCTGTGGGTGCTCAATGGCCTTTTCAGCCCAAAGTTCTAAAATTATCTACAAAATAGTCCAAAGGCACAAAATGTAACAAGTTCAGGCTCATAATAGCAACATTCAATTTTTCTTAATACCAGTATCTATATTAACTAGGAGTCCCTAAAGGAAAAGAATCAATAGGATGAATATATATTAAAAAGATTTATTATATTGCTTTATGTGACGTAGTCTGGGAGGTCTAATAACGACTGACTTCCAGTGAGAATCCAGTAGTTGTTCAGTCCATGAGGTTGGAGGTCTCAGCATTCCTGGCCTGGCATTGTGGGCCTAGAGGATTATTGGAGAGCTGCTAGACTTCAGTATACATAGGAAGCTTGAAGAAAGTGATTCTGTCTTAGTTCGGGATTTACTACTGTCAAGAGACACCATGACCAAAGCAACTCTTATAAAGGACAACATTTAATTGGGGCTGGCTCACAGGTTCAGAGGTTCAGTCCAGTATCATCAAGGTGGGAACATGGCAGCATGCAGGCAGGCATGGTGCAGGAGGAGCTGAGAGTTCTACATCTTCATCTGAAGACTGCTAGCAGGGTACTGGCTTCTAGGCAGCTAGGATGAGGGTCTTAAAGCCCACATCCATAGTGACACACCTACTCCAACAGGGCCACACCCTCTAGTAGTGCCACTCCCTGGGCGGAGCATACACACACCATCACAGGTTCCATCAGTGAAGGAATGCAACTGTGACAGCAGCATGTTAGATGAATTTCCAGAAAGAGTGAGAGCAGTTAGCACAAAAGCAAAGCTCTTCTTCCACATCCTTTTACTGGGCTGTCCCCAGCAGATGCTGTCCCCAGCAGATGCTGCCCCCAGAAGATGCTGCCTCCCCTGAAGATGCTGCCCCCCAGAAGGTACCATTTACAGTTAGGGCAGGTGTTCCCACTTAACATAATCTGATTAAGAAAGACCTTTACAGACGGGAGCCTGGATGGATGACCTCTGAGAAGCCCTACCAGCAGCTGACTGAGACAGACACATATACTTACACCCAACCACTGGACTGAAGTCGGGGACCCCTGTGGTTGAATTAGGGGAAGGATTGAAGAAGCTGAAGGAGAGAGTGACCCCATAGGAAGACCAGTATTCTCAACTAACCCAGACCCCAGGGAGCTCCCAGAGACTGAGCCACCAACCAGGAGCACACATGGGCCATTCCAAGGCCCTGTCTGATCTGGACTCATCGAGAGAGAAAATTCACTTAATCCTTGAGAGACTTGAGGCCCCAGGAGAGGGGGAGGCCCGGTGGGGGGAGTACCTTCTCAGAGACAAAGGAGAGAAGGAATGGGAAGAGGAACTGTGAGGGGGGACAAAGAGGGGGGGGCAATGACTAGAATGTAAATAAATAAAATAATTAAAATAATAATAAAAAAGAAAGACCTTTATAGGGTTGCCTGTCAACTTGCCTTTTAGTTGATTTTAGATCCAATCAAGTTGACAGCCAGGATTAGCCATTATGGGGAGGGGGGTGTCACTTTAACCTCTCGTTTCTCTTCTCAATGTGGTTACATTGAATAAATCTTTTTTCACTATTAATGGGTCTCTTTTAACTGACCTATTGAGAACGAGTAGCTGATCCTGGTTTGTTAGGGCTGCCAAGCCACAGGCTGACCTTAGCAATTCCAGTAACATGAGAATTGACTGAGAAGTACGTGTAAGTTTCTTAGACTCATGCCTGGCACACAGTGACTACTCAGGAAGTCGTTTTTGAATAATTTTCCTGTGAATGAAAACTTCACCAAAGAATGACAAGTGGAAAAGCCTACTCCAAATCCTTTCAAAAAGAAAGTAAATTTGTCAGGAGCCGTTATTCTCTTGTGAGAACATTTCCCTTTAAGAATCCCTTTCAGAGGCTGGAGAGATGACTGTCATTAAGAGCTTACAGCTTGCAGCTCTTGAAGAAGACCCAGATTAAGTCTGCAGAATCCATATGGTGCCATCAATAACTCTAGTTCCAGGGGGGGTGATGCTCTTCTTACCTCTGCAGGTTCCTGCATGCACATGGTACACACGCACACACTCAGGCATACGGACAAATGCATAAAATAAAAAGAATAAAAGAATTCCTTTCTATCTTTGTGTGTTTGGTGTGTGCACACATGTGTATTCTGGGGCATGTTTGTTCTAGTGTTCGCTTGTATGTGTACACAAAGTTGCTGATGTTAAGATGTCTTCTTTGCTTTCTACCTTGTTTGTCTGTTTTTTGAGACAAAGCCTCTAACTGAACTTAGAACTAGGCTGTATGACCAATGAGCCTTCAGATGATTGTATCTCAGTGACTGGGGTACAAGTATGCCATAGGCTCTGTTTTTATGTGGCTGCTCATGATGCAAACTTATTTCCTAATAATCGTACAGCAAACACTTTTGCCCACGGAGCCATCTCCTCCAGTTATCTGTGTTGTTAGTGTGCTATGTGAAGTTGGCAGCCCTGTAAAACATCACATGAGGATTCTAGGGAAAGCAATGTGGAGGCCAGGTTATGTCCTGCTCTAAGTGACTCCATATCATATAAAGCATTGGCTTTCAAAGCTTTACCTTCCCCTAGGAACTCTGTCTTAAACAAAGCCATCTGGTATCATTTATGAGTGCAAATACAGAGACAGGATGAGTCTCAGCAACATTGTCCATCATCACCACGAGGTACCAGCTGATACTATTCCAAAGAGGAAAAAGATGTCATCTATATACCCACAAGGTGGATTGGGAACCTATGAGCATATGGTGTATTAAAACCATAGCATAGAAACTATTGAGAATTTACCTAACATATCATGACAACCAAGTGAACAGCACCCTACCTAAACTACATAAAAAGGAAAACTGTAATGGACGCATCCCATGATCTGTCAACAGTCTTGTATGTGCACTGGAGGACTGACAGACATAGAACTCCTGAATGTCCCTGATGCTTCATCTCAGCATGCTGCTTGATGTCACCCACTAGAGTTTCTAGGTTTTTGTCAGGTCCTATGTCTCTTAGGCTCTACTTTACCCAGCAACCCAAGAGCTTGGCTATGTGTGTCTACAAAAAGTCTTCAACCAGATTAATAAAGGTCTACTCTAAACACCTGCAGTGACTCTTCATGAATGCATCAGCTTCCTGCCTCTGCCTTAAGTGAGGTCTCTGACATCTGAGGCTTCTTCAATCCCTTTATAGCCATTCTATTTCATGATATATTACATAATATTCTGTGTATAACTGTGCCAAGTATAATAGGATGTGATTCAAAAGTTAATGTTAGTAATTACGGTTGGTTTTGTTGTGCTGTTTGTTTGGTTTTGGGTTTTTGAGATAAGGTCTCACTCACTATGTAGCCCTAGCTGGACTGGAACTGTCTTTGTAGACCAGGTTGGCTTCAAGCTCTCAGAGACCTCCCTCCTTCCTCCTAAAGGGATAGGATTAAAAGTGTGCACCACCACACCTGGACAATACTTAAAATCAGAGTAACAGAAGCTGTGATTACAATGTCCAGCTACCAAGAAAAATACAAATTACTTGGTAAATTACAGTAGCAAATCTGGTACAACTTGTGAGTGAACTATTTTGCAACAAATTCTGGCATTATGTAAAGACACAAACACATCTTTCTGTTTCTGGAATACAGCTTTAATGGCGGGGGGGGGGGGGGAAGGGAAAGTCTGATACCAAACCTAGATGTGACTTTATCTAGGTCTCTAATTCCTAAAATCATCAACTCATCTAAAACAACAACAACAACAACAACAACAACAAACCCACCAGGATCACTAAAAGAGTGGCCAATAAATAAGATGGGGTGACTGAGAAGTGGGAGACTCTTCACACTCCTCCAGCAAAGAGTGCAAACGAAAAGGATCTACATCTGCAAAAGGAGACCAAGGTATTATGTGGGCCCACATCCTGTGCTTACTGTAATACCAGAATCGTTTGCACATCTCCAGTTTCCTGACTTACCTCTTCAGAGGGACAGTTATCCTAAAGGGTCTCAGCAGAGAAGCTTATCTGATTCCTCTTGAGCAAGAAGTAAATGCCTTAAAAAAAATCCCAGTCAATTCTTATGTTGAAATTGGGATTTTGGTCTCTTTGCAATCCTTCACATGACCACATCTGAAAAATTAATTTCCATTCTGCCCTGAAGGCATTACACACAAATCACGGCATTGTCAAATCTCATAGCCATTTTAAACAGGCCAGGCTAACGGTTCATGCTGAAAGTGGAAAGGATTTTCCATTAAGCTATAGTAACCTAATACAATGAAGGGAATTGTCACTAGATGATTCATCTAGTTAGAATCTCAACTCCCTTTCTGGGTAGAAAATCTGAGGCTTGATTGTTTTTATTAGACACCAAGCAAATACTTACTCATAATTCAGCTATTCTGTCTCCAAGCAAGGCAGACTCCAAACAAGGTGGTGGGAAAGGCAAATGTTCACTTTATGTCATCAGTAAGTGTCATAGCCTGTTTAAATTTGTCACTGTTCCTTGTCCTTGTGTTTGCCACTACACACACACACACACACACACATACACACACACACACACACACACACACACACACACACATACACACACACACACACACACACATCCCTCAACTTTTCACTGCTGTAAGGCCATTTTTTGATAAAATTTCCCCAGGGAAACACCAGCAGTAACCTGAGTTTTCAGTCTGATCAGTATCAGTGGGAAGTTTGCCATGTTGCTATTGGACAGGTACAAAAGCCAGTTTGTTTTTGACTGGGCGTGGTGGAGCCCAGTCGGTAGAGCCTGAACTCACCGATTCATCATGACTACTTGGAGCATGCTCATACTGAATCTTGTTTATGCTTCAAACTAAGTTGCTAAGAACTCGGAAGTCAGAGAAGCACTCGGCACAGATGTTCAACAGGGTGTCTTTTTATTCACAACCAGGTGACATAAGACTTGAAAAAGCTTCTCTGTTGCGAGGGATCCATGAAAAGTGGTGCTGAAAATCACCATCATTTCTTACTCCTGTAGCATCAGCAACTGAGTGAGCTTACCAATGCAGGAGAGGGGCAGACCAATGGCCAGCCTTCCCTCTGCAAGCAAGCATATTATTGTATAAGGCTGAAAGGCAGATGGACAAGGGAAGGTAGGTGAACTCTTTGATCAGGAGGAAGGAAATAAAAGAAAATAGTCTTTCCTTTTTTCTGAGAGGGAGAGAGAGAGAGAGAGAGAGAGAGAGAGAGAGAGAGAGAGAGAGAGAGAGAGAAAGTATAGGTTGTCTTTAAACTTGAAATCATTTGGCCTTATCCTCCAAAATGCCAAAATCCCAGGAGTGCCCATGTGTGGATGAGGCTTTGTTGCTTATGTCTTATTCTGAATATAGGAGGTGTCTGTGTAACCCTTTGGCCCTTGTTTGTGAAGAGTCTATTGTGCTACAGTAACTCACACCAAGCTACTGGACACCAGCCTTCACTTGAGCTTTGAGTTGCCAGGCAGGGTTCAGGTCAGTCAGCTCACATCTTACATAAAAGATGTCAAGTTAACCTTAAAATGTGGGTCTCAGAAAAGTGGAGTTCAAAGAGCAAATGTCTTGAAATTGTGGTTTTGTTTTTTAGATAAGAAATCCCTAAGTCTGTCTGTCTAAATCTGTTTCTCATCAGACATGTGAAGCAGTAAAAGTGAACCAAACCTGTGGAAAAGAGAATGCCTGCCTGAGTCAGAGACCCAAGGACTCACTGGCCTTGTGACCCTGGCCTGCTTGCTTAGCTCACAAAAGTTTCAACTTCTAACCTGGGAAATTAGCTACTGAAGGAGAGGCAGCCACATTAATCCTTCTTCTCCTGCCCTGTGCTCCTCTCACCTCAGCGACACAAAACTGGGGAACATAAGAGCCCTGACAGCTACTGGCATTCCACCAGGGCAAGCCAGGTATAGTGAAGTGAGCGACCAGGGAGAGAACTTGACATCTCACACATGGAGGAAGAGTTGGGACTCTGACGTCTCTTGGTCCCATTTCACAGGAAGAACCACGTGCGTCTAAATGTGTAGACAGAGACAGATTATTTAGTTTTAATATTTCAGAGTTACTTATTTATTCATTTTTATATACATAAAAATTATTGAAAATAGATTCTTTTCATATATATGCATCTCATATAATACACATACATATACCTGCACATACACATATACACGTACATTTACATATACATATACATCCTGATTACAGCGCCCCCTCCTACTCCTCCCAGTTCCTCCCCACCTTTGTTTTAATCTTTGGTTTTTCCTCTCAACTGGACTTCAGTAGCATTATTTATAAAACTGTAAGTTTGGACTGCCTATATCAGTGCACTTCAGTTCTGGCTGTTCATCAAAACCCCTTGGGGGTGGAACTTAAAATATATTTCCTGACCAGCTTCTGAGACTGCTTCCCTAGGACCAAGTCAGCACAAGTGGGTTTGAAGACCTGATGCTAGCCCTGTGTAGAAAGTCAGGCCCACATGCCAGCCTCTAGCTGTGGAAAATCCAAGAGAATAATACTCCAAGGGGCAAACAAATCTTTCTTCCTTTCTTTCTTTAGCATTTTCTTTTCTTTTTTTATTTTAAGATTTATTTACATGAGTGCACTGTAGCTGTATTCAGACACACCAGAAGAGGGCATCAGATCCCATTACAGATGGTTGTGAGCCACCATGTAGTTGCTGGGAATTGAACTCAGGACCTTTGGAAGAGCAGTCAGTGTTCTTAACCCCTGAGCCATCTCTCCAGCCCCCAATCTTTCTTTCTTATTAGTGTTTGTACACAGTCTGCCTCGTGCATGTTCTGAAACCCCTATCTAAGCCATCCACTAGGATGTCAGGCTGTGCCGTCTGTTGCTGGGCAGGGAGAACCACAGGGATGTTTAAAGTGACTGTGAGTAGCCCGTGAGATTCCTCAGCTGGGGCTGCTGTGAGATGCTGGATGAGATCCACCAGAGAAGTGTGAGGAAGTCGAGGAATAAGAAATTAACACTGGTTTAATCTTGAACCTAGAATTTTATTTTAACCCACGGACAAAGTGAGCTGCAGTCTAAAGAGTGGAAAAGCCCGGGCAGCTGTGCGTAAGACCATTTCCTACTGCTTCTCCTCAACTGCTCCTTTGACTGTGTGTGATGATTTTAGTTTCAAATAAAGGAAAATACAGACCACCTACATTAGGGGACTCCAACTCCTGATAAGCATTAGACTCACTCACTGGGGTGAGCTTCTTCTTTTGGTTTCAGGCACAGTGACTGAGCACAGTGACCTCTGTCATGTGATTGCAGAACCACAGTTAACTGCAGAACTCACAGGTGATCTCTGATGTAGTCTTACCCAGTGACACTCAGTTCCCTCAGAACCTACTCTGGGCACCAGTCTCATGACTTGAGGAAAAGGTACAGCTGTATTCTTTCATGTGGATTGAGAAAGTAGAAGAATTGAGTCTATTCAGAAAACTAAGGCCTACAGACAGAGAGAACCAAAGATGCAGGAAGGAGAATGACAAAGGCCCTCTTGCTCCTCTTTGCCCCTGAGTCCCTTGGTCCTATCTGTTATTCTCATCTGAAATTTCATAATGAATACTTCTCTAGCTAAGGCAGCTGAGCTGGCATTTGTTACTTATAGTCATAAGCTCTAATGAGGATGGTTACTACATATGAGTTATAACATTTGTCATACAGGAGTAAAAAGTCAGTATCTTCTAAACAAGCAAGGGACATATATGTAGATACAACCAGGAGGCAGGAGATATGTATATGAATCTTTCTCCAGACTCTCAGAAACACACAGAAACATAGGCTTCTAATTCTTAAAAGTTACCAAATTCCATTGCTAACCAGCTAAACAACCTTGGGGAAAGGATTTGTTTTTTGTTTTTAACATCTTTAACTGTAATGTGCCCAGGTGGTCTCTGAAAGCACTGGCAGTCTCTCTCGGGGCTCTTTCAACATGAAAAGTGGCACTAACATGGCACTTGGTATCGCAGGAGTATTCTTTGTAATTATTATTGAAAGATGGAGTGCCCAATCAAGCATAAAAATATATACCACAGGCTTGTGAATGAGTAAGACTTAAATGTTTTTAAATTTAAATGTGGTATTTTTTTGAGTCTGGGGAGATAGAAAAGTTGGTAGTGCTTTCAGTTCAAACCTGAAGATCTGAGTTTAGAGTCCTAGCATAAAGCACATAGCAGCACATGCCTATAATCCTAGCCCTGGGGAGGCAGAGACGTGAGGACCCTGGAGCTCCCTGGCCTGCTAGTCTAACCATTGGTGAACTTCAGATTCAGTGAGATTCTGTATCAAAAACTAAGGTAAATAAAAATTTAAGGAAGAATGTGACCTCAAACCTCTGACTACCGTGTACATCTGCTCTCATCCATACACAAGCACAGGTACAGAAACATGATAAATGTCAGCTTTGCTAACTTTTCAAACTATGCTGACTTTTCTTTTTTTTATTTTTTGATACTCTGTTTACATTTCAAATGTTTCCCCCTTTCCAGGTCTCCACTTTGGGAACCCCCTATTATGTTGACTTTTCTTAAAGGCAAATAACCTTAGAACCAAGCATTCTCAACATCAACCCATTTATGTGAACAAATATTTATTCATTTGGCAAATATTTATTAAGAGTCACTGAAATGTCTGCCATTGGGTCAACTGTTCTGCTCTTATGGGTTGAGCTAAGGTTCCAAATATCTGGTACCTTAGTCTCAGTTTGGGCTGAAGAGGATACGTATTCATACATCACAGTTTGGTGTGGGCCACAGTCGGGCATGCTGTGTTTAAAACAAAATGGTGAATGGGCATGGAAGAAGGAAGGTGGTACTTAAAGGCACCCTTGAAGAAGTAATGAGTTCAGCCCAGGGAGCACAGGTGGGGTGAACCAGGGAAGGAGAAACAGAACTTTCTAGAAGGAGCAGCATATTAAACTGTGGGCTTGAGAGCTTGTGACCCGAGCTCAAGAATCTACAGTTCTACCCTAGAGTAAAAATCCATTCCTCCCAGAGGCACCATCTGTTCATTGATTCCAGAGCTGTGCAGGAGCTGGATATGAGCCAGGGCAGTTGGGATACTAGTATTTAAAATTCATCAGGAACAATAACAATAAAGAGAAGCAACAATATCAGATTGATGGAGGCCCAGAAAAATAAACAAAACGTATTATAAATGAAGTTAAAGCATCTTGCCTGGAAGAGTGGGTGGCTGAAATTAGTAAGTAAATAGTAAATAATGTGAATTGTGCTGTTGCTAAATGCCACAGGCGCCAAGCCTTACATCCATTGACTCACTGCTTCACATCGTACTCCATGAGATAAAGTTTATCATCTGTCTTAGAGAGGTCCTCTCCATCCTGCCCTTTACCTGACCCCCCTTTCCCACTCACAACAATCTTAGATGCTCTGTAGTTCACTTATTAAAAACATATCTTTCTCATGAACGGATGTTCTTCAATAGCAAAACAACAACAGCAAACCAAAAAACAAAACAAAACTTGTTCTCTTTTGTTTTCTTTACCACCGTTTCCAGCCATTTTATAGAAAGACATAATGTGAACACAATAAATATCAGAAATGAATAAATAACAGAGACCAAGGAACAGATAACTTGAAACAGACTTAGTAGCCAGGTGGTGTCAGGACCATGAAAAAATTACCAGAGTAGCTAAGAAGGCTTTTGAAATGGGATCTTGAGTTCACAGAAAGTACTGAAACCAGACAGACTACTAGATTTTTCACACCACTAAGAAGTTTAAAACAACATGAAAGTTGGGGAAGATGGCTCAGCCATGCCCTGCCTAAGCTTTCTATTCATTATGTTGAGAGTGGGTCCTAAATCTTCATGTGTGATTAAAGGAGCAGACATGGAAAAGGATCTACTAGTTAGCTTCAACTAGAGCTTATGAATCTCTAGAAATAATGAAAATGTGATTACATACAAGTACTCAATCGTTCTCTTTCTTTCTTTCTTTCTTTCTTTCTTTATTTCTTTTGTTGGTTCTTTCTTTCTTTCTTTCTTTGAGGAGAGAATCACTATCATTGCAACACACAGACTTGATAAGTCTAAACCATTGGTTCAGGCACTCTTCTAGTATAGATGTGCAGACTACAGGACAGTCCTGGATGTTAAGTGACTGCTTCAGTCCACAAAGCTGAAAGGAAGAGAACACTGTGTCTACTTCATATTTTCTGAAATACTCACGCCCCATATACTCTCCTCTTTGCACTCCTGATCACAGGTCTGGGAGAGAGAAGACAGCAGAGGATTTAAGAACTAGGGGCAAGGGGGCAAAGTCCTCAAATGGACACTTTCCCCCATTTTGGCTACTGATGGGACAGATCAGTAGAATAGAAGATTATAATGAAAACACTCTTAAGTGTAACTGGGGTTTAAGGGCAGAATATCACCTGGCTCAATATGCCACTTAGAGAGAGAAATTATGGTAAATCGCCACAGAGAAGTAAGACTTGATCAATATACTCTGAACAGGACCAAATAACATTGTCCAATGACCCCATGCTTATCTTCAGTGTACCAAGGTGAACTTTATATTTAGAGAAAGAACTGGAGCAGGGGGTAAGAGTGATGGTTCTGCAAGTGTTCAGAAGGGTCCTTGTCACCACTGAGAGGACAAGTTGGTTCCTTGGAGATTATTACTAGGACTCCGGGGTCTGGCCTCTTATTGTGAATAACTTCCCTCATCGGGATGGTGGTCTGTTCTAACAGGCTCTGCTGTTTTTACCATGATGATCAAAGACCAGAGCCCATGAGATGCCTTTTGGAGGCCTGGAAGATTGATAGTAAGATGCCCGATCTTTCATCTTGTGCCTGTCCCCTTGAAGGAGACTGAGATAGGCTGGGTACCAGCAGTTTCTAGTGAGACATGTCATGAGTGATTTACCTCTCAGCATGTGCAGGTGAGTAGGGGACCCAAAGTAAAGGAGAGGAATGCAAGACAAAGATAAAGATGGCAGTCTCCAGTCTGCTTACACTAATCTAGGCAAAGCAAAGATTGGATACCTTTTAGGAAAATCAGTTTCTAAGCATTTTGCTATTTTGTTTGTTTTGTTTTGTTTTTAAAGAATCCAATCTTTGGCCTATATTGTCCTTTTAGCTTTATCACAGGACTCACAGTCCAGCACAGAGACCACACACCCTGTTGTTAGAAGTATGCTGGTAGCAGATTAAGGCTTTTATGGGGACTAACTCTGCACACACCCAGATGGTTCCAGTTTTCTGACATTTGCATTCATTTAGTTTTTTAGTTCAGTTGGCATTGTGATCTCATCATTTATTGTTAATCTCTGCATTGTTTAGTGGCTATATTGTATCCTATTCTATAGCTTTGAGGTACCTCTGATCTAATCTGGGGTCTCTGGATTCATCAGCCTTTCTCAGCTTCCTTGTCTGACCTACCAAGGAAGGGCAAATGAGTCCCCCTTTTCTTCCGTCTTCCACTCGAAGCGGTGCTGTGGGCCTCCTTCTTCTCTGGCACTGCTTTGCTACACAGCATTAGTCAGGAATGTCTGAGCTGTTGCGTTGCTAGATACCATCTCGCTCTGAGGCAGATGCCCTCAGCAGCGCTGACCCAGGGAAACCAGCTATGGGATCTGTCCTGCCTAGCTAGCCGCAGGCAGAGGAAAGGAAGCCACTCTGTAATTTTATCAGCAGCCTCCTTAAATCTGTGGGTGACAGCTTGGACACGTTGCCTTGAACAGACACGGAAATGAGCTCACAGTTTAGGAAACTTGCCCTAGGTCGCAAATTAAGTTGGTAGAAGTGAACACAGCCTCAAACTGGAAACGATCCAAGAGGCTGCAAGAGAGAGATCACAGCTCTTTCCAAGGCTTGAAGCGTTCGTCTCTAAGCAGTTACTGGAAGACTGTGCCAGACTTCCCCTTCATCTTTATCCTGTGAGCAAGTCGCATAGTGGGTTAGTCATTTTCTCTCTTGCAGGTGACTGAGGATGTTTCTCACATCCTACTACTGGTTTCATTGTCCCAAGGATTTCATTTGAAGGGCGGGGCACTCCTTCACTTCCCTCCACCCCAAACGGAGACTGAAGTCTGGACCAATGAAAACGTAGAATCTCATTTACTGACACTGAGAACTGGCACTATTTAAGTGGTAGCAGGAATGGGCTGTGAATCGCATCAGCTTTCTCCACAAAGGGGCACGTTATCATTCAATCTGTGGCATAGCTGAACTGAAGAGAGGAACAGAGGAAAGCCTGCAGGACTCCTCGTGCCACTATGTGCTATGTAAAGTGTGCAAGATACATCGGATACTCTCTGGTGTGGGCTGCTGTCTTCTGCATCGTAGCTAATGCTTTGCTCTACTTTCCTAATGGGGAAACAAAGTACGCTACCGAGGACCACCTCAGCCGCTTCGTGTGGTACTTTGCCGGCATTGTAGGCGGGGGCCTGCTGGTAAGTCACTCAGGACTATTATCACTAAAACTTCCTCTCTCAAATGGCAGAGTGCATTCTTCTCACGCGGAGTTTTCTGTGATACCCATCTGTAAAAACTGTGGATTTTGTCCTTGTTGCTGCGCTCTTTCAAAGCAGAATATTCTAAGGTTGTGTTAAACTTTTGCTAACTTTATTAGATGTTGGTTTAGTAAAATCATTTACCTTAGAGCGACCTCTCTTTTCTCAGAAACTTTTATTTTACTGCTTGAAAAATGGTCACTTTTCAAGGAGCCTTGAGAGACTATCGAGTTTCTGAGTGATGTAGTAGCTGTCACTCCTCGTTTGGAGCTGAAGAGAGTTGGCTGGCTCTGAGACAACAGTTTGGGATCTAAATTACTCTCTGTTGCTTACTTTCAAGCATCTACGAGATAGGAAAACATTTAGGGAGTGAACTGGTATTTTCTAATAACTGTAAGCGTTCTCCTAAGGTTGGAGTTAGAAGCAGGTTAGCATCTCAGTTTAATGACGGTTTATTCCCCTCCCCCCTACAGATTGTTTTTAGTTGAAGCTGAGAGGAATTTACTTGACACAATGGGAGGTGAAAGTATTAGTTTCCATCTCAACACAGATGGAATGTAGACATATTTGACTTTGCCCACTTAAAATGCTAGACTTAAAAACTGCAAAGAGAAACTTTTATGGAATTGTCACTGACATAGAGAATACTATTTTATTTGCCAACTAAAATTAAGACAATTTAAACCTAATAGACTCATGGTGGCATGGCGTGGCAAATGTGCTTTGAGCTTTTAAGCACCACCACTATTCATGTTCCCATAATCAGTGCAAATACAATTATATAAATGAGCGTAGCCACTGTTTAACATACCCTTAGCATCCACTCGGCTTTGTTGCTTTTGGCCTTAAACTTCAAGTAGCTCATTCTTACGTGAAGAGCAGCATTGCTGAGTTGAAATGGTGCCTTGGTATCTTCAAAGAAACAGATCAAAATGTTTCAGCCATTCTACTCAAGATTTGATCTTCTATGTTTGACGGGGGCAGGGATCATATTTAAAGACAGATTTTACATTTAACATTGCTAACAGCTTTCATATAAAATATGCTAAAATTTGTGGAAAATGCTCATATTTACAGGTGACTATCTCACATTCTGAGTGCTCACCCACTGTATATGGAAACAAGCAAATGTAAGACTTTCGTCTCTTCTCAGGCCTTTCCATCATTCACGATACACACATAGATGTACTTTACAGAAATGCCTGACCCCACCCATAGGAAATCAGGAAAGGCAATGACTTGATTCTGCTTGCCTTCTGAGCAGATGTTCCTGCCTGCGTTTGTGTTCATTGGGCTGGACGAAGAGGACTGCTGCGGCTGCTGCGGCTACGAAAACTACAGCAAGAGATGCTCGGTGAGTTTCCTGGCGCTGCATCCTGGTGAATGTGCTGTAGTCCTGACACAGGAGGCTGGCTCACTTCTTGCCTTTTCCTTCCATAGATGCTTTCTTCTGTACTGGCTACTATGATTGGAATCGTGGGATCTGGCTACTGTGCCATTGTGGCATCTCTGGGTTTGGCAGAAGGACCAAAGTGTAGCGATGCCAACGGAGTATGGAACTACACTTTTGCCAGCACTGAGGGACAGTATGTAATTGTTCTTTATTTAGCAGCACATTCTTAACTACCACACTTAAAACTAAGTATCTATCCACCCATTTGGAGTATTTCCTTACTCCAAATCATGCAGTGTGTAAGGATAGATGGGGAGTTTTCAACCTGGGGAAATTCTAACTACTATTGAATATATTCAATGATTTTGTTCTTACAACAACTCCATGGAGATGCTCCCATAATTTCTTTTCTTTTATAAATGAGAAAAAGAGGCAGGCAAGGATGAAGTGACTTACCCAAGGTCTCATTGCTAGAAAGTACTAGTGAATCTTTGAATCTTGGCTGTTCACCTCATAGAGTTTATGCTCAGATAGTGTGTGCTGTAAACCCAATGACATTCAGGTCAAATGCAGCACATTTTACTAGTTCATAAGACAGTATGACAGTATTCTTAGGTATTCAAAATCTAGAACAAACAATGCTCCCACCCTACACCTGCATACTCTGAAGCATGTATAATACACACACCTGTGATTTAAGTTACAAGGAGACAGAGCAAAGGTCTTATCTACTACTCCAGCTTCAGTATAGTTAAGAGAGGCCCATTGTCTTATGTTGGGATTTTCTGGTGGAAATTGTTATATATATGGTGATGAATGAGTATAGATTGTCCTCTCCAGACTTGCCTTCTTTAAAACAAAAGATGGTGTGTGTGCGCATGCATGCATACATGAGTGCAGGTTCCCACGAGTTCAGAATGAGTTGTCAGGTATCATGGGGCTGGAGTTATGGGTGGTCTTGAGTGGCCTGATGTGAGTGCCAGGAACTGAATTAGTTTCCTGTGCCAGAGCAGCACACACTCTTAACCACTGACTACCTCCCCAGACAAGATTCGTCTTTCTAAGTTTGAATTTTGAAAGGCTCAGTTTTTAAGAGACAAAAATGAAAAAAAAAAAAACAATGACTAGATTGTCCTTCATATTATCAGTAATATTGTTCCTTATAAATTGTATAATAAGGATATGGAGAGAGAGGGGGAGAGGTAGTGTGTGTTTAATATTTCCCTCGTGAAATAAAATACTTGAATTAGACTTGGGTCCGATCTCAGCTCCTCACTCACTCTCTAAGAAGACATGAACTAATTTTCCTGTCTCTTAGTGACTTCATCTAGAGAATGGCAGTTGTCATGGGCATTAATGAGGTGATGGGTGTGAAATGCTCACGTGATGGGTGACACATTGTGAGCAGTGCCAGCGTTAGCTTAGGATGAATATAGAAGAATGGTAGCTTCTGAAGAAAACCTAGTACTTACTGGAGTTGGAGTTGGAGTCTTAATGTCTCCAACTGTCACGATCTTTACTCAGAACATAATGTGCTCATAGAAAATGGTGCATGCGGGGCTACGTCTACTACTAAACAGATTTTAAGAGTTATTTATACATCTCTTCCACTACTCATTTATGCTTCTCAAAAAACAAAACAAAACAAAACTTCTTCTTCTAGGTCATTCTTTATTCGAATCTGTTTAGGGATCTCAATATGTAGAGTAACAAGCAGTTCCAAGCCACCAATTAAATTTTCAGTAGTTAAATAGAGCCAAAAAAATTTTGACTCTGTGTGATCTGAATAACAGCCTTTGTTTTACCAGCAAGCAGAAACACAGGGCCAGAATGCCATGTTTTTGTTTTGTTTTGTTTTTTTAGGGGTGGAGTGGTGGTGGTAAGTTTTGTTTTAAATCAACAAGTTGAATCTCTTATTGACTCAGCGTACTGTTCCAACGTTAGATGTCTGGTTTCAGGCTGGGGCAGGAAGAAGTGATAAGAAATTGTATCAGGCCTCGTTGTGGGGTCCTTGATGGTCCCATACAATTGAATCCACTTTGCTGGGAATCCAAATACTACTATGTGGGGTAGCAAGGGCTGACATTCTACGAAAGAGATCCAAGGCATATCTGTCTATCTATCTATCTATCTATCTATCTATCTATCTATCCATCTATTATCTCTCTCTCTCTATCATCTATCTATCTATCATCTATCTATTATCTATCTATCTATCTATCTATCTATCTATCTATCTATCTATCTATCTCTACACACACACATACACACGCGCGCATACACATACACAAAGAACTTTCTCATTTTGTGTATATATAAAGTCACATATGACCTTAGCATGGCCTGGTGATTTTTAACAAAGAGAGTTCAGGTTGTTATTTATCATTCAGTGATTTTTAAACACACACCATGTTCCAGATACTGGGCTGGTGGCTGGGTGAAAGTACAATAGGCCCTGCCCCTACCTGCATGGAACCGAGCCTTGCAGAGTGGGTATAAACAGGTCTTCTCTTGAGAAGGGGTTTTTTGTTGGGAGCCTTTCACTTTGATTCCCTGATCAGCATAGTTGGCATTGATGTTCTCAATCCATGCTGCTCTGCTGGATTCCATGTTCTTGCAGGACAGTGTTCCACATGGCCTAGCTCTAGCTCAATTTTGAACTCACATAGCAGATCAATAATCTTAGTCAAATAACAGAATAAAAGGTGTTCATTGCTTCAGAGGTGGGAGCATGGCATCATGAAAGTAAAGAGGCTGAACTCAGATCCTTCTATTTTCTATTGTGAATTAACTTTTTGCTTAAAAAATTTAAAAAATTATGTCAACAAATCTCATTTGAAAATAAAACCCTCTTGAGTTTCAACTGTGTAGAATTTGAATACTTTTCAAAAAAGGAAAGTATTTGATATCTTAATGAAATGATAATATCCTAAAGTTTATATTTTCTAAATAAATAATTTACTCAATATCTTGCCCATAGACAACGATTAAACAATGAGAAAGCTGGGTAACAGAATAGAGATATGCTTTATTAGTTTACTACCCCAACCTGAATTATTTTCATTTTTCCATATTTACTTTTAGTTCACAGCCATATGATACATGACATAGTTTTAAATATGATGCAAATATACTTTGCTTTTCTTTCTCCCAAGAAGTCATATGTTTTTTAAAGAATATAAAAATATCTCATGTGAAAATTTTTTAACCACAGAATCCTAGATTAGTATCAAAAATTGTTTTTTAAATTTTTGTTTATCATTGGGATAATCTTTGGGCTAAAATCTTCCATTTATTGGAATGACATATCTAGCACATAATATTGTGTTAATTCATTTCCATGTTTCTGAATAAAAACCTCCAAACAATAAAAGTAAGTTATGAGTTAGCCTCTTAAACTGTGGTCATGTGTCTGAAGTTCCTCTTCTGTCCACAGGTACCTTCTGGATTCCTCTACGTGGTCCAAGTGCTCTGAGCCCAAGCACATTGTGGAGTGGCATGTGACTCTATTTTCTATCCTCTTGGCTTTTGCTGCAATTGAATTCATCTTATGTCTTGTTCAAGCAATAAATGGAATGCTCGGAGGCATATGTGGCTATTGCTGCTCTCGCCAACAGGTGAGAACTTGTATGACTGTGTTGAGGTCTAGCCCTGTAGTGGCAACAAGGCTCCATTCTTCTCTTCAAAATGGAAAGACAAAACCAGGCACAGGCAACCAACTAGAACCTATTCTCACTATATGGGGAGGCATTTCTTACACTCAATTTCGGCTTTAGTACTCAATCTCACAGACTGAGTCATCTTGGTATGTAGATGGCTCTGAGGACACAGGAGCACTTGTCTATAGACACAGTACCTCTTTCAAGTCAAATTTTCTCATATGTTTCACTCAGCCAGCTCTGGTTACAGATATGAGTGTGCAAGGTGCTTGCCCTCATGTTCCTAAGTACGCATGAATAGTACCCAACAGTTATTCTATAAGATGTAGCAATAACTCACTCCTTACTCACATGCCCTACTCAAACATTGAGCAAGATGTTTAAGATCACTTACTCAGGCGGTAACAGGCTTCAATTCCTCAGTTATTTTATGCCCAAGCCCTTCCTCTTAGCCTTGGCGCTGTACTTCCTGTCCTGTTTGATTCCCTGTAATTCTTTCCTAATAAGGAATAACAAGAATGCCTTACCTTTATGCAGGAAGCACAGGGTGCAATTATTAGCCTTTGAATGTCCTTCTGAAAGAAACTTTCTATGTGAAAGAAAACCAGGAAGCTCCCATTTCCTGTGGATAAGACTTAGAAGTGAAATATCCTCTTGTTTTTAACAGAGAAAGTTATTTTTTTCTTTTTTATTGAAATTATTTTTTCTATGACTTCCAAAATCATATATTATTGAACAGATGGGAAGTTAAAATCCGGCCCATTTTGGGGAGTTGCTGTTTTGTGTCTTATTCTTTAAAACAAGATGAAGTAAACTTATTTCACTTCCATTTCATTCTGTTTATCTCCTAATTCAATGTCTTTTGACTTTCCTTGAAAACAAGGCAAACCAAACCCAAACCAAACCAAAACAACTGCCCCCCCCAAAATCCAAAAATCAAAAAATTAAAATAAAACCTAATAGAAACTAAAAGTCAGTGCTACTGGGAAACTCTTTGCTATAAATATATGGGAAATTTTTATTCATTTAGAGAGGAAGTTAGAATTTATTTCTAGCTTTATCTATCAGGCAAATCCACAAGATTAAGAATTTCTTTGGTATCCTGCCAAGTTTCCAGGAAAACAGCCTAGTGGGAAAACTTGAGTATGACATTGTTTTTTAAGGCAACTGAGGGGAAGAAGAAAAGAATAAGAGCTTTGGAATTGGTTCCTAAATGCAAACCTAGACTCTCCCTTGAAACTCAGACAAAGCGGAGAATAAACTCAACTGCTGCTGGACTTTGGTGCTGGGGCATTTGGGACACAGGCATAAGGAGTCGGTGGACAAAACTGGTTCTGTGTTTTGTGAGGAGGGGTAACTGAGTTGGAGGCAAGTATGTGGGCTGTCCTCAGAGTCTCTGTAGAAAGTGCTTCTTCTTATCATTTAGAAAGATCTATTACCTTTGTTTGCAAGACAAAAGGTGCTCTCACAGGACCGAGGGTTTAGGACAGGAGAGCTGAGGCCTAACTTGGTAGTGTTTGATTTGAAAGGTTAACTACAGTAACCCCACACAGTGGGAAATTCCCACGGCATTATGGCATTATTTTAAATTACTTGCCAGAGTAGAGACCCAACACAAACACACTACAAGCCAATTCTGTGTCAGTATCCGGAAGTTTCCATGAACACTTTCTATAAATTTTCCTGGGGAAATAAGTGGGTCTGGTTTGTTTAGGAAACATTTTGTGAGCCTTTTCTGATCCCTAATGGTGTGGCTGGCCTAGTTTTGATTTAAAAAAAATCATTCTATGTTATGTTTGCTTTGAATAAGACTGTGCATTGTGTGTTGGCACTGGCAATAAGCTAATATAAATTTTATTTTCTTTACAGCAATATAACTGCTAAAAAAGAACACAGGACAGAACCTCGTGCTTCCTGTATTTCACTGTAATTTGTATATTTTACCTGCGTTGTGAGACTTTGCACCTTGTGTCATATCCCACCCTTTCTGCTTTTATAAGGAAATATGCTGACATCATGACATGATGTCAGTGTTTACATTCATAAAACAAACTTTGTTTTGAAGAACAAGGCAGCAAACTGCACTCTCTCAGAAGGGATTTTACAGACTTAATGACTGTTGAATGTTTGAGATAAAAATCATATCTAACTATAGTGCATATGTGCATTTCTTTTTTAAATAAAAGATCTCCGGTTTCCTTTTTAAGACCAAGAAGGAATATATATATATATATATATATATATATATATATATATATATATATATAAAACTTTATATGCTGCTTTCCATTTGTATATGAACAAGTCTCTAAGAGACTCTCTGAAGTGAGAAAAAAGCACTTTCCTGGATTCAAAAATCTCACTGAGAAAGCACTAACCTAAGTTTGGGAGAGGAAATATGTAAAGCAGACAGTGGCTGTGAACACTACTAGATGCTGAAGTTTTCCAGCATGTAGAAAGCTTTTTGACCTTCAATGACAAAGAATGTTTCTGTAAAGAGGAAGGTCGGGGTAGTTAGACAAGGGAAATGAGAAATGGAAAAAAAGTAGCTGATTGCCATGATAGGAAAACGGGAGAGGTAGAGCAGGTCAGGAAGCTCACAAGGGAACAGTCTCAAACCTGCTTTTGAGCATAAAATTAAGTATTCGCTACCATTTAGCATTGGTTTTAGTTTTACGTCTGAAGTGACACCCTCTCTCATCACGCCATTTATCAGAGCCATGTAGAGAGGATACTTCTTCCTAGTGCCTATTACCTTTTCTGAAAGACAAAAGACATTTTCAGAGTACAGACTTTTGAGTCTGGAGATCTGGTTTCTAACTTAATAGAATTTGATTTGAAAGGTTACACACAGTGAATACACCCAGTAGGACAAGTCAATAGCATTGTCCACAGCTTCTGTTTTTCCCTCCCTGTCTGTGGTCTGTAGTCTACAGGTTGAGTGGCATCGGTGACAAGGGCTTGCTTTCCTCTGGGTCCTCTCTCCTGCTTTCCCTGCCTTATCTCCTCTTCTGCCTTTTCTATCAACAGATAACCATGGCTATGCTATCCCTCAAAGCTATCAAATCAGCTAAATATCTTTCTTTCTGCTGGGTGCTCTAGTATTCAAAATCTTGGGTAAGATAGCATGTGTTTCTCTCTTAGTGCACAGATTACACCTTGTTATTATTTATTTATTAGTGTAAAAGGATCCCTTAATTCACTGCTTGGCAGAACTACTTAGAGGGAGATAGAACAATGTGTTTGCTCACAGTTTCAGAGCTTTCAGTCTGGGCTCCCAGGCTGCACTGATCATAGGTCTGTGGTAAAGCAGAACATCATGGGTTAGGAGCACGTAGAGGAAGACGTAGATCACTTCATAGTAGATAGGAAACAGGTAGAGCAAGGGACTGGGGACAAGATGTGACCTTCAGATGCATGTCCTCCAACAACCTACTTCCTCCAACTAGGTCCCACTTCTAAAGTCTCCACTGTCTCTACAAACTATCTAAGAACCAACTGTTAAACAAGCACTTTCGGATAATAACAATTGGGATTTTATAGAGCAGGCTTGGCTTTGGTTTTCATTGTTCTGTGTAACAAACAAGAAAGTTAATAAAGAGTTTTGCTTGCTATTAGACAAGTGCACTCTTCCTTTAGGCAAGGTACCTGCTGTGGAGCCTGACCCAAAGTTCTAACATCTTTGTGCTATGATCCCTCTGGCAATCTAGTGAAACCTGGAGATTTTTTTCTAATAATACCTATAAGCACATAATATAAAATATATAGAGATATGAAGTAAATCAATACATTGGAATATTTTATCAAAGACATTAGAAGTGGGGCTAGAGAGGTGGCTCAGTGGTTAAGAGCACTGATTGCTCTTCCAGAGGACCTAGTTTTGCGTCCCAGCACTTACACTGCAGCTCACAACTGTCTGTAACTCCAGTGTCAGTGGACCCAAGGCCCTCTTCTGTCTCTACAGGCATTGCCTACATGTGGCACACAGACATATATGCAGATAAAACATTCATCCACATTAATAAAATAAAAATGTCAAAATTATATAGTAATTGTTTTGATAGTCTACTTTGTTGCTTCACATCTGAAGACAAGCAGACAGTTGTCCATGTGTTCTAGCTGCAGCCTCGTGAGTAAAGCAGTTTACTATAGTTATGAAACAGGATGTCAGTTAAACTGAGATTTTTTGAGGTACCAAGAGCAATTCAGTGTGATACAAAATGATATATAAATACTCTAGATGAAAATGTGACATTAGTTTCAATACTACTTTAGTTTATTGCATGTAGTCACAATGAAAGGAAATGCAGTTAACATTTTGGTTAAAGGTTGGTACAAAGTAATGCTATTATTGATTTTCCACTAAAGTGTGGTCCCATTCCCCAAATATTTACCCATGAGTCTATCGGTAACTCTTGGGCACTGGGTTAAAAAATCTCTGCAATACAAAATTCAAAAAGAATCTTATAAGATAAAGATTAGAAGCTGTTTGTGAATAACCCAATGAAGAAAAAGAGTCTAGGTAACAAAAAATAGATTTTATTCCTATTAGGGGTGAGTGTACAGAGACATAGCTACACTCAAACAAACTGAAGAGTTTCCCTCATCTTTTATGGACCTCAATGCAGGCTAAGTTGGGGTTCGTGACTTCAGTGCAGAAACAAATTTCAGGACTAGCCAGCATAAAGAAGAACTAGTGAGTTTATTAAGGAAATTTTAATATGAACTTTAACCCTGAGAGTTAGGAGAAAGAACCACTTTGAAAGAAAAAATATATCCAAGCATCACTGTGGGCTTCTCAAGAGAGTGTCAAATGGTAAGACACACCCAAGAGTGGGAATGGATTTCCCAAGGGAGCATAGGAACTAGTTGTCATGATTAGTTATACATATCACTTCAGTGGCTTTCCAATTACATCTTAAAAGCTTGCTAAGAAACTATTTCTTAAACCTAGGACAATTGAAACTCCCAGAAATCTATGAGGGTGACCCTAGTTAAGACTCCTAACAGTGAGGGATATAGAACCTGCATTGGTCATCTCCTGTAGCCAGGCAAGACTTCCAATGGAGGGACTGGGATACCAATCCAGCTACAAAACCTTAAACCCACAATTTGTCCTGCCTACAAGATATGCAGAGGTAAAAGATGGAGCAGAATTTGAGGAAAGGACCAACCAATGACTGTCCCAGTTTGAAACCCATGCCATGAGAGGGAGCCCACTGTGACACTATTGATGGTATTCTGCTATCCTTGCAGACAGGAGCCCAGCATAACTGTCATCAGAGAGGCTTCACCCAGAAACTGAGGAAAACTGCTGCAGTGACCCACAGCCAAACCCTAAGTGGAGCTTAGGGAATCTTGTAGAAGAGTGGGAGGAAGGCTTGGAGGAGCCAGATGAGTTAAGGACATCACAAGAAAACCTACAGAATCAACTAACTTTGGTTCATGAGGACTCATAGACTGAACTACCAACCAAAGAGCATGCATGGTACAGACCCAGGCCCTCTGTACAATTGTGCAGTTGGGTCTTCATGTGGCACTCCTAAAGCAGGAGCAGCGGCTAGCTATGACTACATTGCCTGCCTTTGGATACCTTTCTCCTAACTGGGCTTCCTTGTCTAACCTCAATAGAAGTAGATGCACCTAGTCTTGCAACATAGAGTAATGCCAAGGCTGGGTTATATTCATGGGAAGCCTCCTCTTTTTTCAGGAGAAGGGGAGGTAGGGTGGATAGGGGGAGGTGAGATGAGAGTTAGAAAGGAGAGGAGGGAGAGGAAGCTGCGACCAAGATGCTAACGGAAGTAAATAACTTAATAAAGAAAAAACCCAGAGCTATTCGAGTTATAGCACATGCTGGCAAGGATGTGGAGCAAGGGGAACACCCCTCCATTGTTGTATGTACGCAGCTTGAGACTGTTCTGCACAACGGAAAAGGCTATATTTAGACATTCATAACTTGAGAAAACAATTCAAAATACAAGTAAGCTCACTCCAGGTAGACCAGAACATGTACATTTTGATAAGAACTTAAAGAAGGTGTGGTTTGAAAAGCTCTACCCTATCACGTTCAATTTAATAGCATATTAGAAATACAGTATGCTATTCTGGGCAAAAACACGTTACTAGCTTTAAAACTAAATGATAAAAATTATTATATTTTTGTAATATAAGAACATATATTCTTGTAAGAACATAAGAATGTAGGCATAGCTTAAGACTACTTAAAATTGCAAAGACTTAAAATTTAACCAAAAAAAAAAAAAAAACCAAAACCAAACCAAAACAAAACAAAACAAAAAAAAAAACAACTCCAAAAACCAAAAACCAAAAAAACCCAGTGATACATTTTTTCCTCCCTCAGGAGTTAAGGCATAAATTTAATGAGTTCATCACGGGCATATTTTCTCGATTTTCTGTTTAAAAAGACAATGTATGTGGCATGTAACAGAAACGTATTTTAATAAACATCTATTTACCCAGTGCCACATGAGTCAGAAAATTAGCCTTCTTATGTTAAATAGCAGGTAGTACAGAATACAAGTGGAGGGGTGAGGGTGGGTACCAGGGAGGCTTTGGACTTAAGTTATGTGGAAGATTTAGAAGTTAAGTGTGTCACAAAAAGAAATGCCAATGGCTTCCATCTTTTCTGTTAGATTCTGCCACAAAGTTAGGTGTATTGCTGACATTTGCTCCTGCAAATCCAATGCCCCGCCTTTTCCAGGCTGTTCACATAGTCCTGACTCCTATATTTGTATGCCCCCTGCTCAGAGCATATTCTTACCACACCACAATGGAAGTCAGCCACTCCCACACTGAATGCCAAGCCTTCCACTTGCATGCCTGTGACTCTCCGCCATCCTTATCTTAGTTGTCCATATTTAAGTGATTCAAAGTTTCCTTTCATTTGTAAATTCTTTAATGATAGACGTTGTTATTGTTCAGAGGAAACAGCTCTCACAAGTCACCCTACAGCCTTGTTAAGTTCTGTTTATAGCCAGTACTCTGGGTCTGAAATAGTTGAGCCATCTATATTTGTCTAGGAATTCCCTTGGGAGATTGTGTCAAAATAGTTTCTTATTAACTGGCAACACAAAAATAATAAAAACTATTGTAGATTCGGATTGTTTGAAGAGCAAGCATGGACACTGAGTGCCAGAGTTTGTTTGTTTTGTTTTGTTTTACACCAAATCTCAGATCCCAGTCTATTTGAAAAGCATTTCCTGAAGTAAAATCTAAGCAGATCATGGCATGTGGCCCTTATCATTTCTTCCTGTAGGAGAGGTTTCCGACAACATTTCCACTATCCCTTTCTATGCAGAGAACGATGAGGCTTAGTGCATCTTCTCAGACAGCATCTTGGTGACAGTCACCAGCAGTCTACAGAGTGTACATCCACATTCATCTGGTATATTTACTTTGAGAAATTTATTTTTGGAATATCATCAAGAATGCTCACAATAGTTCAGTCTCCAGAGATTGTCATAAGCCCAAGAGCTTGTGTTTTAGTGTTCCCAGCTGGTGGGATTACTTGGATGAGGCTATAGGTCCTTTAGAAAGTGAGACCTGGCTAATAACAGTGGGTTGCTGGGGGGTGAGTCTTTGAAAGTTTTAGCCAAGGCCCTGGTCCAAGCCTCTTTCTGTACTGCGTGCCCCAGTGTGATGAAATAGTCTCTGCCCCATGTTCCCACCACTTCACTGGCATGCCTTCCTGGACAGAACAGAACTCTCTGCAGCTCTGAGCAAGGCTGTGTCCTTTCTTCCTTAAGCTCTTCCTGTAGGGTATGTTTTATCACCAAGACGAAACTGATGCTATCTGATAGCAAAGAATTGTTTGGATTAAATGGAACCAGAACAGTGTGATGAAAAGGACCTACTAAGTCAGAATAAATAATATAGACCACAGAGCCATTACAAAATTTCAAAACAGGGGTTGTAGAAATTGCTCAGTGAATAAGAACAGTGGCTATTCTTCCTAGAGGACCCAGGTTCAATTCTCAGCACCCACATGGCACTGTCTGTAACTCCAGTTCCAAGGGATCTGACATCTTCACACAGACGCACATGCAGGTAAAGACACCAATGCACATAAAACAAAAATGAATCATTTTTAAAAGTTTTAAAACAGCAAAGTTGGTTCTATATTTATATCTCTATGTGCAGATATTGAATATGTTAAATGATTTATATCAACTTTCTGGCTTTTTTTTTGTGTGTGTGTCTTGATTTATTTGAGTTTACCCAGTCTTTCTGAAGTTCTACAAGAAATGCACATTGCTTTTAGGAAGAAACAAAAAACAAGAATAGAAAGATGCATACTAAACTCATTCAGAAACCTATCTACAGTCCTTAAAGCAAGCTCTTTAAGTAATGAGAAAGCCATTGCTCTCATACTCAGAGAAGTCACGCCAAAGGAGACGCTGGGAGATAATTACACCTTCAAATAGGTGGACGGTTTGGCCAGGCAAGGCTGGCTGGGTTGCTAGACTAAATAGATCAGGGGAGCCCTAAGTCCTACACAGTGTTTGGAAAGCATGCATCTAATTTCTGCTTTGCCTAGTAAATTTTCTTTCTTCTTTTCGGTACCTATGTATCTTGTTTTTAAAAATGAAATTGATGGCACACCCTCACTTTGAGCATTGTTTTTTTTTTGTGTTTGTTTTTGTTTTTTGTTTTTGAATCTGAACATTTTGCAATGCTGCCTCACTTTCTTTGTTTCTATTTCCTGAAGTCAGAGAATGATTAATATTTGTAGAAGTTGGCTTAAGCTAGTCTGTGGAAATGATTCAGTGTGCCTTAACAAAAAAAGAAAAGTTGACTCATAAACCCTATGCAATGAAAAATTATTTCTTTTTCTCCTTTAGGAGTAAATGTGTGTGTTTTAGGGTAGAGTCTGGAGTTTTGTAAATAAAATAGTACTATTTGTAAATAAAGATAATTAAAATTCTTTCTCTTTAATATGTATTCAAATTTTAATTTAACTAATGTTGTAGATTTATTTATTTTATTCTATGTGTATGAGTGTTTTGCCTGCATGTATGTGCAATATATTTTGCTAGTACCAGCAGTGGCCAAAAGATGGTGTTGAATATCCTGAAACTGAGTTATAGATGGCTGTGAGCCAGCATGTGAGTGAAGGGAAGTCAACTCTGATTCTCTGCAAGAGCAGCAAGTGCTGTTAACTGCTGAGCCATCTCTCCAGCACTAATTTGGAATTTTTAAAAAGTCTCTTCTTTTATCTTATTAGACTGACTGTGGACTTGTGTTGAACAGGAGTGACTCAAGTGAGCTGCTTGTCTTGTCTGTGGTCTTATAGAGAAAGTTCTCAACTTTTTATTATTGGGATTGCTTAATATTTTGAGAGTATTTAATCATAAAAAGACAGAACGTTGTCAAATGTTTTTGTTGGGTCTCGGGATAATAGCGTGCTTTCATCCTTCATTTGTTTGTGTAGTCTACTTCGTCTATTAATTTGCATGTTTTGGATCATATTTGTGTTCCGGGGAGAGATCCCTCCCACTTCAGCAGGTGTTGAGTATGCCTTCCTAGGAATTGCTTAAGGATGCTTGCATTTATGCTCCTAGGAGATATTGGTTTAATTTGCATGCCTTATGCCCTTGTTTGCTTTGGCATGGGTGTAATGCTGATGTAATAACATGCGTTCATAGTAGTTTCTCCTCTTCCAAGTTTTGAAGAGTGAGAAGTATCAGCACTAATTCTTTAAACATTTAATAAAATTCATCCAAGAAGTCAGTATGCTCAGAGTTTTTCTTTGGGCATATATACATATATATATATATATATGAATATATTGAATATATATATACATATATACATATATATATTCATATATATTCAAATATTCCATACACACATCTGTAAAGTGCTTGACCACATTTGTTCCCTTCACTTCCCCTTTATTTTCCCTTCTGTCTCACCCCTTTCTACAGCACTAATAATCTTCCTGTTACTTTGATGTTGTCCCTACCTTCTACAGTAAAAGCCATGTCTGAAATAAGACTAGTTTATTTCAGTTAACATGATGATCTCCAGGCGCATACATTTTCCAGCAAATGGTATAGTTTCCTCCTTCATTGTGGCTTAATAAAGCTTCATTGTGTATATGGCCCATGTTTATTCTACTAATAGGCACTAGACAGATTTCCTAATCTGGCTTTCTACTGATCTGTTCAGATTTTCTATTTCTTCATGATTCAGTCTTAGTAGGTTATGTGTTTTTAAAGAAATTTTGGGGTTTCTTCTAGATTATAAATATTCTCAATGGATTGTTCATACTAGTCTCTTATGATCGTTTGAATTTTTGTAGCAACAATTGTAACATCTCTTCTTTCATTCTGAATTCTCTATTTTTTTTCCTGGTTAGTCAAAATTAGAGGTCAATTGTTTTTGTCTTTTTAGAAAAATAATTTATTTCATATATCTTTACTGTTAGATTTTTAGTTTTATTGTTTCTGCCCAATCTTTATAGTTCCTTTCTTTGTAATCTAGGGTTTGCTAGGTTTTATTTTGTTGTTGATTAAATTAAATTAAATTTAAAGTTAGGCTACTCAGTATTTGTAGTTATGTCATTTTCAAACACTATATATTTCAGTAGATGATCTTTCTGACTTAGTTTCTTTTCTATGACAAAACACCACAGACAAGAAAACATATTTTAAGAAGTTTTTAATTGGGTTTATGAATTTAGAGGGTTAGAGTCTATGCCGGCCACGTAAGGGCTTGGTGACAGGAACGCCTGAGAGCTTACATTTGGATCAGTAAGCCAGAGGCAGAGAGGGCACACCAGGGATGGCAGGAGGCTTTGAAACCTTAAGCCTACCTACAATGACACACCTCCTTCAACAATGCCACCCTTCCAGATCCTTCCTAAACAGCAACCAACTGGGGGGCCAAGTATTCACATGCCCAGAACTTATGGGGGGAGTGCCTCATTCCCCACTCTTGTCCCTCACCCCCTCAAGAGCATTCTCTGACCCATGTTCTTTTGTCCTACCAAGTCATGTGTCCCTTCCCTCCTCCCCCATTCTCCAGCGTTTTGTATTGATTTTTTATTTTTAATTTTTTTCCTTATTTACATTTCAAATGTTTTTCCCTTTCCAGGTCTTCCCTTTAGAAACCCTCTATCCCATTCCCCCTCCCCTGCCTTCCCTCCCTAGCATTCCCCTACACTGGGGCATCAAACCCCCACAGGCCCAAGGGCCTCTCCTCCCCCTGATGGCCAACAAGGCCCTCCTCTGCCACAAATGCGGCCAGCACCATGGGTCCCTCCATGTGTACTTTTTGGTTGGTGGTCCAGTCCCTGGGAGTTCCGGGGGGGTATGACCTGTTGACACTGTTGCTCCCCCCATGGGGCTGCACAGCCCCTCAGTTCCTTCAGTCCCTTCTCCCGCATTTTTAAAAACTCTTTCTCAGTCTCCTCTCTAGTTTTAAGCATTCTCACACTTATAGCCGCTCACACAGACATAGACACACACATTACAAGCTGGAATCTGCATCTGAGACAACATATGCAGGCTTATGTTCCTGAGTTTGGGTCACTTCACGCTCCAGATCTACCCATTTCATAAATTTGTTTTTCTTTACAACTGAGTAAAATTCCACTGTATGTACATGTACAACATTATCCATTCATCTGCTGGTAGACATCTAGGCTGGTCCAGTTCCTTGCTAGTGTCAACACTTAGAACAGCAATAGGCATGGGTGAGGAAAGACATTTGCTATGGGAAATTCTGTTCTCTGAGTATATGCCTAGGAGCTATACAGAAGAGGCATATGGAAGTTCTATTTTTCAATTTTTTTTTTCTTTTTTTTTTTTTTTTTTTGGTTTTTCAAGACAGGGTTTCTCTGTATAGCCCTGGCTGTCCTGGAACTCACTCTGTAGACCAGGCTGGCCTCGAACTCAGAAATCCCCCTGCCTCTGCCTCCCAAGTGCTGGGATTAAAGGCTTGCGCCACCACTGCCCGGCCTATTTTTCAATTTTTAAGTAACCCCCACACTGTTTTCCAGAGTGGCTGTACCAGTTTACACTTCTACCAACTGTGAGTGGGGACTGGCTCCTTCATCCCTATTTTCTCACATCCTCACTAGCGTTTGTCATCTGTTTCCTTGGTGACAGACATTCCAGGTGGTTTTTAAACTAAGTTCTACCCTGCTGATTTTGTTTCAATACCTGGGATTCCTAAGCTAGCCACATTTCATTTGTTTGCTTTTTAAATTATTTTACTTATTCACTTTACATCCCAATCACTGCCCTCTTCCCTGCCATTACCTCTCACCTCCAGTTTGGGACCCACATGAAGACCAAGCTGCACATCTGCTACATATGTGTGGGGAGGCCAAGGTTCAGCCCATGTATGTTCTTTGGTTGGTGGTTCAGTTTCTGAGAGTCCCAAGAGTACAGTTGGCTCTGTTGGTCTTTCTGTGGCGTTACTAACCCCTCTGGGTCCCACAATCCTTCCTTCTATATTTCCATGAGAGTCCTCAAGTTCCATCCACTGTTTGGCTGTGGGTATCTGCATCTGTTTCAGCTGTTGGGTGTAACCCTTAGAGGACAGTTATGCTAGGCTTATGTCTGCAGGCATAACAGAGTATCATTAATAGTGTCAGGGATTGGTGATTTCCCATGGCATGAGTCTCAAGTTGGGCTGTGTACTGGTTGGCCATTCCTTCAGTATCTGTTCCATTCCCTGTTCCTGCATTTCTTGTAGATAGGATAAATTTTGGCATCAAAAACATCATCCATCGTGATCAAGTAGGCTTCATCACAGGGATGCAAGGATGGTTCAATATATGAAAATACATCAACGTAATCTACCATATAAAAACACAGAAAGAAAAAAAATCACATGATCATCTCTTTAGATGATGAAAAAGCCTTTGGCATAATTTGACATCTCTTCATGTTAAAAGTATTAGAGAGATCAGAAATACAGGCCCGTAATTAAACATAATCAATCCTTATTTTGGTCTCTAGCCCATCAATGTAGCTGCCATCATGTTGAAGTGTGCCTGGTCCAACCAAGGCTCTATCCTGAATAAGATGATGGAGGCACTCAAGGACTTATTAGCAAGGTCAGCTGGGATGTGGCCTTGGTTGTTGTGAACCTTCAGAGTACAGACTCATCTAAAGTCTCCTTGCTGTAGCTCACCCTGTGCTCTAAATGCCTTGACATATACTGCTATAAATGCAACCTGGCTATAGAGGGAATTTCACCACCAAGTCCAAAATATTAAAATGTGCTGGCACAAAGATCTCATTACATCAAGGGCTGAATAACAACGTACCTTGATGTTAGTATTTGAAACACCAAATCAAGAAAAAGTTTCAGACTGAAATGCAGTTAATGGATTTAGATGTTGAATAATTTGGGATACAGGAGTACAGCTATGAAGTAAAGATGTTGTATGGTGACATGCACATATGTGCTGAGGTCTTGGTTACCCTGAAGATGCTGTTTTAATATTCTGTGCAAAAGATGGGTGAAGTTATCTGCAACTAAAAACAATGTTTTCACAAACAAGTAATATCGATAAAGAGGTGGAAGTTATTACCATGAAGATGAAGGAGCCATTTCAGCTAGCTTTTGAGCTGAATTCTTTTTTTTTTTTTTTTCTTTTTAAAAAACAAATCATCCAGCTGGGCAGTGGTGGTGCACGCCTTCAATCCCAGCACTTGGGAGGCAGAGACAGGCGGCTTTCTGAGTTTGAGGCCAGCCTGGTCTACAGAGTGAGTTCTAGAACAGCCAGGGCTACACAGAGAAACCCTGTCTCGAAAAACCAAAAAAAAAAAAAACCAAAAACAAAACAAAAAAAAACAAAAACAAAAAACCCCCAAAAAACAAAAAGCAAATCATCCCATTGTCTTATATAGTGACTCTTAGAGTTGGGGTAAACTGTGTGAAGTTGTATCTCTGTCCTTCCTCATCTACCTAAAACATTCTCTGATTGGCTTTAATAAAAATCTGATGGTCAATTAGTTGGGCAGGAAATGGAAGGCGGAACTTCCTGGGAGGAAGAAAGGAACTCTGGGAAAAAGAATGAGGAAGGCCCTTTTGCCAGTAGAGATGAGAGGAGACAGATATGAATATGGGCCTGGAAGGCATAACTAGCCATGGGATGGGGCAAGGTGGTCGGTCAATTTAGATGAGATAGTTGAGAGTCTGACCAGCTAAGGCCTAAGCTTTGAAATATTAAAAGGTCTCTATGTGGTTATTTGGGGAACTCGGTGGTTAAGAAGTAACTGCTGCTGTATCAATTTCCACATTAATTAATACATACCATTTTAAGACTCAGTATGTTTGCTGATGCAACTTTTGTTGTAAAATATATAATATGGCCGACATGGGACATTTAAATTACTGTTTGACCCCAGGTTCAATGATGAAGGATCTTAGGCATGAACAGAACCTGAGAAAATAGGGATTTTAAGGTAGCAGCATGTTCAGAAGTCTTTTACATCACCATGAGCATAAATATACTGTTTGTAAGTAACCAATTTAATTTGCATCCCCTGGTGCAAATTATTATATGAGCATTTAAAAAAACACTTCCTGGATATTTGAGTATGTTTTCTTTTGAAAAATGCCTGCTGATTTTATCGGTTCACTTGTTATTTTGTTTTTGGCTATGAGATATGTACAGTTAGATTAGTTGAGAAAGACAAACATATGCATGCTAGAAAGTTCCCTTTTAAACTTACTTTTGCTGGATCCCAGTGTTTTTTGGATGTTGTGTTTTAATGTTTGCCTGAAGCTTTCCACCTTGATTTATAATTAGACCTGTTGGTTATTTAGGAATGTATCATTTAACTTCCTCATTTCAGAATTTCCAGTTGTTAGAAAGGGGGCAACATGTGGGTAGAAGCGGTTGAGTACACAGGGACAGGAGGTACATGCAGACTGAGCTGCTCAGTTTTGCTGTGTGTAAACTTGAAGCAGTTAAAAAAAAAAAAAAAACCAACAAGTTTCTACTTTATCCAAGTAATTGCCAAGGCTGAGAATGATTACTTCTGTACAGAGTATCACTCTTACCACAGCGATTCTTGGACTCAGATGATATCACCAATTAACCCTCAATGGATGTCAGATCACAGTCATCAATCAAGACCACTGAGGCACTTGAAAAGGGATTTGGATTGATTCAACCAGCTCCTTGAAACTGTGATCCAGTAGTTTCAAGCACTCCGTATCCTGTCAGGAGATTGAAAAGCTCTTTGGATGATTGTAGTAAACACAATAATGGCCATTAGAAAGGATTTATTCTTAAAACACACAGGCCAAGTTCTTTGGTCTTGCACATCTGGCAAATGCCATGAGTCTTTCCCAGTAGTCTCTCCCATCATGACTGAATACAATTTTAGCATCCTCTTCTAGTCTTCTTGCCTGTCAGGCACTGGTAATAGACCAGAGTCACCATGGAGTCTACTTTGGTATCATTCTGTCCTAATCAGTCAGTCTTGTTAGATATGACTCTGACCCCCAGCACACCTCATTTCTGCCACCACCATCATGACTTGACATTTTCATAGTATAGTCCTTCAAGCCATCTACTTTAGGACAGCTGCGGAGGCTTCCGGTGCTGCTGTGAGTTCATTCATATTATGCTTAGAGTCTTCGGATCTCAAGAGCTTTCAAACATTAACTCATTTGTTTGGAAATGTCTGGCCTTACAAGGACTAATGAGCTTGTGCTTACACAACCCATAGTGTTCCCAAGCTGAACACAGCATGCCATTCACACACGGCACATTTTGGGGCCTCTGAGAACTTGGCGGAGTTGGCTGCTTTTTTAAAAATGGCTTTGCTATGACTTTCCAACAAGGCCCAGGGCCAGGCCCTGCCAGGCTGCTGATCTTTAGAAAGGGATCCAGGGAGTGGGACAAGCAGTGAGGAGGTAACACGTGTGGGACTCAGTCTTTGTTTCTGTCTAGTTTTGTTACCTTACGCAAGTCCCCTGTGTCACTCAGGTTTTCTTTCCTTGTTTGTCTATGGGAATGGTAAGGTCTGGCTGAGGTAATGTATGTGAGAATCTGGTCAAAAGCAGACAGTGCTGTGTTAAGAAGCTGAGAGGTGCCTCTGGCTGATTTTGAGACTCATGTATCTGTACATTTACACTGATAAAGGTGGGGGGAGGATGAGGAGTATACCTGACTAAAAACCCATCTGAGCCGGGAACCTCACACTGTACTGACCAGACCTTACTGGGATCTGCATCCTCACATTCTCTTGGCTAAAGTCCTGCAGAGGACCCCACCCAGATGCTTTCTTTTTACCCTCTCTATTTCCTTTCCCACTACCCCTCAATGTCCCAGGTCCTCCCCTGCACACTGAGCCTTCAGGCCCAGGCCCAGCTGGGAAGCAGCATATCTCTTCATGAGTCTGTCCCTCCTGAAACGCCGAATGACAGTGCCTTAGTCCTGGACTTCCCAGGCTCGAAAACAGAGAAAAACAAATTATAATCCTTTATAAATTACACAGTGGGGAATATTTTGTTATGGTTGTATAAGTGGGATAAGATTACAAGACTAACTCACCATGGCCCTGGGGTTAGTGTGTCTTGAGTGTCCAGGCATGGGCATAAGCACATTTGAATGGGTAAAAGGACAGGCTGTTAGGGTTTGCACATGCCCAGGATCCAATGGGATGCCACGTAGAAGCCCCAAATAAAATTAATGGGGATTGTGGCAAAGCAACACAAGGGTGCCATAAGCAGCCTTCATGAGAACCCCATACATGGTGGAGAAACATGAGAAACATAGAAGAGAGTAGCGCGGTTCTGTGATCACTATCATTTAAACCTGCTGGTCCCCATCAAAGGCATATGTTCCATGGTAGAAAGCAAATACCCAGAGCCGATACCTAGGGGCATGCTTTATCCATACTCCTTGGCTCCTTTCCATTCTCCTTCCTCTTTCTTGACTATTCTTGGCCATTCCAACATGGCAGTCTCTCCAAAAAAATGGAGATTCAAAACTGTATCATGACGAATCTTGGCTATAGAAGGAAGCCTCTGTTTCCCAAGAAGGGTCCCTATAGCTCTAGAAGGGCTGGCAATCTGATGACTGCTCGCTGTGAAGGATTTTTAGAAAAATAAACGGGCTTTCGACAGTGACACCATGTGGCAGACAGTAGTAAAGACAGCAGTGGGCTGATGGTCCCTTCCCTTGAGCTGAGGATACAGTTTGAACTTGAGATGGGCGCTTGGAGAGGAGGGTACTCGCCTTACTGTTACCGAAGTGAGTAGGCATGACAGACAATGGTGCTTTTCAATTTTGTATCTGGAATTCTTGGACCAGTTCACATTTCTTAGATTCATTCTAAAGTAAACTTTATAGGTTGGCTTTGGTTGCATTCTTAAAACTTGGTAACCAAATAATACTGAGTTTTGTAATCTTCTGCAAGACCAACAAGTTCTCTTGACTGCTGAGCCACCTTCCCTAACACCGTTTCGTGTTTAAAGCATTCCCCAGGGAAAGTTATTCATCTCACTCATAATGAACTTCTAATTGATAAAATGTTTAATTTATTCTAGGTCAGTCTCAGTTTCTTGTAGCATTTATTAATATATGAGAATATGGGTGTATAAATTAGTCAAGTTGATATTGTTTATGTGGCTTAGAATAAGAGCCCTACTAGATACCAGGGCCTGTTCAGGGCATGTCTGTGTCTACAGTGTATAGAGTAGAAAACATCCTGTCCGCGGATATGACTACTCACTCAGAAAGAATTGCAGTGCACTCAGAAGAGGAGCTAGGGAGTCTGAGCCAGTCTCATCTGCCACTCCTGATCTTGAGGGCATAAACGTATAGACAAATGACAACATCTGGCCTGTTAAGTCAGTAAGTTACATAGGTGGATAAGATGCTCAGAGATTAGGTCTGTCAGATTTTGAAGTTAAGACAACTTAGTTTTAAGTCCAATTTAATCGCCTAGACTCAGCAGCTGTGTGATCTTGGCATCTCACCCTAAGTATCTCAGCTTTGTCACCTGTGAGCTGGGAATACCATCTCCCTCCAAGGAGGTTTAAATTAGATAGTACTGGAAAATTGCAGTGCTACAGTTCTACATATTATATATATATAATAAAAATGATAATGAAACAAAAATGGATCATCAGTGAATTTTGTCATCTTCAAATAAAAATGGAAGCCTAACATCTGTGGTGGCTTGCACAAGGTCAAATGAGTCAACATTTAACATGGAGGAGGAGGAGTACATGAGCCCCATTCATAGATGAGGAGCTATTGACAGGTGATAGCTTCTGGGAAAGGGCAAGTCAACTTTCATTAAGGTGTGTCCCCTATAGGTTGACAATGTTACAAACCAGTGTTGGGATTTTATATACACACATATAAATATATGTATGTATATTCTGTGTGTATGTGTGTATGTGTGTGTGTGTGTGTGTGTGTGTGTGTGTGATGAAGTTGGGAGTGGGTAGATTTCTGAAGAGTTAGGGAGTAGAGTAGGGGGTAAATATGATCCAAATACATTGTGTGCATTCATAAAATTCTCAAAGATATAAATATTTCAGTCTTAGTGTGCTTGGCTAGTATGAGCAAGGCCCTACATTCTCTCAGCAACACCACTAAATTTAGTAAATAAGTACAGCAAAGTCAATGGGATCACCAAGCAATGGTTTACAACCTCCCCTTACATTTTAATTGCAGACCAGGTTGATAGAAGAGGCGGAGAAGAACCCAGTGGTGGGAAGGATTAAAGACTTGATACAGCTCTGGACCCCAAGAGCTGGGGGATGAATCCTGAAGAGGAGATGGGGAGGAAAGGTACATGAAGGAGTCACCCTGTCGAAGCTGCTGCTGAAGTCAGAGGGAACCTGTAGTTAGGGCTTACTCTCCTCCTCCCTCGCTCAGAGCTGCTCAGCCAGAGAGAACACAAAGGAAGGAGCTGAGAACTATTCTAGTCACTTCAGCACAGGTGTGCCCGATACAAAATATATAAAGGAATTGATCTAAACACCACGAGTCAATCCGTACACCAAACCTGTTTTAAAGATCTAAAGTGGTATTGTCAGTATACCTATCCCATCAATGCAGTTTGCTATGTGAAACGCCACTATAGAAAGTGAAGTAATGTAGAACTAATCCCACCATGGAAAAAGTACTAACTAATGAATGCAATGTTCTGTTTTGCTTTGTTTAATTTTATGTGCATGGGTGTTTTGCGAGCATGTATGTCTGTGCATCACTTGCATACAGTGCCCGTGGAGGCCAGAAAAGAGCATCAAATCCTCTGGATCTGGAGTTACAGATAACTGTGAGCCAGCATGTGGGTTCTGGGAATCTAACCTGAATCTTCTAAAAGAGCAACCAGTGCTCTTAACCTCTGGTCTATCTCTCCAGCCTTAGTTTTTAAAATTTCATTGTTTTTGTTATACTCTTTTGTTGTTTTTCATCATTAGTTGGACAATAATTTATTAGTTTCTATAGCCAAACTTATAGAGATAAGACATTACATGTTTAATACAATGTGTTGTGCCTCCGTACAAATGCTAAGTTTAAGGTTTCTAGATCAGTATGCTTGTTAGATCCTGTATAGTGACTATATTAGTCAGAGTTCTCTAGAATAACAGAATTTATAGAATGAATCCTGACTCCTATTTCTATATATTCATATATGTAAAGAGGATTTATTAGAATGACTTTCAGGCTGCAGTCCAGATGATCTAGCAGTGGCTGGCTGTGAATATAAAGTCCAAGAATCCAGTAGTTGTTCAGTCACCAGGCTGGATGTCTCAGTGGTCTTCTGTATATGCCGGAATCCTGAAGAAGTAGGCTCTAATGCCAGTGAAGGAATGGATGTGCTAGCAAGGTGAGGGCAAGCAGGCAAAGAGTAAATCTTCCTTCTTCTACGTCCTTATATAGAACTCTATCAGAAGATGTGGCTCAGATGATAGGTTTGTCTTTCTGCCTCAAGATCTGGATCAAAGCTGTGTGTCTTCTTACTTTAAAGGTCCTTACTAGAAGTGGTTTCACCCAAGACATGCAAAAAAAAAAAAAAAAAATCTCTCACAGGTGTGCCCTCCATTTCTGGATTGTAGTTTATTCCAGAGGCACTCAAGTTGACCACCAAGAATAGCTATCATAGTTCCCAAGGGAAAAAAATAGAGAAACATCTGAGTTAAATTGTGCCATTAAAAATAATCTACCTAATGAGCATCGACAGGGTTATTCCATTCAAACACTCTCCTTACCAGTCCATAGAACTTTATTTAAAATATACCATATACAGATTCAAACCAAATCAACACATACAGAAATATGAAATAATTTATTGTATCTATCTGGCTATAATGCAATAGAAGCAGAGAGCAACAGAAAGAGAAACTACAGAGTATACACAAACTCAGAGACTGAACAGCACACTGTTAAAATGATTAATGCAGAATTAAGATGTGTAAAATTTCTTAGAACTGAATAGAAATGAAAACACAATGTACTATAAACCTAGAGGGTGAAACAAAAGTAGAACTAAGTAGGAAGTTCATATTTATAGGTATTGTGGTGCTTTGAATAGAAATGCCCCCCACAGACTCATGTATTTGAATGCTTGGCCCATAGGGAGTAGCACTATTAGGAGGTATGACCTTGCTGGAGTAGGCATAGCCTTTGTGGGAGAAGTGTGTTTCTGTAGGGGAAGGCTTTGAGGTATCACATGCTCAAGTTTTACCCAGTGTGTCACAGACTCCTTCTGCTGTCTTCAGATCAAGATGTAGAACTCTCAGCTCTTCCACCACCATGGCTGCCTATAGGCCATCACGACTCTTGCCATGATAATGGACTAAACTTCTAAAGCTGTAAGCCAGCCCCAATGAAATGTTTTCCTTTATAAGAGTTGCTGTGATAATGGTGTCTCTTTACAGCAATAGAAACTGAAACTAAGACAGAAGTTGATACCAGGGACTGGAATACTGCTGTAATAGCTTGGACCATGTTTTTGTTTGGAGAAATGTGGACTTTGGGACTTTGGATTAGAAAAGCAGTTGAACTATCTAAATAAAGCTTAGTAGGCCATTCTAGTAAGAACATGGAAGACAGTAGTGCACAAAGTAATTTGAACTTTGTGGGCCTACCTAAAGAAGTTTCAGAGGACACAAAGTTTAGTGTGTGGCCTAGAGACTATTCTTGTGATATTTCAGTGAAGAATGTTGCTGCTTTTTGCCCTTGTCTAAAAAGTCTGCTTGATGCTAAAGTGAAGAGTCTGGGATTAATTTCTTTGGCAGAGATCATTTCAAAACAGCCTAGTACTGACTCTGTACTGTGGTTGTTAGTGTTCACTCTTATGAAGATCTATAATGAAAAGGAGCACGCTCAGCAAGGAAAAATATAAAATGTACAGTTCAAGGAGAAAAGAGGCAGTGGGAATGGAGCTAAGTCCTGTATTCACAGAGATTAGCAGATTAAAGAAAAACCTGATATTAAATGGAATAAAGGAAGTAGTGACCTCAATGCAAGACTTCATCCAGCTAAGCATCAAATTAGTCCAGAATCTCAGTGTCTCCTCTCAGTGACTAGAAGCCAGCAAGAACATCCTACTTTAGAAACATTTTGGGAAAAAATTAGGAGCTTAGTAGAGGTAAGTAGCTTCAAGCATGTTATTTACAAGCATATTTCTTTTCATAGAGACCATATAAAACATTAAAAAATTTTTATTATAATTTTAGGTGTGTGTGGGGGAGGGAGAATATGCACTTGAATGCAGGTGTCTACCAGTACAGGTGCCCATGGAGGTCAGAATTGTTAAATCAAATCCTCTGGAGCTAGAGTTAGAGGCACTTGTGAGGTGCTGGATGTGGATGCTGCTAATCCAACTCAGGTCCGTTGCAAGCGCAGAACATACTTTTAACAGATGGGCCATATTCCCAACCACTAAAACAATTTTTAAGAAAGAAAATTATATAAATTATTTAGTTTTCTAGAGAGAATTCATTAGGATTTTCACTAATGAGATCACCAAAAACAAGGAAATTGTTCCATTTCACTTTTCACTATTTGATGAACTTTACAGCTTATAATCTCTTATTTCTGAGTATTCTCACTAAAGCCAGAAGACCTTCAAAATAATGTTATAGGCAGCCACTACAAAACATGTAGAATCTCCTTAATCGAGACCTACTTATAATGATAAAGAAGAGATCAGTGTGTGGAAATGTATTCAGTGTGAACATGATATGAAAGTCATAGGCTTAACTTCTATTTCTTGAGTAAGATTTAATTTTATTCCTTAGTTCTAGTTTATTTGTCTACAGGTAAAATAAATTTAATAATGCTCTTGCTTTAATGTCATTTAAAGAATTAGCATGGGGCTTTTTTTTTTTTTAAATTCTTGTGAAAACCTCTTGTACAGCCTGTGGCCCATGAGAAGAAGCTTGATAAGTGCTAATTTATGATGATCATTCTAACGGAAACTCTGGCTGGGAGTTACACACCTCACTGTGTTAGAGTATGTATTGCTGTGTAGTGATACCATGACCACAGCGACTCTAATGAAGAAAAATATTTAATTGGGGCTGGTTTACACTATCAGAGGTTTAGTTTGTTATAATTATGGTGGGTGGCATATTGGTTGGCCAGACTTGAGCTTCTTAGACCTCAAAGTCTATCCCCAGTGACCCACTTCCTCCAACAAGGCCAAACTCCAATAAGGCCATACCTCCAACTAGTGTCATTCCCTATGATCAAGCATTCAAATACAGGAGTTTATAGGTGCCATTCTTATTCAAACCACTATACTCACTGACTTGGAAAATTTCTGAAAGCCCAGGCAATTACATAAGGTGAAAAATGCTCAGACTGCATCCTTCATAAACATGAGCAAACTGTTTTCGTAGTCACTCCTGCCTTAGTACAAAATATTGCCAGTAACAGCCTTCTGGGAACTCCTACCCAGGCTGAAACTTCTCAGAATCTTGCAAACATATCTGACAAAATCTAGTAGTGATTCTTGGTAGCCAATGACCTTATTCAATGACTGTCCTGTCCCCTTTCTCTTCTCCTGATTATCCTTAAATGATGCCTATTGAAACCTCTGAGTGAGGCAGGTTGCAAGAGGCAGCTTTCTGTCACAGATATTGGAAGTCTCATAAAATGTTTCTTTGTTTGGAACAGAATTTAGGCAATTGACACAGAATTGAAGCATAGATTTATATTAGCTTAAGAGATGTAAAATTCAAGACTGGGTGATACATCCATTTTTTTTTTTTTTTTTGTCACCCTAGTACATTCTCCCTTAATGTTTGTCCCTTGCATAACTCTTCAGAGATTAACTTGAGAGTTTTATTCCTGGCTCCAAAGGGTGTGCTTATTCTCAGTAAAACTTCTCTAGTTATTATTGTGGCTTTGACATTCTTGGTAAATGATGGTCCCAGTCCTGGATCCTTCTAGTTCTTTTTCTCCAGTAATCTTGTCTTCCACAGTATCTTAGCTACTCAGTTCCAGGATGGGCCTCTAGATAATTTTGCTAGGACTGCTTTAACAGAGCACCACAGACTGAAGACTTAAACTGCAGCCATTTTTGTTTCTTCTGAGGCCCCTAGTTTTGGTGCGGATAGTTACTATCTCATTGTGTCCTCATATGGACTGCAGTCCATGCTCAGACACCCATGATACGTCTTTGTGTACCCAAGTTTCCCTTTTGTAAGGATACCAGTCAGGGTAAGGTAGGGCCTCCAAACTCTTGGCTTCATTTTAGCTTAATCATCTCTTTGATACAGTCATGTTTGAGGTTGTACATATTGGGTTTCAGTGCATGACTTTGGAGGGACACAGTTTAGCCCATAATACGTCTAGGCTCTAGGCTTTGACTCCACCAGTTCTGGAAACCTCTCTATAATCTCAAGTTCAGGCACCTCTTTGTGCCACCACCTCCTACCTTTCTACTTTTTTTTTTTTTACCTCTCTCCCTCTCTCTTTCTTTGTACCCCATCCTTCCTTACTTCCCTTCTTCCTTCCCTCCTTCCATTTCCCTGCAAAATAGTTTATAAAAACAACCTCTAAAATGTTTATGCTCTTTTAGCCAGATTAATAAATTCCAAAGTCCATCACTTTAATCATTCCCTTGAATATTTTCTCATCTCTTTATTCAGGGCACTTGACTGACCAAAATCCAAATTGAGGTTGATTCTGATTTCTTATCCTAAAGATCCTTTGTTTTTTCTCATCTGCTTACTCTCACTTTGAACCTGCCATATTAAAGGCTTACTATTTCAGAAGGTGGTAGAGTCTGTGACTACTGTGGAGGAGAGCATGGCAGAAGGCAAACATAGCATTGGAACAGTAGCTGAGAGTGTACATCTTGATCTGCAGTTGGAGGCAGAGAGAGAAAGAGAGAGAGAGAGAGAGAGAGAGAACTTGAATGATGTAGACTTTTGAAACCTTAAAGCCTATACTCAGTGGCATACCTCCTCTAACAAAGCCACACCTCTAATCTTTCCCAAACAATCCCATCAAGTAGGGACCAAGCATTCAAACATATAAGCCTATGGGATCCATTCTCATTCAAAGCCCACATTCAACTCCCTGGCCCCCATAGACTTGTGGTCATAACATAATGCAAAATGCACTTACTTTATCTGGATTCAAAAGTCCCCATAGTTCTTTCAGTCTCAACACAGTTTAAAAGTCCAAAGTCCAAAGTCTCTTATGTGATTCAAAGCAATCTCTTAACTGTAACCTCTTGTAAAAACAAAAAGAGAATTACATACTTCCAACATACAATGGCACAAAATATACACCATGATTTCAAAAGGGAGGGCATAGTGAAGAAATACTATACCAAACAAAGCAACAACAAAACTTAGCAGGGCAAACTCCAAATTCTATAACTCTGTGGCCATGTTAAAGAGTTTAGATGACTCCTCTGTTCCACCTGTGCTGACTACAGCTTGTGCTGTGTGCAGCTCTCCCTGCCTGTGCTGACTACAGCTTGTGCTGTGTGCAGCTCTCCCTGCCTGTGCTGACTACAGCTTGTGCTGTGTGCAGCTCTCCCTGCCTGTGCTGACTACAGCTTGTGCTGTGTGCAGCTCTCCCTGCCTGTGCTGATTACAGCTTGTGCTGTGTGCAGCTCTCCCTGGCAGACATTCCATGGCTCTGGCATCTGCAATATTTTGGAGTCTCCAACACAATCCAGGCTTCACCTTCATGAATTCACAGGATGACCTCTCCGGGCCTCTATGCAAGGTGTTCCCTGCCACATGCCTAGTCTTAGTAGCTTTCTTTATCCAAGGCAGAAGATTCTACAGCCTATTTATCCCATGAATTCTTCCTGACTCTAGAGTCAGAACCACATATCCAATTTTGCCAAGTTCTGTTACTTGCTTAGAATGAAATCTAACCCCTTCCTTGAACCACATTTGCATGAGATTTGATTTGCTGATGCTTTCCTTTGTTGAATAAGCTTTTCTTTGCTTCAGAAGCAGAGGATTACTTTGGCATTTTCTTTTTACAAATTAGAAGCTTAGCTTGGTGGGGTCTTGTGCTAAGGGCACTACTCCCTTTATTCCATTTGCATCAGGCCTTTCTTTAAGTTTCTCATCTGTTTAAGCATAGGACTTGGCTCCAGCATTACATTTCCTGGTGCCCCTTTTCTCCACAAATTGTACATTTTGTATTTCTTTTTTGCCCTGATCTCCCATTTCATTGTAGATCTACATAAAGTGATCACTAATAACCATGTGATATAGTCACTATTAGCCTGTCTTCGAATCTGTTCTGACAATAAAAATTGTTCCAAACTTTTCAGTTTATTTTCAGACAGACTCCTGGGACAACAACAAAAACATCCACATTCTTTGCAAAAACATCAGGAGAATCATCTCTAATATTAACCCCCTCTGGAACCTCTTGAGCTTGACCTCCACAGACCACATTACTGTCAGCACTATTATCTATTTGGATAGCCAGTTAAGCCCCCTTTACACCATTCAACCACTTTTCTAGTGTAAAGTCCAAAAGTCTTACACATTTCTTTTGAAGAACACAACATGTTCTGGTCTGTAACAGCAATGCCTCATGTCTGTTACCACCTTCTGTCTTAACTACTTTTCTATTTCTGTGAAGGACACAACAATTATGGCAACATGGTAACTTATAACAGAAAGCACTTAATGTGGAACTCATAGTTCTATAGAGTGACAGAAATCACAACTTCCATGGCAGGGAGCAGAACAGCAGGTGGAGCAGTGGTTGAGAGCTTACATCCTGTTCTGCACTTGGAAACTGAGAAAGCAAGAGCCAACTGAATGGTGCAGGCTTTTGAAATCCCAAATCCCACCCTCTACTAACACATTTCTTCCAACAAGGCCAGACCTCTTTCCAAACAATTACACCAACTGAGAATCAAGCATTCAAACATATGAGCTCATGGTCTCCATTCTCATTTAAACCACCACAATAATATATTTTGCTGAGCAGGTTCCATGTATGCTTCTCTGTTTTTGTTATATCAAGCAAGCTCCTTGTACTTCTAATAACCAGTATCAACCAGCTTGCTAAGATGGTAAGTGGTGTCCTTGCCTACAGGTCTTATGACACAGCAATAGAAAAGTAGCTAAGACAGAAGTTGGTAATAGAAGTAGGGTATTGTCGTTACAGACCAGAACATGGTGTGTTCTTCAAAAGAAATGTGTAAGACTTTTAGGCTTTGCACTAGAAAAGTGGTTGGATAGTTTAAAGGGGGCTTAATTGATTATCCAATTGACTTATGACAATTTAAAGTGACTAAGTAGAAATCATAGCCTCAGTTATAAAGGGATTTTCATGGAGTACTTAGGAGTAACTATCTCGGTTCTAGAGAAAATCTGTTCAGTATCTTTGCTATAGAACTCAGAGTTAGCAACAAGACTAAGAGACAACTCAATAATTTTGAGTAGTCAAACAACTAAATTTTGTCACACACACACACACACACACACACACACACACACACACACACACTTTACAGGCAAGGGAGAATTATAACTGTTTAGGAAACTAGACACTTTACTATTTACAGAAAAATATAAATATGACTTTAGTGACAGTGGGGAAAAAGCTCTCTGTTACCAAATTGAAGGTATTTATATTACTATAAACACATGCTTAAAAGACTACCAATTACTTTGTTTCAGACTTAGTAAGCCACAACAAACCAGTGTATTGGTCTAACAGAAAAAGAACAAGTCAAGTTTTATATGGCTGTGACATCATAAACCTGAAAAAAAAGATGAGACAAACTTAAATGTGATGGTTTGATTATATCCAGCTATTTTGTACTATAGGCACTTTTTTAGTTCATATAAAGATAATAGTGTTTGCACAAGACAGAAAGCTTTTGCTGAAGGGGATGGCATTCGGGAAATGAGCATAAGTCTTGAATTAAAACTAGCATTAGGTGTCAATGAAACCTGGGACAAGGCTCACCCAGCAGCTGTGCCGCCTTCTAGCACTTTTCACCCCACCCCTCCCTTAACTTCTCGCACCCAGGGGGTGGGCTTCTGCCTCCCTTCCACCAGTTTCTCCTCATTCCTACATAACCTCTTGGATTCTGGCTGTCTGCTCCTGGCTCTCTTCCATCTGCTGTCCCTTCTGTCCTCTCTTGCTCTCCCCACTCCCCTCAGGGCCCAGTTTGTTATGCTGGACATGTTCAGTCTGGAACCTTCAAGATGTGTCTGGTCATACTCTTCCTAATAGCTAACAATAAACCCCAAATCTCTTATATTTAAATCTTCTCTACTTTACACTTCAAAAAGACTCTTATCTAAAGTTTCTCTATTTCCCCCTCAAAAAACAAAACAACAGTAACAAAACCCAAAGCCCTTTATCTCCACAAGTTTTCTGCTCTCAAAAAATCTCTTAAAACTACACTAAAAATTATCTCAGGATTTGTAAGTTCATTGGGTATTGTTAGAAAATCTGTAACAAAAGTTAGCTTAAAACTTGTAATAAAAGGTTGATACGTAAAAATCTGTACATATAAAGTAATCTTAATTTGCTAAAACATACTATATCTGTGCTTTGACTTTCATTTAAAATATACTGTATATGTAACTTGAATTCAACTCTTGTTTTAAAAAATAGATCTGCTAAAACAAAGATTATTTTATATAGTAACCACATGGTTGACAGCCATCTTTAATTAGGTTAAAGGGTATACACCATGTAACTTCACCGTCTTGATTAAGATTACCACATGGTATAAAGCAGAAATTATAAAACTTCTTAGTTCTAAAGATGTGTGCTTATAATTTTATCTCTTTTCAGATTAAATATCAGGTCTCTAGAATATTTTAGATTAGTATGGATTTTATATAATAAATTCCTAAAATTATAAAAGTCTACTCAGATTAATAAAATCTGACTTTAAGATTTACATCTAACTACTTATATCTTTGCTAACTGTGTTAAACATTAGTTTTCCAGAAAATTTATACAAGAAACAATATCATATATATATATATATATATATATAAAATTAAGGTCTACTCAGTTTCATAGTAACTGATTTGAAGATATATGCCTAGCCTCTTTTTCTTTGCTAACTTTGTTAAGTTTTAGCTATTTGGATAAACTGAGTTATATAAAAATCTGTAATATTTTGTAATAATGGCTATAAAAAGAATTTTAAAAGTGTGGTTTTTAGTCTCTATAGACTATATTTATGGTCTAGTAAAGATCTAAGTTTCTCTGCGAACTACATTTATGGTTTAAAGTTTTATTTTGATGCTAAAGTATTTTCAACTAAATCTTAAAGTCAAAATTTTAAGGCTTAAGCTTAACAGGGATGAAGCTGTAAAATCCTAATCTTATAAAAGCTACTAACTTGTAAACTGTTATGTAATTCATTTAATGACAAATTTTATTTAGCTTCCTGTATATGTTCTCAAGGTTAAGCCTAAAGATAGTAACTAAAAAACAAATAGTTTGCTTAGCTCATGTATACTTAATAGATTATGAACCGCTCCACCTAGGGATCCATCCCATCTGCAGACACCAAACCAGACACTATTGTCGATGCCAAGAAGTGCTTGCTGACAGGAGCCTGGTGTGTCTGTTCCCTGAGAGGTTCTGCCAGCACCTAATACAAATGCAGATACTCACAGCTAAGCATCAAACTGAGCCCAAGGACCCCAATGAAAGAGCTAGGGGAAGGATTTTAGGAGCTGAAGGGGATTGTAAGCCCATAGGAAGAACAATATCAAATAACCTGACCCTCCAGAGCTCCCAGGGACTAAACCACCAACCAAAGAGTATACATGGAGGGAGCCATGGCTTCAGACACATATGTAGCAGAGGATTGCCTTATCTGGCATCAGTGGGAGGGGAGGCCCTTGGTCCTGTGGAAGCTTGATGCCCCAGCGTAGGGGGAAGCTAGAGCAGTGCGGGAGGAGTGAGTGAAGAGGTGGAGAAGCATCCTCATAGAGGCAAAGGGGAGGGGGAGAGAAGAGATGGGATGTCCCAGGAACCCAGAAAGGGGATATCATTTGAAATGCAAATGAATAAAATGATTAAGAAAAAGAAAATAAAAAGGTAAAGGAAAAAAATAGATTATGGCCCGCAAACTCTTCAGCGATCTGTTGAATATGGCATTTAAAATGTTTAATGAAAAAGTTTACCATGATAGAAATGCCAGTTCCTAAGGTCTCCAAAGAAGATAGAGCACAGACTGTGCCACTTGAATTGTGTTAATGTTAGCCACTGGGAAAATACTGCCCAATGCCTCACCTGTCACCAGGGCTCTGCACAAAGTGTGGACACTGTTGGGTTGACTGTCCTACTTTGCCTAAGTAAAGGTAGGCCATTTTTCATAAGTTCTTCCTCCATAGGAAAATCTCTCAGACCTTCTGGGTCTGGCAGTCCAAGGACAATGGTGCTCTGTGTGGTAGCTAAAGATTTAATGCTGTTCTGTATAACAGTTGAAGGCCAACCAAGGTCCCCAATGAAACCATTGAGACCATAGGAGTCTAGAGTAATTCCCCAGGTAGCAGTAAGTCTCTGTCCTTTAAATCAATACATAGGGCTTATTTGTATTTATACTTCCTGCTATACTTTATTTGTCTCGTGTCTCCGATAGAATTGATGCCAACTGTACAGTTACTGTCAGTTTGGCAGCTGCAGAAACCCAGCTCCTTCCTCAAGGCTGCATTTGCTTATTCAGTTCATTCCATACGGAAAAATTAGAGCTGGTTGTTTCTAGAGCTTCTAGATCTTCTGCTGAGAAAGTCAGATACAGATAGTTTACCTTGCTCACAGACTTCACTCTGATAAATTCACAAAACAGATTTCAATATAACTTTTTACTATTCATTTATTTAAAGGAAATGCTTTGCAATGACTGCTCTCAGTAATTAACCTTCGGTGTCTCATGGTAAATGACTAAATCGAAAACAAAAATGGTTTAAAACTAAATAAGTTGTAAGGGTCTAAAAACGGTTTCAAGGTAGTAAGTGCAAGTTTTAAAGGGTCTAAGGAAGTGATTTAAGGTAACAAAAAAGGTTTCTGATTTCTACCCCTCTCTTTGCTACTGTTAAACTAAAAACTTCGAAAGTTCACAATTTTAACACTAATCAAAGGAGTTCTTGTTAAATTATTCTTTTAGCTCTAGTAAAGTACAGCCACTAATATCATAATCATAAGCATAAAAATTTAAGTTTCCTTTGGTGGTCTTCTAAGTACAGATAAAATGTGCATCTCATTGTGCTAAAATCATTTCTGTACAATCTATGTAGCCAGCCTTCTCGACAGAGCAAAGAGTGCTAATGCTTTTAACCCAAAATTATTTTGGGGGTCCCCAAGCTTTTACTATGACTCAAATGTGTGAGTCTACTGATTTTTCTACAATGTGGATTTCAGTACAGTGCTAATGCTAATATATCTAACTATTTTCTCTCTTTTTGTAAACTTAAAAATAAATCTTGTAAGCTTCAGGGAGTCAAGAGACTTGGATCTACCTTTCACAGGTCAAGAACTCCAGATAAGTACTCCTGTCAACCATCAGCCTACTGCCTACTCCTGATGGTGAGATCTTTATGTCACTGCCTTTGGTTTTGGGACTCCCTTGCCCTAACTACAAGAACCATGTGCCTGGAAGTTTCAAATGTACACGAAAATAAAAAATTCCCCCTAACTCCATATCCTTGCTAGTATGTGCTGTTCCTTGAGTGTTTGATCTTAGCCGTTCTAAAGGGTGTATGATAGAATCTCAGAGTTGTTTTGACTTGCATTTCCCTGATGACTAAGAACGCTGAACATTTCTTTGTTTCTTGGCCTTTAGAGATTCCTCTGTTGAGAAGTCTCCTCTTAGCTCTATACCCCATGTTTAAATTGGGTATTTGGGTTGTTTGTTTCTAACTTCTTGAGTTCTTTGTAAATTTTTGACATTAGCCCTCTGTTAGACATAGGGTTGGTAAAGATCTGTTACCAATCTGTAGGTTGTTGTTTTGGCCTATTGAGGGTGTCCTTTGCCTTAAAATAGCTTTCCAGTTTCATGAGGTCTCATTTAGTAATTGTTGATCTTAGTTCCTGAGCTATGGGTGTTCTGTTTAGCAAGTTGTCTCCTATATCAATTTCAAGGCTATCCCCCGATTTCTGTTCCATTAGATTTAGTGTATCTGGTTTTACATTGAGATCTTTGATGCACTTGGATATGAGTTTTATGTAGGGTGATAAATATAGATTCATTTGCATTCTTTTACATGCAGACATCTAGCTACACTAGCACCATTTGTTGAAGATGGTCTCTGTTTTCCCTTGTATGTTTTTTGACTTCTTCTTCTTCCTCCTCCTCCTCTTCCTCCTCCTCCTCCTCTTCTTCTTCTTTTCCTCCTCCTCCTCCTCCTCCTCCGCCTTCTTTTTTTTAAAATCAAGATTCTGTAGGTGTAGGTGTGTGGGTTTATTTCTGGATCTTCAATTGTATTCTATTGATCAAACAGTCTGTTTTTATACCAATCATTTTTATTAATATTGTTCTGTAGTACAGCTTGAAGTCAGGGATGGTGATTCCTCCAGAAGTTCTTTTATTGTGCTGGATTGTTTTAACTATCCTGGGGCTTTTGTTTTTCCATATGAAGTTGAGAATTGTTTTTTCAAGGGCTGTTACAAATTGTGTTGGAACTGTGTACTGACTGGTTTTGTGTCAACTTGACACAAGCTGGAGTTATCACAGAGAAAGGTTTTCAGTTGAGAAAATGCCTCCATGAGATCCAGCTGTAAGACATTTTCTCAATTAATGATCAAGGGGGGGAGAGCCCCTTGTGAGTGGTACCATCTGTGGGCTGGTAGTCTTGGGTTCTATAAGAAAGCAGGCTGAGCAAGCCAGGAGAAACAAGCAAGCCAGTAAGCAGCATTCCTCCATGGCCTCTGCATAAGCTCCTGCTCCTTGACCTGCTTGAGTTCCAGTCCTGACTTCCTTTCATGATGAACAGCAGCATGGAAGAGTAAGCTCAATAAACCCTTTCCTCCCCAACTTGCATCATGGTCATGATGTTTGTGCAGGAATAGAAACCCTGACTAAGACAAACTGTGATGGGAATTGCATTGAATCTGTAGATTGCATTTGGTACTATGACAATTTTCACTATGTTAAGCCTATTGATCCATGAGCATGGGAGATCTTTCCATCTTTTCATCTTCCTCAATTTCTTTCTTCCGAGACTTGAAGTTCTTGTCATACAGGTCTTTCACTTGCCTGGAGGACTACTGATTTCTTTGAGTTAATTCTTCAGCCACTTTGCTGAAGATGTTTATCAGCTATAGGAGTTCTCTTAGAATTTTTGGGGTCACTTATACATACTATTATATCATCAGCGAATAGTGATACTTTGATATCCTCCTTTCCAATTTGTATCGCCTTTATCTCCTTTAGTTGTCTTATTGCTCTAGCTAGGAATTCAAGTACTATATTGAAGATATAGGGAGAGAGTGGACAGCCTTGTTGTCCCTGATTTTAGTGGAATTGCTTTGTTTCTTTCCATTCAATTTGATGTTGACTATTGGTTCATTTATTGCTGGTGGGAGTGCAAACTTGTACAATCATTCTGGAAATCAATTCTCAGAAAATTGGGAATAGTCCCACCTCAAGACCAACCTATACAACTTCTGGGCATATACCCCAAAGATGTTCAACCATCCTTCTTAGATTGCCAGTAAAAACTAATTCTATTTCCTCCCTTCAGTTTATTAGTGTCAAGGATTTGATGACAGTAATGAGAAAGTAATTAATATACCACTTATGGTAAAATTTAATGGTCTAAAAATTAAAGAACTTTCTTAATCTCATTTACCATGTTTTCAAAGAGCATGCTGAACAGTTGATGTGATGCCTGTGAAGTTTCTTTTTTACTAAGCAGGAATAGGTGACTGTCAGACACAGGAGCAACATGTGGCCTGTGTTACCCATCTCAGACTCATGTGCTTTTATTCTTTCTGAGAGTGTGAATTGATTTTGATATTTTTCAGATATCAATAGCTGTACGTGGCATTTTAGGACATAGTGACAATTATTTAGGCTTAGCACCACCTGAGTGAACATAACCTCTGGCTGGCAAACACCTTGTAGCAGGAAGAAAAGCCAACCTGCCTAATGTGTCAACTTTTTTAATATTTAAATTTTTATTTAATAGTCAATATTTAATATTTCAATGCCCTGTTCGAGTGACACACAACCATGAAATTATTTTGTTGCTACTTTATAATTGTAATTTTGCTTTTTTTATTAATCATAATGTAGATATCGGATATGCAGGATATCTGATATGTGACTCCCAAAGGATTAGTCACCCTCAGGTTGAGAACTACTGTTCTAGTCTGAAGAACAGCTCTGCTAAAAGCACCATGACTGTGACCAGTGTAAATGATCTGTGATGATTTTATTTACAAGTGTTTCTGGGAAAGAAAATGGCAGAACTCAGCAGCGTTTTAATCTACTTAGGAGACTACTTTTTGAGCTAAACCTAATGTTATTTCCCATCCCCCACTCAGTGAGCACCAAAGCATCCTCAGCTGTTATCAACACTTGTAGTCATTTCCTTCACAGCACATGGAATCTTGACAGCAGAAGTAATGGTTACCTTCAGTGCAAACACAACACAGACATTCGATGAGCTTGGCTTGATGAGTTAAAACATTGTGTTATCCCAGTTCACACTACAGAAATCCATTTTCATCATATGAGAAACATTTTCCATCATCCACTTTGACCATGATAAGGACAGCTTATTTTAAGCTGTGTTCTGTGTCCCAAATCAGAGATTCCTTAGAAAAACATTTTTCTTTCTTCAAAGATGGGAGAGGAAGATATAGGGGACACTTTAGTCCCAGGTATGCTTAAAAAGATCTAGCAGCAGGCACTTTCACCCCAAGGGTAAATTGTGTGTGTGTGTGTGTGTGTGTGTGTGTGTGTGTGTGTGTGTGTGTGTGTGATAAGTAAACCCAGATTTGTATTTTGAGTCCAACCAGAAAAGAAAAAAATCTAAAGAGAGCCCTGATTCTTACCTGGCCCATATACACAGCTAAAAGTATTTGAGTGTGATTGTGCCTAGAAAGATCTGAGGCCTAGAAAGAGGGCTACAGTTGTGAGCAGGTTTTTGCAGAATGGACGCCATGCAGGCTATCTGGTATATGTTTGAGGTGAAAAGTGTGGATGAAAAGGCCTGTGGTAGTCAAGCTAGGATATGGAATTATGTGTGAACCTACCATTATCTTTCATGAGGATGAAGGAGGCAGAGTCTATGAGAAGATCTTCTAGGTGGGCTGAGAAAGCGATGATATTGCTTCACCTCCTATCCATAGGGTTCATTTAACACTTGGAAAAGAAACACAGGGTCTCAGGGAATGACGCAGGAACTGAATAATATATTTATTTGTGTTTGTCAAAATGTTTATTTTCTCCCCAGACATAGTAAGAAAATGTATTTCCTTAAATGTTTAGTAGATGTGTACAACTTTTAAAAAATATTGTTATGTATCTTTCATTGTATGTATATAAAACATGCTACATATACTAATTATTGTTGAGAAATTAACCTACCCATTGTTGCACCTAATTGCTTCCATTTTTAAATGGTAAGATCATCTAATGCCAATTTCCTTAGGAACCTTCCATTGTAGATGCAGAAGACTTACTATAAACCTCACATCTCAGATTGTATTTCCAGAATTAACCATTCCATATAAATCCCAACTCTATGTCTTTGATTTCTATCTCACATCCCTGGTAACAGACTTCCTATATGCTCAATATCTATATATTTTATTTTAGATTCAACATTCAAACAAGATAATGACACATTAATGTTTCTAGCCACCTTGCTTTACTTAACATAATGTCATCTAGCTTCATCTCTGTTTTTGCAAATGTCCTTCATATTTGAGGCTGAATAGCATTCACTTGCATACACACTAGGATTTTAATTCATTTATCTGTGGATAGGTATATGGGTTGTACCCATCTCTAGGCTAAATATTGTGCTGGCTATAATAAGGAAGCAAGTTGTGCAAGCATCTCTTCCATGGCCTATATATCGGCTGCTACCTGAAAGTTCCTGCCTTGCTTGACTTTCTGTCCTGGCTTCCTTCAATAATGGATTGTGTGGTGGAACGGAAAGCTGAAATAAAACTTTTTCCCCTGTGTTGCTTTTAGTCTTGGTATTTTTCACAACAACAGAAATTCTAAGACAGAAATTGGTAGCAAAGAACAGACTATTGCTGTTACAGACCTGACCATGTTCTTGGGAGGATTATGATTTCAACTGAACTTTGGGTTAGAAAAGCCATTCACTTCTCAGGGTTATTGATGGGAGCTTGGAAGATAAGAATGGTGTGTACAGTGCAGATGATGGAGTCCTGGCTGATGAAGTATCAGAGGGAAGTTTGAAGCTCTCTCAAAGACTACCAGGGCTATTTGTGGTATACTTTGAATTTTACTACTAAAATAAAATCCTTTCTTTGTTAGGAAAATTGATACCAGTCAGTTGGGGATAAAGAATCAGTTGTGATCAGGAAAAGTCCAGCATTGTTGAGTCAGATTCACTGGGAATTGTTTCCTGGGAGTCAATACACTCAATGCTATGGTCCAGGGTGGGCAAAGACTTGTGCTGGTAGCCAAACATGATAGTGACAGAATCTTTCATATGGTACTGGTTTTGGAGGCATATAAAGAGGTCATGGAGTGCAGCTAAAGCTTTGATACAATGAAAGCCAGGAGAGACCACTGGTGAAGGTGCAGCCTCCAGTTGAAATAGAACCCCAGGATTAGAGAAGTCCCGGGGAACAGTTTAGGCTTGGAACCATGTGTCAGAGTCCATGAAGAGAGCCCAGGTTCAGAAATACAGAGTGGAAAAAAGACAGCATCTTCAACAAATTGTGCTGGTCAAACTGATGGCTGCATGTACAAAAATCCAAATAGAACCATATTTATCATGTTGCATAAAATTCAACTCCAAATGGGTCAAAGGCCTCTACATAAAAACTAGATACACTGAACTGATAGAAGAAAAAGTGCAGAATAATTTTGAATTTATTAGCACGAGAAAAGATTTTCTGAACAGGACACAAATAGCACAGGCTCTAAGATCAATAATTAATAAATGAGACCTTATGAAACTGAAATGCTCCTGTAAGACAAATGCAAACAAACAAACCAAAACAACAACAAAACAACAAACAAAATGAGCCAACCCCCACCCCTCCAAAACATGGTCAATTGACAAAGTGACAGTCTACAGAATAAAGAATGAGTTTTAGCAACTCTACATCTGATAGAGGACTGCTACACAAATATATAGAACTCAAAAGTAGATATCAAAAAAAAAAAAAAATCCACCTTCTGGTTTCCATCTGTGGGTGGAGACCTCTGCCTGGGCCACCAGGGGTCCATAGCCAACGAGCACCAGGAGAAAGCTACCCTCCCAGGAGCATGGAAGAGCCCTGAGTGGGGTTAAGGAGCGCAACACTGCTCACTGGGACCCTCCCGGAACCGCCAGGATACAGGGCCTGAGGAGAACTCGGGGACAGGAAGTTTCTGGTTTCCATCTATGCCTGGGGACCACAGGGCTCCAGGAGAGCTCTGGTATCCCAGGAGTGCTGACACACCTTTGAGCACAGGCAAAACCACCACTTCTGTTCAAACTCACTGGATCAAGAGGGACCCTTGCAGAGCCATCAGGACATGGGAACCAAGGGACAGCAGGGGACAAGATCCTTCTGGTTTCTGT
>CM052704.1:39080310-39112244 GCA_028551405.1 Uromys caudimaculatus
CGCCGGAAGCTGCTGGCGGTCAGTCTCTGTGGTCTGGTGAGCTGTGGGGCGTGTCTTTGGCCCTCCGCTGGGTCTTGCAATCTCCGGCGAGGGATCTTTGTCCCGGCGCTGATCAGCTGTGGGGCCCTGTGGCCCAAGCTCGATGGATTTTCTTATATTGAACCGTCCCTGCATCCCTGGGATGAAACCTACTTGATCATGATGGATGCTGGTTTTGATATGTTCCTGAATTCCGTTTGTGAGTATCTTGTTGAGAATTTTTCATCAATGTTCATAAAAGAAATTGGTTGAAAATCTCTTTATTAGCTTAGTCTTTGTGTGGTTTAAGTATCGTGGTGACTGTGTCTTCATAGAATGAATTAGGTAGCATTCCTTCTGTTTCTATTTTGTGGAATAATTTGAGGAGTATTGGTATTAGTTCTTCTTTGAAGGTTTGGTAGAATTCTGCACTAAAACCATTTGGCCCTGGACTTTTTTTTTTTTTTTTGCTTGAGAGACTTTTAATGACTGCTTCTATTTCCTTAGAGGTTAAAGAGCTGTATAAATAGTTTACCTGATCTTTTTTTTTTTAACACTTTATTTACATTTCCAATGTTTCCCCTTTTCTAGGTCTCCTCTTTGGAAACCCCCTATCCCCCTCCCCCTCCCCACCTCTATGAGGGAATTCCACCTCCCAGCCACCCACCCACCCACCCATTCCCATATTCCCACCTTGACATTCCCCTTTACTGGGGCCTCTAACACCCTCAGGCCCAAGGGCCTCTCCTCTCCCTGATGGCCAATGACGCCCTCCTCTGCCACAGATGTGGGCCGAACCATGGGTCCATAGATGTGTATTCTTTGGTTGGTGGTCCAGTCTCCAGGAGCACGGGGGGGTGGGGGGGTCAGACCAGTTGACTCTCTTGCTCCCTCCATGGGGCTGAGTTTACCTGATCTTGATTTAACTTTAGTAAGTGGATCTGTCTAGAAAATCATCCATTTTGTAAAGATTTTCCAATTTTGTAGAGTGCAAACTTTTAAGTACAACCTAATGAATTTTTTTTAAATTTCCTCAGTGTTGGTTGTTATGTCTCCCTTTTCATTTCTGGTTTTGTTTATTTGAATACTGTCTCACTGTCTTTTGGTTAGTTTTCCTAAGGGTTTGTCTATGTTGTTGATTTTCTCAAAGAACCAACTTTGGTTTCAGTGATTCTTTGTATTGTTTTCTTTGTTTCTAACTGATTGAAGACTTTCTAATTTCCTTATAGAGGCGCTTAGTTCTATGAACTTCTTGTGTCCCATAAATTTGGGTATGTAGTGCTATCATTTTCATTGTACTGTAGAAAGTTTTTAATTCCTTTTGTTATTTCTTCCCTGACTCATTGAATAGAGAGGTGTTCAGTTTCCACGAGTGTGTAGATTTTCTGGTGTAATGCAGAATTTCATAATGCTAAATGACTTGTATCTTTATGAAGTAGGCAAGAACCACAATGGTATTAACACATGCCTGTCTCTAACAGTAAAAGTCATATATCTTTTCATTTATGTCACATCGCAATTGCTATAAATATGTGAAATATCATTTGTGTCCATTTGTACTCACGATCATTGTGAGACCCGTTTTGAGATCTTGCCATTAGTTATAGGTCCCTTATATTTCAAATGTTGCTGTTCAAAAAATTCAATGAGTCAAACCTAACACCCTTCCTTATGCTAGGTACCCCCTTCTCTTTGGATTTTAGCCCAAAGTCAAGAAGACTCTACAATGACAGCTTTCAACCCTGAACCCCCAGTGAAAATTCTTCCAACAACCTCCTTGACTTTAGCTTTTCTTCATAGTGACAGAATTTTCCATTTCAGAAGTAAATATTAGCCTATTCAAAGACAAACCAGCATACTCTGGTCGTATCTATTTTTTTAATTACATAAATTCTCACAAACAAATTTGGTAGTGACTAGTAGGACTACTCTTTATTTTTATAATTTTATTTATTTTTTGACAAATGTATGTGTTTGTTATATTAATATCATTTCTACCTCCCCCTCTTCCCTACCAACCCCTTCCATGCTTCCAACTCCCTCTCAAATTTATGGTGTCTTCTTCCATATATAGTTCTTGCCTAGATACAACCTAGTAAAAATTTTTAAAGTAGTCTGTTTAATTTATTTAATGTTTGAACAGAATATATAAGAATATATATATACACATATATATATGTATATAAACAGAATATGTAAGGTTTTACACACTGCTGAGAACATTTGGTTTTGTTTCCATATATATTTATTTAGGGCTGACTACTTGGAACTGTAAAGCCTATCAGGGTGCTTGCCCCTGGAGAAAGTTCATTCTTTCTTTCTCAGGAGCAATTAATTACTTATAGGAGTGAGGCCTTGTGAGATTTTCCCCTTTTCATCTTGGAATGTCAACTAGTGTTCTCATCGTGCAGGTCTTACTTACGCAACAACATTTTGGGGAGCCATTATCTCATAACAAATACCTTGGTCCTTTGTCTCTTATAAGGTTTCTTCCTCCTCTCCTATGGTGTTCCCTAACTGTTAGGGGCACAGGTTGTATTGTACATGTTTCAGTTGGGCTGGGCATCCCATAGTCAATTGTTCTCTACATTTTGATTAGCTATGGAATTCTGTAATAATTCCCCAGCTGGTACAAAGAGAAATTTACTTGATGAGGGGTGAGAACTACATTTACCTGTAGATATAAAGATGCGTATTTAGAATACAGTTACAAATTTTCACTTATTTGGGAAAGTAACAGTAGTAGGATATCCTCCAGGGTCCATAACTGCATCAGCCAAGGGGAAGTTGGCTAGCTTTACACTACCAGACATTAATTTCCTCCTATTAAATGAGCCTTAATTTTAACTAGGCAGCTGTTGGTCACCCTCAATACGTAAGTGCCACTATGTACTCTTGGGATATCTTGCCATGAACACTTTTGGACACTGGAGAGAATCATATTAGAGTCACAAGTTCAACACTTGTGACTCCTCTCAAACTCCTTTTGGAGGTATCATACTGTTTCTAAAAAAAAAAAAAAAAAAAAAAAAAAAGTTGACCATGATAATAATGGTGACCTCTGTGGTCCAAACTACATCTCTAAAATATGAAATTATATGAGTAATATCACAAACATTCAAGCTGCAAAACAAATTGATAATTGTTAGCAGCTTTATGATAAGTATAGGCTCTACTTGCATACAGTTAACACCTGGAAAATTGTTTGATATTTTGTTAGAGACAGACTCAAGTTTTTGTATGGTACAAAGCTGTAGGGTCTTGTTGTAAGAACACACATGAACAGATAGATCATTTAAAATAGAAATATAGTGTTATTTTTATAGTAGATTCAGGGAACATTTTGAGTTCTCAACAGAAACCAACCTCCAGCTTGTTTTTATGTGAGAATGTGGGTTTGGTTTGGTTTTGGATCTTGAACAGGATGTGGAAAACAGGGACAAATGCCAAGACTAAGAGACTCTATGCCCCAGGGACCTTTGCTTTGGTGGCCAGGAAATTCAGGGCTGCCTGTAAATTCATAAGGCTAGGATTGAGAGAGAGTAGAATAAAGCCTTCAGCTATATCTGAGAAACTGCACAAGAAGTATTTGTGTGCATGTGTGTGTGCATGTGTGTGTGTGTGTGTGTGTGTGTGTGTGCATATGTTGCAGGAGTATATGTGTGTATACGCTTGTTAATGTCAGAGAACAGTGCTGAGTATCTTTCTTAATCACACTCCACCTGATTTGAGAAAGGGTGTCTCAGATTTGGTTAGATTGGTTGGCCAATGTGCTCCAGGGATCCATCTGGCTCTGGCTCTCCCTGTGCTGATATTACAGTCACATGCTACCTAACTCCATTTTTTTTTATGGGTCTGGGCCCCAAATTCAGGTCCCCTGCTCCACAGCAAACACTTTACCAATGGAGCCATGACCTAGCTGCCAGTTCCAGTTCCTACCTATTTCATTGGCTATTAAAGCTTGTCCAGATTGTGTTCCTCAAAGGAGGGCAAAGAAGTTAAGATGCTGCAACTCTAGGCATAGATCCTACTGAATTAAAGAAGGAGTTCCTTTTCGCTTGATCTAGGAGTAGGAAACAGGCACAGGCAAGTTTCTAAAATGATCTGGGCTCCCTAATGCTTATGCACCTGAAGTGATTTTAGGACATACTCCAGTGAATCAACACCTACCTCCAAGCACTCAGGCGGCAGTGAGGTCTTGAGAGTCCCTGTGGACCTGGATGAGTCAGAGGAGAGGACTACCACAGAAGCCCCACTGGTCTATTGAAACGTATGACCTGTCTAGTACCTCAAAAATGTAATTAGCCACCACAGATGAACTTGCTGACAAGGTTCTCACAAGCTTGCCCTTCCATTTCTAGGTTCATTTCCATTTGAATGAACATAGAAAAGAAGCTGAGATTGAATTCTCTGCAGCCATGTGACTAAAATTATACATTTATTTAATTTCTCTAAATGTTAACATTTAGATACCATAAAAACAAGGTGGTATTCATGCTTGCTACATTAAAAATACTTATACATAGTTATATGCTCACTATCCTTACACTGCACTACCACTATTCTCATGAATACACACACACACACACACACACACACACACACACACACACACACACACACAATCTTCTATCAACATTGGACATCAGACGGACTTGTGCCAGCTAGCCTCCCCACCCTTCCTTACACGCCCTTTCAGTTATCATGTGGCTTGAGACTTATTTTCTGCCTTTTAATGGTTAGCTTCACTCATTTCCACTATATTAATTCTGCAAAATTAATCTTGAGAAATCATCTTTTCACTTGTAACTCAAGATTGCGATTCCAGTCTCAAGATGTTTACAGCCCAGAATAACACATTGAATTGTGGTTGGAAAGAAATAGGTGTCCAGTGTAAGAGCAGAAAGAGGGCATTGGCAGTGAAGAAGGCCAATTAAATCTGGGCTGGGTCTAAGGGCAGAGTCAAGAGAGGTTGCATAGAGGCCAGAGCAAGCCGTGCCGTCTCACATGAAAACCGCTGTCATTTCCAGACCTGATGCAGAATGTCTTCTTCATGGTGAAATCTGATCCTTGGTTGATTGCTACATGCAGATATACCCTTCCTCTTCTACTCCAAAGCCTCTCCTTTTAGAAGTCACTACAGGAATCACGTCATGTTCTCAGTGTGCTTTTAATAATTATTCATTATTCCAGGAATGAAAAAGGACATTGTTCTTATGACTGTTTATTTCAGCCTGGTATACATAGTAAGACTGTCTCAAGTCTTTACTCCATCTCAAACAAAAGATTCTTTTCCTTAAAAGAATCATCTTAAAAGAACACATTTTCTATGAATGTCTCTTTAGAGCATGTTTAAAATGTTTATTAACATTGGGGACACCCACAGTAGCCAAGAGACAGTTATATGCCTTTGCATGGCAGTATGTTTAAATGCATAACACAAGATGCACATATCATAATTTCAAAGGAACAATAATTATGTGCAAATATAGTTATAAAATAATACTTAAAACATCAAATTAAGTAATATATATTGATTATCAGGCTAAATAGTAAGATTCAGTTGCAAATTACAATAAACATGAAGGATATTTTCAAGGTTCAAAACACTTCTAGTTTAATAGGAAAATATCTTAAATTTTTCTTGCTGTCAGATTCATTTACAACATATAAATGATACAGAGGGATCTAAATTCATAATTGAGGAAAATGTTAGAGCAGTGGTTCTCAGCCTTCCTAATTCTATGACTCTTTAATACAATTCTTCATGTTGTCACAACCCCAACCATAAAATTATTTTTGTTGCTACTTCATAACTATAATTTTGTTATTGTTATGAATCATAATGTAAATATCTGTGTTTTCTGGTGTTCTTGGGAAACTTCTGGGAAAAGGTCATTCGACTTTCAAAGGGATCATGACCCATAGGTTAAGAAACTCTATGTTGCCGGGCAGTGGTGGTGCACGCCTTTAATCCCAGCACTTGGGAGGCAGAGGCAGGTGGATTTCTGAGTTCGAGGCCAGCCTGGTCTACAGAGTGAGTTCCGGGACAGCCAGGGCTACGCTACACAGAGAAACCCTGTCTCAAAAAAACAGAAAATAAAAAAAAAAAGAAACTCTATGTTAAAATTTCATAAAATGAAGAAAAGAAGTTTTCTTCTTTACCTAAGCCCAGGGCTACTTGGACTTTGTATCTGGGAACTCTCTCCTTGAGTACATACACAGCTTTCATTTCTACTGTTACTATTGAAACCAGCTTCAAGAAGGTCAAGCCTCTTTCATTTACAGTTGGGAGGTAGAAAAGGTTAACTATTGGATTGTCTCCTTAGATTTCACTGTGAATTTACTCTACATATAGTCCTTAATCCTTTAAAATGACCAGGGAAGGAAGGAAGTGAAGGAATATGGAAGGAAGAAAAAAATGAGAGAAAAAGAGGGTACTGGCGCCTTCGGGTCTGGGCTGGTGCCCTGAGCAGATCTTGAGCACGAACTCCTCAACCAGTCCTACAACACCCAGAGGAAGCTCCACTCCCAGGTGCTCTAACACGGCCAGGATCATAGGATCAGAGGTGAGGAGGACTCAACATCTGTCACAATACTGGCAGTAACTGCGACCAGCGACCAGCGGGATCCAGGGAATCAGGAACCCTGCTGGATCAGTTGCATGGTCTCCTTCCCGTCTGGGCCGGTGCCCTGATCAGACCTTGGGTGCGAACTCCTCAGCTAGTCCCACAACACTCAGAGGAAGCTCAACGCCGCTGATCACCGAATCCCAGGAGCTTGGTTACACCAGGATCTCAAGGTCACAGAGGCAGCTTGACTCCCAGGAGCTCTGTCACACCCAAGATCTCAGGATCCCAGGATCCCAAAATCATAGGATCCCAGAGACAGCTGGAATCTGAGGAGTTCTGACACAGCCAAGATCACAGGAAGGACTGGCTCCAGTCAAATAGGGGGGGGGGGGGGGAAGCAGGTAGCACTAGAGATAACCAGATGGCAGGAGGCAGGTGCAAGAACATAAGAAACAGAAACCAAGGTTACCTGGAATCATCAGGTCCCAATTCTCCCACCATAGCAAATCCTGGATAAGCCATCACACCGGAAAAGCAAGATTCGGATCTAAAATCATTTCTCATGATGATGATAGAGGACTTTTAAAAGGTCATAAATAGGAGGAATAGGACAGCATGTAGGAAGAATTGGAGGAAAGGCTGTAAGACCCACTGAAGCAGAAAGAACTGGTCACCAAACAGAGGGACTTGGCAGAAATGATGCGGCATCATTATGATGTCTCTGAGATGAGGAGGTCTGAAATACTCCAGCAGAAGATCAAACAGGGCACAGATCAGGATGAGAGCTTTCTCAGACAGAACTGCTGCATCGGGAGCACTGAGTGTGCAAAGCAAGCGAACCACCATTGCATCTCGTCCCTATGACCATGGCAATCTTGGGCTGCATTTTCTTCCTTCCCTTTGGTTTCCGATCTTGAATAGGCTTTGGTTTTGTCTAGCCTCTGACCCAGCAATAGGGCTTCTGGGTCTGATTGCCTTCCCTTCTCTGACAGCACCCTTGACACAACTGTGGAGGGGTAAAGAATGCCACAGACAACTTGAACACAACATTCTCTGCACTAGGATCAAGCTTCCTCAGAAAAAGACTCCTCCTTGTAGATGTGGACTCAACAGTGAGGCAAATACCAACTGATGTCTGGTAATGCAGCTGAAATCTGATCAACATGGCTGTTGGCTAACTACTCCACTGGGAAAGAAAATTAGACTGAGATATATAAAACTAGGTACAAGAATTACTCAGAACTCTGACACCCAACAACAAGTCATCGCAGTAAAGGCACAACAATATGGAGGGCAGGTTGTTGGGGAAGCCTTGCTTTACCAGAGGCGTTGGCAAGCTGACGAGTCCTCAGTCTCCCATATGTGGTGGTGAATCTGTCATGGAAAGTTGTGCTGATGCCACTCTTTTCCAAACACACCACACACAAAAGCATCACCTTTTTTCTCCAGTTCAGTGTTGAAGGTACTCCTTGTCACACATCTGTATGTGATGCTGAAGTTAATGCTCTCCACAGATGACAGAAATTCCTCACTCCTCATGTTAGTCATTTATTTTTCCATATGGAAAACGGCTGGGTATTCTTCAGTTTCACACCTGGACTAAAATGGCTGGTTCTGAAAAAAGATTTATAGAGAACATCTGGATCATCTTTGACATTTGGGGACAGGAGGATGCTCCCTCTGCATTTGTTGTGTCTAGAATAAGCACACATAGGCATAGGTTGGCTGAGTGAATCATGTAGTAGTCAAAAAAAATAAAAAAATAAAAAATAAAAGGTCATAAATAACTCCCTTAAGGAAACACAAGAGAGCACAGGTAAACACCTAGAAGCCCTTAAAGAGGCTAAAATCATTTCTCATGATGATGATAGAAGACTTTTAAAAGGTCATAAATAACTCCCTTAAGGAAATACAGGAGAACACAGGTAAACGCCTAGAAGCCCTTAAAGAAGAAACACAAAAATCCCTTAAAGAATAACAGGAAAACACAACCAAACAGGTGAAGGAATTGAACAAAAACATCCAGGATCTAAAAATGGAAAAAGAAACCATAAAGAAATCACAACGGGAGACAAACCTGGAGATAGAAAACCTAGGAAAGAGATCAGGAGTCATAGATGCAAGCATCACCAACAGAGAATCTCAGGTGCAGAAGAAAAAAACATTGACACAATAGTCAAAGAAAATGCAAAATGCAAAATGCTCCTAACCCAAAACATCCAGGAAATCCAGGACACAACGAGAAGATCAAACCTAAGGATAATAGGTATAGAAGAGAGTGAAGATTCCCAACTTAAAGGGCCAGTAAATTTCTTCAACAAAATTGTAGAAGAAAACTTCCCTAACCTAAAGAAAGAGATGCACATAAACATTCAAAAAGCCGACAGAACTCCAAATAGACTGGAAGAGAAAAGAAATTCCTCCCATCACATAATAATCAAAACACCAAATGCACAAAACAAAGAAAGAATATTAAAAGCAGTAAGGGAAAAAGGTCAAGTAACATATAAAGCCAGACCTAGCAGAATTACACCAGACTTCTCACCATACAGACCCTAAGAGAACACAACTGCCAGACTAGGCTACTATACCCAGCAAAACTCTCAATTATCATAGATGAAGAAACCAAGATATTCCATGACAAAACCAAATTTATATAATATCGTCCCACAAATCCAGCCCTACAAAGGATAATAGATGGAAAACACCAACACAAGGAGGGAAACTACACCCTAGAAAAAGCAAGAAAGTAATCTTATTTTAACAAACCCAAAAGAAGATAGCCACACAAATATAAAAATAACATCAAAAAATAACAGGAAGGAACAATCACTATTCTTTAATATCTCTTAACATCAATGGACTCAATTTCCTAATAAAAAAGACATAGACTAACAGACTGGATACATAAACAGGACCCAGCATTTTGCTACATACAGGAAATACACCTCAGTGACAAAGACAGACACTACCTAAGAGTAAAAGGTTGGAAAACAATTTTCCAAACAAATGGTCCCAAGAAACAAGCTGCAGTAGCCATTCTAATATCGAATAAAATCAACTTTCAACCAAAATTATCAAAAAGGATAAGGAAGAACACTTCATACTGGTCAAAGGAAAAATCTACCAAGATGAACTCTCAATTCTGAACATTTATGCTCCAAATGCAAGAAGCATAAAATAAAAGAAACTTTACTAAAGCTCAAAGCACACATTGTACCCCATACAATAATTGTGAGAGACTCCAACACCCCACTCTCAGCAATGAACAGATCATGGATACAGAAACTAAACAGAGACACAGTGAAACTAACAGAAGTTATGAACCAAATGGATCTAACAACAAGAATCCTAAAGCAAAAGAATATACCTTCTCAGCACCTCATGGTATCTTCTCCCAAATTGGCCATATAATTGGTCATAAAATAGGCCTCAACAGATATAAGAATATTGAAATAATTTCTTGCACCCTATCAGATCACCACAGACTAAGGCTGGTCTTAAATACCAACAAAAACAATGGAAAGCACACATACACACGGAAGTTGAACAATGCTCTACTCAATGATAACTTGGTCAAAGAAGAAACAAAGAAAGAAATTAAAGACTTCCTAGAATTTAATGAAAATGAAGGCACATCATGCCAAAACTTGTGGGACACAATGAAAGCAGTGTTAAGAGAAAAACTCGTAGCTCTAAGTGCCTTCAAAAAGAAACTGGAGAGAGCTTATACTAGCAGCTTGGCTGCACACCTGAAAGCTCTAGAACAAAAAGAAGCAAATACATCCAAGAGAAATAGATGGCCGGAAATAATCAAACTCAGTGTTGAAATCAACCAAATAGAAACAAAAAGAACTACACAGAGACTTACCCATGAGGTTCCTGGATCCTGTCAGATTGACAGTCAATACAAACTACCATTTTCTCAGAGGCTCCAGGTGCCAATTTGCCACAAACTCTGCTATACTTAGTGTAGATTTTTTTTTTTATTCTTTTCTTTGTATCCTTATCTTCTTGTATGGCTTTTAATACTAAAAATGTCTAAACTATGATTTTATGACTTGAAAAATATACTTTATTATTTTTTGGGTTTATTTTTCAAAAATTTCCCGAGTATTCTTGCATTTTGTTTTCTCATATGAACTTTAGAATAATACTTCATTTTCAAAAGAAAACAAAGAGACTTGAATTTCTTTTAAAGAGGCTGAACTTTTAAAATGGATTTGTGGGACTTTTAGGTGCTGATATTCTATGTTGTGATGTAAATATTAGTGTGTGATCTTGGGGATGAACAGGAAAGAAAAGGGTGTGGCTTAGCAGTGCTGTATTTGTATATCAAGTTGTAAGAGTCGGTTGTGCAGGCTAGTTTCATGTTAACATGACACAAGCCAAAGGTATCCAGAGAAGGAAACCCAATAGGTAATTTTTTAAATTAATGATTGATTGATTTCTTAATTAATGGGCCCAACCCATTGTTCATGAATCCAAGCACTGAACTCAGATTTAAGGCTTATGCACATTTTAAATATGAACTCAGGTTCAGTGCTTGGACTAGGTTCAATAAGAAAACAGACTGAGCAAGCCACTAAGCAGTTCCCTCCATAGCCTCTGTATCAGCTCCTGTCTCCAGGTTCTAGCCCTGCTTGAGTTCTGTCTTTACTTCCTCTGATGCTGGACTATAATGTGGAAGTGTAAGCCAAATAAACCCTTTCCTCCCCATGTTTGTTCTGTTTTGTTTTGGAGGGGTTATTTGTTTGTTTTCTGTCATTGTTTGTTGTTGCTGTTGTTGTTTTGTCATGGTATTTCATCATGGCAATAACAACCCTCAGACAAAGAAAGGCAGAGAGGGAGGAAGAGAGGAAAGTAAACTTTGGAACAACCACAGCTTGCAAGAATGTCTTTGGACTCTAGCTTCATATCTCTGTTACTTACCTTTGGTCCCGAGTGCATTTACCACTTGGTCACACCTACCTGGCAGTGCTGCCATGGCGCTTAAACATAGAAACATCGGGGGACATGACTTGTTAGCTCAAAAGTACTGTGCAAAAACATTCTATTTACAAGTTCCCTATTTACAGAAGAGTGATCTGTGTTTCTTTTTCTCACTACTGTTCAAGACTGTGGAGCCAAGCCAAGACAACTAAAATAAAGGAATGCTAAGGAAGAGATGCCTGGGGCTAGAGATGGTATAGAGGAGAGGAGAGTGCCTGGCCCCTGTTGGAGGGTCTCAGAGCTCTGTAGCTGTCACCTGGTGGCTTAACAAACCACTCTGTCCCACCAAACCCTTATGGACGCTAAACACTGCCCAAGTATATTTAACCATCAAAGCACTCATCCACCCATTCACAAGAAGTTATGAAAGGATATTGGGAATAATTGTACATGTACCAATAAACTATAATTTTGAGGCATCAAGTCCTGCCTTCAACCTTCTGCTTTGGAGTATTTAAACCTTAGTGTTTATGGTAGTAATTGCTAATGCCTCCTGGGCATTCTTCTGCCTATATCCCTACCAATCATTCCTAATACTAAAGTCATACATAATGCATCGTAAAAAAAAGATGGGTATTGTTTTAAGGCTTATGCACATTTTAAATATGCCTTGAAACATGGTTGTGCACATCACAACCCTAGTACTTGGGAAACAGGGAAGTGTGCTCAGAGTTTGATATCACACTAGGCCTTGAAAAAATCCCAAAATGTATGGATCACATAGAGAAACAATGTCTCAAAACAAAGCAAGGATAAAAATGTGTACTGAAGAAGTGTTTGGTGGAATATAGGTGACAAAGTTGTCTCTGTGTTAACATTTGTTGGAGTCATGCAATGAGGACATGGGTTTTCTCATGCTATTTCTACATTTGTATATGTTTAGCTTTTCTCACTATAAAACCATTGCAACATTGCAGGTGTCCAGGAGATAAAAAAAAAAAAAAAAAAAAAAACCAGTGTTCTATGTTCATGTTAAATAAAACGAATTGGCATATCAGAAAATATAGATCGCTGAGTAGATCTGTAGGCACTACATATCATTTTCCACTGCTCTTTTTGCCCCTGTGTAACAGATAATAATAATAATAACCATTATGATAGGAAAACACAGGAAATGGAATTTCACCATTTATCTGTTGGGTTTTTTTTTTTTTTCAGCTAGACTGAGACAACTGGCAATGGGGATCCCTTCCAGTTGTATCTGTTTCAAACCTTTTAGAAAACCCTGAATGTTTTGTTATTCTGTATTTCAAATGCACACAGGAGATCAAAGGTAATTTTCAGGGGCCCATGGATATGCTGTGTAGTATATAGGGGCCTGTGGATATGCTGTATAGTATAAAGCAGAAGATGAAGATAAGCTGCTATTTATGGACTAGTTCAGAAAGCCATCATATCTTTAGTATATGAAACACATATGGCAACCTTGCTATTATAAAGATATCAATCGATAACCAATTACAAGTGAGTCATAATTTGATATAGTTTGTCATTTTGTAAATAATTTACCACTTTATCTTCTAGTCAGGACATAGGACCATTATGAGTAAGTTTATCTCATATGAAATAAGTGATTAGTTTCTAAGGCAGTGAACCCTTCACAGACCATACTAAAGTGAAGCCGGGAGAGCGTTAAAAATGCTCCCCTGGTGGTTTTTCTATTTTTGCTTCCTTAATCATCATTTAAAATCTTGTATGAAGCTAACTATGTCACACTCCAGAACAAGAACTAAATTTTAAAAAATAAAAATTTCTCCATATAATTGTTAAAATATGAATAGTAGCTATTCTTTCTGCTGTTTTAACTGTGAGCTCAATTCTCTGCGAATACAGATTTGTAAATCTCATTCCTTGCTTCCATGGAAACTACTGTTAATATTGTAGTATTGTTCTACTTAATAAAAACAAAATGTGAGTATTTTGTTAACTCTTCCCATTTGGGACAAATACACACAACTTTGGTCACATCAATGTGGACACCTAGCCCACCCCAGAGCTCCTTAGAGTAACCTTTTTCTAAATCAAAGAAGCAGTTAAAACTTCAAAAAGAATGTGAGTGATGGATACACTCTTTATTAATAACTTCCTTAATGTATAGCTTCATGGTCTTCACAGCCTGTTATTCATTGTTGCTCTTTTGTGATTGGGAAAATGAATACTCGGAGAGGTCAAACTATTTGCCAGGAATCACAGAAAAAGTGGCAAGCCTAGAGTCAAATTTTGTTTCTCTAAGTTCTATCTCCTTTCCTCTCCTGACATTCTACACAGTTTGTAAGATAGGTCCAAAGCTGATCACCCTTAAATCATGTGTTTACCTTTGGAAAGTGGATTTTTGTGCAGCTGCAGCTGCCTGGCACCAGCCTCTGCCTAAACTCTTGGTGCTATGATTAGCAGGAAGGGAGTGGGTGTCGGCTTGACCATCTGTCATACATAAGGACTGGATGCTTCCTTAGAGAGAAGGGCTCTGAGGCTAGGTTTGCCAGGCATTCTAAAACACAGAGAACAGCAAATCCATCTCTGAAACAAATGGAAAAATAAATACCAAACTCAGTACTTTGTGTTCCAAGTGAAAGCCCCACTCTAAAGGTAATTAGCTGCTACTTTTAGGAAGGGAGAGCACATGTGAGCTAAAACTATAGCTAAGCCATTATGGCCACTGAAGCAGGAGCAGACAGCAGCTATCCAAAGTCTACAGTTCTGTGCGACTAGGTAATGCTTAAATAAATAAATGGCTCCCATCATACAACTCAATGTTTAGCCAAGCCCAAATACCCTGCTGCCAGCATTTCAAAGTCAACACTGGTATCTAAAATAAACACTAGCTGACTAACACACACTGGTACTTTCATGAAAATGTATTGTGAAACAACCCTTTGCCTACAAAACCCCTCCGGTGTTTTCTGGTCATGGTTGGTTATTCAAAACAATGCTGAATCCTTAAGTATTTTCAAACTAATGAATTCAATGATCTTTTTGTTGCTTCTTTGTGGCCAGTTACTGTAAAGGAGCTGAAATCTGACACGCTCCTAAGTGGACATATCAGCCTGCCATGGTTTTATAAAAAGCTGACAAAAGCCTTGTGATTCTTGGGTCAGTGACAAAGGACACGTTACCTCTAGTGATATCAGTAGCTGGGGCTGACATTTGAGAAGAGAAATCAGATATTTATATACATGGAACAGTCAGCCTTTTCTCCATTCTAAAAACAGACATTTTCTCATGTTTCGGGGTGCAGTCTACTACACACACACACACACACACACACACACACACACACAAGTCTTAAACAAAGTCAGTCAGAAGTTTCACTTCTAAGATGTGTATGAATGTAGGAAATTCACAGAGAATTGTCTCCACTAGTCATTCTCCACCAGACAACTTGATAGCTAATAAAGATTAAATATGAAATGTAAATCTATTTCTGTTTTTTTTAACTTCCTAAAAAAAAAAACCGATAGTGTTTAAAAATATAGCTGTAACATTAAACTCACAAATTTGGTCAATGGAAAATGTGGGAAGTTCAGTTTGCTTGGTGTGGATTCTTAAAAAGAATGTTAATGGGGGCTGCACCTCCACTGGCAGGATCCTCTCCATTGTCTACTGCTGAAGACTGAACGTGCTGAGTGACACCTAGCATGTTGCACTTGCAAGAGAGTCCAATGTTGCAGCATTTCCAAAGAATCTAGTCTGCAGCACAATGAGGCAAGAGGTCTGAGGTAAAAATCATGGCCAGGGAAGCAGATAATGGTGTTTAAAGGGAGGTGTGAAAGCTAACAGGAAAACAGGATGGGAGGAGCATCTCCTACTGTTACCAGTAGACTTCATGGCTTTAGCAAATGAATCCGTTGTTGATGTCTTCATAATTTAATTCATGATGGAGCATGAGCAACATTGCTGGAATGACTATATTTTAAAAGATCTGTTTATTTTTGGTGTGTGTGTGTGTGTGTGTGTGTGCTTGGTTTACATGTATATCTGTGTAGCACATGTACACAATGCCTGTGGAAGTCAGAACAGGGTGTCAGATCCCCTGGAACTGGAGTTAAATGTGATTGTATATGCCAGGATTCAAAACTTGGTTCTCTGCAAGAGCAGCCAGTATTCTTAACCATGAGCCTTCTCTTCAACTCCATATACCTTTAACCTTTTTCTGTTTTCAAGAAACAGGAACAATATTTGACTTCCACAACATACTTATCTCTGGACAAGTAAGAGATTTTGACCTGAGAACACACATATTCAAGAATCCTTAATAATTTTTCCCACTCCAAATTGGTTTATCGATGATCTGGTTTTATCAATAAGGCTTTTGTAGATTTAATTAGTGCACGCCATAGAAACCGCAGTCTGATTTCTTCCAAGTAACGTGAACATAAGGAATTGCTATCTGGAAAATGCAAAAGTGCTGGCAAGAGCTCCTATTCATCAAAGTGTTGAGCTGACCGGATGAAAGGAAGTGTGTTGAAGGGACAGCCCCCCCGAGCCAAGTCTGCTTGTCTGTGTTGTGTTCTTCCATGCCCTCAGTCAGCAGAGATTTTCCTTTGCTCAGCTGCCAACACACAGGTAATAAGAGAAAATGGAAGAAACAGTGGCTAAGAAGCCACAGCTGGTGAGTTTGGCGGGAGGAGTCAGTGCAGTTCTTGGACAAATCAGATATGCACATGGAAAGAAGAGAGTCCAATAGATGCCCCTGGCTAGACTTACCAAAACCTGCACATTTTAAAAACAAAAATTATTGTTAATCATTTTTTAAGTTAAAACATAATTGTATCATTTTCCACTTCGTTTTTCTCCCTCCGACCCCTCTCATATACCCCTTGCTCTCTCTCAAATTCGACTTTTTTTTTCTTTTTCTTTTTTCTTTTTTATCCTTGTCATTTCTAGAAAACATAAACTTACAGAAAATTTCTTGTTCTACTGGTTTTAAACAAAAAAATATTTTTAACAAAAGTTGTACATCAAATAAAGCTCCATATTGTTTAAATAATTGTTTTTAGAGGCTTGGGGTTGTGCCTGCATTGGAGGCACAACACGACAGTAATAATGTTAGAATTACTTTGCTGTTATAACTATGTACATTTTATATGACCACATTATGTTTGTAAAACAGAAAGGTGCAAGCAGGACCCTAAAACTCCAGGAAAGAATATTTTGGGTGTGTGGACCCCAACAGCAAACATTACCATTGCTTTCTGCAACCCTGAACCCAGGTTTGTACCTCTCAGGTCATATTCCAAGCAAGAAACAAGTTCACATAGCTAAGTCACCTGATTTTTGATAAATGGGCTAAGAATATAGACTGGAGGACAGACAACCTTTTTAATGAATGATACTGGGGGAAATTAGACAACTGCATGTAGAAGAAAGAAGCTGGATCCTTATCCCTGACTGCACGAAACTCAACTCCAACTGGCTCAAGAAGTCAACATAAGTCCTGAACCTCTGAAACCGCTAGAGGAAACAGTAGGGAACACGCCAAAGGTAGAGGACTTTCTAACTGGAGACTAGTTACTCAAGAAATAAGAACAACAATAGGCAAAGGGATCTCAAGAAGATGAGCAAAGGAAAGTGACAATTGAGTGAAGAGGTAACTTACAGAATGGAGAAAGTTTTCACAACTATGCAACCAACAGAGAATTAACATCTAGGATACACAAAGAATTCAAACAGTAGCAGAAACCCAAACGCCCCTCCCCAAATAGCCTATAGAAGCTAACAGAGAATTCTTAAAGCAAGAAATAATCAGTGGACAGTAAACACTTTTTAAAAGTATTTAACTTCATTGCCCATCAAAGAAATGCAAATTAAAACTGCTTTGAATATCATTTCTCCGCAGGCCGAAGGGCTGTCATAAAAAACATAATCAAATGACAGCAGATGCATCCATACCTGCTGTTGGAGGGCTGGAGAGGTGCATCGAATCCACTGTTGGTGGAATGGACAGGTGCAGCCGTACCCACTGTTGGTAGAAGTCTAGACTGGTGCAGTCACTATCAGTTTAGGGATTCCTCAGACAGCTGAAACTATAACCACATGTGCCCCAGATCCTGGGCCTACACCCAAAGACTCAATACCCTATGACAAAGATAGTACACTTCCATGGTCATTGCTATTCTGTTCACAGTAGCTAGGAAATGGAATTGGTCAAGCTCTACATCAACAGATGTATATATCAACAGACGGACTGTAATGCATACACATAATGGAATTTATTCAACTGGAAAGACAATGACATTTTCAAGAAAATAGAACTGTGAAATCTTTTCCTGAGTGAGGTAACCAGGCCCAGAATGACAGATGTCACATGTTCTCTCATATGTAAATTCTAGTTTCAAATCTTTATGTCTTTATGTCTGTGTGTTTAACTTGGAGTACTCTTTATTCTACTAGAAAACTAGATAGGGGCTATAGGATGTAAGAGTCTTTAAGGGAGGGCTCTAGTAAAGTGTAGGGATGTGAATTATTGGCCCCTGGTGGGTGCTGGGGAGGGACAGTCATTTTCTTCAGTTTTATACCCAGTGGTAAGGGCACTGGGCTCCTGTGATCACAGAGCATTCAGGTTACAATAACCAAATAACAATAAGGTTGGCTTCTTAACTCCAACTTCTTAGATGATTAGAGAAATTTGATAAGATGAAGTCTGAGTTCTAAAAGGACCTGAATCAAGAATCTGAGTGGGTACTGATAGATAGATAGATAGATAGATAGATAGATAGATAGATAGATAGATAGATAGATAGATGGATGGATGGATGGATGGATGGATGGGTGGGTGGGTGGGTGGGTGGGTGGGTGGGTGGGTGGGTGGGTGGGTGGATGGATGGATGGATGGATAGATAGATAGATAGATAGATAGATAGATAGATAAAGAGATAAAGAGATATAGAGATAGATATAGAGATATTGAGATATAGAGATATAGAAATAGATATACCCAGTGAGAGAAAGCACTAGTGAAGAGAGAGACAGCAGCTAAGTGCCTCTGCTGCTCACACAGTTCTGACAATGTAACAGGGAAAGCTAGAAGCCATGAGTGTGTACACAAGAACACATGTACCTGCTCATGGAGTGTGCAGATTTTGCAACAGTGTTAACAGAAACTGGTCTGAGGAAAAGAGTTGAGGATGAGGACAATATGAATGACAACGGGATGACCATCTCAGTCACATCATCTCAAGCTTTCTCAGCATGCTTTTCATGTTTACGTGTTTTAAAACGAAAGCTAACTACATTTGCTGGTCTTGGTTTCCCCTCATTCTACTCCATTCTCACCACCAATCTGGAGGTTCCAACAGGAAGGACATGCCCCTGAGCCAAAGGTAAACATGGAGTGTTTTATTTATAAAGAAGCTTCCTGTTACAGATTGGAAACTGAGAATGTTCAGTATGTTTAAAGTGCTCAAGTTGTTTGCTACTAGTATTTAACTGATATATAAAATTGTATATCTTAACAGGGTATCATGTAATTTTTATATATGTACATCTGTGGGGGGTGTGTGTGTGTGTGTGTGTGTTCATGTAGATGCATGGACGTATCAGAAGGCTAGTGATTGCTGCCAGGTGTCTTTCTCAGTTGCCCTCCTCCTTATTCTTCTTTGACAGGATCTCTCCTTGAAATGACAATCTCAAATGGCTAGCGAGTGAGTCTCAGAGGACCACTGTCTCCACCCGACAGCACTGGGACTACAGAGGGACTACTGGGACTACCAAAGCCTCTACTTTTTATGTGGGTTCTGGGGATAGAGATCAGAAATGTAAACACAAGTACTTTACTGAGACATCTTCCCAGCCCCATGTAATGTTTTCATATATGCACACACACATTGAAATTAGTTTGAGCCTGTATATTCGCAGACATTTATCATTTCTATATGGTTTACAGATTTCAAAATCCTTTTTCTAGTGTAGACTTTTTTTTTAAGTCAAACTATGAGGAGATACTCACCTAATCTTATAAGATGTATCATAAAGTTTGAAAGAAAAAAACAAAAACAAAAACTAAGACATTTCCAGAACAGCAATGCAGAGAGAAAATGATCATCAAATACGTTTATCAAATAATGTAGTTATCAATTGTCTCCTAGATTATGAAAACCACAAGCTCTTGGGTTTAGCAAAGTCACTTCAATCATATTTTAAAACTCAAAATTCTATTTGAGGCCATATTTATAAGTGTATAAAGCTGAAAGAAATGTTACGGGTTTAAATTTCCTGGAAGATACTGCTGGCCACTGCACCGTCTCAGCAAGTGAGATCTGAGCAGCTCAGAGTCTGACCTGGCTTTGCAAAACTGGATGGTCTGGAAAGTATTTTGCATGGACTGTTGTTATGGGAACCAACTTGCTGAGGGTCAAATAAAAGTCATTTTATAAAAGTAACAATTATTTTTATATATTTTGATAACATATACCATTTTCATATGTATTCAATTTTACCCAACTACTTATAAATCTTTGTATGTATATTGTGTGTTAAATAATGTTAATATACATGATTCATACAGTAAATGTTTTTTGAGGTCCAAATTCCTTCCTCAGCTCTCAGAATTTGCAGGTGAAAGGTTGAATGTGACTTCTCTAATGTGCCTTACACTCTCAGATTAAGGACTGTAAATAAGATAAATATGCTAGCTATTAAGACCTTTAAAAAAACTGAAGTAAGTACTATGAAGGAAATAAATATGTACAGAATCTAAGAAAAACCAGTTAAGAGGTCCTACGGGTGCTGACTCTTCAAGACAGAGGACTTCAAGCTCAGAGCCATCCACAGAAAGAAATGGGGCTAAGCTTGCGAGGGAGAGCCAGACATTCCAACCACAGAGCAGCCTGCAAAGGCTCCAGGATGGATAAAACACCATCTGCATCTCCTTTGCAATGTGAGGCCAAGACAATATTTATCATAACATTTTCCTAAAGACCCTATGCCCTTTATTAAAGGACTTCAAAGTTAGTGAACCATGTGGTGAATTCCAATTTTTCTCCAAAGAGGCCAGTTTACACTCACATTCCTAATATCCTCTTGGGGTAGGGCATTTATTCCAGACACTTTGTCTTTTAAACTCCAGGTGTGTGAAAAATATTGGAAATTAAGTGTGTGCATGTGTGTGTGTGTGAGTGTCTGTGTTTGTGTGTGGTGTGATGTGTTCAGAAGTTAAATTGTTTGTGTGTGTGTGTGTGTGTATATATATATATATATATATATATATATATATATATATATATATATATATATATATATATAAATCACTGTTTTTACTGGAGCAAGTCTGTGGAACAGAAGTGTCCTTGGAATCGGTTGTCATGCACATGAGGTATAATCATGCTTGGATAAGCTGTGTAGTGTACCAAGAAAGTTGGAGCTGTGCTGTCAAATCCCTGAGTATTATTGCATATACACACACATAAAACAATTGAATGACAGAGCTCTTGCTATGATGTCACCAGCTCTGAGGCATGAAAGGACTTGATCAAGAAAGTATGTGAACTCATTCACTGCTGTCCATTATTAACTGGATTTTAGGAGAGAGAAAAAATCAAGACCTTGAAGAACAGGTTTCTAGGTTAGTACAAGTGTCCTAGACATATCTTGTAAATGTCTTTTAGATCTTTGCTGCATTTTATTCAAAATCACCTGGCAATCCTTAACCAAAATAGTCAATGCTTAGAGCTCTCCAAAACTTCAGCTTTTAATTCAAAAGCAAAGCTTGCGTCAAATATTGAAACGACACCAGAAAAAATCAAGGTGAGAACAGAATAAAATAAATAATGGGGACGTACACGGCTCCTAAGATTTAACTTAATATTTCTTTACTTAATTTTATTTCATGTGCATGAGTGTTTTGCCTGCATTTATGTCTGTGCACCATGTGTGTAAAGTGATCATGGAGACCAAAGGAGGGGCAGCAGATCCCCTGGATGTTACAGACCATTGTGAACCACCATACAGGTGCTGGGAATAGAAGCAGGCTCTCTTCAGCCCCGGAAGATTTAATTTTAAAACTCTAATTACACTTTGGGCTATTTTGACTCATATGAAGAAATATTTGATGCAATCATTCTTTATATAACCAGTGTGCAAACTTTTATAGCTTACCTTTGGGCCTTCACGTGCAGAACAGGCAGGGCTTACTAGATTTAGAAGAGGTAGTGCATGACATTGTGGTAAAGGGTGTGCTCTGTAGAGCCCAGCATAACGACGCACACCTTTGATTCCATCACTGGGCAGACAGAGCAGGAGGAATCCTATGAGTTCAAGACCGGTCTGGTCTACATAGCTGGTTCCAGGATAGTCAGAGCTACATAGTGAGAATTCTCCCCCTTTAAAACAACCAACAAACAAAGAAACACAAAGGACAGGACATCATCTCCCAGTTTCCTTTCTAGCTGCCCTGCCTGCTTCCAGCTGCCTTGCTTCCTTTGCCCTTATATACCCTCCCCCACTGGAACTGCAAGCCAGATGTAACTTTTCCATTAAAAAAAAAAGTTTTATTTAGTGAATATAGATATATATTTTTGGTTTTGGAGATAATTTTAACTTTGACAATTGATTTGTGACTTTGATAATTGATTTGCAATAAAACTGCCTTGTAAATTCATAATAATAAAGCTAATTTGTCATTCAATTATATTCTTAAAACTATATACTGCCGGGCAGTGGTGGTGCACGCCTTTAATCCCAGCACTTGGGAGGCAGAGACAGGTGGATTTCTGAGTTCGAGGCCAGCCTGGTCTACAGAGTGAGTTCCAGGACAGCCAGGGCTACACAGAGAAACCCTGTCTCAAAAAACCAAAAAAAAAAAAAAAACTATATACTGCTGTTCAGGTTATTTTTCTGCTCTCTTTTTGTCTTAAAGTTGCCTTGGTCTATATGACAAACTCTGTATTTTTCCTAGTTAGAGCGCTGTGTATTAAATTCAAATGTCTTTTGTCTTGTATGAACAAAATTTGGGGATTAATTTTGTGACACCCTGACTGGGTCTTATCTGTAGGAGTTAAACCTTGGGAACTCAAATGCTCAGCTGCTTGCCCAGAAGTCGTCTGCACTTCAGATATTTACACTGATTCATAACAGTAGCGAAATTACAGTTATGAAGTAGCAATGAAAATAACTTTATGGTTGGAGGTCAGGACAACGTGAGGAACTGTAATAAAGAGTTGCAGTGTTGGGAAGATTGAGAACCACTGCTCCTGAATGAGGAACGGTTGGGAAATCCCAATGCCATTCCTAAGGCTGTAATCCCATTCAGTACTAAGTGCTGACCACTCCCTGACACATCCTGACACCCTGAACAGCTTGCCAACTGTAGAGGAGGTGTGGGAAGGGTGTTCCCTCCCTGCAGTAGGTCAGGATAAAGTAAAAGCAAATGAAATGAAGGAAATGTTTACACTGAAAAACAGACAAGAATCCAGCAGAAGCCGTTCTTTCAAAACCTTGGCAAAAGGAGGTTTTGAGGCTCACTTAAAGAAACCTGATAATAAGGAGAACTCATTGCAGATTACTGCACACAGATGATAAGCTGTATTTGAACAGAGTCGAAAGGAATAAGGGAAAATCCAGCTTCTGTCATAAGTCATCTGTTTGCAGACACCTTACTCCACAGATGCCCATGTTCTCAGTTACGGAAAGTCAGAAAGTCCTTCCACTGGAATGCTATGTCCTGTTCCACCCTCAGATGTCAGAGGTCAAAGGTCTTAGCACATGCTATTCTTGTAGTTGTCTCTCAGAGCAGAAATTAGGGGATGAGAATTCCTATCACGGCAAAACCCAAACATTTCGGTCAAAGCTAAATGCTCAAGTAAGTTAGATAAATCACATATAATTTAAAGGAGAAAGAAAAAAATGTGAGTATATTCTTCATCATTTCACTTCAAAAATAACTTTTGGGGACCTCTTCCCAGACACTTGAAACACGAATCCAGAGATCTCTGCCGCTTCGTTCCTCTAATTCAGTGGTTCTCTACGTTCTTCATGCTGTGATTGTTTAATGGCTTCTCATGCTGTAGGGAACCCCAACCATAAAGTTATTGTCATTGCCACTTCATAACTGTAATTTTGCTTTTGTTATGAATCATAATGTAAATATTTATGTTTTGCAACAGTCTTAAGCAACCCATGTGAAAGGGTCATCTGACCACCAAAGTGGTTGTGACCAATGAGTTGAGAACCACTGTGAGTCTAATTCTTAGGTACAAAGTTTTCTATTATCTGGCTTCCTTGAAGTTTCTCTCTTTCCATGGCTATAAACTTACATTTATCATATTTTACAATTCCAATCTGTCTTCTGCTATGATTTGTTTTCAGAGCTATTTGATTATGGATTTTTCTTTTCTTCCTTCCTTCCTTCCTTCCTTCCTTCCTTCCTTCCTTCCTTCCTTCCTTCCTTTTTCCTCCCTTCCTCTCCCACTTCCCCTTTTCCCTTGTTTCATTCCTTCCTCGTAATAATGGAGACTGAACTCAGGTGCTTGCTCAGGCTACATAAGTACTCTATTATGGAACTAAATCCTCAGCCTTACTAAATTTCACTAACTTGACTAGATTGGCTGACCAGTAAACTTCAGGGATTCATTGCTGCTACCCCTAGCATGTGCCACTATGTCGGGCTTTTTATGTAGACTCTATGAATCAAGTCCTTATGCTTTCGTGGCAGGTACCAATTGTTCCATCCCCACAGTCCTAAGATCAGACTTCTGGTGAAAACACCAGATTAGCAATTGCAGAAGAAATCCCCAAAAAGGCTGCAATGTTAGGAAGACAATAGCCTAATATGCCAAGAAGCTCTGGAATTCTGGGAGTCCAAGAACCAATGGTATCAGGCAAATCTAAAATTTCTGGAGTCCAGCCATCTATGTTTCCAGTCGTTTTAGGCTGATTAGAACCCAACACGAAACGTTCTAAATAACAATGGAATTTGGGGGATAGAGCCACCACTTTTTTCAGGTAGTTCTGGACTGCCTGCTAGTTTCGAGTGCAGTCACCAAACTTGCTTACATAAAGAAAGAGGTAGGTACATATGAGTAGGAAACTTGATTTGATTACGGGAGGGATTTCTGGAACACGGGATTTGGACAAGAGGGATTTTGATGATTGCAGAAGACTCTTGGGGAATCACAGGATTAGAGGTGATTTCTCTATGGAGAAACCAAAGAAAATCATTTTGAACAAGACAGAATTCAAGGTACTTGGGTGTCCAACTCCTCGTACTCTGATGTTTCATTACTATGAAAGGAGCACGTTAGGACAAAAAGCAATGTGCTTTGGATTAATAGAAAAATAGAGAGACATGCTCAGCCATTATCTTTACTAATTCAGAAACAACATGAAACATGAAAATCCACGATCTTCAAGTGAGGAAAGACGGATGCAGTTGCAGCATAGACTATGAACCAGTGGTGGTAGTAAGTCAAGAAACAGGATATTATCACCATCACTCAGGAGTAAAAGATACTTCTAGCTAGGCTTCTGGAGTTTTCATCTAGAAATAGACTAGTTCCTGACTAGATGAGAGTGGTTTGCTTTACCTGTCAGTGGTGAGCTGCTCTGATATTCTCATTCACCTTTCCCATACAATAATTGTTTAACTGACTTGTGTAGACATTGTTAATGATAGAAACATGGTAAAAAAAAAAAAAAAAAGTTTAAAGGTTTTTCCTAATAAAGTGAAAGTGTTTTTCCAAACTCTTTTAACGTCAAAGAAATGAATAGAAGCTTGGTAGAGACTCTCTTTTGAAGAAAGAGATTTTTCGATAATATTATTAGGTAAGATATGGTATTGCTATATTTCACAATAGCAATAGGTAGTAAATCTTCTTGTCTATAGGATACCAGGGGATTTCAAGGAAATAGACAAAGTTACCTTATGCAAAGACTGGCTCCAGATACTTGAGAAAAATAATACAAAAAATTTTAATGTGATTTTGTAAAATCTACACTGCGATATCTTTTACTCGAAGTAAACATAAGATTTGTTCCTCATACTTCAGTGAGAATAAAAAACTATGTAAATATAAAATGCTTCAATGATGGGTGGATTTATTTAAATTCTAGTAAAGCTTCTTGAAAAAAATAATAGTTAAATAAATGATGCTATGCCCAAACATATTCTATCACACCACCAAGGTATCAAATGGATAGAGCTTTGGGGTAAAATAAGTAGAGGACAACAAGTACGAAGTTTCATATTTTTTTACTTTGTATTATAATTTGTTCAAATTGGTGCTGAAAGAACAAGATTCATGTCCACTTATTCATAGACCATCTCTTCCTTTCTCCTTTTTAAAAAATTACTTTTTGAGAATTTCATACACCATGTTTACATTATTTCTATCTCCTCCCTGTCCCCCTCCAACTTCTTCTGTGTCTTCCACCCTACCTTGATTTCATGACTTTGCTATATATATATACATATAATTTACTAAGTCCAATTAGTGTTGTCCATGTATACATGTATTTAGCATTTATCACTACACTGGCTAACCTATGTAAGGTGCTTTTCCTTGGATAAAGTTGATTCTCCATCTCTCAGCAACTATGGACTGCCTGTATCTTCATTTAGGCATGGAGTCTTATGTACCCCCATTGGCACATAGACTGGTGTGATCATTGTGTAGACCTTGAGCTGGTAATCATATTGTTAAGACTTTATACGCTCCAGGCAGTAGTGGTGCACACCTTTAATCCAGAAGGCAGAGGCAAGTGGATTTCCATGAGTCTGAGTTCATCATGGTCTAAAAAGTAAGTTCCAGGACACACAGAGCTACACAAAGAAACCCTGTCTCAAAAAGACATTTTTTATGGGTACAACATTACTGCCCTGTTTAAGAAGACATTATCTCTCAGCTGGTGTCCTGGTTCTCTGACTCTTAGAGTCATTCTGTCCTCTTTTCTCTGACGTTCCTTGAGCCTTAGGTATAAGGGTTTGTGTTCTAGATGTTCCTACTGGAGTTGGACACCCTATGGTCACTGATTTTTCTCCATTTTAAGGAATCGTAGCTCTCTGTAGTAGCTTCCACATACTGCAAAAAGCTTATTTGATGAGAGGTGAGCACTACACTTATCTGTGGGTATAATAATAAATATTTAGAATGCAGTTGGAAGCTCTATTGTTTTAGGAAAATGGAAATTGTCATGTTCCTCTAAGATCTATGGTCTCCTTGTGAATAGTTGGTAAGGTTTATAGGACCAAGCATGAGTCTTTCCTGTCTTGCAAATATTAGCTCTCTAATTGGGACATAAGTACAATTAGGCAGTTGTAGGTTGCCCCTAAGTGTAACTGCCTGCTTGTACCACTGAGGATAGATTTCTTAGCTTGTCATTGCTGTGATTCACAGGCTTCTGATGAGCTCCTTCTAATACTGGAAGGCTAGATCTTAGGGAGGAAGAGGCTTTGAAGTTAGTACCAGATTGATTCCTCCTGTGTCTGAAGTACGTAGCGTCTTCAGCAATAGAACACAGGTGCTATAAAGACCGAAAAGTGAGGTAAAAAATGAAAGATAAACAACATTAAGAATGGTTGAGAAGCCAAACAGGAACACATTGTTATATAAATCTACATTACTTCATTTAAAAAATATATATGCCTACATAAAATGACAATGCTCTTCCCAGGGGCCGTGAGCTATTTAACAAAAATGTTAACACAAGTTAAAGGACACTTCCCTTTGAATTTTTGATCAGGAGATATTGAAGAGAATCCCCCAAACAATATATGCTATTACCATTGCCTTTGGTTTCCTCTCAGAAACTAAAGGTTAGACCATCTCTTTAATAAAAAACAAAAAACTGATAATAGATGCTACGCTGGGTAGAAGATACTGATGGGGGGGTAATATTTGAGAATTTTATATATTAGTGCTTGTATTTTGATCACATTCTTCTCCACTCTTTTCACTAACTTTCCTCAGTTCTCAGATCTAACCCCATCTCTCCCAACTTTATTCCTCCCCCTCCATACACATACACATTCTGTCCAATTTGTGCTGCCCATGTACTCATGGGGCCATCCTCTGTAGGACACTTTAACTATCAGAGGCTAGCCCCTTTAAGAAAAATGACTCTCCCTCCCCTAGAAGCCTTAGGTAGGAGTTGTGCTGGAGATTTTCATTCATATATATATATATATATTGCCTTTTAAAAATGGTTTCAAGTCACTTTTTTATACTTTAATTAGTCCCTCTAATTTCATTATCTTATCTTTCATTTGTGGTTTTCATTTCCAATGAGGTGTAAACTGAAACTAGTCTTCTAGACATTAAAACTCCTACAGCTTTTGAGTTTGTTTTGCTTTTTAACTTCAAAGCCCTGACAGCCTTGCATAGGCTAGTGTGCTGTAAATTGTTAACCCTGATACTCTGAGCACTTTCACTATGAATACTGGGAGACATTTTGCTTATGTCACAAGCAAGGTGAAAGTAAGGCAATGAAGATACATACTGAAAGCCACTTATCAATGATAGCAACAGGTTCTTTGATAAATTGTGTATCATTTTCTAAAGACTCAAACAATATATTCCCAGCTGCATTAATCTCACTTTCTCCATCATGTCCCAAGTCCACATAATCAGAAAATAATAAATACACTTTGGTTAATAACATTCCTACTGTACTGGCTGGTTTTGTGTATCAACTTGACACAAGCTGGAGTTATCACAGAGAAAGGAGCCTCCCTTGAGGAAATGCCACCATGAGATACAGCTGTAAAGCATTTTCTAAATTAGTGATCAAGGGGGAAGGCCCTATTGTGGGTGGTACCATCTCTGAGCTAGTGGTCTTGGGTTCTATAAGAAAGTAAGCTGAGCAAGCCAGTAAGTAATGTCCCTCCATGGCCTCTGCATCAGCTCCTGCTTCCTGACCTGCTTGAGTTCCAGTCCTGACTTCCTTTAGTGATGAACAGCAATGTGGAAGTGTAAGCTGAATAAACCCTTTCCTCCCCAGCTTGCTTCTTGGTCATAATGTTTTGTGCAGGAATAGAAGCCCTGACTAAGACACCTACCAAGGATGATTTCAAGGTATCTGTTATGACATTGAATATAGAACTGGGTCTTCCTGATTGCTGCTGTACAGCAGGCACACTACCCACCCTCTCCCATTCCACACAGATGTGACAGAAGTAAGTAACTTCCAACATCTGGATAATAGTAAGAGAAGTATAGTTATGAAACAATGAATTTCTAGTCGTTTTACTTTTGTAAGTGCCATATATTTATTTGAGAGTATGTTACATAATTTGCATAGTAACTATGTTTAATTCCTAATAACTTAACTGTCATCTCTAATGGTTTGGCGGGAGTCAGTTCCAGCATTTTACTGCTCCTATAGGAAGAGAAGGATATTTGGTAGCATCCCAGAATATTTCCATACAATGACGCATATTATGGATTAAATTTCAGTAAAAAAGCATAAACATTTAGCTAATAAAGGACATACTGACTCTATTTTGAATGAAAACAGATCCTAAGTTTTATGGACCAAAACTTAAGTCTCTACAACAAGCATTTGGGCAAGGGGAGGCACTAACGTTCTTTTCAGTTTAAATACGTGGTTTAATAATTTAAGCCTATATGCTCTGAATTCTGTCTTTGTGCCTCAGGCAAATACTAGTTCCCAGCAAGACTTCCTTCTCCAAAAGCAAGAATAAATAATGACTTTTTGGTAAGATGACCACGAGGATGTGAAATAATATTGGTGGTTCAATAGAAATAGCTCAGCCCTCTCAGGAGGTGCTAGAACAAGCAAGTTTTAATTTACCACATTGTATTGATTAACTTTTCATTAACTTGACACAGCAGGGGCTATCTAGATAGAAGTTATTTTAATTGAGAAAATGCCCTTCCTCAGGTGGGCCTATAGGCATTTTTGTGACTAATGATTGATGTGGGGAGGGTCCATCCCACTGTAAGTGGTGCCATTTTTGGGCAAGTAGTCCTGGGTTTTATAAAAAAGCAAAACGAGTGCTCCATGGAGACATGGTCTCTGTCTCTATGTTCCTGCCAAGCTTGGATTCATGCTCTGGCTTCCTTTAATGATAAACTATGATTAGGGTATGTAAGCCAAATAAAACCTCTCCTCTCCAAGTTGCTTTTGATCATAGCAACAGAAAGTAAAGTAGAATATGTATAATAAAATTCTACTCCACAACAAGGAATGGAGTTTTACACATACATTGTATTGATAAACATTTAAAATGTTAAGCTAAAGAAGCCAGACTACATAATGTATGAATCATTTTTATAAAATTCAGACTAATATAGGATAACAAGAAGCTGATTGTTAGTTGTCCATAGGGTCATGAAAGGGGGAATAATTACAAGAGAACAAAGACACTCAGAGGCAATAAGAATGTTTGTTATTTTGCTCATAGGGATGGCTCCGTGTTTCGCACATGTCAAAATTCATGTGATATTATGTACAGTATATTATGTCATACATATATATATACATATATGTGTATATGGGATTTCTGTATATATGTATATATGTGTGCTTATGTATGTATATATGTATTACTGAGAGTCCAGAGTGAATATTCATTGAAGAAGATACTAAAAGCTGCAGTTCAGCCTCTTTAGCAGAGCTTCCCATGGTGAGTCAATTCAGTTTGCTCATCTCATGGCCCACAATATCATTTCACATGATGATCACCAACTAGCATGCTTCAAATAAACACAGTGTGTTCATTGTTCTGAATGCATTGGTACACAGTGTGGACTCCCCTTTTTACATGACATTATCCACCTTATATAGATAACTCTGCAAATTTGAAACCTGCTATTTGTCCAAATGATATACTTAGTTTGGGAGGAAAGTATACGTGTGTGTGTGTGTGTGTGTGTATGTGTGTGTGTGTGTACATATGCATGTGTATATGCAAAGTGATTTAGTTAACTAAGATAAGGACTGAATTGAAATTCAGCTGAAAGGAAATTCAACACTGAAATTCCCCCATGAAATTCATGTGTTGAAACTTTAATTCCTACTCCGTTGTTTTTAGAGATAAAGCCACTAATAAGAATGGTAATTTAGGGTTAAGTGGGGTTTTAAAAAAAGGTGAGGTTCTAATCTAATAGGACTAATATCCTTAAGAAGAGGAAGAAACACTAGACATAGCTCCCTTTCCTTGCACAAAGAGGAAAGGCTATGTGCAAACTCATTGAGAAGGTGACACGTTATAGTAGGGTGCAAAACTGGATACACAGTTATCCAAACCTGGTGAGATCCATATAGTGCCACCCCAAGCCACTAAATGCTGGACCCAGAGCTGTACAGCTTGTCCTGGTGTTTGTTCTGATTGGTTTCAATTTTGCTTTAGTCCAATTTTTCCTTGATTTCCTCTCCTCCCTCCCCTTTGGACTAGGAATGTCTATTCTGTACCTATCAAAGTGTATTTGAAAGACGTAACTTTAAAAAAATTCAGGGGCTCATAGTTAAGAGTTTATCCTGAGTCTAAGAATAGACTTTGTGTTTTTGAACTGTCACATTTTGTTAAGATTTGGGGGACTCTTAAGATTTGGGGAACTCTTACAGATGAACTACATGCATGTTGTCATGAGCCTTTGAGTATTGTAGTGTAATGATTGTTAAAAAGAGATATGCTTTTAAGATCAATCCAGTCAACATTCAAACATGGAATATGGAAGACTTCATGAGCTCCAGTTCAAAGCTAAAGAGATATCAATAGTTGGCTTCTTGGGGAAGGGACAATCAGTTCTCTTTAAGGGTGTGGCTGATGGTAGATTGTATATACTCTGGTGGATGACTCTACATGCAGGAGTAAATAGGCAGCCTAAGACAGACCAAATTTAGGTCCAGGCATGGCCAGAATGGTAATCTCCAGACAAGATCCTACTCAGCTAAATTTACAAAGGCAGGCATACCTTTGAATTCTTTTTTTTTTTTAATTTATTTATTTATTATATGTAAGTACACTGTAGCTGTCTTCAGACACCCCAGAAGAGGGCATCAGATCTCATTACAGATGGTTGTAAGCCACCATGTGGTTGCTGGGATTTGAACTCATGAGCTCACTTCGGAAGAGTGGTCTGCGCTCTTAACCGCTGAGCCATCTCTCCAGCCCACCTTTGAATTCTTTTTGCAATGATAAAAGAAAAAAGAAAAAAAATTACTTCCAGTCCTTTTCCTAAGAGTCAAGGGGCTAAGGTCATAGAATGCTGATTTGTGGGATGATCAAGATGGAACCTGGAATAAATAGCAGAATTGATATGTAAATTTAAAAATGGGCTTTGGATCTGCACAAAAGGATGTAGCAGAAAGTGATAACGCTTCTTTAGAAACTGTAGTGGGTGGGTGGGTGGGGGAACACCCTCAAAGAGGCGGGGGGGGGGGGGGGGGGATGGGATA
>CM052704.1:39112344-39146645 GCA_028551405.1 Uromys caudimaculatus
AAAGAGAAGAGAAGAGAAGAGAAGAGAAGAGAAGAGAAGAGAAGAGAAGAGAAGAGAAGAAAAGAAAAGAAAAGAAAAGAAAAGAAAAGAAAAGAAAAGAAAAGAAAAGAAAAGAAAAGAAAAAAGAAAAGAAAAGAAATTGTTTTCTACTGAGAGCTGAGCTGTCCGGAGATCTCTGGCGAGCAAACACGGGCTCTTCAAGATTTTTCTCTAACAGGACTTCCAATTTTGGTTGGAAAATTACTTAGAGAGCTAGCACTGCTCTTTTAGAATGTTTTCTCTCAGCTAAGCAGAGAAGGCTATCTGAAGAGAGAACACAGCTCTTTTAGAATATTTTCTGACTTTCTGATTTTGATCAGAAAACCCAAGAAATTCTAAGAGGATTTCCAACTTGGCCAGAAGATCCAAGAATTTTCTATAGCAACTTTTCTGATTTGGTCAGAAAACCCATGAGCTATCCAGAGATATTTTTACTAGCAGAGAGAGCTGTCTCAACCAGACAGAGCTGTCTCAAGCAGAAAGCTAGCTGTCTCAAGCAGAGAGATTTTTAGAATAGCAACAAAAAGCAGCTGTCTCCAGCAGAACACAGAGGGCAGTCTCAAAAGCTGTCCTGAGTAGGGGAGAGAGAGAGAGAGAGAGAGAGAGAGAGAGAGAGAGAGAGAGAGAGAGCTAGCTATCTAGGGAGCCATCTGGAACCCCGATTTGCCCTTTGTTTCATGGCTCTCAAACACCCCTTCTCTCAGAATCCCTCTCCAAGCTGAAGCTGATCCTTGGTATGCGTTCATGTTTAAAAATGATGATGATATTGATGTTGGAGATGATGACAAAGCTTTGAGGGAGCCGGGCAGTGGTGGCGCACGCCTTTAATCCCGGCACTTGGGAGGCAGAGGCAGATGGATTTCTGAGTTCGAGGCCAGCTGGTCTACAGAGTGAGTTCCAGGACAGCCAGGGCTACACAGAGAAACCCTGTCTCGAAAAACAAAAAAAAAAAAAAAAAAAGCTTTGAGGGTCAGAAAATTCTAAAAGAAGTAGAAGATAAACATTCTCAGATCTAAACAATTTTTTAAAAACGATTCATGTATACTGTAGCTGTCTTCAGACACACCAGAAGAGGGCATCAGATCCTATTACGGATGGTTCTGAGACACCATGTGGTTGCTGGGAAGCTGGAAATTGAACTCAGGACCTCTGGAAGAGCAGTCAGTGCTCTTAACCACTAAGCCATCTCACCAGTCCAGAACTAAACAAATTTAATTGCTAGAAGACTATATTTAAAGTCACAAGGTTAAGTTCCAGTCAAATTAACTTCCTGCTGGCTTTGGCAACAGGCTGTGATGCTTCACTTTGTCCAGAACATTGGGAAATAAGCCCAGTATCTGCAGATTGGGGAATAAGAAAAAACCATTGCATGATATTCATTAAGACACAACTGTCTGTGGTAGACAGACTACTACCAAGAAGCTTTTGTAGTGGAGAAGGGCTCAGCTGAGCTCAGCTCCAAACACAGTACCAGGAAGTGGGGCCTTATAAATAAGCATCAGGGTAACATTACAAAGACAACATCATTTTATAGTGCCATTTTTTTACTTTATATCATTTTTATGTCATGAAATAGTATTTTAATATAATACCCAGGAACCCTTACATAGATGTAACATTTTTTAGGGCGTGCAGATTTCTCTCTAGAAAAATTATAGCTAACTTTTTCAATTATAAGTCCATCAGTCATATTTAGCATATGCTCCTACCTGTGATGTTATCAGTATTTTTTCACCACCACCAATCTGAGAGGGAAAACAGAGTGTAGAGTTGTAGGTTTTAATTTGCATTTCTTAGATTATGTTTAAAGTTATCCATCAGGCTGGAGAGGTGGCTCAGCGGTTAAGGGCACTGACTGCTCTTCCAGAGGTCCTGAGTTCAATTCCCAGCAACCACATGGTGGCTCACAACCATCTGTGATAGGATCTGATGCACTCTTTTGGTGTGTGTCTGAGGACAGCTATGGTGTACTCATATAAATAAATAAATAAATAATGTTTAAAAAAAAAATAAAGTTATCCATCTTACTTGGTTATTAGGTATTTATGATACTGATAAGAAATGTTCAAATCTTTTGGGTTTTGTCCATGAAGAAATCATGCTTTTATAAATTATTTTAATATCAAACACATTTATGTTTTGATATTATCCTGATAGCATTTTTAAATAATTAGGCTCTATGGTACAATATTACACATATGTTGTCATAAATGACAACATTTACGAATATTTGTGTGTGTGGGGGTTTTTGTTGACTACATTTTTTAAAGATTTATTTTCATTGTTTTTGATTATGTGTATGTGTCTGTATGTGAGTGTGTTTACATGATATGACAGAGGTGTAAAAGCCTCATGGAGTTGTAGTTACAAGTAGTTGTGAGCTGTCTGATGAATGCTGGGAATTGAACTTGGATCCTCTAGTAGAGCAATATGTGATCTTAACCACTGAGCCATCTCTTCAGCCCCTTGACCACATGTTTTAAGTACCATCAGATACCACCATCACTACCAACATTAAAATCACAATTAACTTTAACACTTGCTCCAAGTATTTTTTCACTCTTTACTTGAGCTGTTTTACTATGACTGTTGAATGGCATTTCACTAATGCCAGTGCATGCTGGGTTTCTTTAGGGAACTGGGCAGCAGAAGAACTGGAGGTTTTTCTGTGAGAAGCCCAACCCTCAGATGAATTAGGTGGGAAGAGCTAAGGCCTAGTGATAAGGAATGGTACCAGGCTTTGTGTTCATAATCCCTTGACTGTCCTTAAACGATGGCATTGCACCCAGGGTCTCCCTCTCCATCTCCAAGTTTCTATTCCTATCTCTCTAGAACAGGACTGCTCTATCTTATAGGATTTTTGTTGAGAGTCACAGGAGAGAATACGTGTAGAGTGTTTAGTTCTATGACCAACACTTGGCAAATACATCATGGAGCCTTCATCTTTTGTTAACTTGATGCAATTCCATTATTCTTTTCAGTGTGGTTGTTAAACAAAACCAAAAACCCTGCAATCACCAGTCTTCTGGAGGTTTGTAATGTACAGAAAAAAAATTTGATCCTTTTATGGAACTATTATAAAATGAGAACATAATTATTATTTCTGGTCATCCCCAGGATCCTTTTTATAATAAGAATCTTTAAAGAACTGTCTAGGCTACCTACTGAACAACTTACAAAAGCAATTATTAGTATGGTACCATAAATTATCTCTTGCATGAAGAGATATAAATATACAAAAATATTGAGGAATTTATGTGTAAGGTGAGTGTGTGACTGCCAAGAACCAGTTTAGGCTTCGCGAGGGTTTCTGGGTAAGAGGTGTCTGGGAGTGGCAAAACAAAGAACTCGAAGTCAAATCTTGGGTTCAAGCTGATGGACTATGTTCTGCTCAAGACAGCTTTCCAGATTGTGCTGTGCACTGTGCATGTCCTCTCTCTCTCTCTCTCTCTCTCTTTCTCTCTCTCTCTCTCTCTCTCTCTCTCTCTCTCTCTCTCTCTCTCTCTCTCTCTCAGATTTCTCTGGAGATCTCTGACAGCTCTCTGCTGGAGACAGATTTTTTTGTAAGTCTAAAAACTCTCTAGACAGTTCTTCTCTTGAACAGCAAAAGCCTAGTCTTTTATTTACATATCAGTTCAGTCATTACCCCAGGCTCCCTTTTGCTTATCCCAAGAATGAATCAGCATCCCTTGCCTAAGCAGGCCCCTGTGGAAGCCCACACCCTGCTGGCTCTGTTCCAGGAGCAAAAACTAGGTCATTCCATCCCTTACAGGGCCAGGCCAGACTCAGTTGTTGATGGATGGAACACTTCTTGCTCAATAAGATGTTTGTGTTGGATATCAAGTGATGTGTTTGAATTGGTTTAAAATACACAAAATAGTGACAAAATTTTGACTAGCTTGATTTAAAATCTTTTGAGATTAAAATGATATTGAAAGTTAAAACATTTATTCTTTCCTGTGTCAAGTTTTGAAGTTTCAAGATAAAAATATCCACTTTCTGATTATCTTGTTTTCAGAATTTAAAAAATGGAAATGAGAGGCATTTCCTGACGCTTCCTGAAAGACAGTTTGTTGCCTTGCTTGCCCATCTTGCCTAAAGCCTCCTGAGTCTTTACTAGCTCCTTGACATTGTATTTTGTCAGCAGGCACAGATTGCCCTACTTCATGACCTTGCCTGGAATAGATCGTCCATGAGGGGAAGACATGTGCCTCAGCCCCTGGCATCTGAGCACCTAGTAAAGGGCTAGGAACAGCACAGATGCTATATCCCCTCCATGCAGAGGACCAAGAGAATGAATGGAAATATGCAGCTTCTGGGGGTGGGAGGTGGGGGGACCCTCTAGAAAGTCCCAGAGATATAGGATGTGAGGGACTCCCAGAGCTCAATGGGGATGACTTTAGTCAAAATGCCCAACAGTGGAGAGAAGGAACTCAAAGAGTCCATGTCCAGTAGATAAGACAGGGCCCCAAGTGGAGTGATAGGGTTACCAACCCACAGTCAATATTTCTGACCAAGAATTGTTCCTGTCTAAAAGAACTTCAGGGACAAAAATGAAGAAGAGACTGAAGGAAAGACTATCCAGTGACCAGTCCAACTTAGGCTCCATCTCAAGGGGGTTGTGGGGGAACCAAGGCCTGACACTATTACTAATGCTATGATGTGCTTACAGACAGAAGCCTAGAATGACTGTCCTCTGAGAGGCCCTACAAGCAGCTGACTGAGACAGATGCAGACACTTACACCCAACCACTGGACTGAAGTTGGGACCCCCTATGGAGGAATTAGGGGAAGGAATAAAGGAGCTGAAGGGGAGGGTGACCCCATAGGAAGACCAGCAGTCTCTACTGACTCAACCCCCTGGGAGCTCCCAGAGACTGAGCCAACAACCAGACAGCAGAAATGGGCTGGTCCAAGAACCCTGGCATATACATAGAAGAGGACTGCCTAAACTGGCCTCAGTGGGAGAAGACTTATCTAATCCTTGAGAAACTTGAGGCCCCAGGGAAGAGGGATACAGGGAGGGGGTCAGGGGGCACCCTCTCAGAGGCAACAGAGTGGGGGAAAGGGATGAGAAACTGAGGGGGGGACCGGGAAGGGAGCAACTGATAGAATGTAAATAATTAATTAAATTTTTTAATAATTAGATACTGTCAAACTGAGGACAGTAGTTTAGAATGTCCTGTCTGTGTTGGCCCTCCTAATTGCTCTGGTTCTTCTTCAAACCAAGGGAAACTTACAATTTCTCCAGACAGTATAATTTCTCCAGCACAGACTTTTATCAACTCTCCTCTGGAGTCCCAGAGCAGCATATGGAAGCCATGGAAAAATGTAATTGTATCCTCTCTTTGGTCTCTACTAGAATTTTCTCAGTTAATCAGCAAATCCATATATAAACAAAGGTATTGCGATGGCTAGTCTTATGTCAACTTGACACAAGATAGTTATCTGGAATGAGGTAACCTCAATTAAGAAAATGCCTCCATAAGATACAGCTGTAGGGAATTTTCTTAATGATTTCTGGAGGAAGGCCTACCCCTGTAGTGAGATTTTGTGAGAATTATGGAATTTTGTCTCTTTAGAAAAACACAGAAATATTTAAAAGATGTGCTTTCATTTTTATCTATATATAAGGATGTGGGCTACTTCGAATTGTCTACAGCAGCTGACTATGATTTGCCACATGCTCTAGCTGAAGCATAATTTTGTCAGCTGAAGACCCTTATTTGCTGAAGTCTTGATTGCCAGGATGAGGTGTTTTCAGGAGGTGAGAAATGGTGGGACCTTTAGGAGGCAGGCCTAGAGAAAACAAGTTAAGATATTAGGGGGTACGCCCTTAAAGGGAGCTTTGAACACGTCTCTCTGCTTCTCAGCCACCTTGAGATAACTTCACCACATACTGTCTCTGATGAAATCCTGTCTCATCACAGGCAATAGGAGTAAGTTACTACCGATAGAAATCTCTGAAACAAATGAGACAAAACATTTTCTACTGTTTTCACCTAGGTATTATGTTTTAGCACCATGAAGCTGACTAACACAGTTGGGTACCTCATTATTCCCTCTGTTGTCAGGATTTAGTATTAGTTTGCAAACAGGTAGGTGCTTGACTCACATTAGCTTACACTACATATAGTCAAAGGTGTCACACACAGCACAATTTCTAAAATTACCACAAATATATTATGGTAATTGTGATTGTTTTTTAGATGTGAAAAGCCATTTCCCTAAATTTTCAACCCCCATGGGTATTTCTTTGGGACAGCACAGAATAAATGTGATAAGAAAGCCCTATAACTAGTAAACAAAAACCTACACCTGCAAAAGACCTCAGCATTTGATTCTACTGAATCTCCCACTTAAACTTCTCACTAGGAACAAGAGCGTTAATGACAATTCCATCATCATCTCCAAACCAAGAGATCAGTCGGCTTTTACAAGACACTCAATAAACAGCTAGGGTCTGTAGATGCCACCCTTCGTAATTGACAGCTGGGCCTCCTGGTGCTTCAGACACATTTTCACATAGGTCTTTATTAGAAAGTTCTTCTTCCATCCAAACCAGGTTTATTCTATGCAGCACATTCTATCAGCTAAGCCCCTGGATGATTTTACATCCAGTCCTTGGGAATACATACATGACAAATGCAAATATAAGTGGGCAATTAGAGAGAAGGAAGTAATTAGTGTTTATTAGACAGTATTGTTATGATTAAACTGCTTGATTCCCAGTGTGGTTTGTATTATTTATTTTTAGTAACAATAAAGCAAACATTTCTTCTGTTCATTTATAGACCTGACTGGTGCTTGAGGTATTTTACACACAGAGATAAGTCCCCGGCAGGAACAGCAGTACATCCTGAATGCTTGGGGCCCAGCTTGGGGCACCTGGAAAAATGGGGGTTAGATTTTTATTGTTCATGCATTTTTTTTTCCTTTAAAAAAAAAAATCTGTGATTTGAGCTATAAGATGCAGACTTTGAAGAAGTCAAGTTTCCCCAATAGTCTTCTCTGGGCCTGAGTGCAAACCTGTGATGACAAGCATTGCCCAGCACACCAGTGTCGCTTGCCTTGCCCAATACTGAGAATGTCAAACTCTGCTGGCAATGCTTCAAACACTCACTAAATCTCTCACTTCAACATTTAAACCCAGGCAGGAAAACATGGCTCCATTTCTAAACCCCTGTTTCTAATTTTTTTTTAATTGTATGTATGTGTTGATTTGAGGTGAGGGTACCACAATAATTCTGTGGAGGTCCAAGAATAATCTGCAGGAGTCCATTCTCTCCTTCTACTCCATGGGTCCCAGGGATCAAATGCAGGTCATCAGCCTTGTCAGCAAATGCCTTTACCCACTGACCCACCTTGCCAGTCTTTAGCTCATGTCTTTGAGTAGTTAAAATTAGTTTTCTATGAGCTAAGTTATTTGATAACACTGAAATTTCTTTTCAAAGAGAATTCTGCTTACAAACATACCTGTCATAGGTTCTTATCAATTAAATTAAAAAAAAAATGGGAAGAAAAGAAAACCTGTTATAAAAGTCAAGAATGAACAAGGGTCACAGGAAACACAGTGTGATACTGAAGCACTTAATTATCATTCCAGGATCCAAGCAAGGTTGTTAAGAGGTGACTAACAGGCAGTGTGATAGCTCTGCTCCAGGCACAGCAGATCTTCTATCATTATAGGGAAAACTCCCAGTCATGGCCAAACCCCTGCTTGGCTCTGATGTGGCCAAGTTCTCCTAGTTGTTAGCTATTGAGGACACTTCCTGTGGGTTCAAGGAGGGTAGGGTTTGATGAGACCTAGATACTGAGGTCATAGAAGAACAATGACATGGCTCATGCTGTAAAACTCAACCCATAATCTCAATGGGATGTCACTCAAGTCAGGGGCTTTGGTTCACCAAACCTCACCAGAGAAGTTTGTCTAGTGAGCCCAGAAGACACTTTAAAGGAGAAACAGAAAGCTCTGGGTCAGCACTTGGAGAGACTGTGACAATTTTCTATGGAGTTCTTTCTAGCTTCCAACAGTCCAACCAGACTCTGTATAGATGCTCCTGGAGCTACTAGCTGAGAGTCCAGAATATCTGTATGAACTATGTGAGGTAAGAGAATATGATATTCACATTAAGAAGACTTACACACACACTTGTGCGCGCACACACACACACACACACACACTCACACTCCCACATGCACACATGCACAGACCAGTGTTATTTCTAACTTGAAGTTGACATATGGCAAAGACAGTAGCTGTATACAACTCAGATGACTGTCCTATATCTTTGTAAGTGCTCTAATTCACATTTTCTTTGACCCTTCCAGTTCCTGCAGCAATCTATCCCTACCATGGTAAGAAAAAAAAAAATGCAAAAGAAAGTGATCTATCCTAGTAATTTTTTGGCTAGAAGTGTGATCAATATTTTAAGATCAATTCATGTCTATGCTGGCTGGTAGAGAAAAGTTCTACTTGAAACCCAAAGGCAGATAGAATGGTTTCAAGATAACTACATGGCAAGCAGTTGGAATTTAATGCATGTTTTGTTTAAATGCGACTGATACTTCATAAATCAAAGCTAAAATATTGAATTAGAGAAGTGACCCCTTCCTCCTCTTCAGACAGACACTTATATAAAGCTGTTGTTGAACCCCACATCTGATGTCAAGTGGGAAATGGCCAGAGATTTGACACATGAAACACAAACCCAGTAAAAACCCACAGTCACTGTGCTTGCTGAAATTAGACTTCACAACTCCTTTTTCCCTTCATTCCTTTTGCCTGGTGAATTTTTAAAGTATAGTTTCAATAATTTTTACTTTGAACTAAAGCATGTATATAATACTATAGATGATAGTCTATAAAACATACATACAATGCCTTGTTTAAACTTAATCAAAAGATAGGAAAATTGAGAAGCCCAAACTGCTTATTCAAGGACTCTAACCTGTCAAGTGCTAAAAGATGAAACCTCAGACAAATGTTAGATTCTGCACCCAATGCTCTATCCGCTATTTGGTATTTCTCACTTTTGGTCATTTTCCTACATTTTTTGTAGTAAGCTATTTTCTGAATTAAAGTTCTAGTCACTACTAGATGAAGGTAGGCAGTGGTTACCATAGCTACACTGTTTCCCAAAGTTCTCATTTAATTCAATTCTCAGAGGTTTATTAAATTCAGTGAGGAAATACACAGCAGCTCACTCTGCATTGACAAGACAGAGTAATACTGTAGACTAACAGGCCCGGAAATGACAGCCCACTGTTTCCTAAAAGCATGACCTTAGGCTGTTTCCAGGGCTTACATTTCCTCCAACTGCTTACAAGGCATAATAATATTACAGACAGTGTGGGGTTGTTATGGGAACCAAATGATATGACTCGCTTGAAGCATGAGGAATAATGACTAAGTCTTAACTAAGAACCAAGTCATTTTGAGTTACTATTATGTGGAAGGACAAAGATTTGTGGTGACCATGTCTGTTTAAAGTACGCACATAATTCTATAGCTTGCAAGGGGCTAGTAAGTACCATCGAATAGTTAGTAAGTAGTTCTATCTAAGAAGACAGGAGCCAGTAAGAACCTTTTAGAGAATAACTATGAACATCTAAAGACTGTAGAGATTAGAACAGGCAGAGACAGTGGAGTTTTCAGAAATAACAGTGGATAAAATTAATATGATATTCAATGGTTCTTCAAAACAATGCAGTGTTTTGTGCCATGTTTCAGAAGTGGAGCATAGAAAAGGGAGAGTTTCCACACCTCCTCATTTGTCCGACCAACCCACTGACTTGAAGAGCAGGACTTCCTCATCCATACTTCTATGGTGATAATCAGCAAGTGTCAAAAAGAAAACTGCAGCATTCCTGCAGAGGAGACCGCAGTGGCTGGGCATACCATGACCTCACCTTCAGTTCTGACTTGCCTAAATCGTAGTTTACTGGAGACCCTCTCTGCCTCTTGTCTATGGCTCTCTCCCATCCCATCCTTTCCCTACCATGATATTCTTTCTAATGACATTTTCTAAAGGATGACAAATACATATACAATCATTTTGTAAAACTACAAAATGCCCTGTAGTTTAATATCCAGCAAGAAATGAAAATCAAACGAGCGTACGCATAACTATCCTAATGTTCTTGTGATCTAGTTTGCACAACTTCAGACACATTAATTTAATCATTCTTTAGACCCTCAAGCTTGATAGTGCTGTTTTATGAAGAAGTACACTATGACACAGTGACAATTTTCCTGATAAAAGTCCAGCAGTAAGCAATAGTGTTGGTGAAAGGTCTCCAAGGTTGGCCTGTGGCTGAGTTAGCAGCACAAAGGTGCCTTCCACTCACTATAGACTGATGGTCCAGTAGCTTCCCCTTGAGACTTAGAGATAAGCTATTGAAAGCTCAGGAAACACAAGGCAGATGCCTTTAGTTTTGTCAGTAGTAACTCTCTCAAACTATCCCAATGTGTGTGTGGTGTGTGTGTGTGTGTGTGTGTGTGTGTGTGTGTGTGTGCACATATGTATGTATATGTATCTGACTTCTACCTTGAATATGTAAAGTCTTTGCAGTTAATCGATAAGAAGATGATTTGACAGAAAATGGGGCAGGCCCATGAAGGAGGCTAGGGTTGACCCAGAACAGAAAATAATCTTCACAGGGAAGACAAAACAAACAAAAACACCAGTGCTGCCTTCTCTGAAACACAACTCAACACCAAAGTGTGACACAACTTTAGGATAAAAGGACCAAAAAGAGTCCTTCAAGCAAGTGGAGGTAGCAAGCAGGTGTAGCTCGTCTAATATCTGAAGAAGGAAAAAAAAAAAAAAGACTTTGAACCAAAAATGAAAGAGATTTAAAAAGTTGCTTCATATTAATCAAGGAAACACCCCCACAGGATCCTAAAAAATAGACTCACCTAACTACATAAAACAAATGCCACCAGATGTAAAGCCACACGTTAATCCCACACAGTGATAATGAGTGACTTCAATACTCTACTCTTGTCAATAGATAGGTCATCTGAATAAAAGTAAACAGAGAAAACTGGAGCAAAATGACACTATAAATCAAATGAAGCTAGCATACACTTACAGAATGTTCCATCCAAACACTAAAGAACACACATTCTTCTCAGTAGGTCATAGAACTGTCTCCAAAATTAATCACATATTGGGATACACAGCAAGCCTCAACAAACGGGAAAATCAAAATGTCACCCTGTGTTCTATGTGATGATGTTAGAATAAATCTAGACATTAGCAGCAACAGAAACTACAGAAAGTACACAAAATCATGGAGATTAAACAACATACTACTGTCAGGCGTGGTGAGATACCTTTATTCCCCACAAGGGGAATCAGAGCCAGGTAGATCTGTGAAGCCAGTCTGGTCTATATTATGAATTTCAGACAAGCCAAGCTATATAATGAAATTATTTCAAAGAAAATTATTGAATGAGCAACAAGTTACTGAAGAAATCAGAAGGAAAAAATTTAAATTACTAAAATTGAATGAAATGGAAAATACAAACTATCTAAATTTATAGGACTCAAATTTTTAACACTCATTTTATGTATATAATTGTTTTGCCCACATGTGTGTGTGTGAACTACATACATGCCTAGTACCTGAAGAGGTCAAAAGAGTGTGATGAATATCCTGAGACTGAGTTACTGATGGTTGGCAACTAAGTGAGTACTAAGTGAGTGCTGTGAACTGAACCCTAGCCCTCTCCAAAAACAGAATTAACGTTCTATCCTCAAAGACAACAGAAAGAGAAAACCAAATTTAATAAAAGAAATGGATGAATTTCTAGATATGTACATAATATCAAAACTTAACCAAAATGAAATAAATATTTAAACATTGCTATAAGAAGTAGCAAGTTCAAAGCAGATAGCAGAAAAAGAACTAACACTAGTACTATTCAAATTAGTCCATAAAATAAAACAAAAATCAAAAGTATCCAAACTCTTTTTTGTTATAATCAAGCCAGTATTTCCCTGCTATCAAGCCAATAAAGATAAACCAAAGGGGCAAAAAAGGGGGCATAACAGCCCTCTGAGAGGCTCTACCCAGCAGCTGACTGAGACAGATGCAGATTCCCACAGACAAACATTGGATGGAGGGTTGGTACCCCTGTGACAGAGTTAGGGGAAGGATTAAAGGCCTTCAAGGAGATGGCAATTGCATAGGAAAACCAACAGTGTCAACTAACCTGGACACTTCCTGGGAGCTCCCACAGACTGAGCCACCAACCAAAGAGGATACATGGGTTAGTCCAAGGCTCCCAGCGCATATGTAGCAGAGGGCTGCCATGTCAGGCCTCAGTGGGAGAGGATGCATCTAATCCCATAGAGTCTTCATGCCCCAGAATAAGGGGATATTTCGGGGGGCTGGGAGGAGCTACCCTCTCAGAGACAAAGGGGAGAGGGGATGGGAGGAAATCTACAAGGGGAGACCAAGAAGGGAGCAGCATTTGAGATGGAGGGAAAGAAGGAAGAAAGGAAGGAAGGAAGGAAGGAAGGAAGGAAGGAAGGAAGGAGGGAGGGAGGGAGGGAGGGAGGGAGGGAGGGAGGGAGGGAGGGAAGGAAGGAAGGAAGGAGAGGAATTCACATAGGGCAGGAACGTGGAGGCAGAGCTGATGCAGAGGCCATGAAGGGGTGCTGCTTACTGGATTACTTCCCCTGGCTTGCTCAGCTTGCTTTCTTATAGAACCCAGAAGTACTAGCCCAGGGATGGCACTATCCATAATGGGCTGGACCCTCTCCCCTTGATCACTAATTGAGAAAATTCCTTACAGCTGGATCTCATGGAGGAATTTCATCAAGGGAGGTTCCTTTCTCTGTGATAACTTCAGCTTGTATCAAGTTGACACACAAAACCAGCCAGTACATCCTGATTAACACAGATACAAAAATTATCAATAAAATATTGGCTAACAAATTCAAGAGCACATTAAAAAAGATCATTCATCATAAAAATTGTTATTTCTTATTATAGAGGTATAGAAATGCTTCGACATACATAAATCACTAAATGTAGTTAGTCACATAATCTGATATAGAAAAAGCTTTTGGCAAAGATCAAAATCCTTGATACAGATTATGGAGAAACTAGGGATGGAGGAAGCTTACTGACATAATGAAGGCTGTATTCAACATGCCTATAGACAACACCAGGCTTAATGGAATAACAAAACCAAAAACCTCAAAGCATTGGTACTCAGATCATAACTGATGCTTACCCTCGCCACTCCTAATCAATGTAGTGCTTGAAATCTTAGCTAGAGGAATAATGCAAGAGAAGGAAGTAAAAGAAATACAACAGGAAAAGAAGTGTTTACAGATGAGGTGGTATAAGAGACACTAAGCACTCCACCAAAAACCACTTGGAGGTGATAAGCACTTTGAGCAAAGTGGAAGGATACAAAAGTAACTTACAAAAACCACTACTCTGACCCGCCCCCCGTCCTCCTGGAGGCTGGACCACCAACCAAAGAATACACATGGAGGGACCCATGGTTCGGACCACATATGTGGCAGAGGATGGCCTTTTTGGCCATCAGAGGGAGGAGAGGCCCCAGTAAAGGGGAATGTCAAGGTAGGAATATAGGAGTGGGCGAGTGGGTGGGTGGGAGGTGGAATTCCCTCATAGAGATGGGGAGGGAGAGGGGATAGGTGGTCTCCAAAGAGGAGACCTAGAAAGGGGGAAACATTGGAAATGTAAATAAAGTATCAAAAATAATAAATAAATAAATAAAACCACTACTCTTCTTAAATACCAATGACAAACATTCTGAAAAATCAAAGAAACAATCCCATTCACAATACCCTCATAATAAATAAAGACATATATAAATAAACAAACAAATGAATAAATAAAATCAACTACCTGTGATTAAGCCTGAACAAAGGGGGAAAAGACTTCTACCATGAAATATATTAAGATACTGAAGAAAAAAACTGAACATAGTAGAAGGCAGAAAAACCTCATATGCTCATAAGTTAGAAGAGTTAATCTTATGAAATGGCCATATTACCAAAATTAATCTACAGATCCAATGCTGTCTCAATCAAAAATTCTGTGACATTTTACAGAAATAGGGGGAAAATGCAAAAATGTATAGAAGGAACAAAGGACCAAGGACAGCCAAAGCAACCCAGAGCAAAAAGAAAACCATGGATGAAGGAATCACCATACCTGATTTCAAATTATATTATCAGACCATAAAAATAAAAACAACATGTATTAGCATGAATGCAGACATATACATAAGTGGAATAGAAGAGAAAATGCAGACATAAGTCAACACTGCTATAGTCAAATTATAGCTATTGACAGAGATGAAAAAATACACATTGGAGAGAAGGCAATATCTTCAACAAATGATGCTGAGAAAATTAGATTTCAACAAGCAGAGAAACGAAACTGGATTCTTATTTCTTGCCCTGCACAATACTCACTTCTGGGTGGATTGAGGACCTCAACAGAAGACCTGACACCCCTAGTCTTACACAGAAAAAAGATAGACGTCTGCTTCAACATACGCACAGGTATGGGGGATTCTGAACAGGACTCTGATAGGTCAGGAAATGGGAAGTCATGAAACTATAAGCAGATGTCCATCAAAAGAATCTGTCACTCAAGTGAAGAGGCCCACAAAATAGAAGATAATCCTTGCCAGCTATTTATCTGACAGATAAACTAGCAGACAATAGTAGTATGTAATGATTGATAATAGCAGGTAAGATTAGCATCTAAGATATATAAAAAACTAAAAACCCAACAAAACAACCCTAAACATTGTGAAAATAAACAACTCAACTGAAAAGCAGGCTTGGAACTGAACAGAGAAATTGGAAAAGATGATATAAGATAGCTAGACAGCTCTTTGAACAGTGCTCGGTCACCAACCACAGGCTAAAATAAACGTTCTAAATTAGGCTATTATGTTTTAGTGTGCTAAATGCATGTTTTACACATACCATTTTTAACTTACAATGAGTTTATCAGGATACAGTCCCATCATAAATCAAGGAGCCTCTGACCAAGTGAAACCTTTGTGCATTACTACTGGGAGTGGACTATGAGGTAAATGTGGGAGAAAAGAGTTTGACAATTTTCTGTAAAATATTCTGTGAAAGGCTTAGAGTGTGCTTCAGAACAGAGTACCTACCTAGTAAGTGCAAGGCCCCAAGTTGATCCTCAGCACTGAAAAGGAGTCAAAAGGAAAGGAAAAAATAAGAATAAAGTATACTCTCATAGTTTCAGTCCTAGAATGACTGGAGAGAAATGATAATTGTTAGTCAACTTTCTGCTGCTAAAATAAAATACCTAAGACAATTAACTTAGGTAGAAAAAAAATGGAATTTTTAGCAGGGTGCTTCAGCGGTAGTGGTTGGATGCAGAGCCTCACAAAAGCTAGCCAACTGTTTGGCTACTGAGCTGTAGCCCCAGATCAGGAGAGTTTATTTTGACTCACACTTCCAGCCCATTGTCAACAGTCATATTTCTTGGATCTCTGGCAAGAGACATACATAAGGCAGAAATAACTACCTCATGGCAAAAGAGGGCCAGGAAGAGAAGAAGCCCACCATAGTCTACTTAAAATGAATGCTCCCAATGCTCTAAGAAGAAAACCTTTATCTCCTAAAAGTTCTACCACAGTTTGATGCCACAACCTTGGGCACGAATCCTTTAACATAGGATCTAACAGTTTTCCTTACTATAGCACCTATAGGACTATAGCACATGCCTAAACAGTCCTGCCCTGCGGTAGGCAGGCACCCAGACAGATCTCACCAGTCCTAACTGTTCTGCTTCTGTGCATCTGTATAATCCCTTCCTCTAAGTATGGACCTACACCAGTGGCTTGCCTCTAAAGTAAGAGTTGTAGATTGTGACTTCTGAAATGAAGTTATAAAAAGACTCTGATTTCCATACTGTTGGATTTCTTGGACCATTGCTTGCTTGCTTTTCTCTTTCTACAGAGAGGCCCATAAGCCAAGGAAGCGAGTGACACTTTTGATCAATATCCAAGAAGAGAACAATCCAAAAGGTCACAGTTGAACCCTGCCAGTGCAGACAAGCGTGGGAATGTGCAGTTCAGACAATACTTTCAACTTTGTGAGAAACTGTGAGGCAAACAAACACCCTCCAAAGCTGTAGCCAAGTTCCTGACTCTCAGACAGTGGGAAAGTAATACATGTTTGTTGTTTAATATCACTAGATTCTTGTGGTAACTTGTTAATGCAGCAACAAATAACTAATACCTATTCATAATTGTAGAACAATGAAATGAGAGAATGTTAAACATGGGGTATATCCACAAAAAGAATCTCCTGTAACATCATAGGAACTTTTTAGTAGCTTTCCAGGAGACTTGTGTGATATTTAAACAAGATACTTGGCATTGGAATCAAGCATCCATAAGGTAGGCTCCATTCTTCAGTGAATATGTGACCTCAATTTTCTTGTCTCTAAAATGGGGATATTATTTCTCTGCACGCTTTCTTGAGGGAATGAGACAAAATGGCGCATATCCAGTTGCATGGTATTGCCCTTAGCTCATAGTGAAAACTTGATAGTCATCAGTCTTCCTTTGCCCACTATCATGTTACACTCATCTAACTTCACAGTAAAATTTGAAGATATCTAGTGAGTTCTACAAAGGTCAGTCTAGCTCCAGTGCAGCTTAACAGGCATTTGTGGGGGAGGAGACAAACATCATATCTTGATTGGTTCTGGAGTTGATTCCTCTACTTAAATCACCCCTAAAACATGGTGTCTTAGAACAACAGTGCATGATTGACCCTTGGTATTCTGTGGGTTCACTGGGGCTGGTAGGATGATTCTCATGTAAGACAATCAGATGGCAGTTGCCTGTTCCTGATGCAGCCTGCCTATGGCAGCTTCTTCTCTCATTTTCCCAGTGCCTCAGCCTTCTAGACATGCCACTTCTCAAGAAAGCAGTCTAGGCTTCTCTCGATATAACGGATAAAAATTGTCAGTGATCATAGAGCTTGAGACTAAGAAAGATCCAGGGTCTTTTCTGCCATGTGATGACAGTCAACCAAGCAACAGACTTGGGAACAGGGAACAGACTCTGCTTCTTCACAGGAAATGGATGTGTATGCACATGACAAGGGAACTAGCGTTGACAAATTTCCTATCTTTCTTAGGGGTGGGGGTGGGGGCCCGAATTAAGAAAAGAGAATCGTTTGACTCTGTGACTCAAGCAGTATGAAGTAATTCGCTTTAAGTATGTCCTCCATAGCAACAGACATGACCTCAGTCACGCCAGGGTCAGCTGAAGGAATATTTCCAGCTTTCAACTCCCACACATCATTCCAGGACACCTGCGTCTCAAATTCCTTTAGAGCTGACTAATATCTGGTTCAGGTGGATATTTCCAATGGAGTATCCACTTAGCTAAAATCCTTCCTGAATTGTCTTCACCCCATCTGTAATAGCTTCTGAAAAGTTGTTCAGTCTTACTTCCACATCCACACTCTGAAATCTTCCCTAAATCCTACACCCTGGAATTTTCTAAATTTTAACATCTTTTTTCTCAACATGTTTAGATGCAGCCTGATTTAGTTTTGATGTTCTCCAGAACTGGACACATAAATGAGCAATTGGATTCTGAGAATCTTTCCTTTTATTAAAAATTTATTTGTACTTATTTATTTACTTTTGGTTTTTCAAGTCAGAGTTTCTCTGTGTAGCCCTGAATATCCTAGAACTTACTCTGTAGACCAGGCTGGCTTTGAATTCACAGAAATCCACCTGCTTCTGCCTCCTGGATGCTGGGATTAAGGGCGTGCACCACCCCTGCCTGGCTTCATATTTATTTGTATTTTTTATTATTTCACATTGTGTATAGGTGTGTGTCTGCATATGGGTATGTTACATAAATGCAAGTGCCTAAGTGCAAGGCCAGAGGCATCAATCTCCTAGAGTTGGACTTACAGATGGTTGTGAGCCACTTGGTGTGGATACTAGAAACTGGACTTAGGCCTCCTAGATATACCCACCACTTAGCTTCAGTTATTATCAGTTTGTGACAAGTTATATTTCACCCATACATCAACCCATTTCCCTTTTCACTTAAAAGATTTTTAAGCAAATAGTATATACCAAGTTCATATCTATGTAGGTAGTTATCTTCAAAAGATAAGTATAGTCAACCTTTGGTATCCACATTCTGCATTTGTAGGTTCAACCACCCACAAACCAGAAAAATATAGTGGATATACTCAGGCTTTTCTCTTGCCATTCTCTGAGACAATATAGTATAACAGCTTTTTACATGTCAATTATATTTATATGCCATAGATAAATAATCTAAAGGTATTTTAATATCTAAAGAAAAATATGTGTAGGTTACATGAAAATCTGTATCATTTTATAGAGAAGAATTGAGCATTTGTGGATTTTCATTTTCTCAGCAAGAGGCTAGAACCAAGCCCTTATAGATACTGATGGAGACTCTAAAACAACACAAATAAACACATAGTCACACCTAAAAGTACTCTAAGTACTCTCAGTTGTCATTGAGTTTAAATTTTCTGTCTAAGAGATAGTGACATAATAAAGTTTGTCTTCTCAAATCCTGGACTCTGACACACACATTCCAAAGTAAAGACACACACTCACTTGTTTAAGATTCATACATGTTTCTTATGATACCTTTTATTATCCAGTGGAAAATATGACACCAAGGGGCTCTGGCTTGGCTATTACCAATGCTTATCAAGCAAAGACCTCCTGAAGCACCTCTATATGTTCAGGTTTGTGTTTTTCAGTTTGCTATAAGGAGGAATATACATTATGGGGAACCATTATGCATTATTAGAATTTGTCAGAAAGAACCTGCTATGCAGTTTAGGTGGGAAACTTTGGGGAATATCTAAGAATGTATGATTCACTCTAATTTGGATATTATTCAAAATTTTGAAGTATTTTATTACTGGATATCCTCATAGGCATTGTCCATGAAACAGACAGAATAGAAAGATGGGAACATTCTGTTGCTGTGACAAAACACCTGACAAAGGCAATTTAAGAAGGAAAGGTTTATTTTGGCTTACAGTTCCAGGGGATACAGTCCATCATGCCCGAGGCAGTATTATACCAGCAATAGGAGACATCTGGTCACATTGCATCCAGAAAGCAGAAAATAATGAATGCTTGCATTAGCTCACTTACTTCATTTTACTCAGTTTAGGACCCAAGCCCACACAGTAGTACTCCTCAGATTTAAGGTGAGTCTTCCCATCTCAAGCTAATCTAGACATACCTAGAAATTTGCTTTCATTGTGATTCTAAACTCTATCAAGTTAACAATTTAAATCAACCACAATAACTCCACCTTTTGTCTACTTGACACTAAACACATAACTTTTAAGCCATAACCTTCGAACTTGTCTCCATAGGCCATCAGTATTTGTCTGATTTTCTATTGCTGTGATACAACATCATGACCAATAGAAACCTGGGAAAAAGGAAGCTTATTTCATCTTATAGTTGTAATTCAGCATGAAAGGAAGTCAGGTCAGGTACTCGAGGCAGAAATCTGGAGTAAGAACTGGCATAGAAGCCATTGAAGAGTGCTTCTTTCTGGCTTTCTCCCTGTGGCTTGCTCAATTTGGTTTCTAATGCAACCTGAAAGTGCATCCCTAGGAGTGATACTGGGCCCTACCACACCAATCATCAATCAAGAAAATGAATATGATGGAGATATTTTCTCAATTGAGGTTACCTTTTCTCAGATGCTCTTAGTTTGCATCAAGTTGGAAAACAAGCAAACTAAAAAAACAAACCAATACACCATCTCATAGTGCAAAATGCTCTCAGTAAAACTAAAAAACAAAACAAAAACAAAAAAAACCAACCCATATTCTTTAACAAGTCCCTGCTTTAAGGTAAAAAATTCAAGTCTCATTTGAGACTCAAGACAATCTCTTTACTGGGAGCTCATATTCAATCAAAAGCAACTTAAACAGTAACATACAATGACACAGAGTAAGTATTCCCATACTAAAAGAGATGAATGAGGATAAATCATGGAATAATTGGATCAAAGCAATATAGAAACCTACCAGGACAATCACTAAACATGGTGGTTCTATATCTGGCATCTAGAGATCCTCATGGAATCATCTGGGCTTCACAGGGTTTAAGAAGCTTCATCTCTTCAGCTCTGCAGCCTACAGCACACATAATTTCTTTCTTGGGCCAACACTCCACACCTAGACCTTTCTTTGATGGATTCCTTGTATCCCTGACATTTAAAATATCCATTGCAACTCAAGCTTCACCTTCAGCTTCATGCAACTGAAGCTTGGAACATTTTTGCAGGAGTTCAGACTCTGTCACAAATTTCCTGGCCTCAGTAGATCTTTGGAACTGTAGTATAAGAAAGAGTCCATGAGCCTCTCAACCCTTCATGGTTCACACCAGCACCATATGGATGATACTGACAAGTTCTGCGGCCAACTCAAAATGGAATTTTGGACCATAGTCACAGCAGACTCTGTGTTCTGGCCCAGGGGAAACACTTCTCTATGAGGTTGCTTTCCAGGATCAGAGAGTCCCTTCAGCAGCATTCAGCTAATGCTCCATCTTTTCAAATGAATGTACATTTTCAAAGATTGGAGCCTTTGGTGGGTGGAGTCTTACCCTCAGATCACCTCTCCTAATTTCACAGTGCAGCAAATGAGGTTTCTCTTTAACAACACTAACCTGTTTGACAATCACAGGTATTCTGTCATAGGCATTTTCCTTGTCTGAAACTTTAAACTTGCTTGAATGCCTTTCCATGTCAAACTTCACACACTTCTCATCTTTCATATGTACTTTTTGTTCACTCATTCTTTATTGCCCTAGACAGGAGCAATAAGTAGAAACCATGGCACACCTTGAATGCCACCTATCATGACATTTCCTCTTCCAGACAAATGAGCCCATTGCCTTCAAGTTTGACCCCATTCATGCTCTCAGGACACAGGCAGAATACAGCCAGGTTCATTTTCAGGCCATCATAAAAATGCTCCACAGCCTAGTTCCTAGTAGAGCTCTTGTTCCCCTCTGAAATCCCATCAGTTGGACCTCTATGCCCATATTTCAGCAATTTCATCTTCCAGGCTCCCACTACCATGGACCATTGTACTCTACTTACAAAGGTCAAAGGTCTTCTAGCCCAAGGTTCTAAATTCTTTCATAGACCTCCAGCAGTCCAATTCCAAAGGCTTTTAGACTACATTGTCAGACGACAACAGTTCCACTGCTTGGTACAAGTTTTCTGTATTCATTATTTTGTTGTGACAGGTGACTGACAAAACTTTAGGAAGGAAAGAAAGTTTGTTTCGGCTTACATTTCCAAGGGTTTCAGTCCATGGGGCAGGGAAGCTGTCAATTTAGGAACAAGAGACAAATATCACATTGCTTTCCCAGTTGGTTAACAGGGAGCAATGAATGCCTGTGCTCAGCCTAATTTCTCCTTTTTTATTGAGTTTGGAGTCCCAGCCAAGGAAACCATATCACCACAGTTTTGGTGAGTCTTCCCAACTCAATTAATCTAATCGACATAATCCTTTACAGAAATGCCTGTGGCTTATCTCCATGGTGATTCTAAATCCTATTGGATTAATGAGATTAACCATTTTATGGAGTGAGATGCTACCTGGTGAAGAAGACACAGGTACTCACTCAGCAGGAAAGGGAAATGTTTTATGTTTTGTGGTTTGAGTAAAACCTTATCTAATAAAAATATTCTTCATGAAAAAAAATTAAGCTGTGAATGTTAGGAAAGTTGATTGTAATATTAATTTCTAATGAGAATTATCAAATCTGACCTATCAGGCTCCTTTTCTTTCTCACTGTCTTGTCAGCATCAAAGTCTGACTCACTGAACACCACATTCACTATTGACTCTATTAACTTTGGTGTTTATAGGCTTCCTTAAATCTTGTCCTGAAGAAAAAAAATTAATTTATATTTGAATTAATCAAAAGGATAAATGTTTGAAAAGGTGAAGAATTAGCTGTGGTTTTTTCAAGCACTCCCAAAAAACACTCATTTTGGTAGTCATCAACATTTTACTGTAAAGCAGTAGTCAGTTCTATATTTCAATCAACATTCAGCTCCCTTGGATTGCCCCTCACAGTGGAATTTTCAGAAAAAAAGCACACAAAAATGTATCACATATATACACACATGATGGGGAGATTGTCAAACTAAAAATTCTGTAAAATTATATTCTTCCCTACTAGAGGGAAGTGTTATCCCAACATGTTAGCACTCTTTTGGCTGCCTTCTCCTGAGATGAGTTACCATGAGTATTTGTTTTATTACATACAAGGGCAATCATAACTGCACCATCAGACAGAACAATTGAATTCTAGTGCTTGCCAAGAGTTGTCTCTATTCCATTTTATCTATAAGAAATCACTATGGACAGATGACTTGGGGAGATGCACCTTAAACTTGGGCCTTTTGTTACTAAATGCTCATCCTTCCTTCCCCACGTCAACATGGTTTTTCCATTTGTAATGAGAGGAAAGGTCTGTCCAGATGGACTTAAATGAGATTATTTATGTAGTTTTTACAATCACTATCAAAAAAGAAGATTTTAGCTTGGTTTTGAACCTCAAGCTCTAATGAGGCAAAGAACTTCACTCTTCAAGAAGAGACTAAAGACAGTAGCCTTCCAGTTTCCATCTGCACCCAGACCTGATCCTGTGCCCCAGGGCTCCATACCCAAATAGCACCAGGAGAGAACTAGCCTCCCAGGAGTGCAGACAAGCCTGTGAGGGCAGATAAAACCACCACTGCTGCTCTGAGGGACCTGCCTGAAACCCTCAGGACACAGGAACCAAGGAGCGACCTGGGACAGGAGGCTTCTGGTTTCCATCTGTGCCCAGAGCTGATCCTGTGCTACAGTGCTATATAAACAAATACCACCAGGAGAGAGTTGGTCTCCAAGGAGTGCCAACACACCTGAGAGCAAAGGCAAGACCACCACTTCTGTTCAAATTCCTGGCCCAAGAGGGACCCTTCGAGAGCCATCAGGACACAGGAACCAAAGAATAGCTGGGGACAGGATCCTTCTAATTTCTGTCTGCACCCCAGAGCTGACCCTGTACCACAGCTCTCCAAAGCCAAATTCCTCCCAGAGAACTGGTCTCCCAGGAGTACTGACACAGAGGCTTGCAGGAGGGACAAGCCACAGTCAGAGACACCAAGACTGGCTAAAACCAGAGATAACCAGATGGTGAAAGGCAAGGGCAAGAACATAAGCAACAGAAAACAAGGCTACTTGGCATCATCAGAACCCAGTTCTCCCACTACAGGGAGCCCTGGATACGCCAACACACCAGAAAAGCAAGACTCTGATTTAAAATCACATCTCATGATGATGATAGAGGACTTTAAGGAGGACATAAATAACTTCTTAAAGAAGTACAGGACAATAAAGGTTCAGAGCTAGAAGCCCTTAGAGAGGAAACACAAAAATCCCTTAAATAAATACAGGAAAACACAAGCAAACAGATGAAGGAATTGAACAAAACCATCCAGGATCTAAAAATGGAAATAGAAACAATAAAGAAATCACAAAGGGAGACAACCCTGGAGATAGAAAACCTAGGAAAGAGATCAAGACTCATAGATGCAAGCATCACCAACAGAATACAAGAGATAGAAAAGAGAACCTCAGGTGCAGAAGAAACCACAGAAAACATTGACACAACAGTCAAGGAAAATGCAAAATGCAAAACACTCCTAACCCAAAACATCCAGGAAATCTAGGACACAATGAGAAGATCAAATCTAAGGATAGTAGGTATAGAAGAGAGTGAAGATTCTCAACTTAAAGGGCCAGTAAATATCATCAACAAAGTTGTAGAAGAAAACTTCCCTAACCTAAAGAAAGAGAAGCCCATGGACATACAAGAAGCCTATAGAACTCCAAATAGACTGGACCAGAAAAGAAATTCCTCCCGTCACATAATAATCAGAACACCAAATGCACTAAACAAAGAAAGAATATTAAAAGCAGTAAGGGAGAAAGGTCAAGTAACATATAAAGGCAGACCTATCAGAATTACACCAGACTTCTCACCAGAGACTATGAAACCTAGAAGATCCAGGGTAGATGTCATACAGACCCTAAGAGAACACAACTGCCAACCCAGGCTGCTATACGCAGCAAAACTCTCAATTACCATAGATGGAGAAACCAAGATATTCCATAACAAAACCAAATTTACACAATATCTTTCCACAAATCCAGTCTTACAAATGGTAATAGATGGAAAACACTAACACAAGGAGGGAAACTACACCCTAGAAAAAGCAAGAAATTAATCTTCTTTCAACAAACCCAAAAGAAGATAGCCACACAAATATAAAAATAACCTCAAAAATAACAGGAAGCAATAATCACTATTCCTTAATATCTCTTAACATCAGTGGACTCAATTCCCCAATAAAAAGCCATAGACTAACAGAATGGATACATAAACAGGACCCAGCATTTTGCTGCATACAGGAAACGCACCTCAGTGACGAAGACAGGCACTACCTAAGAGTAAAAGGTTGGAAAATAATTTTCCGAGCAAATGGTCCCAAGAAACAAGCTGGAGTGGCCATCCTAATATCACATAAACACAACATTCAAGCAAAAATTAAAAAGGAAAAGAAAGGACACTTCATGCTCAGCAAAGGAAAAAAATCTACCAAGAAGAACTCTCAATTCTGAACATCTATGCTCCAAATGTAAGGGCATCCACATTCATAAAAGAAACTTTACTAAAGCTCAAAGCACACATTGTACCTCACACAATTAAACTAGGAGACTTCAACACCCCATTCTCAGCAATGGACAGATCATGGAAACACAAACTAAACAGAGACACACTGAAACTAATAGAAGTTATGGACCAAATGGATTTAACAGATATCTTCTATAGAACATTTCATCCTAAAACAAAAGAATATACCTTCTTCTCAGAACCTCATGGTACCTTCTCCAAAATTGACCATATAATCAGTCACAAAGAAGGCCTCAACATATATACAAGAAGACTGAAATAATCCCATGCATCCTACCAGATCACCAAAGTCTAAGGCTGGTCTTGAATAGTGACAAAAACAACAGAAAGCCCACATACACATGGAAGCTGAACAACACCCTAGTCAATGATAATTTGGTCAAGGAAGAAATAAAGAAATTAAAGGTTTTTTTTTTTAGAATTTAATGAAAGTAAAGGTACAACATACCCAAACTTATGGGACACAATGAAAACAGTGCTAAGAGGAAAACTCATAAGTCTGAGTGCCTCCAAAAAGAAACTGGAGAGAGCATACACTAGCAGCTTAACAGCACACCTGAAAGCTCTAGAACAAAAAGAAGCAAACATACCCATGAAATGTAGAAGGCAGGAAATAATCAAACTCAGGGTTGAAATCAACCAAGTAGAAACAAAAAGAACTATACAAAGGAAGTCATTATGTTTCCATGTTTCATTTTTGGAAAAAAACATGAAATTAACCTGGCTTAACTGGCTTAAAATAATAACTGAGACTTTATTTATTTCAATATTTTCCTTGTTTTATTTTCACCATTAAAAATTACCTAATCTATATTTTTTATTTTACAGTAAAATTAATATTAATGCGGCTTTACAATTTGATTTAGGCATAATTGACATAGCAACATAATTTTAATGTGGACAGTTTTCAAATGTGTGATTTGAAAAATTCTGTTGTGTTTATCCATGTTGGCTATTCTTTAAAAGTTTCTGAACTTTTAAGTATAAGTTATTACGAACATGCAATGTTAATTATCTTCTATATTATTATTTGAAATTTGTCTTTGTAATTCTATTAGATCTTTGATGTAGTATTTTGAAGCACTGTATTTATGTAAAAGAGTAATAATTTAAAGAAAAAAAGAATTCAAGTCAAAATAAAATAAAGTATGGAGAGAGAGAGAGAGAGCAAGAGAGAGAGAGACTAGAGCCCAGAAAAAAAATACAATGGGAGGATCAAGCTGAGCACATTAGGATGGATAGCCTGGGCCATGGCGTTGTGATAGGTGTAGCAAATGGGGTTCATGGTTACTTTGGAGGCTACTGCTGGCTATACTGGGGAGAGCCAATCAGACAGAATGCTTGGAAAGGGTGGAGTAGCATCAGGGGTCTGCTAGTTCTCTAAAGCCTTAGGTCCTCACCTTCTAGCCTCTGGTGCAAGGCTTTTTCTCACCAGAGGGTCCTTGCACACTCTCCTTTACCCCTTGGAATAGGGGCCCCCTTCTCACCCTCAGATCTCATCTTCAATGTCCCCAAATATGTAGTGAAGCAAGTTCTTACAGACCTCTCCATCCACCTATATTTATTTTCTTCCTATCCTGTCTGGTTCTTTTATTGGTTTTATTATCTCTATTTTCTTGTTTGTCTATTCTCCCTAATTCAGCCCCATGACAACATGCACTATGTCTGTAAGCTCAGCACTAATCGGCTCAAAAGGAACACCCAATAAGTATTTGTTTAATTAATTAATTAATTGGACCATGGGACATACAGGTAAATAAAATAAAAAGTGGAAAGGAAGTTCCAGTAATAAAGAAAACTGTAAGTTGAATTCAGACTCAAGTAAGACATAACCCAATCTGTATGGGATGGGAAGAGGTGTGTGTGTCTGAGAGAGGGGGGATTAATCAGAGAGAAGCATAGATGCATTTATTAAACATGTTGAATACGTGTGTCTTAGTCAGAGTTTCTACTGCTACAATAAAACACCATGACCAAAAGCAAGGTGGGGAGGAAAGGGTTTATTTGGCTTACACATCTATATCACTGTTCATCAAAGAAGGTCAGGACAGGAACTCAGACAGGGCAGAAACCTGGAGGCAGGAGCTGACACAGAGGCCATAGAGGGGTGCTGTTTACTAGCTTGCTCCTTGTGGCTTGTCAGTCTGATTTCTTATAGAACCCAGGACCATGATGGGCTGGGCCCTCCTCCATCAATCACTAATTAAGAAAATACCCTACGGGCTTACGATCTCGTGGAGGCATTTTCTCAATTGAGGTTCCCTCCTCTCAGATGACTCTAGCTTGTGTCAAGCTGACATAAAACTATTTAGCACAATGTGCTTTATAAAGCACGCGCATCTGTTACACATTTTGTAATTTTCTTTATAAAATTATGCTTTAAATGGGGATACATTTTTTCCTATCATAACCTAAATGAAACATTCTTCTCCTGCCCTACATTCCTATGGAGATCCAAGAACATATTTACTTAAAAATTGTTTTCAAAATTTTATGATGGTGAAATTATGTTATATGAGTTAGGAAAAAAGGAACACAGCATAATATGACTCTAGTAAAACAGGCACAGGTTTCACAAGAGTGGAGGTCAGATTTGCAGGTGTATAGAGCACCTTCTCACCTGGCCTTCTTGCTCTTTGCTGTATTGGGTATATACCTATCTGATGCTGTGTTTCTGCACTTAGCCATGCAGCGTCATCTCTACAGTACTGGGTGTATATCCATCTATTGCGTGATTCCACACTTAGCCATACAGTGTCTAATTCAAGGCAAAGCCATGGCATCATTTTATTTCATCCACTTTTATTTCCTGGAGGAAAAAAAATGAATGAGGAAACTAGTACTTTCATTGGTGTACCACAATGACACACTTGCTCATACATAGAAATTTAGCCATATGTGGTAGGACAGGGTTTTAATTCAAGAACTCAGGACACAGATTCAAGGCCAGCCTGATCCACCTAGCAGAGTTCCAAGACAGCCAGAGCGAAAGAAAGAAAGAAAGAAAGAAAGAAAGAAAGAAAGAAAGAAAGAAAGAAAGAAAGAAAGAAAGAAAGAAAGAAAAGAAAGAGAAAGAAGGAAAGAAAGAAAAGAAAGAGAAAGAAGGAAGGAAGGAAGGAAGAAAGGAAGGAAGGAAGGAAGGAAGGAAGGAAGGAAGGAAGGAAGGAAGGAAGGAAGGAAGGAAGGAAGAAATTTAAGTCAAGGAGTTTGAAGTTTTCATTATACAATACAATTAACAGAGTTTTAGAATACAGTAATGATTTTTAAGAGGCATTATGATCAAAGTAAATAAAAAGTAAAACTTGAAGACAAAATTTCAACCTATTACTATCACTTTAAACTAGTTTTATGATTTCACTTACCAGCTATAAGTTAAGAAACCCATGTAAATGGGCTAGAAGAGAGACTCGGAGATTCTAAGTTCAGCCCCAGCAATACTGACCGCATTCTTAGTGTCTGCTTTAGCGTCAGACTCTTTTTTTGGGACTACAAGATCATTTCTTGCCTCCTCAGTCTTACTTTAAGCCATTGAAATTTTTTGAGTGATTTGTTATGCATCTATAACTACTAACTGATACAAGAGAGGTACCCTCTCTAAAACTGGTGTAACAGTCTTCAACAAAATGGCTATTTAATCTCTGCACTCATCTCTTCAACTTATTTTCCCCAGGGATGGGTAGGACAAGAAAAGGAAAGCTGCGGGAGGGAGGGGACATCTTTGTTTCTCAACTTTGCTCGTTCCAAATCCAGTAAATGAGCCAAGAGCCTCATCGATGGCAATTGAAGGCACTGGAGGCTAAATAAACTCATCAAGTGAATATTAAACATATCTTGGATCTGGGCAGAGCGAGGCCTCAAGTCTTGCGGTGACTATGAGATTGTGTCTTCTTGGGGTTTGTCTGTAAGTATATACATTTAAGAATGGACTGTGACCTAAACTTTCAGTGTGTCACATCTCTCAAACATAATTGTCTAGACTGTTGCCAGTGTTCCAAGTCATGTCGTTTTTAAATGCTTTTTTCTCCTGACAAGGAGGAGATATTTTGCCTTAAGTAGAATAATCCCTTCTTTCCTTGCCAGCTCCAGCGGCCCTCTCCTATTTCCTATGAAGCTCCTACCAACTGTTATATTTGAATATGTAAACAGTTTTCAATTCCATTGTGAAGCAGTGATGGGTAAGTATTCTTTTATTCAGCTGAAATGTAAAATACATTAAAATTATAAGAATGTAGGCTTTTAGTGTAGTTACTTTCAGATAATTGGACGTACAGTGAATCCAAAAAGAGTTGAAATGGCTGCCATAGCTTAGTTTTATACTCCTGTGTGAATGGTGGTTATTATCGTTTCCATCACTATTATCGGTTAATATTTTATGATGCCTTCATTAAGTGAAAGCATTGTACTAGGCACTATCAAGGACTTTAACTTTCCAGAAGACAACGTCATAGAATTTAATGAGTGTCTCATTTTCTCTGTCAGGGCTGAGATAAGATTAAAGGTTTTGACATGGTGATAAGTTTTTGAAAAAGATATAGCCCTGGAAAGCCCAGAGTAAGGCTTCAGAGCACTCACTTCCAAAGTCCTTCATGGGAAGAAGTTAATTACAGGTTCTCAGTGAGAAGAGGCCAAGAAATGGTGGGACATTGCAGAGAGGTTCAAGAAGACTAAAGTCTGAGAAATAGCTCCTGGAGACAGTACAAAGTGGTGCTGATGAGCTAGCTGTATGTAGTGAGACCAGATAGGATCAGGTGGCGGGAAGTTAGCAGAGCAGAGTGGGCCAGAAAAAGGAAAGAGGGGTTTGACCACAAAAGGAAATGAAAACATAAGGTGTCAGTTGAGGGAAAGAACAAAGTCAAAGGAAGATGTCCCCAAGACATTAGGAATTCAAAAATGACACATTTTGCTAATCATTAAAGTTGACTGGTATATACAAGGGAATTCATTATACAGTTCTTTCTATTTGAAAGATCTACTTTAAAAAACTGATCATGTGACAAGAAAAAAAAGAAATGAATTACAAGATAATATTAGATGTATAAGAGAGAACAGCAGCTGGTGACACATCTCGGGTGTGGCACACTGAGAATAAGATAATTTATGACACAAGACACAGGAAGATTAATGAAGGCAAGGATAAAATGTAGGTTAAAGAGGAAGGTAAGGAAACAAACAAAACTATAAAATGAAAGAGAAGGTTAAGGGGGTATTCCAGGCTTTCATTTCAATAAAGAGGGAGGAGAAACTATGGCTTGGGGAGGAACTTGAGGAATGTGAGACAGGGCTCGGGTGACAGCAGCAATGGAATGCTGCAGTAAATACATGTCTGCTGATCGGTGGCAATGGCTGTCCAGTGGCAGTCATCATGAGAGTCTAAAAAGCTAACACTGTAAGACCCCCCAGTCCAAAAGAAAGAATGCAGTGAGCAGAGAGGCAGGGATGCCTGGTCTCTTCCAACACCAGAGCCCTCGGTGACTGCTAAATTAGAAGTAGCTGCCCAAGAACACAAGTGTGCTATAGCAAGCAGTAGCTCTTTGAGGTGATAATGTAGGAACTCAAAGGGGAGGGGGGCAGTTAAAATAGCCACAAAGAGGAAAGTGGAAACTTAAGGAGGTGACCTCTGAAATGCCCATGAAGAACAAAGTGGGAACTCAAAGGGTATAGGTAGACACCTGAGATGGGAGAGCCACAGAGAGCAAAGGAGCAAAGTGAGAATTGAGGGGGCAGGGGCATCCATTTGATCCCAAATAAATACAATAAGCATTTACAGCATCATCCTGTGGTCCAAAGACTGCCTTTATGAACCTTGCTAGAAATGTGTTCTCAGGGCCCACTGTAGGCCTTCCAAGTCAGAGTCTAGATTTTAATAAGACTGCAAATTATTCATTTGTTAGTCAGCCTTTGGTTACTATAACAAATACTTACAAATAATCAACTTAATAAAAGAATAAGTTTATTTTGGAAGTTTTACCCACCATCAGTTAGTTCTATTGTTTTGAGGTACGTGGCAGGATGGCACATTATGGTTGGGTTTTATGTGGTGGGACAAAGCTGCTCACCTCATGGCTAGTACATGACAAAAGAGGGAAAAAATAAGTAGAGGCTCAACAATCTTCTTTAAGCACATGGCCTCTGGTAATTTGAAACCTCTCCTTAATTTCCACATTATAAAATGGTCAAGCCCCTCCTTCCCAGTGGCACTAAGCTAGAGGCCATACCTCTGATTCATGGCCATGTAAGATCCAGACAATGGTGATTCATATACATATTCCATTTGACAAGTACTGATTAATAACTTTGCCAGACACTTTTATAGAACTACAAAGAATCACAGAATTGATTAACTAAGCCTCTGTCTTGTAAGCTGAAGAGACACCATGGCCACAGCAACTCTTAAAAAGGAAAACATTTAATTGAGGCTGAGAGAGAGAGAGAGAGAGAGAGAGAGAGAGAGAGAGAGAGAGAGAGAGACCAAGAGCCAGCCATTGGGCCTGGCTTGAACTTCTGAGATCTCAAAGCTCATTCTCAGTGACACATCTATTCCAACAAGGCCACATCTAATCTTTTCAAATAATGCCACTCCCTATAAGCCTATAGGGGCCATTTTTATTCAAACCACCACAGTCTCAATTACAAATTATAAGAGATACTATATATGGTTACTAAGGACGCAGACCTAATAAGAAACATAGTTCCTATCCTAGAGCCTGTCTACATTTGCCTCTGGACTCATTCACCACAGCCACTCCACAAAGTTTCTGTGTATCTAGTAAAAGATGTACCCTACAGCTCCCAACCCACTCCACCTCAGCTTAGTCCCTTAGAACTGCCCTACCTGCTGCACTATCTTAGGATTTGCACCCTGTAGATAACAAATAATATCAAATAACCATCAGCATTCTACCACCAGATGCCAGGATTCATCACAAACACACAAACAAGATGATAAGCCATGACATCACCCTTCCCCCCACATCACCAGTTTCTTAGTAATGGTCCCCAAGAAGAACAACTTAGACAAAATTTAAGACATAGAATTGAAAAGAACAATTCTAAACATACTCAATGAATTCAAAACATTCAAAGAGAACACAAGAAAACACATCAGAACAAACTTAAAGAGGATAGGGATACGATGGTTAAAGTTCAAGAAAACGCAAATGGCTGAATGAAAAAAGAAATAACGATTCAAGATGTGAAAATTGAATTTAATAAAGAGAAATACTTGTCAGGTTTGATGGTACACAACCTTAACCCTAGCATTCAGGAGGCAAAGACAGACTTAGATCTACAAGTTTAAGGACTGCCTACTCTACATAACTAGTTGCAGGCAAAACCTAGGTATGTGATAAGACCAGAGACAGAGAAATAGACAGACAGACAGAAGATAGAATGTCTGAAGACAAAATAGAGGAACTGGATCACTCAATCAAAGAAAATGATAAGTTTTTTAAAACTCACAAATAGAATATGCAGGAAGTTTGAGACATGATGAAAATATCTAATCTATGAATTATTAACAAAGAAAAAAGACACTAAAGAATATACTACCACAAAGATAGCTCTATAGAAGGTACTAAGGGAACCAGTTTGGGCTGAAAATTAGTACACATATGAAGCTAGAGAGAAGGGCCTAGAGTTAAGAATGCTTACAACTAGTGAAGAGGATCAAGGCTCAGTTCCTAGCATCCACACAGTAGCTCACAGCCATCTGTAATTGTGGTTCCCAGGAATCTTATGCTCTTGCCTGGTCTCCACGGGCTTCTTTACGCACATAGTAAAGATGCACAAAATAAGACAAATGTTTCTTTAAAAAAAAATGCATATATTTCATAGCAAGTCATGTAACTGTCTCAAAAATAGAACACATATTGGGATATAAAGCAAGCCTCAAAAATATAGGAAACATGAAATAACAATCCTTATTGTATTTGATCACAACAGAATAAGGCTAGATCTCAATAGCAAGAAAACTACAGAAGACACACAAACACTGACATTAAACAACACACTATTGAATGTGGTCTCACTGAAGAAATTAAAAAAGAAAAAATGTTAAATCCCAAAACAGTATAAAAATGAAAATACAAGACTAAAAGGTCTGTGGGATGCAATAAAGGTAGGTCTAGGAGGGACTTTGCATACCCTCTTCCGGCTTCTGTGGGCGCCTGAACTCAGCTACACATATCCACACACAAGTACACATGCATACAAAGGACTAAAAATAAAAACAAAGCTTAAAATTATAGATGAAGAGAAAGACATTACAACAAACTTCATTGAAATTTAGAAAATAATGAATACATACCTTAAAAAAAAAACTATACACCACTAAATTGGAATTTCTAGATGCATATGACATACCAAAAGTAAATTGAGATAAGATAAACAGTAAGATAAAAGGCCTATAACCAGCAGTGATGAGGCAGAAATAAAACATCTCCCAACTAAGAAACATCAAAGCTAGATGAATCCACTGCAAAATTCTATATTCAATATTACTCAATTCAATATTACTCAAATTATTCCATAAACTAGGGAAGGAAGGAAGATTTCCAAACTCTTCTTAAGAAGTCGGTATTACCCTGATACAAAACCAGGCAAAGACAAAACAAAAGAGAAACTCTCCTCATTGATATGGACGCAAAGGTCCCAGTGAGATACTGGCAAACCAAATTGAAGGCTGTATTAGAAAGACCATTTATTATGATCTTTGTTACTTCATTCCAGAGAGGCAGGGACAGTTCAACACACATAAATCAATGTAATACATCCCTTAAATGGATTCAAAGTCAGAAGTCACATGACAAAAGCCAACATCTTCTTATTATAAAAGAGAGGCTAGAAATGGAGAGAAGATGCCTCAACATAACAAAGGCTATAGCCAACAGCATACTAAGTGGAGGAAAACTCAAAACATTCCCACCAAAATCAGGAGCAAGACAAGGCTGTCCACTCTCCCCAATTCCTTTAAATAGAGTGATTGATGTCTTAGTTACAGCAATAAAATAAGAGAAGGAAATAAAAAGATACAAATAGAAAAATAAGTAAAATTATTTCCATTTGTACATGGTGTGATTCTATACATAAGAGAACTTAACAACTCCACCAAGAAAACTCTTGAAGTGCTTAACTCTTCCAACAAAGTGGAAGGACACAAAATTAGCACACACAAATAAAATCAAAAGTCATGTTATCATACCAATGAAAGACATACTGAAAAAGAAACAATCCAAGAAATAATCTCACTCACAACCCACAAAAATACTTAAGAATAAACCTAACAAAGTAAATGATAGACTTTTAAAAAATAGTTTTAATCTTTCTCTCTGTGTGTAGTTTTTTTTTGTTTTTTTTTTTTTTTGATATTTTATTTACATTTCCGATGATTCCCCTTTTCTTTAGAAACCCCGTGTCCCC
>CM052704.1:39147145-39290614 GCA_028551405.1 Uromys caudimaculatus
TGTGGGGCGTGTCTTTGGCCCTCTGCTGGGTCTTGTGATCTCCGGCGAGGGATCTTTGTCCCGGCGCTGATTAGGTGTGGGGCCCTGTGGCCCAAGCTGAGGTTTCCGGCCGTCGCCGGAAGCTGCTGGCGGTCAGTCTCTGTCTGTGTGTAGTTTTTTTAATGGCTAAAGACGATGAAGACTTTCTTTCCTAGTTATTTGCATTTCTTCTTTTGATAATTTAATTTATTTCCATACCCCATTTTGTAATTGTAATTTGGTTAATTTTTTTCCTAGTATTTTGTGCAGGATGAGAGAGACAGATCTAGTTGCATTTTCTGCATCTGGGTTTTCAAACATGGTTTATTGAAGATATCATTCTTTCATTAATATGTATTTTTGCTAACTGTCAAAAATCAGGTAGCTGTAGTTATGTAGACTTATATTTGGTTCCTCTGTTCCACTGATTTATGTGTTCGTTTTTTTACCACATCGTTTTTATTACTATGGCTTTGTGACATAACTGAAGTCAGATATGGTGATAGTTCCTGCAGGGTTATTTCTGTTACGGATGGGCTATTCTTGGTCTTTGTGCTTCCATATATATTTAAAATGTTTTCTCTGTGTCTGAAAAGAACAGTTGTGGAATTTTGATTGGGATCATATTGAATCTGTACGTTGTATTTGGTAAAATGGCTATTTTCAGCAAGATTAATTTTATTCTAAGAGCACAAGAGATCTTTACATCTCCTAGTTTCTCTCTCCAGTATCTTGACTTTAATTGTACAGTTATAATTCTCATAGAGAATCAATTCAAGGTTGTTCACAGTGGTGAATGCGGTAAAATCCAGCACTCAGAAAGCTGAGGTGGAAGGATTACACATTTAAGGCCAGCTAGGACTGCATAGTGACACTCTGTCTCAAACAAACAAAAATAATTACCTGCACAAAGATGTCTTAGTGAGGGTTTTACTGCAGTGAACAGACACCATGACCAAGGCAACTCTTAAAAGGACAACATTTAATGGGGGCTGGCTTACAGGTTCAGAGGTTCAGTCCATTATCATCAAGGCAGGATCCTGGCAGCACCCAGGCAGACATGGTGCATGAGGAACTTAGAGTTCTATATCTTCATCAGAAGGCTGCTAGGAGAAAGCTGACTCTAGGCAGATCTTCAAAGCCCACTCCCACAGTGACACACTTCCTCCAACAAAGCCACACCTACCCCATCAAGGCCACACCTCCAAATAGTGCCACTCCCTCAGCCAAGCATATTCAAACCACCACAAAAGACACAGACCAAAAGTGTGTTGGAGCATATAGTCAGATTTATGGGCTACGGAAAATACAGTGTTAAGGGTTTTCTGCAGAGTTGGAAGGAAGTAGTCAGTGTACTTGTGCGGAGGAGTGAAAACAAATATACTTTAAACATTCAGTGTGAGATTTTAAGACTAGCTTCCTTTAAAATCCACGTGTATGTTGAGTTTTGAAGAAAGATGAGATATTTCAGTTATTGCCATCTGGCTTCACAGATAGTGCAAGAGAGATGAGTTCTTGTTGATAGTTACTTTCACCTGTAACCATGGCAACATGGGTGAATGCGGAAACAAATCAACATTGGAGCAGGTTGCTCAGGACAGACTTATCAGCCAATGCTCACATCTCTCCAAGAGGTTACAACTATGCCCTTTTGTACTAAGATCAGTGCTAGAGAAAGCCACACAATGGCTCTTCAAGTCACGAAGCAGGATTAACCTTGCATGTATGAATTCAGGATTCGAACCCCACTGATATGTTGACTGTGGGTATATACAGCACCTGCTAGATTCCAAGTCCAAGTCTTGGCACAAGCCATAGCACAGTATCTGCCTTCTAGAACTGCTCTGAGTGAACGCATGAGTAACATGCAGCAGTAAGGCAAGCATATCTAACATGCAGGATGTTCTATGGATCTTGTGTTGGTTTGAATAAGGATAGCTCCACAGGCTCATATATTTAAATGCATAGACACCGGGAGTACAGCTCCTTGACAGAATTAGAAGGATTAGGACGTGTGGTCTTGCTGGGGGAAGTTTGTCACTGGGGGTGAGGTTTAAGGTTTCAATAGCTCTTGCCAGGCCCAGTCTCTCTCTTCTTCCAGATCAGACTCTCTGCTTCTGTTCCAGTGCCATGCTGGCAGCATTGCCCCATGACATGATGATAATGGACAGACCCTCTGAAACTGTAAGGAAGCTCCCAGTCAAATGATTTCTTTTGTAAGAGTTGCCTCTTCACAGCAACAGAACAGAGACTGAGACAGACCCTGTGATATCTGCGGTAAATCCAGATTCTGAGATAGAGAAGGCTGGAGTGAGGCTCTGTCCTCCAGTTCCTTATGCTATTTGCTCCCTTCATAGTCAAGTCTATTCTAGGCCAGTGACACTTGTAGTAATTCTCAGAATTAAATGACCTGGCCATGAACAGGCTAGCCATGCCAGTCAAAGTCCATTGCTCCACTTAAAGAACAGCTGGTTTATTACTCTTCTGGTCAGGGGAGGCAAGATGGTTCCTGAGCCTGCTCCCTCCCACTTCCTATTCTACATGTACATACCTCTCTGTGCAATCTACAAATCACACTCAAACCATCTTAACGCTATCATTGTTAATTTTCTTCTTCTGCCAGCACATACTATAACTTGACCCTTTGAGAAATAAGCAAGCTCCAAATTTTCTAAAGAGTGCACTAAGAAATTCTGATCAGATGCTAAAACAGAAGGGTACAGTGCCACTGGGTACTACATTCATAAACCAACTTAAAACCCTAAACTATTTTGTCATTTGGAGCTCTGGCTTTGCTTTATTGAGTTTCCCCAACACATCAACTATACAAAGATTTTCTTTTTATTGTTTGAGAATCTCATACACACATACATGTTTTGACCAACTCCACCTCTCATTTTCTTCACTCCAATCCCTTTCTTAATCCCACTTCACTCTGCTCCCAGCTATTTTTCTCCCCAATTTTATGTACTCTTAAAACACACACACACATACACACACACACAGAGGCAGGTCAGGCTTGGTGGTGCAAGATTTAGCACTCGAAAGGCAGAAGCAGATGGATCTCTATGAATTCAAGGCCAGCCTAATCTACAGGACAGCCTGGACTACACAAAGAGAACCTGTCTCAAAACAAACAAATACCAAGTCAACTTAGTGCTTCCTGTATGTGCACTGGGGTAAGACTACATACTGAAGCATGGTTAGCATCTCAGGGGGTGAATTCCAGAAGAAATCATCCCCTCACCCCTGCAGCCATCACTTGCCAATAGCTCCTCAGCTAGTAATAGGACATCGCGACCCCCATCCCATCTGTGCTGGAAATTTGTGTGGCTTCATTTTGTGCAGGTCATCCCAGTTTCTGTGAATTTGTGTGTGCAATAACACTGTCATGTGCAGAAAACTCTGTCTCACTGCACACATTGTTCCCTCTTGCTTTTACAGTCTTTCCTCTTGCTTTCTTCTACCTTCATCTCTGAACATTGTACAGAATTTCCATTTAGAGCATCTATGGTCTCTTATTCTATGTGTATCTGCTACTTGTGGGTCTCTATATTGTCATCTACTGCAAAACAAAGCTTCTCTGATGCAAACTAAGAGATGCACTAATCAATGTTATAAAGATAAGAGATGGGCAGTTTGTCTATCTCTAGATCTTCTTTTTAGCCAAATAATATTAGGTTCTTCCCATTGGGTTTATAGGTTTGATATCTAGTTAATAATACTGAGTTCCATTCTTATAGAAGATTTCTTGAAAAAGGTGACTGCTGATAACAGTCCTGGAGGGATTTCAGATAAAAGGTGGAAAAGTCAGAGAAGGAAGGAAGGAATCTTGTCCCCAAAGGATGTTGACTGGGTTTCTGTCTTACTCTGGGTGTGGAGTATATGCAAGCCTCCTAGCTCTTCATATAGACTAGATCCCAGATGTTCCTCTGCCTCTCTCTGGCCACTAAACCATGCTGACATGGGCAGGCACCTCAGCAAAGTTGGATTGCCTACCTCAGCTTCTCAGCCCCTCACTGGTATTTTCTATCATTTTTCTGCCATCCTTCGTGGGATCTTGGGAAATAAGTTTTAGCAGTCTCTTCCAAGGCAAGCAAAGATAGGGACCTGAAATGTATTTGTGTGAACCTGAGTGTAAATGTGTGGAGTGCTTCTTCATCTTTGTCCCTTTATGCTCGCTCGGTACATAGGGACAAATATCTACTTTCCAACAAGCTAAAGACATCAGGAAAGAGGGACAAATATCTACTTTTCAGCAAGCTAAGATGCTGCTTGCCTGCAGAAAGCAAAGTTTTTGAGGGAAGGCTACAATGTAGCACATTGATGGACAACACACACATTGACTTCTCTCAATTGAATAAATGGGGTTCTCTGTGTGTTGTGTGGTGAGGTTTAGCAGTTTAGAAGTTAAGCAGTTACATCCCTTCCTCAGTGCTAGACGCCAGGAATGCCTCCTGTTCTGTTGGCGTGAGACTGAATCTAGTGGAAGGAAGGCCTTAGACTTCATGCTGCAGAAGACCCTTTCATCAAAACTCCACTCTTGGGAAGCCCATTTGAATTCTACCATTTTACTATTCTTTCCCTGTCTTCCTTCAAAAATTCCACACCCACAATCTTCAATTTCTTCTAGAACTGTCATCTTCTCTCATTTCTGAGTCAGCTTTTCCCAGAGGACTGGATGCAGAAGGGAGCTCAGTCTTCTCAACCATGTATTGCTAATATCCCACGAGGACAGAGAGTAAACAGTAAACCTTCAAGCTAGGGCCTAGCGAGAGTGGGGAGATGATGTAATGGGTACAACTGTTTGCTGCACAAACATGAAGACCTGTCTTTGGATTACCAGCACCTAAACAAAAGCCTGGCATGGTCTTTGGTGCGGATAATCCCAGCACTCGACGGTAGGGGGAGCACATCCAGTACCTCATCCAGAGCTCGACCTAAGCTCTGAGACTGAGCCTGGTGGAGACAGAAGGATCCCTGGACCTTGCTAGCCAGTCAGCCTAGCAGAGAAACCAGAAAGCTCCAGATTCAGATTCAGAGAGAGACCTAGTCACACAGGAATGGATGGAGAATGATAGAGAAGGGCACTCTGCATCCTCCTTTGATCTCTACATGGACACGAACACACACACACACACACACACACACACACACACACACACACACACACAGCATTAGCTCATTGTCTTCCACTGGGATGACTTTAAAGAATTCTCTAAGCCTGTCTGAGCTAGATGGAACATGCTAGTCTGGGTCGTAGGGAACACTAAAAATACTCATTTGTGCTTGGGATTTTTCAGATGTTTAGTGAACACTTCCTTTTGCTTTTTTATCTCACACTGACCCTGAGTTCTCTCAGTGTGTGTACAGAACAACCCAGGCACAGTTTGTAGGCTCTTCAGAAGGAACCTCAGTGTCTGCCTTCTATAATCCTTCCCACAGCCAGCTCCCCTGGACTTGGCAAAGCATAGTGCACTGTTTCCCTGGTCATCTCTGTCAAGGAGCGAGCGTTCCATGACAGTTATGTGTCAGTTGTTTGGTTTTGTCGTTGTTGTTGTTGTTGTTGTTTTGTTTTGGTTTGGTTTTGGTTTTGGTCTTAGCAACAATTTGAACCCCTAAATATTTTACTTATTGTCCTTAGTTGTAACCTCTAGACTATCAGTAAAGAGCTGGAAATGATCCCTTCCCCTCCCCATAGTCTTCTGGCTGATTCATCAGACGGTACCTGATAAGTCAATGCATCATGTGGAGCTGGTGTTAGTGTGCCTGAGACATCTCAAGTGACACAAAGCAAGCTCATAACTGAATTATTCTCCTGAAAGGTGACAACACCTTCAGCATGGGTGTGTTTTCCTTCCTCCTGCTTTCTAGCTGCCTCCAGTCCCATCCTGTCTGCCTCCATCTGCATCTAGCTTCTCCCTGGGCTCCCTCGCTTTGTTCCTTAGACACAGGTTTCTGTTCCTGTATGAAGTAATCAAACAACCCAATTAGAAAGATCGGTTTTGCTGATTCTATGACGTGTTGGAAAGAACATGGCATTTAATTACCTAATTGAGTAAACAAGTAAAGAAATACAGCAGTCAGGCAGTAAAATAAATAGCTGTTCTGATTTTATCCTTAAAAAACCCCAGGTCTGAATTCAGAAGTATTCAATAAGGCCATGGAATGACTTTTCTGTTAAGGAAAACAAGTCCATCTGGATAACCCTGTGTTTCAGGCTTTCCGTGAGCAAGACTAAGGAAGAGCCAAGCAGGTCATTCAGTGTTTGGGAGGCATAACGTTAATCAGGATATTAGTGGATTATGGGAGTGATGTATGTAATACCTAGGGAATACTTCTTTATTTGGGCAGAGGCATTATGAAATTAAAGGGACAGTGCTGAACATTGCCCGTCCCAGCCTTCTCTTCAGTTGCAACAACGTGAATGTCTTGTCTGTACTGGTGGATTATTAACAGAGGTTATTGGTCTCCATGGCAAAACAATTGAACGATCACGCAGAACGTAATCTCATTTATGGGGGTGCAAAAAAACCCATAGGATCAGGGATATAAATGCCCATTGCCACTGAGGATCAGATGTAGTTGAGAAGTGAAGTGTCTCCAAGGTTCAAAAAGCTCTGACATCTGGTCCCAAATTTCTTATTGAACCCGATACAGCTGCTGGAACACGCTGCCAAAATCCCTGAGGAGACCCGTGAAGCTGGTGGTGAGGAGCCTTTGATCTCTGTGCTTGACTGTAACACCCCAGCATGTGTACTGGGGGCTGTGCCAGGTGCCTGGGGGGCACCCTCATTCCCCTGGCTGTGTTTGGCATCCTGGCAAACATCCTGTTGTTCTTTCCTGGAGGAAAGGTGGTAGATGACAACAACGACCTTTCGGACGAGGTCTGGTACTTCGGAGGAATATTGGGAAGTGGAGTCTTGGTGAGTAGAGAAACCTTAACATTCCCACAGAGAATCCCCCTTCTTCCATCCATTTCTCATTTAGTCCTTGCTGCATGCGATGTCGTTCTGAAGCTAACACCTTTATGTGATGAAAATTAGTGCCTTAATATACTTCTCCTTTCTATTCACCGCTGAGGACAGCTTGGTCTACTAAGTGGTTCGTCCCCAAGCTTGGACTGGAATCACCCTATGACATTTGAGCACAGAGAACCAAGCTAACAGTCACTCCAGTTAATTGTGGCAATAAGAATTAAAAACAGAACACAGTGCTTTATACAAATGGATTGACTTAGAATGAAGAGATGCAGAAGCTGTAAGTTCCCTCATTCAGGAACTCACTGCTTCTTCATCACCTCGTTTCCAATACGGGCGAGACCTCCAGCTTGTAGTAGTGGAGGGGCTCACTTTTTATGCACTGAGTATAAATATATTCTTGCCCTAAACCCACCCTATAAATGAAAACTCAGCATATCAGCTCTTAAAATCTCCCCACAGAAGTTGACCAAATGGAACCCCCATTCTCAAAACCATCTATCTACCCATTAGCCATACTAGCTGTTAGGTCTTGCCTGCTCCCTTAAGCCCCTAAGACCTGAGGTCTTCACTGGCAAGAAAAATGTGGGTTTCCCTTCACCCCAGACGTTCTAAGCACCTCTTTTGCTGGCAGATGGTCTTTCCTGCGCTGGTGTTCTTGGGCCTGAAGAACAACGACTGCTGCGGATGCTGCGGCAATGAGGGCTGTGGGAAGCGGTTTGCGGTGAGTCATTATGGGGTCAGCTGGCAGAATCTCTGGGGTTCACTGCCGGCTTGTGCTGGGCGGCATGGGCGTGCGAAACAAGTAATCAGCCCCAGCCAAGACTCCTGGGTCATCTGGTACATGATTAAGCTCTAATTCTCACTGATACAGATTACTAAGAATAAATATATTAAATTCTATAGCCTTCATAGAGGTGTAGATACCTTTAAGTTTTACAAGTACAAGAAGGTGCCAGAGCTTTAAAAACAGCGAGGCCCCAGAAAGAAGGCAAAGATGGGGCCACAGGTTTCCCTTTACCACTAAGAAGACATGAGAACTTGAACAAGTCATATCCTTCTTCCGGCCCTCAATTGCCTCATCGTTAAAGGAGACCTGGGGCAGAATAAAAGATGGTCTCTTCCCCTCCTAGTAGCTAACTAAGCCCCGTTCTTTACCACTGCAAAGGGCACTCTTTATGGAGGCGCTGTATTTCCCACTTCTATTCAGAATCAGCCTCGGGATTTCAGCCTCTTCTTTTTTTTTATGTGGCCATCCATCTTTTCGTTGGTGAAGTAGAGACTAGGAGGTATTAATGTTCCCAGGGGAGCAGGAGGAATGCTGGAATGTGGGTCAGGTCCCATTTCTGCAACTGGGCAAGACCCCAAGTGTAAGATAAACAAGTTGGACTGGATCAGAATTCCCTACATATGGGCCAAACCCTGGTACAAAGATACACGTATCCAAACAACAAAGAATGTTTTCTTTTACTGATCTTCCAGTTGTTTTCATTTTATGTAGGAAAGAAATCCTTAGTTTGACGGGGATAAGCCTTTGCTGCTTCTAAACCTTCAAAGCTCCTTTGTAACAAAGGAGGAACATGAAGCGCTAGGAACCCAAGGAGCATTAGCTGACTAAGATTTAATAACACTGTGTTCACGTTTGCTAACAATTTCAGTTTTTCTTTCAAAATTATGATACAAATTAAAAACACAATTGGCTTAAAAACTATCAAGCATTTGGGCATATGATGAGGATGGAGGTAGAAGCTGGGTTTGATGACGAGTAAAGGATGCTCTTGCTCCAGCTTCCCAGGATTCAAGTTCCCGTCAAGGAGACTCCTAAGCCCACTTTAAATTCTTGAAAGTCTATCTACCCATTCTGAAACAAAACCACCTTGGCATTTCTTTCTCATCAACATTTGTTGATTTAGTCCAGAAAGAAGGTATTTACCAAGCACACACGAAAGATTGCTGTGCTGCAATATATATATACTGCAGTTTCTCATGTGACATCACAGCATTCATAGACTATTCACCTTCTAAAAAAACATTATAAGTATTGAAAATAGTCATTTCAGCATTCAGAATTACCATTTGCGAAGATCGTAAGAAGTAGCAACAGTTCATTTGATATAATTATGTGTCAAGTGTTCTGTATACTTGATAATATTTTCATATTGACTATAAAAGAAAGGAAGTGTTATATGATTCTTTTTTCCCATCAGGGCATTTATAATTTGTCAATTTGGAAGATAGATGGGAGATGACAATTTGAAAAAAAAATACCAATTAGGGAATATGGATGAAAATAAATAAAAACCATACCTATCTTTAAAATCTGTCTTTGCATTTCTGATGCTGAACAAAATTGAATAGTGACGAGCTGGTATAAAACAGGCCTGCAGGTGGGCAGGCTTGCTTGTTTGTTCCGAGGGCTCTCTATAACCACAGCAGAAGTGAAACCATGTCCAAAGTATTATACAAAACTTTAATTTCATTAGGTTTAAATGAAGATTACAGCAAGAAATTCATTTGTTCCCAGCACAGTTGAACAAACATGTTCTAAAATATTTGGTCTGGTCAATATCTATTATCTACCAGGGCTCCTGAGACCCCCAGGATATATGTCTTACTTCTTTTCAAATAAGAAATCAACCTGTTCTCACTGGTCTCCCAGCACAGCCATGGCCTGTGCTATGTTGGAATGGCCTGTGCTGTCATGGCTAAGCTCTAGGGTTCCATACTGGATACTTTGAGGACCCTGGTACTGTCCTTATCCCCCTTCAAGACCCATGTTTATAGTTCAAGGCCTGTTCTTTATAGGTATACTTCTGTTTAGAGGCTCTGGAACACCAAGTGAGATAGTTAATAGACATTTTTGTCACACACACACACACACACACACAGAGAGAGAGAGAGAGAGAGAGAGGGCTGCATCATTTAAGCAGTACACTCGTGCCTATCTGAATTATTTTTGTAAATACTCAAGGCATTTCCTTACAAATGGACACTGCCCCAGTTATCTGTGGAGCTCTGAGAAACTCTGCCAGTAGAAAGATCTGCGAGCAAACACAGCAGAAGCCAGAGTGGCCGTCTCCCCATGCCCACTGGCATTGTTGTGTTTTTCTAGAACATTCCTCAAATGTTAACTGAGCTTGCACCATTCTTGTCCTTCAATAATAAAAAAGCAGGAATTGGAAGGCAGGAGCAGCAGGATGTGGTAGCTGTAGAGATAACATGAACCTGTGAACTGTAAACAACCTTGAAATCATCCAATTATGGTTTCATTATGAAGCCAGAGAAAATGAATCCAATGGTTTCTGTCTCTCTATGTGTGTCTCTCTGTCTCTGTCTGTCTCTGTGCGCTCGCTCTCTCTCTCTCTCTCTCTCTCTCTCTCTCTCTCTCTCTCTCTCTCTCTGTCTTTCATATCTAACTCCTAACAGGCCCCTGTGAGGGGGAGGGAGACAGAGGCTCAGGCTCAGCCCAAAGGTCTGATTCTCTCAGATTAATTAAGCTGAAATGAGCCAGGAAAAGAGGAAGAGCATGTACCTTTCAGGGTGGCCTTTGAAGCCCTGACCTGCGTTTGTTTTTAGGTCACTACCTTTTTTTCTCATGCCTCTTCTGTTTGGTCACTGCCCCCCCTCTCTCTTTAATCTTTGAGAAATGTTCATCTCCCAGGGCCCAGTGGGACAAGTAATTAATTTTATCAACTCGTTCACTTTAGGAAAGGCCATTTAGAAACCTTGGACTTGACTCAAAGTTAAGTGTCTTAATAATGGGATGGAAAGTAGACTGATAAGGAGACATCCGGGGCAAGGCAGACATTTCAGCGTCCTTATCCACATCAAGTAATAAATCCCTACATCCCCACCCCAGGCAGGGCGGGTGGCTGACATTTCGAGGAAAGCTCTTGGTCTCATCATAAGGCATCTGTGCGCAGTTGAAGGAGCACTTCTTGTACTCAGCTAACCGCTGTTCCCTACGGGCACGTCCTGAATATCTAGGCCATTATTCCTTCAGGTGGCAACCAGACTGAAGGAACTTTAAGAAAGGCATTATGGAAGAATGGGAGTGAGGAAGGACTGCAGGCTCCGAAGGGGATGGGAACTCCACAGGAAGACCAGGAGTCAACTAACCTGGACTCTTGGGGCTCTCAGAGTCTGCATCATCAACCAAAGAACATACACAGGCTGGACCTAGGTCTCCCCACATATGATAAGCTGATATGCAGCTTGGTCTTCATGTGGGTCCCAAACAACTGGAATGGGGGGCTGTCCCTAAAGCTATTGCCTGTATGTAGGATATGTTCTTTTCACTGGGCTGCCTTGTCTGGCCTCAGTGGGAGAGGAAGAGCCTACCCTCACTTTCAACAGTAGGGGATACCCAGTGGGCCCCACCCACTCAGAGAAGAGGTGGAGGGGGATGGTGGAAGGATTATGGAAGGAGGTGACCAGGAAGGGGGGCAGTGAGCGGGATGTAAACTGAATAAGTAGAAAAATTAAATTAAATTTTAAAAGGAAAGGCAATGCTCTTAAAGGATGCATTATCATGAAGTAAGAACTTAAAGTATGGCTCTACATTTCTTCATTGTTCTCTACTCTTTAAAAATCATCTTCTTTAGATAGGAAGGACACCCAGTAGTGAAATGCTTACATACCATGCATAGGTCATTAGGTTTAATCCCCGGCATACCAAATATTTGAAGCAAAGACAAAACAAAATAGAAAAGTAAATTGCCCTGCTGTAAAATAGGTTATGGTCATGACAGCTGTTAACTGTGGAAAGACCTTACCAGAATCAGAGAAAGAGGTCACAACATTATTGTAAGAAGAAAAAGAAGTCTCAGCTAAGTGTGCTGATATCGAGGACATGTAACCCTGGATAAAGGCTTACTAGCTGACTCCAGTGTGGAGTCCCAGGAGAGTGTCAGGGGATTTCTAGACTTTCTCAGGCTTAATCCTCACAAAAGCCCCTTGAGTTACACAATGAAGTCTTCATTTTACAAGTGAGGAAAGCCGGTCCGTACCTTAAGTTTCTGATTGTAGTCCCCATAGCTTTCTCAAGCAGAGCCAAAGTAGAAAATACATGATGCTACTGTTTTCAGAGGAAAGCAGTTGCATTTGCTGTACACTGTAATCCCAGCACTTAGGAGACTAGTCTCCAGAGAAAGGATTGGGAAGGAAGGAGGACAGACTTCAGGTAGCCTCTACAGGTCTCTTAGGATGACTGTCAAGTAGGAAGAGCTGTGCCCACCAGAGGTGTCTCCCTACCACACTGCCATTGCCCAAGACTATAAATACTACATTCCGACCACATAAGTCCTCCCGTTCCAGCTCCACTATCCCATGGTTTCTGTTCAATATCAGCATAGAATAAATGGCCAAAGACACATTCTGAATAATGGCAGACCTGGGTTCAGTTATCCCCGGACCCTGACTTGGGGCAGGGGAAGTCATAAAGCCGTCAGGGGAGACTTAAAAGGCATCGGACTCCAGAAGTTTCTTATTATCTGTTTCAAGGAAAGCTTTGACAGCACACCGTGTGGCCATGCGTGTTTAGCAGTGTGGATGGAATGTGATGGGGGAGGGGGCGGTTCAGCAGTAGGAGCGTTTGGCTGCAGAATGGGTTTCTGGAACGAACATCTGAGAAGAAATCTGTTTACTTTCGCTTTTCTTCCTAGATTTTTGCATTTTGTATTTGTAGAAAGGAAGGTGAGGGTACAACAGTTAAAATATTATAGAACAATAATAATAAATTATTATGTACTAATACTAATGTAGTAAGTATGTTACAGTGTCACAGAAATATTCCTAAGATAAGCACAAAAGATCCCTGGTGTCTTGTCAGTGAATGGCATGCTGAACATTACTTAGTAGCTTTCACTACCTTAACCCTGAGGAATATCTTCTACTAGAGGGGTCACTAGTCACTACTGAGTAGGTTCTCTTATTAATTATTATTATTGAACCTCATTATACAGAAGAGGAAATGAGAAAGAACGATTAACTTCTCAAGGTCAAGTGGGAGGAGCTAGGACTTAGACCCAGGTCCTGCTGCCTATAACTCATACACCTTTGTGGTCATGACACATTAGTGTTCCTCTTTTCTATTTATTCCTTTCAGGGAGATAAAGAATCCTGCAGTACAACATCTAGGACAAATGTTCCCATGCTGAACTCCAAACTCTGGCAGGCAGTGCTGCTCTCCAGAGGCACCACCTTGGAAGCTGTCCCAAGTCCCAAGCCTACCCACTTTAAATATTATCAGTTTGGGAGTGGTTATCCTAACATAATTTGGGAGAAGTTAATCGTTCTTTCTCATTTCCTCTTCTGTATAATGAGGTTCAATAATAATAATTAATAAGCAAATTCCATTTTAATAAAAGAAGTTTTAATAAAAAACCTATGATAAATGAGACAACCCATTCTGGTTTAGGACAGGTCATATCTGGCTAAGCATGATGTCACAGACCTTTAATCTAGCACCTGAGGGAGTCAGATGTAGGTGGATCTCTGTGAGTTGTAGGCCAGCCTAGTCTATGTAGTAAGACCCTATATCAAAAAAAAAAATTTAAAATATCATATACCTCACTAGTGTATTTAATAATTTTTAAGACATTTTTGTGTATGTAAATTACAGCAACATATTATAAAGTGTATCTTCCTTTATGTGATTTGCCTATTTTGTAAGATTATGAAAATTAGAGTGTTTGTTTTATTTATTTTATAAAAGGGCATTTCAAACTAGAACTCAAAAATATAACATACCACCTATAGTTTTCTGAAACTGTAATTCAGTGCCCCATTTTTCCAGATATATCATATAGTGATATAAAGCATGACTTATTCACTTAAAAATGACTACACTTAAGCCAGGCAGTGGTGGTGCACGCCTTTAAGCCCAGCACTTGGGAGGCAGAGACAGGCGGATGTCTGAGTTCGGGGCCAGCCTAGTCTACAGAGTGAGTTCCAGGATAGCCAGGGCTACACAGAGAAACCCTGTCTCGGAAAAAAAAAAAAAAAAAAAAAGACTACACTACACTCTTCTCTCTATCACATTCCCTTTTTTCTTGAGAGAAAGCATTGCCATGAATTCAATGAACATCAGATCCATGAATTTTAAAACTTTTTACTACCAAAAATTTCAAATGACCTAGATAAAGATTATTCAATATGATAGCCAAGTGTGACTACAGGAAAAGTGGGAAGAGCCCAATTGACACAAAATATGATCATATTCCAAAGAACTTATACAAAATAGGTATATATTTTATACTGATTACATGTTGAAGTGATAATATGTTAAATATGTAAAATTAAACAAAATGCATTGTTAAAGTTAATTTCTTCTATATTGTTTTTTAGTTAGGCCATTTACATTATATATGAAGTTAACATTGTAGACAGAGGTGGTCTAGTAGAAGTTCAAATGGTTACACTCTGACAAAAGGGAGCACTATTGCCTTGTTGGTGGTTTTTGTTCACTTGACTTTCCACTTGCCTAAATGCAGATTTTTGCATCTGTACTTGCTCTTTGCCATTCCCCTCTTACAGTCTAGTTGAAAATTACAAATGAACATGCTCTCAAAATAACATTCGTCCTGCTATTTTCTAGACAGGGTCTCGTGTGTCCCAGGCAGGCTGGTTTAAATTTGACAGATAGTCCAGAATGACCTTGAATTTCTGATTCTCTTGCCTCTGCCTCCAAGAGTATTGATTATAGGTATACTATTGTGTACCAGACAATGTTACATTCCTCAATCAATGAATGAGCAAAAAAATGAGAGTGAAGTAAAAAGAGGGAACACAGAACACAAAGCTTCACTCTTAAAGAGCTACAAATCTCCCTTGTAACAACAAGTGACTCCTACCCTGTGGCCACCATGTTTAGCATCAGACTGGGCAGGTATGCTGAATGTCATAACTGCACATAAATAATCTCTGCCTGGCCTAAGAGCTTTGTTGTCTCTCTTCTCTTTCAGATGTTCACCTCCACATTGTTTGCTGCGATTGGATTCTTGGGTGCTGGATACTCGTTTATCGTCTCAGCTGTTTCTATCAACAAGGGTCCTAAATGTCTCATGACCAATAATACATGGGGATACCCCTTCCATGATGGGTAAGGCTCCACTGTACAATGATCAGAATGGCATGGCAGCCTCTCCATGATGTACTCTCAGCATGTCACCCCCTCAAGGCAAAGCTGGCCAAGTGGTTAAGAGAAGTTGCATAGTTTTCACTTCTGATTGTTCTTTTGACAAACACAAGAGATGTAACTGTAAGAGGATGCCTCAGTTGTCTGGAGAAAAATTGTTGTGTCACGTGTCACATCCAAACATTAGCAAATTGTATTAAATATTTTTGTCCTCAAGGAGTGTAGCTAGGACTAGAAGTCAGAACATCTAGATGCTTGGCCTTCAATAGCATAAGCAAAGTCTGCCTACTACATAGTCACCACAGTGATAGTTCCAGCAGAATAAATGAATTCTGCAATAGTTCGTTGAGTCCCACAATTCTTGGTGTATTTCAGGTACTCACTAGTTGTCTGTGGCTTGTAGCTACTGTACTGAATAGCAAACATACAGAACATTTCCATTGTGGCAGATGTTCTGTTAAATAACTACACTCCAGCCTCTGAGAAGCTTGGACCATTTCTCATCTGTTCGTTATCTCAGACCCTCTATTTCACACAGTGATTGATTATCTTTGGGAGACAGGAAGTATGGCCCTTGGATATTCTAACACATAGAGAATGGACCCATTTAAAAAAAAAAAAAAACAACTCTACAATATACCAATAAACAGCTGTCCTTCTTCGTCTACTGAGGCTCCAGGACATCTATAGTTATTTATACCCAATAACTTTAGCCTTGCACAGGCTAGCACAGTATTTGCATATTGCTTATAATCCTTAATACAATGTAAATGCAATGCAAACCACTGATACACTGTCTGTTTTGCTTAGAGAACAATGACATGTTCATTACAGATGCCGTTTTATCAGCTGTTTATGACCAAACTTATCTGTGTGGAACCTGAGCATGGAGAGAGATAGCTGTATGAACAGGAAGAGTCAGGAAAACAGTGGATTGTGTCTTTCTGATGGACCCTTCTGCTATTGCGCCCATCAACAGCATCCCCGCAGGGTTACCATAGATTTCTGTGGTGTTCTGCTGTGTAAAAAATATTGCCCTCCACAAACTTAATGTCAATTAGCCTAAAGGCTGTGTCTAAAGCAAAGGCTAGAGAAATGGAAACACAATATGGGCAAAGTACTACTCCAAAGCAATGTAACAGTCCAGTGGTTCTGACCTGGAAGACCTCTCATCCACCCCTACAGTAGATAAATTCACATCCTGCTTGGGATAGAATAGAATCAATGACCACAGTCTGGAGAATGAGCGTTGCCCTGGAGACAACAGTGGAGTGTTGATGAAGGTAAAAGCAGGAAAGCATGTTTCAGAGCGCTGTGTATTGGTGCTTTAGATGAGGCCTGTTCTTACCATCCCCCCTCAGGCCACGGCTGCTTCTGGTGCATTACTCTCATGAGTGTACTCTTTTTATGTCACTCAATCTGTTCATCACAGTGACAGACAATCCTTCAGCAGCAGTGTCAGGTGACAGTTTCATAATGAAAACAGCACAGCATCAACCTGATTGAAGGAACAAGATTTCAGAACACTCCCATCTCTGATCAGTGTAGAAGAAAGTCCCCAGGATTACGAGTGAGGAGGAAAGGCAAATGTTACCAAGGTAGCTTCTGAGATTCCAGCTTGACCATAAAACCCACAGTCTCAATACTGAGGAGTGTAGCACTGGTTCTCTTGGAAATGTTTGCTGATGGTGATATTAAAAGAGCAAAGAGTAAATTTTATATGCCATGAGATCCATATTAGAGACACATCCTAGGGGAAAGAGAGCCATTAGGAGACACTTCTGCTTTACCTTCTTTTTCTTTTCTAAGCAGGATCTCATGTGTTCCAGGCTGCTTTAAATCTGACAGATAGCCCGTCATGTAAGCAGGAAGCCCTGTGTAACCCCACAACTCCTACCCACCGTCTCTAGGGAACCATACTTCCCATTTCTCCCTCAAAATATCGCCCCTTTAGATTGCTGCAAGCTCTCCCTATGCAGAAATTTAGTCTTTTCCTGTGAGGAATTCCTGTATGCTAACAAAAACTTGAGTTACATTTACAATTTGATTAAAATTCAATCTTTTTAAAGATTTATTTTTTATTTTGACGTGTGTGTGTGTGTGTGTGTGTGTGTGTGTGTATGTGTGTGTGTGTGCGTGTGAAAGTTGTAGAGGTGTCTGCACATGAGTGCAGGGACATGGAGGTCAGAAGAAGACATCAAATCTCCTATGGCTTGACTTTACTCATGCTTGGTTCCTCTACAAGAGCAGTACAAAACCTTAATTATGGAGTTGTCTCTTAAATCCCTATTTATTCTTATATTTTGCCTTTGTTTTATTTGTATGGTTGTTTTCCTCTATGTTTATGGCTGCACACCATCTTTCTGGTGCCTGAGGAGGCCAGAGGAGGGCACCAGATCCCCTGAAACCATACATGGCTGTAAGATCCCATGTAGGTGCCAGGAATTGAGCCAGGGTCTCTTCTGGGTGGGCAAACAGTGAGCCAGAGCAGCAATGGAACAATCTCTTCATGAACCTGATTTGTGTTATTTGTTTAGTTGGGTCTTCTTGTTTTAGCTAACTATATAGCCAAGGAGGAACTTGAATGTCTGATCCTGCTACCACCTCCTTAGTTCTAGAATTATAGATATGCACCACTTCATCTCTTTTATTCTGTGTTGTAGACAACACTCAGGGCCTTGTGCATGCCAGACAAGCACTCTATTAACTGAGATCCATCTTTTTTTGTTTTGGGGATATTTTTGGTTTATTTCTTGCACCAGACTATCACATCATAGCTTTGGATTTGCCTCAAACTCCAGGCCATCTTGCCTCCAGCTCCTAAGTGCTGAGATTACAGCTGTGAGCCATCACACCTGGCTTAGATGCTTCCTTTTGGTCATGTGACACGATGTATTTTTATGTGGCTTTGGATGACCCCTTGATAATTTATGACAATAGAGTCGGTCTCTAATAATGATACCTAGGATCAAGGCCATCAACATGGATGCAGTGTATACCTGTCGTAGATTCATTTTCTGCTTCTTTATAAATGTGTGTATGCTTATTCATCCTCGTGACCAGCTCACAAACACTGCTCTATCATTTAGTAGTTTGTGAATGAGACAAGACACTTAAAGTCCCTATGCCTCCATGTCCCTATCATCCACGAACAAGGATGGTGTGCTAGCATCCTTGTTTGTAGAATGGAAGAAAAAGAGTCCTTGGTTTCTGTAAGCAATAAAGGAGCAAAGATGCAAAGTGTCAAGGACAGCGTCTGCCTGAAAGATGTACTCAGTGAGGTTTGCTTGGGTTCTTTTTATCGTTATTAAAGGGCATTTCACCATAGAGCTTGTCTTGCACAAGAGAAATAGTAATGACAACTTTCTAGTCTAGGGAATCACACGAGTTTGACAAATGTCTCTCTCTTCCCTGCATCTCTCTCACCTGTAGTGATTATCTTAATGATCAAGCCTTGTGGAACAAGTGCGAAGAGCCCCAAGATGTGGTCCCCTGGAATCTCACCCTCTTCTCCATTCTGCTGGTCATCGGAGGGGTCCAGATGGTTCTCTGTGCCATCCAGGTGATCAATGGCCTCCTGGGAACTCTCTGTGGAGACTGCAAGTGCTGTGGCTGTTGTGGGGTAAGTTAGGATTCCACTGTTTCTCCTCAGAGTAAAGGAGGGCAAGTCAGGCCACCATCTCCATGTGATGAGGGGTAGTGAGTACGGCTGCCTGGGGAAACCTAGCCACTCTGTGGTTCCTGCCAGCTCATACAAACAGCAGTAGTGTATTATTGCACATGTAGTGAGCAATATTATTTATTGCACATGTAGTGACAACACTCCCCAGCCTCAAACCTAGCTCTGTGTGTATGCACGCGCGAGTGTGCGTGCGTGTGCGTGTGCGTGTGTGTGTGTGTGTGTGTGTGTGTGTGTGTGTGTGTGTGTGAGGAAGTGTTTGCCAGATGGGCGTGTTACATCCGGCCTCGAACTCTCACTTTCTCCAGTGAAGAGGACGAATACAGAACTAAACAATTTCTGATACAAGAAGAGAAAAAAGGAAATTAGTCAAGAAGACTTTCTAAATCCCATCATAAAATATCAATAACAAAATATAAAAAATAAAAACAAATCTATAGATAATAAAACAGTCAGATTGGGCTGGAGAGATGGCTCAGCACTTAAGAGCACTGACTGTTCTTCCAGAGGTCGAGTTCAATTCCCAGCAACCACATGGTGGCTCACAACCATCTGTAATGGGATCTGATACCCTCTTCTGGTGTGTCTGAAGACAGCAACAGTGTACTCATATGTAATAGATAAATAAATATTTTTTAAAAAACAGATTGTTTCAACACATAACCAAATTAGATTGAGCAATTATATATCCCCACACATTTATTATAAATATATTGAGACATGACTAAAACAGTAACATTATTTTACATTTCATATATGTATGAATGTATGTATGTATATATGTATATATACGTATATATGAAAATATGTGTGAAGATACATACACAGAAAGTCTCCTTATCTCCCTCCCTTCTACTCTCTCAGATTCTCCCAGGTACTCACTGTATAAAGCTGCAAATTTTATTATATATCCTCCCAGTCTTTTAAAATTATTTTTATTCACCAAGATGAAAAAAATATTCTCACTAAAACTATAATAATATTGAAAACACTAGACTAAGGGTATTGATAGACTAGTCCATTGATAAAGCATTTTCCTAGCATACATAAGGCGCCATTAGCAGTACCATCAATGAGTGTGTTGGGGAAATGATTTGAAAATAGAATATACAACTTACATATTAAATAATATATAATAACAAAAATAAAATAATACCTAGGAATAGAAAATATCCAATGAAAAGTGCTTTCAGAATTATTTTAAATAAAGACTTACTTTTTTCTTTCCTTCTAAATTATAGTATTACAAAAGCTAATATTCATATTGCTTTGAAAATATAAAAAATCTGCACTGCCAAGATGGTTCAGTGAGTAAAGGCACTGGCTGCTAAGACTGTCAACCTAAATTCAATCCACAGGAAGGAGACAGTCAACTCTCAAAGGTGTTAACTGATCTCCCCTCAAGCAAGACACACACACACACACACACACACACACACACACACACACACACAAATAAATGAACAAAATTGTAAAGATTTAATAAACAAAAATATGTTTTTAAATGCAAGTCTGGGTTCAATTCTTCAGAACCCATAGTAGAAGAAGAACACTTTGGGATTAAAAGCATGCACCGCCACACTTGGTCTTTTTTTTATCTTAGAAAGAATAATTACCAGTTATCAGCCAACACTGTGTTTTCTGTGATCGCAATTAAGAATATTGAGCATTTGGAGGATGGATAGATAGATAGATAGATAGATAGATAGATAGATAGATAGATAGATAGATAGGTGACTCAGTGGTTAAGAACACTGGCTGCTCTTCAAGAGAACCCAGGTTCGATTCTCAGCATCCACATGGTAACATACAACAATCTGTAAATCCCGTTACAGGGGATCTGATGCCTTTCTTTGGCCTCTCCAGCACTAAGCACAAAAGCAGTACATATATATACATGCAGGCAAAATAGCCATATGCATAAAACAAAAATAAATAAATCTGTAAGAATGTTGAACATTTAAAACTCACAGTTCATTCAAAATGAATGAATACGTCCTAAGCCAGCTAAACTGATAGCCATAGTTTAGCTGGATGGTGCTTTTTTTTTTTTTTTTTTGCTTCTTAGGTAGATAGTGATAGTTCACTAAATCTAAAGACATCTGTCCGTTTAAAAGCATAGCCATAAATAAATACCAGTATATGAGTCTCTTCACTGCGTTTAGTTTGCCAAGACTCTGTACTTGGATGATAAAGTGACTAAATCCCTGATAATAGAAAGCCCACGGCCAGGTTCGTGGTTTTCAGGATGCGGACACAGGGGATTGACTACAGAGGGTGAGCCACCAGAACTCCATTTTTCTTTTCTTCTTTCACACCCTCCCCTCCAACATTTTTAGTTTGGAGACAAATCTACAGAAAAATTAAATGCACACTGAATTCTTTCCCTGTATCCATGGTTTGTCAATATTTGTTCCCTTCCCTTTCTGAACTCTTAGAAAGTGATTTGTAAACTGAAACACCATTGCTGTGTGTTTCAGTTCCAAGCGCCATCCTGCAAGGAGTCCTTCCTTGTGGGTAGCTTGCTCTAATCCAGAGACATCATCCCTACCCCAGTATCATAGTGCAGAAAGAGCCACTACCATATCTGCTAGTCAAGTGACTTAAGGAAGTGGACTGACTTCTTAGCATCCTGCTGTCCCAACTACCTGTTGCCTCGCTTATGCAGAAGGCATGCAGGTCAACTTTAGTTCAGTCAAGCTGAGAGCCTTCAGAGCCTGGAGTCTTTTAAAGAGTGACAGATGGGAGGGTTCCTTAAAATCCTAGCTGTGAGAACTGGGTGGGTGGCCAACTAGTGGCCAGCTGTCCTGACTTGGTTATCTATAAAATGGGAATTAGCTCAGTGTGTGTCCTACAGGGTAATAGTTACGGATTGATTTTTGCACTCATGAGACTCATCAAATGATGCTTATAATTGTTTAATCCCCATATAAAATTTAGGAGGGCAACATAGGCTGGACTCTGGATTCAAGTCCTCACACCTATGTATATTCACTGTGGCTTTCGACAAAGCACCCTTTTCACCACAACGGTGCTTATTAATAAATGATCCAAAAGAAAAACAAAAAAGCTTCCATAGCGATAATCAAAAGCAAGTAGGCCACAGATTTAATTATGAAACTAAGTCATCAAAGTGTTGAGAGCATTCAGTAGGGAACCCACTAATGGACGAGAGAAGTCAAAAGACAGAGGAGGAGTGGGAAAGAACTGGAGAAAAGGAAGACATCTTAATGAATTTTTTTCCTACCCTGTAGGGTGATGGACCAGTCTAACAGGTTATGATGATCTGCTCCAAGTCTACGCGGGAAGACATGCCCCAGGCCTTGCCCACTTGTGTTGCTAATTCCTGTCTGGTTCCTCTCTGGCAGAGCTTGGGAGGCACAAGAGATCCTTTTCTCTCTCCAAACAACTTAGCTCAACCTAGAAATTTGGTGGATTTGTTTTTTGCAAATAAAAAAAAATAGATAACTTTACAAATTAGGTCCTTTTTGAATTCCAGAACAAGTTCAAAGCAGATTTTTCATTATTTCCCATAAGAAAAGCTAAAATAGACGAGGTCACTTGTCCTGCCACAATGTCTCTTTGTATATAAAGATGTTCATAGTTTAGGAATATTTGCATAACTCAAAGGGATAAAACATTAAGATGAAAACCAGTTTTTCAGGACGCACAGGGAGAGAATGATTGCTATATTATATATAATTTTTATGTGAAGCCTGTTTTGGTTAACTTGTCTGGACTACTTGTAACTAGTTTGGTGAGCCTGTCATAATTTGTCAGGGTTCCCACATGTATATTAAATTAATTAAATTCAGAATTAAAATAATAAACGTGTGTGTGTGCATATGCGCGTGTGCGTGCACCCACTATGGAGGAAGAAGAGAAAGCACAAATCATGCCTGCTTGTCCTTTTTCTTTTTACGAATGCATTCTTCCGTTTTGCTTTTTGTTTGTTGTTTTATTTGGGGGGGGTTGTTGGGTTGTTGGTTTGGTTGGTTGGTTGGTTTTTGTTTTGGTTTTTGGTCTTTTGTGGGTTTTGTGGGTTTGGGGTTTTTTGAGATTTGCTATGTAATCCAAACTGCTATAGAAATCATGGTCTTCCCACAACTGCCTTCTCAGTGTAGGTATTACAAGCATGTGCCATCATGCCTAGCCAACAAGCATTAAAAAGTCATACGAAGCTGACTTGGAAAATCAGTTTTCAGTCTACTGGGCAAGATTAAGAGCTCATGCTAATTCCACGTACTGTAATAATAGGTTAACTTTGGTATATTGGTCAGACACTAATGTGAAATCAAAATTCACTTGGCTTCAAATATCACGTCTACAACATACCAACTTAGAGGGGCCTGAAAGTGAATTTGTAAGTCTCCATTTCCCCATTGGTAAAAGGAATGTTGAAATACATTTATCTGGGGTACTTTGAAGTCACCAAGTATGAAACAAAGGTTTTCAGTATGGCCAATGTAACTTGCAAATAATACAGAGGAGCTCAGAGGGAAATATCATCCAGCCTCACTTCCAGAGCCACCAATCAGATAAACTGCACCGTGTGGGCTAGGCACACTCAGAACTTGGTCCTCACACTCACTACCTATTGTAGTCACTCAAAAGATCAGGCACTGAAGATGCAAAGTGTCACACCCTATGATCTTGCCCTTATTATTGCAGTGAACTCTGTAAGGGGAGTCATCATATCTATGACCTGAAATTTAGCTGGCAGCAGAATTATGGACAATTTGGTGAAGCAGATAGGCCCTTAGGATCTTCTGGGGGAGTTTAACACACACAAACACACACACACACACACACACACACACACACACACACACACACACACGCATGCATGCACGCACACCATACTTCAATTCAGTTTAGACCATTGGTTCTAAAATGTGGCTGGTTATCAAATTTACCCTGGAAATACTCTATAATTACATGTTCCCAAGCCCTAACTAACCTTCACCATCTGAACATCGAGGCAATGCTGGGACCAACCATGTTGTGCCGCCATTGTCTTCTATGAGAACCTGTCAACCAGGATAAAGTGTAAGCAGGCCAAATTTACGCTCCCAGGAGCTCCACCTTCTTGAAGCACATGCACGCCAGTGTGGCCTTGGGAAAGTGCCTGCCCATTATGGCTAATTCACTCATTTGAGTTCTTTGATGGAGCAATGGGAATGGGGGTCCAAGGACCGATTATGTGAGGCTTTCACGGATTCTCCATTTTAGAAGAAAAATGGATATATATCATCACATCTGGTCTTATTATTTTACACATGAAGAACAGAAGCAAGTATTTGACAAGTTCTCATCCAGAGGGACATGCTTCAAATCCTGTTTCTCATATCTCAGATAAGAGGACTTAGAATGGGCAGTTGGAAGACAATGAGAGAAATTCTCCCTGGGGCAATCCCTCTCCACATGTGTACATGTTTCTCTCCCCCTCTCCCTTCCTCTCTTCCTTCCACCCTCCTCCTCCTCCTCCTCCTCCTCCTCCTCCTCCTCCTCCTCCTCTTCTTCTTCCTCCTCATCTTCTTCTACCGCCCCTGACTGTGTGTGTATGTGTGTGTGCATGCACACTTGTACTTCTGTGTGTGTTCAGAGTCTCCAGAAACGTCTTTTCTCATAGTAGCCAACTTTGTGTTGCATACTTGAGTGCCTGAGTCCTCTGTGCTTAGTATTCAAGTGGAGATAGTCTTAGTTATTGTGTCCTGCCAAAATCTATGACCACAGCAACTTTAGAAAATTTGGAGCTCACAGTTGCAGATGGTTAGTGTCTATTGCCTTCATTGTGGGGAACCTGGCAGACATGACACCAGAGCAATGACTGAGATTACATCCTAATCTGCATGAAGGAGGTGGAGAGAGATACTGGGAATGGAGTGGGCTTTTAGAAGCTCAAAGCCCACCCCCACCCCCCCACCCCCGTGATACATATACTCCAACAAGACCACTCCACCTAATCCTTCCCAAACAATCCAGTCACCTGGGGACCACGTATTCAAGCATATGAGCCTATGGGGGCCATTCGAATTGAAACTATCACAAAGGCAAAGATAGTATGTGCCTCAGATATGTGCTTAAGAGACAAACATGAAGTATTAACATAACTGATAGAGTTACTTTATGAGCAGGGGCCCAGAGCTCCTACTTTCCAGTTTCCCATTTTGAATATTCATATTCAAAATACATACTCAAAAAAACTATGTTCTCAACAGCCTCTTTTGGTTTTTAACGTTGAATACCACAGTGCCCTGCTGATGTGGGCTGTTCTTGGGGTTGTCTTCTGTGCCGGAGCACTATATTTTGCCCATGAGCATGGAACCAATTGCACAGGAGAAGGGAAATAGTAGGATGGGAAAGAGTTATTACGTTGAAAAACGTTCCATGGCAGCCACATAATCTAAGGCACCTAGACTATTGCGGCGATGGAGGCAGAGAAGGAGAATGTCTCTGTAGACGCAGCCAAGCATACTAGCCGTACACCCCGCTAGAGGCAAGAGATTGTCAAGAGCTGCTAAGTAAGGCACATGTAAGGTAGAGCAAGACCAGCTCCTCCTCCTGCTGCTCACACCATGGTGGGGTTTGCCCAGGAGCGAGAGTGGCTCTGCCTTGAACAGCTTAAGAAAGACATGAAGGCTCCACAAGATTTCAAAATGGGCAAAATAACCAAATGACTAGACAGAACATCTCAAGTCTTCAGTCTACTCAAAGCCAGGTGACAGCTAGGAAGGGCTGAAGGCTGTGGACTGAACAGGAGTTGCACCACAACTTATCCAACAAGTCATGGGAAGCTTGGCGTGTAACTCTTGAGATACAGGAGGGAAGCTTCTAGAACATTGTGTCGTCTGTTAATGGTAATTGTTTAAGAGGGGAGATAGGACACAAACACACTAAGGAGAGAGGGAAGGAGGGAAAGAAGAAGAGGAACAGACAGAAGAGGGCTGGAGAGTGGAAAGGTAGGTAGAAAAGAAGGAAAAGATGCAGGGCTTAAAACAGTTAACCAACATGACCTACAGACTGAAAGTGGGGAAGAAGTAACTGCCTTTCTACAAAATTAATTTGTTCTGTTCTTTCAGGTATCACATTAGTTACTTTCATCCATCTGACAAAATTCCTGGGATAAGCAATGTTAGTAAGTGAGGAAAATTTATTTGGGTTTATGCTTGCAGGGTAAGACAGCAGGCTCTGTGGCTTTAAGTCTGTGGAAGGGTAAAAACGATATGGTAGAAAGACAGCACTGTAGAAAAAGAAGGAGTAAAAGATTGTCTTCAAAGTCGCATGCCTCATGACCCGCGGAGCCACACCCAGCCACACCCAGCCAGGCCTCTCATCCCAGCAGCCCATTCAGCACTGAACTCTCAGTTGAATTCATCCATTGGTAAAGTTAGCACCCTCATAAAAATCCATTCACCTCTCAACAATTCCACCACCCAAGAACCAATCCTTCAACATGAGCCTTTTGGAAAGACACTCCATGACCCAAGTGTTATCATTAAAGGCCCATGAAGGAAAAACTCCTAGACAGGAGATTAGAACCTCTGACCTGAGTGGGTACCCACAATTGAACAGGATCAATGACCTGGCTAAGGGATCACCCCTAGGAAGACAGGTTCACCTTAAGTTATGAGAAATTGAGAGAGAGAGAGAGAGAGAGAGAGAGAGAGAGAGAGAGAGAGAGAGAGAGAGAATCATTCCTTTAATGAGATATGGTACTTTTCCTTCCCAGACTTCTTGACCCTAGTTCATAGTTCCTGCAAACTCCCAAGAGGTTGCCATGAGGTTTGTTGAGTCCCAAACCCCCCTTTCCTCATGTCCTTTTCTTTCAGATACTAGACAAAACCTAAACATTCTCTTTCTGATTTGGAATTTCTTTCTCTTTCCCTCCCGACCTCCCGGCCACGTGGCTGCATGCCAGTATATGCGGTGGATCTCCAGACCAGTAATTCAAATAGCATGGCTTTTTCTTTTTCCTCCTCCAGACATCTATAGAGATTGGCAGCATGCCTGTCCTGGGGTTTTATTTTAAACTCTAATAAATTATTTTCTTGAGCTTCCATTTGAGTCTACTATTTTCTTTTTACTAATAACCTCAGGAAGGGACCTTGATTTCCCTGGTATCATCTTGGTGACTACAAGGCAGGCCCCAGGATTCTTGGAACACACACCTCACAATTCTAAAATGCTTATGTGTGTGTGCACTTACACATGTACTTATTACAGTGACTTCACTTGCAACAATTTAATTACCAGCATCAGTTAAGCAGCCAGCTTGCTGTCTTCATGTCTGATACTGGGGCTTGAAGTGCTCACTGTAGGCTGTCAGTAAGGCAATCAGATATGGATGTAAAACTCAGACAGAACAAGATGTAGTTGAAACATAGGCATGAGCTGGAGCTCATGAGGATGGACTAACGTGCTGTACTTTTTGTTCTTGTGACATCCATGGTATGTGTGTCCTGTAGAAATGAGAAGCCTGTATCATAGAACTAAGAACACACCTTCTGAACCAGGGGTCAGAGGCACTAAGGGGAATCCTGGAGAAGTGGAGAGTTCGCAGAGCCACTTTGTGTATTATAGAGGTGAGGTCATGGACCAGCAATAGTTCATATGAGCTAACAGGTAGCTGCTGCTTTCCCTCTGCCCACCAGGACTCTCAAGAATCCTATCTAGGTAGTGCCCTGCCAGGAAACCCAGGAAGTGGGTATGAGGAGCTGTCACTCAGCTGAGCCAAGCTTACAGTTACAAAGCTGCCATGCCAAACTTAGAGGAGGGAAGGGGTTTTTAGTTTTCTTATGTGTATACATGTGTTGTTTCTTTTTAAGAAATACTTTTAGTTATCATGCATATAGGGAGGGTCATATGCGTAAGGGTCAGAGGACAACTCTGAGAAGTCAGTTCTCTCCATGTGGATGGAGCCATGGCCAGGCTCGGTAGTGTGCACCTTAACCTGTTGAGGCATCTGACCAGCCCTTTGTGTTGTTAAGCTAGGCCGGGGGCTCTCTACTTCTCTACCCGCTGCCAGTTCCACTAGATGCTCCCATGACACCCTGGTATATACTATGTCATAGCACCTAAAACTCTTTCCTTTCCTGCCCACTTACGATCTTGCCATTTGTGGCCCACGTAGTTTCTCTTTTTTTGGTTGGGTGTGCCTGCTGCCTGCAGTCTTCTTCAGTGGACATTCCATATTCCTGGTTCTTCCCACAATATTTTTGGCTATACTCCCATAGTTTGTTCAGTGCCTGCAGGAGCCTCAATCCTGTCACACGTGCCCCCCACCATTTCCTTTGAAATCTGGGTAGAAGCTTCAGTGACCCCAGAGATTGTATATTCTCCTTTTTTTGTGGAGTGGGGGCTCCTCAGCATGTGCACTTCTTTTGAGCATTGGGCCAGGCACATAGTAAGTGATCTTTAAAGGTGATATTAACCCTGTTATATTAAACGGCACTAAGTTGTCCTGCTCAGTAGAAACAGAAAGTCCTTAATACATGGACTTTTGGGGAGCATTTAAGATTATATATGCTAAATAAGACATTTTCAAGCATCAAATATTAATAATGGGGGATTAGTGAGATAACTCAGGTGTTAGGAACTCTGACTTTTCTTCCAGACAACCTTAATTTAATTCTTAGCACCCACATGGTAGTTTACAACCATTCGCAATCCCAGTTCCAGGGGATCTAATGCCTTCTCCTGGCCTCCAAGAGCATCAAGCATGCACATGGTACATAGACATACACGCCAGCAAAACACCCACATACGTAAGATAAAGGTAAATCTCTAAGGATGTCATATTGTGAGATGGCAGAAAAACAGAGAGGGAGAGATAAAGATAGAATTCCTGAGGATGTCATTGAAACAAAAATAAAACTTCTACAGAGACTCATGCTGCCTCCCACTGCTTGTTGGAAAAAAAAAAACAAAGTCATGACACCGGAATGGTCAGTCACTTAGATAGCATTAATTGGCATCTGTTTCCACTATCCTCCAGATGCCATACAGAAAGTTACCTGGTAAACTTCAGTTTGGTGTGTTTTTAATTTTTATGTTTAATGTGTGTTTTATAATGAAATCAGTAATGCAGAACAGCCATAGCTGTGTATGTCATAAACTAAAAAGAAGGCAAGTGAACATACCCACTTCTGGCTACAGTAAATGTAGTGGATCTCAAACACGAGGGAATTCTGGCTTGCTGAATAAGAGAAAATCCCCATCCCTCCACCTCCTGCAGAGCCAAGATGTCCAAGTTTATGCTAAAGACTTAAGATGTCTATAGCAGGAGAGTCATCAACACTGCTGTGAACCTGCTCTTATAAAAACTTTATTCCTTATTTTCTTTGTCTTTAATAACTTCATTAGCACTAAACCCCACAGCTCTCTCCATGAAAGAATTCACAGGTAAATGCAAAGAAGAACGCCAAAATGTCTGTCCCACACACCTTTTCCTTTTCTAGGATGCCCTGTTCTGTGCTCTGAGCCAGAGCTGCCATCCTAGCTAGACAAAACTATCTGGTGCCCTCTAGTGGCAACTCTGCTCAGCCTATAAATGGCTGCAATTTCTTCCAAGGTACCTTCCTAGAGAATTAAACTTTTCTTCAATAGCTTCCCATGGGGGGCATTTTGGACATTTCCAAAAACCTCAAAGTATGAGGAAAGGAAGTGATAAAAGCCAAACCAATCAGAAACGAAGGGGTTCAGGGTTCACATGAGGACAAAAATCTCTGATTCATGATGCCGCCAGGTAATAAGGCACCACAGTTGGGAACCAAATCAATTTCTTTTTCCTTAGATAATGGTAAGTGCTGTGAGAAACATCTAGCCTGGGAAGAAGGGGAAAATACTCAAAAGGAAAGGGAGCCATGTGTTGACCACACGTCACTGGTGTTTTACACAAGTCAGTACTCTTTATCTTTGCCATGTTCTTATTGTCCACCCTTATACTGATTTTATAAAGAAACTAAACGTTAACAGACTTGGCTAAGACATCATAACAACTGCACGGCACCAAATGTCTTAACTAGCTGTAGGAATGAAGACCAGGAGAAGTTTGTAAAGGAGACCGCCCACACGTGTCCTTTGTACTAGGATTTTATTGCTGTGAAAAGACACCATATCCACTGCAACTCATATAAAGGAAAACATTTCATTGGAGCTGGCTTAACAGTTCAGAGGATTGCTTCATTATCTTCATGGCAGGAAGCATGGCTGCATCTGGCGAGGAAGCTGAGAGCTCTACACCTGGATCTTCAGGCAGCATGAACAGTGAGCCTCTTGGCTTATCTTGAGCTTCAGAAACCTCAAAGCCCATCTCTCAGTGACACACTTCCTCCATCAAGGTCACACCTACTCCAATAAGTCCACACCTCCAATAAGGGCACTATGAGTCTATGGGGGCCATTTTCACTCAGACCACCACACCTTTCATCAACACACCCTCTCTCTACAGGACTCCATATGCTGCATGAAATGTTCCGAATCTTTTTTTTTTTTTTTTTCATTAATATTGCACTCTCATTTTGATTCTCTGAAGCTCTTATTGACTCTGGGATGATCCTCTAGATGAGTTCCTCCCGCAGGGTATCAGGGGCTAATTACTATTAATTTTTTGCAAACCCCACAAATTAATTCACATCATCATACCCAGATGTTTGAGTGAAGCCTTTCCTCCTAATGACGGGAAGAAAGATCAGCTCTCCTGCCTGTGTAGTAATGAAATGATCTGTGATTTGGTTTGTAATTTATGCAGAACAAAGCTGTAGTCAAAATGCCAAATTCCCCAGCTGGAGATGGCTCAGTGGATGTGGAGGTTTGGATGAGAATGGGCCCCACAGGCTCCCATGTTTGAATGCTTGGTCCCCAGTTGGTGGAACTGTTTGGGAAGGATGAAGACCCATGGCCTTGTTGGAGGAGGTGTGTCACTGTGGGATGGGATTTGAGGTTTTAAAAGCCTATGTCATTCCTAGGTAGCCATCACTACCACCACCACCCCCCAACCCCAATCCCCTGCCCACAGCCTGGAGTTTATGGATCAGATGTAAGCTCTCAGCTACTGCTCCAGAGTCAGGCTTGTTTGCTGGCTGCCATGCTCCCCACCTTGATGGTTATGGACTCTATCATCCTATGGAATCATGAGTCTCAAGTTAAATGCTTATTTAAAAGAATAATAATAATAAATAATAATAATTTGTCTTGGTCATGGAGTTTTGTTGTGGCAATAAAGAAGTAACTAAGATGTTAGATAAAAGGATTCCTGGGCAAGTGTTTAGACCTCAGTTCTGTCCCCAGAATCCAGGAAAGTTGGAGCGGTAGTGAACCCGTGTAATCCCACTATCCCCAGGGTGAGATGAAAGGTGGAGGCAGGACAGTTCCCAGGAGCTCTTGTGCCAGCTAGACTGACACAAGCATGCACCAAACAGGAGACCTTGTACCAAACAAAGTGGAAAGCAATGACTGACCAACCCCTGAGATTGTCCTCTGACCTCCACATCCAATGGCACACAAGTCTACACACAAAAAGATAAAATAATGCCATATTCTCAAATCTGTTACAACTAGGAGACTAACAGAAGGGTTATAAGAAAATGAGTGTATATTAATGCCACCAATTCCCATCATCCAGACAGAAAATCTACTCACATGCTAACCAAGACTACAAACAGTAGGATTTCACTGCTTATGGCTCATAAGTTATAAGAATAAAAATGAGACCCCCCCCCAAATTAAGCGAATTCTAAAGGTGACAGATACAAACCTGTCTCTCTTCTTTGTCGTTTTTAAAACTGAGATGGTCCCAGAACCTGACTTCAAGAAGAAAGGTTTTAGAGGAGTTTGTTCAGTAGGACAAAGGTGACATTTCTGCCTAAATGATTCCAAGGTATGCTGGTAAGATAACATGTATATACATATTTACACACACACAATTTTCCTTCTATTTTTGCATCTCCTTTTGCCCAATAGTTCATTTCCAGAATCCTCACTTCTCCATTTGTCATTATTCCCTAAACAATCCAACAGCTACTGATATCCCATTTATTATAAACAATCTAGGGCTGATTTAAAATGTAGAAAAGGATGTACAGGTGTTATATACAAATATTCTGTTGGGAATTTGCTCTAATACTTTGTCTTGATTTGACCCCCAAATCAGAAATCTGTGTGTCCAGATGCTGAAGATCTTTGTCCCCAATTGGTTTTTGATTGATCAATAAAGAGCCAATCTCCAATGGCTGGGCAGAGAGATAGAGGCAGGACTTCTAGGCTCCTGGGAATAGAAACACAAAGAGGAAGAAGAAAGCATCTCCTCCAGAAAATGGGGTAGGACCAAGACAGGAAGAGGAGAGAGACTAGCGGGAGGAAACTCTTGAACAGTGTCAGCTGCAGTGCCTGAAACAGATCTGTTCATCCAACTCCACTGTCTACTCCATGAAGTTGTTGAGACATTTTCCATTAATTAATTGGCAAACAACTTGTTCAACCAACCTTCCTTATAACTCTCTCCCCTCTTGCGTACTACTTTTCTATGTGTCCTCCGATCACCTCAAATATCGCTTGGCATGTGTACAGTTTGGGAAATTTAGAGGGCATGGCCTCGAGGGAAGAAGTGTCGCTGGCTGTGACTTGAGAACCCTGCTGTGCCGGTTCAAGACCTGAACCTTCAGCTTCCTGCTCCGACCAGCATGTCTGCTGCTTGCGAGCAGGGAGCCATGCCTCCCTGCTAAGACAGACTCTTAGGCCCTTTCTCCTGTGAGTTGTATGGGTCATGTTGTGTCAACAGGGCAATAACAAGTAACTAAGATAGGAAGAAACAAAGCCAGAGCTTTTTTCTCAGGCAGAAGCCCACAGCCGACCTCTGCTGGATGCCCAGGAGACTCTGCAGTAACAGTCACACTGTTACTGGCTAAGGGCATTTCTAGCTCTCTGCTTGTGAAGGGTCAAATGGATTCAGAGGAAGGTAAGATGGAATCTAAAGTGAACTGGGTAAACTGACAAAAAAGCAAAATCATGATGTCAGCAACAATACAAGGAATGCACTAAGAGTAAAATACTTTCCATCTATCATATCTGCAAAGATTAGAGAAGTATACAATGCCAAACTCTAGACTGGCAGTGGTGACATTTTGCATGTATGTTGTCGGGAATATAAATTGGCAGTCATTTTTAGGTAAAATAGTTGGTGGAATATATCAAACTTAAAGCCACATAAATTTTGAGGCAGGATTCCATCCTAGAAACTTAACTTCTAGCCGCAGGCTGACTGTCCACTGCAGCAAGAAACAATCAGGGGCACCTACATAAAATATATTATTTGCAATTTAAAAATAACAAAATACGGTAATAGGCACCAGGATGGGGAGCTGTTCATGAGACACTGGTTGCTTACTGAGTGACCTTGAAGGAATGAACTGCTTTGTATAGTGATACCTTCATCTACAACAATGTGAGACACTTGGTGTTGTTAAGACTGCTACTATACAGATGAAAACAGACAATATATTAATGCTTTGCAAAGTGTCGGCATGTATTAAGTGCTCAATAAACATTAACAATGTCATGTTATTGTTAAGCAAAAAAAAAAAAAGGAAGTATCAAACAGCCTATATAATTGTTGATATAAAAAAAACTATATTATGTCATAGGGCAAAAAAACAAGCCTTTTTTTTTTTAAATCTAAGATTTGGGTTATAGCCATTACTATTTGAGTACACATGCTGATACTTAATATTTTCAACAAAAAGCCCTTATAACTTTAAAAGTAAGTAAGCTGGCTGAAGGTGATAGGATGCCTGCCTGCTTAGCATGTGCAAGACTCTGACTTCAGTCCTCAGACTGTACAGGAAACGTGTACAGGAAGAAACAGCTCTAAAATCTATGTTAGCCTTGTCTGGGTCTAAAGCAAGCTCTGCACCAGCACCTCATTGCTAACGGAGTTAGCCCCCAGCACTGCTAGCAGGTAAGTGGGGGAAGCCACACTAACAATGAGAAGCAAACACAGCCAGAACCCAGATTCAGGATTAATGACAGGAGGTTGCTTTGTTTTCAGTTATAACAATGGGAAAAGACACCATGTTGTTAAAAACATAATTTTGATGAGGATGTTAGAAGGGTAATGGGTTTTTTTTTGTTTATTTGTTTTTCAAATTCATACCTTTAAAAGTCTTCCTGGGTACCTCAAATGAAATAGAATAGAAAAATCTGTGGACATTCATATTGTTGAAGGTCATGTAGTCAAAAGCATATTTGCCTACAGAACCTGTGTCTCCCTGTCTTTCTCATGGTATGCCAGGGGTTGTAGAAGCCACCTCAGTTCTACCCAAAGCCCTCAGTCAATGACCATTCCACATGACAGAAACAAAGGCCCGAGCGGAAGTTCAATCGTATTTATTTCTTATATAGAATTGAGAAGTAAACCTGTGCCAAACTCTAGATAAAATGGTTGGAACTGAAGGATTTGGCTGCACATTTCCTGAATGCAGAACATACTGCATTATTAATCAACAACACAGGTCCCATTTGGTAAAACACAGAAGTAAAAAAAAAAATTTAAGTTAAAGTATCAGCACATTGTATAATACAGTATCAGGGAAGGGGTCTCCGTCAATCACCATTTTAAATTAACCGTTTTCCGTTTTGAGTGACTTGTTTTGCTCCACGAAAGTTGTACTTTCAGAAGCTGCTTCTAATTACATCATAAGAATGCAGTACTCCGTGACACGTCTGTCACTTCACGTCACCTTCTGCAGATTCCTTTCTGCTGAGCAGTGCCCAGGAGGCTAAGGCTTATTCTGTTTTATGTGCTTCTCACACACTGAGAAAACATTCAAAGAAATACATTTTACATCCTAGAAACCATAGTGAAACTCGGCCTAAATATCGCCTACTTTTAACAAACGACAGGATATTTAGCTATTTAAATGCTTCAGTAAAGGGTATCTTATCAAGATAAACGTGTTTTGAATCCAACTTTAAAAAACTTGTCTATTCTATGACAAAATTTGGAGATGACATAGTAAGATTTATTGATTTAGGACTTAGAAGACTAATTAGATAGTCTGACAGTTGGCTTATAGTATGATATAGTATATGAATAGCACCTTATTATGAGTTCTTAGAAAATATTAATACTTATAATAATACCAAAGAACCACTGAGAGACTGCTCTGAGGGCTAGGGATGACACTCCATTGGGGAACACTTGCCCGACACACATGAAGTCTTGGGTTCACTCAGAACTAGACAAAAAAGGTCTGACTTCTAGCTTTAGTGTTTCTGTAACAAACCACATTTTATGTTCTTAAAAACAACAAGAACAATTATAATATCTGGCTTTATCTATTAGTAAACAGTCAAGGGCCATATTTCATTCTAGAAAAATACTATATTAATTAAAAAGGTCTTAACTAATTTACTAAGAAAATTATTCTAGTATTTCATAATGCCACAAGCTTACTAGAAAATTGCTTCTAAAACTTGGTAACATAAGTCATAAATGATTTAACTATTTTTTTTTTAAAAAAGAGTATCTTTTTTCTTCTACACTTAATAACCTGAAATGCATCTATAAAAATATTTTTAAATACAGTAACACTGTCGAGTTTTGTTAGGTCCCTTGTGTTTTGGCTTGTTTTTGGTTTTCCTCAGAAAGAATGTACAACTCTTTTTTTTGCAACTTATGCTAACAAAAGAGGAAACAAAAGAGTGCTCCCTTTCAACCTAGTAGCAACATAAATACCTAGGTGCCTCTCTCTGGAGTGCTCAGAGAGAGCAAGGAATTACATGGATATAAGTCGGGGTTCCTTCAGGAAAACAGAAATCACTTTAAGAGTGCTGGAAGCCACAGCAGTCCATGCTCTTGTCTGTCAAACACATGTATTTGGCAATACATGGACAATGTCACAGCCCGTCCTTCCTGCTTTGCCCTCCCCGGTAAAGTGCACCCTGACCCTCTTCTAACAGCGGTGTCTTTTGGCATAAAGGTGGTGAGAGAGATTGTTGCTTTGCTCTTCGGGGCACTTCTCACACGTCTTGCTTGCCTTGTTTTTGAGGGGTTCTGACATATCTGCTTCATTTCACATCAACTGGCCTTTCCGCCATGTTCTCCGGCTATGCTACTTTGTCTCTAACCTTTCAACTTGCCTCTTCCCACCAAGATCAAATGTACTTTGTGCATTTATATTCCAATGGATCAAAAGGGATCTTACTGAAGACCCTCAACAAAGAAGCCTCCACCCTCATGGCAACTGAAAGCTTCCTTCCAGATTCTTGATTTTAAAAAAGAGATTAAATTCATAGATTATAAATAATTGTCAGTTCAAAATACTAAACAGCTAAGGACTTCATTGCAATTGCAGGCAAACTGCCTGCCAGATGAACATGAAACTCTCAGTCCTTAAAAGCTAACAAAACAAATAATATGTTGGTTACATAAGAGGTATTGAGTACATACCTTAGACTTTTTTTCTTACCAACTTAGCAAAAGGATTAGGATGGTATACTCAGGAATCAATTTTACTGAATTCAGAAGTACAAATCTACACCGCATGCCCTGACAAGGGCCTTTCAGTATATGTTAATCAGAGATCTGCTTCATTCTTCAGTTTCATAGCCAGGATTATTTTAAACACTTGAACTCTTAAAAGCAGAATTAATAATGCCTCAGAATACAAAAAGCAGCATGCAAAACTCATGTGTCATCAGGCTACGATCTATGTTGGCCTGATGCTTTCAGAACAGGTTCAAAAGACAAAAATATAGTTGCCACTGATTTGTCAAAAACATTTGGCTACCCTTTGTAATAGCTACAAAATTACAGGTTTTTTAATATATATATATTTATAAAAACAAACATCAAATTCTAAGCTGCGTTTTGAAAAAAATCCAAGTTGCAATAAAAAATAGTTTTGTTCTGTAATCATTCATACTGGTACCAAACTGGTCTCTTCCACACGACCTGTCATGCAAGAATTGTGACAGAAGTTCAAGTTACCCTTCTGCTCACAGAACTGATGGAGGGTGACAACATTCGTTCTCTGTGCCCTTGTAAACACAGCGTGAGAGAAGCCATCAGAGCCAGCATGGATTCCAAACTGCACTGGATTCCCTACAGGAGAAAATTACTAACCATACAATGATTTTTAAAGATCAAGTTAATTAACTTTTAAAACATACGTTGCTACTGTTATCAGTACAGTTTTTGAAACTGTAAATCAGATCTTTGTGCACACTTCCTGGACCAAGCTGCCTATCAGAATTCACTGCCTGAGGTCAGCTTTTTCTGGCTTCGAATCAATTGATAGTATAAATTTTAGCTAACTGAAATAAAGCTCAGCCATAGGGATGCAGGCATTTTCTAAAAAGTTATTCTGCATAATCAATCCTGCTTTATCTGCCACAGAAATGCAGGCTTGCAGAAAATGAAAAGAGAATATTTATTTATCTGTAATGTAAGTTCCTGCAAATCCCAACCAGGCAATGATTAAGTGGCCACACGGACAAGGGGTGTAAGGCAGAACGCGGTGCAGCCGCAGGCCCCTTCCGCTCCACCATTTGGTCCGCAAGGCCCAGGACGCATCAGCTCACAGCTGCATCACGTTACAGCGATGGTGATTACAGCCAGGTTAGAAAGGGCTCGCTTTTGTTCAGAGCAGACTCTACATCATTGAAGAGGGGGATCAGATCTTCAGACTCCAAAGTCCCGAGGTCAACGTTTGTTCCTGGAAGGCAGTCCAGGAAATCAGGGAAGCGGGTCTGCTGGGGATTGACGGTCATGGGTGTCTGACCCGAATTTTCACCTGCAATAGAATGAAGGGTAACTGGGTTATTTCCTCCTTGTAAGTTCTTAATTATTTTTAATTTAAATTTTTGGTGTTGTTCAAGACAGGGTCTCACTATGTACCTCTGACTGTCCCAGAACTCACTCTGTAGACCAGGCTGGCTGCAAACTCAGAGATCCACCTGCCTCTACCTCCTGAGTGCTGGGATTAAAGGTATGTGCCACTATGCTCAACTAAATTTTATTTTTATGAGTATTTTGCCCATAAAATGTTATATCTGTGCAACATATATGTGCCTGGTACTCACAGAGCAGAGAATCTTAAGTACCCATGGAACTGGAGTAACCGATGGTTGTGAGCCATTATGTAGGCAGTGGGACTTGAGCTGGGGTCCTCTGGAAGAGCATATGCTCTTAACCACTGAGCCATCTTGCCATCCTTTTCTTTTAAGTTGTTTTTTTTTTTTTTTTTTTTTTAGACAGAGTTTCTCTGTGTAGCCCTGGCTGTCCTGGAACTCACTCTGTAGACCAGGCTGGCCTCGAACTCAGAAATCCACCTGCCTGTGCCTCCCAAGTGCTGGGATTAAAGGCGTGCGCCACCACTGCCTGGCTTCTTTTAAGTTCTTAAGAAGGGCACAGATAGTTCAAGTATTAACATAACTCATGTTTCATGTCTGCAGACACCAAACCACATTAGTGACCTAGTTTTATTTTGGAAGTGTTTATCCAAATAAGACTAGAGTTCTGCAGAACACAAATAGAGAAAAAACACTAGAAAGCTAAGCACATAGAATTAGACGTGAGAATGTGTTCTTCGCGTATCAGTACTATGAGAGGAAGTATATGGAGACTTGATGTCACTCAACTCGCCTTTATACTGTGTGACCTTAGGCACACTTAATTTATCCTGTTCTCAACTTTACCATCTGGAATGGGGATCACAGGGTCTTTCTGGAATAAAGTAACAGTGTTTGCCATATCCAAGACTATGTCATCTTTCTAATAAAGTTATCATTACAGGGGGTAGAGAGAAGGCTTGGCAGTTCAAAGCACCTAGTTACTCTTCCAAAGGACCTGGGTTCTGTTACCAGCACCTACATATTGGCACACAAACACCTCTAACTCCAGCTTCAGAAAATCTGATGCCTTCTGGCCTCCAGACACCTGCATACATGTGGGACACATAAACTCACACAGGCACACACACACACAAAAATAAAGATAAATAAAATGTTTTAAAAGTTCAAAATGTACAATCTTCTAATTCTTGAGAATATAGACTTTAGCCAAACAAAGTCTTTTTTTTTTTTTTTTTTTTTTTAAGAATTCTTCCTATTCATAAGGGAGAATGTTCTTAGCCAGCTTGCTCATGAGGAAGTAGTCAGTGTGATTAGCAGATTCAACAGTCTTCTAGGCACTATTGAGCTCTGCCTGCCCTCAGCTAATTACAAAATATTCCGTGTCTCTCTTAACAGTTTATGTCCATTTCCTACAAACACCTCACAGAGGTAACCCCTGAATGCAATGAGTTCACACTCACTTAACCCGATTAATAGGAACCACAGTGTTTGCCAAAACTATTTCATCAACAGACTTCTTCAATGGAGGGGCACCCACACGTGAGAACACTCATTTCACTGGTGAGAAGCTGAAGCTCACAGGGGTTTCACAGAGAGCACAGTGACCACGGAGTGGTGAGACAAAGACTCAACTCACGCCCAATGTTGCCTGCTCTCTTTTCAAGACAACATTTAATTGTGTATTGCATCTTCAAAAACACTCCCCACTTAACTACTCAACATTATTTTGGGAACCTATAGGAGAGAATCTATCTTTTTAAGATCCCCTGAGCTACCCACCCTCTCCCCTTATTTCTCTTTTTACTCTCACTGGATTCCCAGTGTTTAAAAGATGAAAGTAAACAACATGGAAAGATGCCACCTCATAAGGAAGCAAACTGGGGGGAGGGGGGGATGAAAGGGGTGAGGAAGAGCAGTAATAAATCAAACACAGCCCAGTTCAAACCGCCCCTATGTGACTCTTCACAACCCCTCCTATGCTCTCCACCTACTGCTGTCAGCCAACAAGACCCGGAGATGCCGTTCCAGCATCCAGCCTGTACTTCTGCAAGGCTGCACTGTAAACCTGGCTATGAGTCTGGCATTCAGACTCAACATTATAGACTCACAGCAGCACGCAGCAGTTGGACATGCACAGAGTATGCTAAGCTTCAGGCACTGCAAACCAATGACTCAGGGGACAACCTTTTGTTTGTCATGGAACCACTACATGTGTATGAGTATTTTACGTGCATAAATCTTTGTGTAACTCCTGAATGTTTAGTGCCTACAAAGGTCAGAAGAGGGTGTTGTATCCCCTGGACCTGGAGTTACAGATAGTTGTAAGCCACATGTAGATGCTGCACACTGAATCTGGGTCTTCTGGAAGAGCATCAAGTGCTGAACCATCATCTCTACAGTACCACGACTGCTTTTCTGTCTTGATTAATAATAGACGAGAAACTTGCAAAAGTATTTACAAGGATACATGACATACTCAAACTTTCTCTTTTTTTTTTTTTGGGGGGGGGGGGTGTGAGGGGTGGCTAGCAGGACCAAAAAGAACTATATGTAAGCTGAGCATGGTGGTCCATGCCATTAATTGCTATTAGTGCTGTACTAGGGAGGCTGAGACAGGTGGATCTCTTAAAGTTCAAGGTCAACCTGGTCTACATACCAAGTTCCAGCACAGCCAGAGGTACATAGAGAGACCCTGTATCAAAATTAAAAGTATGGAAGGGAGGGAGGGAGGAGAGAATCTGTGTCCCAAAACCAAAGTGCAAACTTTCTTAAAATATTGGGATTATTTTGCAATTTTTTTTAAACAGCTTAATCATGCAGTTCTCAGATTTGAACTTAGCAGATGACAATACCATGTCCCAACGTCAAATGTTTGGCCATGCCTACTCTACTGGATGCACAGCCTGGGGACAAGGAAAGTGAAGTTTGTTGTCTTCTTTTCAATTGCTGAAGTGGGGTGTTATGTTAGAAATTGGAATTGACAATTAGAATCCTGAGTTGTTAATTTTCTAAGTGACCACTGTCAATCCCTTCCAAAACCAGTAAGTAACACAAAAATATCGGCATGCCTGGAGAACCAAAGAGAGTATCATTTCCCAGTAGAAAAAGTGGACTATTCATTACAACTAATAAAGAGGTAGAGCACAGTCACCCCACTGCAGTTATGTATAGTATGGTCCAAGGAAAGAGAAATACTAAGAAGGATGGGGTGGGTCTTAAAATCTCATGTCTAGATGAAGCCATATTTGCACAAACTCTGAAAGGTCTATATTTAGTAATAGCAGACTGAGTGGAATTTTAGTTGTCAGTTTATGTTGACGGTTTGTGTTTCCCATTGGATTCTAAGATTGCAAGAATCAAGGGGACAACTTGAAAATAAAAACACATTACAGATAGTTGCAAGCTGAATGCTCACCTGTGTCCATCTCATCCATATTGCTGAGGAAGTCTTCTGGAGTTGTGGGGACACTGTAGCATCCTAGCCCCAGGCCACTGTCTGTGCTCTGCTCCCGTGAATGATAGGGCCCTCTGCAGAAAAATAAATAAATAAATAAATAAATAAATAAATAAATAAATAAATAAATAAAACCTCAATGTGAGTCTGCTCAATAAAGTCCACAATTAAAATGCACAGAACTCAATCAGTGAAAGAGAGAAAAATCTCCATGGCCCTTCTAATTTTGAAACACACCCTAATCTTATGGAAACCAATCAATTATATGCACTAAAACTGGCCACTCACCATACAAGGGCACTGGTTTCCTTGTTGTCTCAAAATAACCATGTGGACCCTATTCTACATACAGATACTATTTATGTAAATATTTTAAAAACCAGAAAGTAGTGCTGAACTATGCTCATAGATACGCACATTCATGGTAAAAAGAAGTATGTATATAGCCACTCATGGTGGTCCATGTCTATAATCTCAACACTCAAGAGGCTGGGGAGAGGGGAGCCAGAAAAATAGCAAAGTTCACTGTGACGGAAACACGCCACTTTCTGAAGAGTGGCTGGTCCTGGGGAAAGAAGGGAGGAAGCTTAGTGATGACCGAGATGGGCTCCAGCAGAGCCCCTGAGATACAGCAAGCCTGGGTGGTGCGTACCACAGTTTTCTTCATGTTGTTCTCTTCTTTAAAAATAAACATCTTTTTAAAATCTATTTGTTCATTATTCTCGCTACTTGTTTTTTCACCTCTATCTTTATTTGTATTTGTTTGCTAGGAGCCTTGTAAGAGCAGAAAAGAGCAGAACCATGATGGGTATATGGCTACCCCTCCCCCTCCCCTCTATTACATCTACAATTATGGTTTACCGTTTCTATTGACCAGACACTTCTGGTTAAATCATCTTTTCCTTCTGCTACTTTTCTTTCTCTCTCTCTTTTTTAAAGCCAACATCTGTTTAATTCATTTTTAATTGTGAAATAACTTAAAACTCACACTAAACATGCAAAAAGAACATTTTCTCTATATACCTTCCATCTGGCTCCCTTAATCAAAACAGTTGTCATAAGCGCAACATAACTGCCCAAAGCAGAAAGTTATCATTATTAACTAAGCTATAAACACTATTCACCTTTCACCATAAATACCTGCGAATTTTCTTGTACTGTCTGCTTTTAATTCCATCCTACTCCCAAGAATTTCAAGATTCTTGCAAGCGATTACCAAATAGCACTGTCTTGTTTAAATGTAAGGCTCATACTCATGTGGAGATCACTGAAAGATATATCTATGTCATGTGACTAAGCTCTGAAATTGAAGTTTTTCTCTATAAAGCTTTCTTCTCCTTTATTCTGTCATCTGCCCCCCAACCCTCTCCCTATCTTCAAAGCTCCCTGCCTTTCCTCAGTGTAAACAAACACCCCATTACAGTCTAAACCATGGGTAAGAAAGCAAAAGTCAGTGGTCCCCAGTGTAAACTTACCCATTGAGGAAAGGATCTGAGCTACTGTTGGTGACAGATCTCATATCTGTGCTCATGGCAGGCGTGTTGACAGGGGCCATGGTCTCAGTTTCCATTGGGAGCTGTCGGCAGAGGGCAGCTTCCTATACAAGAGTCAGAGGGAAAGGGAGTTACTCAGTTGCCACGAAGGGTTACATCATAATATACTTCATGGGAAAACGGCTCACCAGACACAGAGCACTTTGTATATATTTCAGTCGGTCAAAGTCATTAGATTAGTGTCCTTTCTCCACAGTCTTTGAAGCATGTCGTTCTTTTCCACTCCCAGCTAACAGAATCTAAGAGGACACTGGGCCTCTGGGCACCTACTTTAATAACATCATCTGCCCATGGAATTAAGACACACAGTTCGGGCCATGGTGGCGCACGCCTTTAATCCCAGCACTTGGGAGGCAGAGACAGGCCAGCCTGGTCTACAGAGTGAGTTCCAGGTCAGCCAGGACTATACAGAGAAACCCTGTTTCGAAAAACCAAAAAAAAAAAAAAAAAACCAACCAAGACACACAGTCCTATCACAGCCTCTCAAGATACTTTCTCATTGACAAGTTAGGTTCTGTTCTAGGGCTTCAGACTAAATCTAAAGCGATCAAAGCAACTGGACACCTTTGGACTAGCATGCATATCTGGTCTCTCCCATTTACATGCTAGTGTAAATTGAAGGTTCAGAATTCAGACTCTACATGAATTTACACTTAGTGGTTGTGCTAATCACCAGATAAAACAACCAGTTTAAAAGTTTGCTTTAAAAAAATAGTTGCTCTCTGACCTTCATATGCATGTTATGTCATGAATGTATGTGTGGAGATGGCTCCATGGGTAAGGTGCTTACTGTATACGCCTAGCAACTTGAATTAAATCTCCAGGCCAACATAAGGGTGGAAGGGGAGAACTGACTCCACAAAATTGTCCTCTAGCCTCTACATACAAGCCTTGGCACAAGTATGCCTGTACTTATGTACACACAACATACTTACTCACGTATACACAGAGTAATGATAATGTTGAGCTGATTAAAATGGCTCAAAGTTGGGGGAAACTGGAGATCCAAACAAAATCACATAGACAATTAGATGTTTGATGGATTATGGGTTGTTTTTTTTTTTTTTTAAGCTATCATGAAAACCAAGAAGAATCAGTCCAAAATACTATGAACTTGACTGCAGTGATAACACTCCAGATAGAGATGACCAGGGATCAGACCCCTTCCAAGTTGGTGCTATTTCCAGGGAAGAATGTTCTCATATACTTATGCTTACATCCAAAACCAAGGTTGGGCCCTGGCCACATTTATACAATTCTAGACAGTCATTGATCTCACACCCTTAAAACTCCTAAACCATGAAAGAGAACATTTTAGCTCTCTGAGTTCTAGGATGTCAGTTAGATCTCTTCATGTGATGGTGTAGGGATGGTTCCCCAACTGGTTCTTGATCTGTCAGTAAAGACACCATGGACCAACTGCTGGGTGGAAAGAATAGGCAGGACTCCTGGGTCCCAGGAGGCAAGCAGACTGGCAAAGAGAGGGGAGAGGGAGAGAGAGGAAGAGAGAAGGAGAGGGAGAGAGCGAGAAGGGGGGAACAGAGAGAGTTCGCCATGCTTCTGAGGGAGAAAAAGTGACCAGCCATGTGAGCTCTTGGACGGAGTGATCACAGGCCACTCCTGTAGGTGGGCAGAGTTTAATAGTGTTTAGCAGTGTTTAGCTGGGACTAGATGTAACTGAGCAACTAAAGTTGAGGGCAGGTGAAGAGGTGCGGAGCTAAGAGCATAGATAAGGGCATGCTTCTCCAGGCAGGAGATAAGTAGCACCCAGCAATCGTGCCCAAAAAAGACAAGTTGAAATTGAACAACTGTGTGCATCCGTGTTTTTTATCCATGGATTCAAGGGAAGGTGCGTGGGGACTGGTAGCACAGCCTGTTCCCGGAGTTTAGGTGGGGTAGCAAACGCTACGCAACGTGATGGTTAAAGTACTGCTGTTTAGGCAGTGAAGTCACCAGCTAAAAAACTTTCAGTTCCTATGCTCGCTGTGCCATTACTAGTACTTATTATGGTGGTGTAGCTCTTACAAACCATGAAAGGTCTGTTAAGAAACTGCACTGTTGATATGAGCAGAAATAAAATACCCTGGCAAGAAAAGGGCCCCTGGTTCACTTCTGTTTATCTTGATGCAAATAATTAGAATACATTTCATTCAATAACACACAAAACAGCAAGTTAAAACTGGGGATTTGAAAGTACCTTCTAAATTGATCTAGAAAAATTAAATTATTTTCTTATAGTCATCCTTGCATGCTCTAGAAACTTTACTATCCAACAAAGCTTTCTTGAAAGACTCATGCAGAAGACAAAGCTTGAACCTGGGGTGAGTAAACTTGAGACTACCACAAACTCTTACAAGCACTCGCATACGCTGAACCTCTTGGCATGAAAACAACTGGTCAGTGATTTACATTATAGCAAATACAAGAATCCTTTGGCTAATATCTTTACTATCCAATGGTGATTTAACTGGCATTTCACTCTTGCACTATTCAGAATAAGTATAAAACAGATGCCTCTTTTTGTTTTTTGTCCATCCAAACTCCCTCCCATCTTTCCTTTGAGACAGAAGCTCGATATATGGCTTGGGTTGAATTTGCAATTCTTCTGCCTCAGCTTCTTGAGAGATAGGGATACAGGTGCACCACTATCTCTGAGGGTTGAATATCTTTTTATAAACACAAAGGTTATAACAGGGGCTGAGGATGTGGCTTTAAAGTACTTGTTGCAGAAACACAGAGCCCTGAGTTCAGATTCTTAGTGACTATGGAAAATCTGGACACAGTAGTGTGCACCTGTAACACTAGAGCTGGAAGAGAAGCATACACAGAGCTTCCTGACCAGGTCAGGAGAACCAGTATGATCCAGGTTCAGTGAAAGACTCTGTCTCAAAAAAAAACTAAGGCAGAAAGCAACCAAGGAAGACACACACACACACACACACACACACACACACACACACACACACACAATTTACAAGATAGCTGCATTTCCTCTCAAGAAAGTGGAGAGAAATCAACTCCTGAAAGCTGCCCTCTGATCGCCACATGTGTACTATGGTACAAGTGTGCTCACTCACACACTAAATAAAAGTTAAAGTAAAAACTTTCTTATTGGAGGGAGGAGGAGACAATCAGGAAGGTAAGTAGAAAGATGTCAGGGTGTAGTAAGGAGTAAATAAGCATAATATATATGTATGAAAACCCAAGAGAAGTGCTAGTCCATTCTTCATCATTGGGTCCTAACTAGTTACACCAATCTCCAAGTCACCAAAAGAGGAAATGCCACGTCCTGTCTGTAGGGGGCGCACAGGATCATGTTTCTACCTTCCAATAACATAAAATGCAAGAGATTTCAGAGAACTATTTTAACCCTAATTGTATTAAAAAAAATAAATTGGACCATTTATTATTAACAATGCAATGATTTGTTTAAGATTACTGTAAGATCATTCTTGGGTCATTCCAAAGAACAGCTTTATATATATATAATTTATATATATAATATGTGTATATGTATATGTGTGTGTGTTTGTTTGTTTATTTATTTATTTATTTATTTATTTATTTATTTATTTATTTATTTATTTATTTATAAGAAAGACCTCTGTTTCCTACCCTACCAGGATGGACAGTGGAGGCACATCTTGTCTGTAGCCCAGTGGCCTAACTACCATCCCAGCCTGGCTCTGACACAGTCTTCCAATCTTAGCATCTGTCTTAATGTTGCCTCCACCTCCTGAATCTGTAAAATTATTCCCTCTGTCTGGAACATTCTTCCCAACAAAGCCCATTTCCCTCCGTTACTAACCTACAAATGCCACCTATCAAGACATTCCTCCCTGCCTCTATCTAAAAGGTCACCCTCACCCCCCATCACTGTCTATCCTTTTTCTTCCCTGCACCTATTTTCTTCACAGCAACTTGGATTTTATCTTGTTCTCCCCAATGAAATGACCCATGAAGAACGGGACCTTATTCCCCATGTTCACGTCTACATACCTACCCACTACCTGTAACCATGTTAAGTATGTAGTAGATACCCACAAAATACATTCTGAGTAAGTAAATGAGAAATAGTATCTATTCAAATAGAAATATTTAAAAATATGCTGGTAATAACAAAATGAGAAATTAAAAAAAAAAAATCACATGTTCAACCATAAATTAGTACACACTCTGCCTAGCTAACAGTACCTGAATCTTCCTCAGCTGTCCCTAACACAAGATGCACAGTGCTAAGTGGCCAGTAAGAGAAACAGGAGCACCAAATATTTGGATTTGAATCTTGCTCCTGCTGTGTCCCATTGAGTTATTTCACAATTGTGTCCCTTGCCACCTCACAGTGGGGATAATAACGCCACATTTGAAAGGTGCTGCTGTTATGACAAAGATGCTCGTAACAGAGCTTGCTTCAGAAGTCACTGCATCGATGTCTGGTGATCACCTCACCTTGTGTTCTGCATACCAATCTCAAAAACACAGGTTAAAGACCAAAATAAACACATTGGCAGTAGAGGACTTGCCTAAGAAGCACAAGAAAAACTCTAGGTTCCATCCCCAGAACTACAAAAATAAGTGTGTAAACAGATAACTTTAAAGGTATCCCTCACTATTGTGTGGAATTAATCCACTTTGACATCTAAGAGTTTCCTCCTAGTCACCCTTGATTTTGGAAAGGTCAAAGTGTGAAATTAACCACAAGGCTAAGAAAACTTTATAGACTTACACTGCCTAAAATTAGGTTTAACTATAGAGTGGTGAGAGTTATATTTTATAATGTAATAGTTCTACATTTAGAACTTTTAAAATTCCACCTGCCTAGTTTTCTGCTCTTGTGTTTTGTTTTGGTCAAGCTGACATATGTCAAAGTCATCTGGAAAGAGGAAACACAATTGAGAAAATGCCTCCATCAGCTAGCTGACAAGAGAGTCTGTGGGGCATTTTCTAGGTTAATAATTGACGTGTCAGGGCCTAGATCACTGGGCATAGGGCAGTGCTACCCTAGGTAGGTGGCCTTAGGTTGTACAAGAAAGAAGGCTGAGTGAGTAAGCCAGAGAACACATTCTTCCAGGCCCCGTGCTTCAGTTCCTGCCTGTAGGTTCCTGCCCTGCCCTCCCTCCGTGATTAGATAAGTATGAGATGAAGTAAAGCCCGTCCTTCCCAGGTTGCTTTTTGTCACGGTGTTTTATCACAGCAACAGAAACCCAAGTAAGATACTCCTGTTTTGAAAAGTAAAAAAATTCCCCATATCTGCCCACAAATGGGGGGGGGGGGGAGTAAAGTCGAGATCAGAATGTCTTTGACTGTCACCTGACAGCTGAAGTCCTATATAAGCAAAAGGGCAAACATCCAACTTCACCTGGACCATGAAAAGTGCTCAGAACTAATTATCAACTTCTCTGGTCTTGGCAGGTGTGCTGGTTAGTTTACGTCAACCTGTCACAAGCTAGAGTCACCTGGGAAGAGGAAATTGTCCGTGTAAGATTGGCCTGTGGGCAGACCTGTGGGGCACACTTTCTTGATTGATGACAGGTGTAGGAGTGCCATCCCTGGGCAAATGGCTCTATAAGAGAGCAAGCTGAGCAGCCTAGTGGGGAAGGAACATTCCTCCATGGTTCTTGCCTTGGCTTCTTCCCTAAATGATGGACTGTAGCTGGTAAGACAGCCTTTTCTCCATCAAGTTGCCTCTGCAACAGAACAGAAGTTGCAACAGCAACAGAAAAGCAAACTAACACAGTTGGACAGCCAGTGAGAACCAAGGGCAGGCGATATTGTGGTCTATTCACAGGGCCCCACCTGTCTTTTCTACTTCACCCTTCCTGGCCTCTAAAACAGGCCTCTGATTTCTCAGTACTTCAGGTCTCTCTTCCTCCAGACACATCCTACCCAGCTTTAGTATGTATGTTATACAGTCACATTCCTGATGCCTTCCCAGACCACCACAGCCTCAGAGGGTGGTGATATCCCCCCTCAGCTTCAAACACCTAAATCATGTGCCTAGCTGGTACTCAAAAGTACACATGCCTAATACTGGGCTCAAAACGACTCCTCTTCAGATTTTACCTGTTACCCCTACCTAACCAGCTTCAAACCCTACTGGGGCTGTCAATTTGACAGGATTTAGAATACCCTGGAAACAAGCCTCTGGACATACTTGTGAAGAATTACCTATGATTAAATTAACAATCTAGGTTAAGTGATGTGGAAAGATGTACTCTAAATACGGGCAGTACTGATTCATGAGCTGGGATCCTCTCTCTCTGTGTCCTGACTAGACACAATGTGACATGTATTGTATCACCTGGAACCATGACCCAAGGTAACCCGTCCTTCCCCATCACACTCCAGGTATGATTCTCAATAACAACTAAGGCAATGCCTGTCTTCCTAGAAGATTCTGTGGGGGTTGGTCTGGTGCTGCTATGAATTCAAATGCTAAATAATGTATCTCACAGATATCAGCTTTTGTCCTGCAAACCTTGCTCCCCGTATTAATTTGTCAAAAAAGGGCTAAAGCCTATGAGTGTGCAGTAGACAGAGGTAGGTGGGTTTTCAGATACCTGGCTGGGCACTACAGGGAGAGAGGAAAAGGAAGGAGAGAGGAGATGGAGGGAGGAGGGAGGAGGGAGGAGGGAGGAGGGAGGAGCCATGAGAGGAGATGGGCCATGAGCACATGGCCAGGAGAAAGAGCAAGTAACAAGGGACATATGGCTGCAGCATACGTTAGAATAGCTCCAAAACCTGCCCAATCTAGGCCTATAGCTTGTAAAGAAAATACCTGGATTGTGTGTCTTTTATACAGGCTAGCTAGAATATAAAAATATCATTTATAGGACGTTCCTCTAACCCCCTAGATAGCTGTTCTCCAGTCTTACATCCATCTCAAGTAACAGGTCAACATTACTTCTGCAAGTACCCCAGCCTACTTCGCTGCCATGCCAACAGGCTGTGTCAGGCTCTGGGCAGGGTCTACCAATGCTTTCACCAAGTCCTGTAATGCGTGACCACTGGAGGATAATGGGTCTGAGAAGAGTCAGGACATCACAAAACTCAAAGGCCTGGCATCGGCTCCCAAACTACTAATGAACTACAAGATCCCTTCAGTCACAGGTTTGTTTGGAAGATAGAGTGAAGAACTTTCTAGTTGTCAACAGTTAAGGTACTGGCTACTTCTCAGTTCTGTGAGCTATTGGCCAGTGGAATTCTCAAGAAGTAGTTAAGGATGCTGTTGAACCTGTCCTGAGCTTGGCATAACAGAAAGCGGTGATGCATTGCCGGGAAGGTGACTTTAAAATCACAATGATCAGGGTTCATATCCCAGCTGAGTTACAATAGGGCTGTGAAATTTTGGACTAAATTCTCTTTTTTAAAAAATTTAATTGTGGGCAGTGTCCAAGAAGTCCAAAAGAGGATGTGGGACTAGAGTTAGATCTGGTTGTGAACTACCATGTGGGTACAGAGATCTGAACTCTAGGTTTTTGGACAGGCAGTCAGTGCTCTTAACCATCGCTGCAGCCCCTTGGACTAAATTCTTGACAGTTTATTTAAGATGCTTCATAAAGCCTATCTTGTTGGACATGGTTCTAGGAGCATAGTGAGACAGACAACATAAGGTGTCATGGATGGCTCGGAGAGACTTGAGAGGTAGAGAGACTGACTTAGACTTTGCAATCTGCTAGCTACCTGTGAAGCCTGAACTCAGGACTCCATTAACTTAGTTGACCGGCCAGAGAGAGTTAAGTGGCTTTCCCAGGGCCCGTAGCTAACAGCAGGTGGAGCCAGTGTCTAAAGCCAGGCAGTTTGACCTCTGAGGCTATTCCGGTAATTTCCACAGACAGAGTACCAGGGAGAAGACAGTGAGGGCTGAAGTTGGCAAGCCTCAAATTCAAACCCTTTCACCTACTATTGGAGATGAAACTTGGGCAAGTTACTTCATTTCTCTGATCCTGTTTTCCCAGCTATAAAATGGAAATACCAACCCCATGACTTCACTCAGCTTGTTTAGGAGAGAATTTAATGAACCAGCCTATTCAACAGCACTGAGCACAGATTTTCCTCCACAAACTGGGATGAAGATGGGGTTGGAAGTGTTTTATGACCCTTTGCAATGTATATGGGTGGAGCTAGTGTCCTGGGAATTCACACCACATTTAGCAAAGTTTCAAAGTTCCGGTTTTAAGGGCCAGTCTCAGAAAGTTCTGAAAAGCTGCCTTGGTAGTCCAGCCCCCTCCCCCACCACCACCACCAGCTTTAAGATTTCTTCACGTACAAGCTGGGAATGGAAAACCTTTGTAAAACAAAGAGTCTTTGGAATCTTCATGAGTTTACGGTAATCTGTTAGTTCCCTTAAACAACAAAGCCAAAAATCATTTGTGGATTCAAAAGACGCCTTCCTGAGTCCGGGAGACTGTGTGGTGGATGCAGGGGATAATGAAAGGCATCAGATGATTTGTGAGTTAAGGTGTTCTAGAAGCTTCTTCCCCTGAAGTTCCCCCACTGGCTTGCAGTTCTGTGGAATAAATCAACAGAAGAAGCTAGAAAGTAAATGGCAGTGGAGAACAGGCCCTGGCTCCGAGGGAGTGTTTTTGGCTCGCAGGGCACCTCCCACCAGCCAGCTCCTGCCCTGGCTGGAATGTACTTCAAAGGGAGCTAACTGAATGATAATAACCTCTTCAGAGGGTGCTCAGCTTGACTTAAGTGTGTAGCCGGGATTCTACAAAGATGGAAGGCCGAAATGTTTGAATTATAAAGGGCGGGGCCAGTAGAAACAAACGAAAAGAAATGAAAGCAGTATTTTCAAATCCTACCATTAAAACAGTTATTTCAGTGCAGAGATGCAGCTCACTCTTTCTTGAAACCATGCAGACTGCAGAGGCAGACTGCCTGGGAAGGGAGGTCTAATATCAATCTCTTTTAAACCCTGTGCCAAGCGATTCTAGAAATTCACCGCCACATTTCCTGGAGTGTCCTTTGAAACACCTCCTCACACACGCTCAGCCGCCACACTGGCTCTATAAAAGCGCAGATTCGAAACTTTGATGCTCTGGAGAAAACATTTGAGTCCGTAATTATTACCCAAAGCCTGTTATTTCCTAGAATCACACAAAGGAAGGCAAAATGTAGATATACTTTTGACTTAAACAAGAAGGTGAAGTAGATTTTCGAAATGGAATACTTCCTCATACCTCTGCGATCTAATTTTCCTTAGTACAAAATGAGTCTCCGTTTTAAAACAATGACCAATTTGTTTTCAAAGGGCTTTTTATTATGTATGTATTTATTTAATGGGACAAGTAAATACCATAGAACAGCTTGTTTAGAGTGATGGGGGGGGAGTCCTTTAGAAAAGATTTGAATTGGCACCCCTTTTTCTTCTCTCCCCATTTCCTTACCCTTACCCTGACCAAAGTCTTATTATGTAGCTCTGGCTAGCTTGAAATTTGCTATGTAGACCAGGCTGGCCTGTAGCTGGCAGTGGTCCTTTGCTTCCTGAGAGCTGGCCTAGGTTACAGACATACACTACCCTCCTTTGTGGTGGAACACAAGAGATGCTCTCGACTCCTGAACCAATTCAACACTTTCTAGAAACTGAAATAGAAGTTCCAGGGACAAACTCTGTTTCCTGCCCAACATGTGGGATAAGAACATTTGTTGAGCATATATATGAGTAAATGAACTTAAAACAGCCATCTCACTACAGATGACTTAGGGGTATATATGGTGAACGTAGGACAAAAGGACCGATCAAATGCCTTAGTCAATCCTGAAACCTAACTCTACAGTGCACTTTTCTAAAAACTGTACCCCGTGTTCCAAAGGCCACTTTTCACCCTACATGCTTTCCTGGGTATGTTGTTACGTTTTCTGAAAATCTCTTAAAAACTCAAGACAGAAAACAGCCCTTTAAACCTTCCCTGAAATCAACACTGCTCTCCTTGGAAGCACGGATGTGAAATGGCGTGGCCCTGTGAAGCCGGCCGGCTGACCTGCCTCGCCCCACCCCCAACCCCCAGAGCGGCTGTCAAGTTTGACAGAAATCTGTAAGACCTGCTAAAAGAATTCAGTGCCTGCCTCCCTCCATCTGTGTCCCGTTGCCCTGGAAACAAAAGGCCAACCTTAGTCAGCAGTTTTGTTTACAAGCTGCGCTCTCCGGCTCCCATCCCCACCCTGAGTGCCAATTAAAGAGAAGATAGAGGGGAAACTGTGGAATTTGCTTGAAAATAATAACAGTCTCTCAACAGCGCAGGCCCTCAAACGCTCGACGCTGTTGCTTCAGTAAATAATGCTAAATTTAGGTACTACGCTTAAGGAAATAGTCCAAGTTCAGACAGACAGACAGACAGACAGACAGACAGCATGTGTATATGATGTAATATGAGGATGAGACCTAAGGCCTCATGCATGCCAGGCAAATCATCTACATGTACTATATCCGTATAAAAAACTCCACAACATGTATGAATATACGTATGCATATGTGTGTGTGGTATGTGTACCCCCCTATGCACGCATACATGTCACACCACGTGCATGGAAGTCAGGGGACAACATGTGGAAGTTGGTCTCTTTCTGCCTTATGATTTTCAGAGATCAAAGTCAAGTGGCATGCTTGGTGGCAAGTGCCTTTACTCTCTGAGTCACTTTACAGGCCCCTCGATTTATTTTCCTATTTTCAGACAGGATCTCTCACTGATTGACACAGGCTTGCTTTAAACTCAATTGGCAGCCCAGGATGGCCTAAACTCTCAGTTCTCCTGTCTTAGCCTTCCAACACTTGGAACTAGAGGCCTGCTACCACCAGGCCTAGCCTAGTTACGATGCTAAGTCTCTGCAGATGCTGCTACTTTGACTTAGCAGTGGTTGAATAGCTTACTGGCCAGGAGTGGTAATGGAAAGAGATACAGAAGTACCTTATACTATTTTCACAGGAAGTTAAGTTGTCTGGGCTCGGTAATAATAATAAAAGTCAAAGAGGTAACCACTGGGACCCAAGGAGGTAATGGTGTTAATTTACCCTTTGGCCAACAACTTAGATTAGAACTAATCATTCTGTCTCATCTGCTGCCATAAAAGACATTTCAAGGCAAGCATGTCCCATTTATCTTTGTATTACTCTCAATCCCGTGAATACTGGCTACGGGAATCAATAGGGAGAGAAAGGAAGAAAGGGGGGGAATGGAGTTTTCATCCTAAACCAATGGAAACTCACTTTAAAATTGCAATCAAACCCATCTCCAAATCTATTTTGTTAATGGCCTCAGTGACTTTAGCACCAATGAGTAAGATTGGACTACACCGGGCCCGTTAGCAGAGAGTACAGGCCAGGTGGCTATGCTGCACAGACCGAGCAGTTGCTTTCTCCATGAGGCAACAGCAAACCGTAGGTGTAGAGTAATAAATAAATAACGGAGGAAGAGAAACCAACAGGGGCCAAGAAGACAGGCTGTACAATTCAAGATCTCCTGCAGGTAGGAGAGCCAGGCTGGTTACAGACCTCCCAGTAAGCAAGAGATGTCCAGACAGCTGCTGGTGACTGAGGCAGAACAAACCAATGTGAGTTTATAGGAACCCCAGAGATCTCATGAAACCAGTCCTCCACACTACAAATTGCCACTTGGTGCTAGAAAGCAGCTGAACAGGTGAACCAAAGACCACTTTTACTTTAAGTCTTTTCCTACCTCTACCCTGGTCAAGGCACAAATGACAAAGTGAAAAATCACCAGAAGAAAGAAGTCAAAAAGCCTTCCGGGGTGGGCAGTACGGGTCAGTAGGTAAAAGTGCTTGCTGAGCAAGCTTGACCATTGGTGGCCAACCCCTCAAATCCTGGCCTGGAAGGAGAGAACTGAAGACTGTATTCTGACCTCCACGAGCAAGCGCATACACACTGATAGCAAAACGCCTGCCAAGGGGCTGGAGTAATGACTTAGCAAGTAAAAACAATTGCTATTCTTGCAGAGGATACAGGTCAGTTCCCAGCACCTACAAGGTGGTTCACGACCATCCCTAACTCCTGTTCTGGGGGCTCCAACGACCTCTTCCAAAGGAACCAGACATACCTATGGTGCACATACATGCATGTATGCAAAACATTCATACATGTAAAATAAGATACATCTATTTTAAAAAATTGAAGCCCACCAAGATGATATCCAAGATATTCTGGAAATATTCCCAGAAAACACTTTCATGCTATTATCATATGGCCTTATTACCTGTGACTTGTAACAGGAACACGCCGTTTCTAGACGGGGTTGGAGTGAGAAAACCAACCTTCCATGATTAATAAGACTATTTAGAGTTATTTTCCCCCTAAACTCCAGTAACAAAATTAAAGAAATCAAAACCATCCATCCTACCTCTTAACTAGACACACACACAGAGAGAGAGAGAGAGAGAGAGAGAGAGAGAGAGAGAGAGAGAGAGCGTGCGCGCACCAAAGCTGAGCAGACGTTGCCAGCCTTTCTTTTGCTGCACTGCACGGTGTAAAGGTCTGCACACTGGAATTCCCTAAAATGCACCAAGTTCCCCAGCTGCCAGGGATCAGTACTGAAGGAACTATGTTGGCATTTCTGTAATATGAACCATCAAAACTATCCTTGGCTCAAAGGCACCTACAGCTACAATAAAGGAAACAATCCCAGGCACTTTTCCACACCCCTTTTCAAAAATTCTTTCTGTGGGAAAGAAAGAGACAGGGCAAAAGAAAGGAGGTAGAGACAGACACAAATCATTCCTAATAAAAGAATGATTTGAAAACACACACATACAGAAACACACACACACACAATTATTTAAATATAAAACTGGGGAGAATTTATAAATGCTAATTCATATTATATTTCCAAATTAGAAATTGATTAAGTCCACATAGAAATATCCAAAAATGAAAAACAATCAATAATATGATTATATCCTGCCAAGAAACATGATAGTATATATCTAAAAACATTAATAAAAAACGTTACAGCCAAGAAAGCAAAAACATAGATTCTACGAATAAAAGTGGTGTCTTAGTTAGGGTTTCTATTCCTGCACAAACATGACCAAGAAGCAAGTTGGGGAGGAAAGGGTTTATTCAGCTTCCATGCTGCTGTTCATCAACAAAGGAAGTCAGGACTGGAACTCAAGCAGGGCAGGAAGCAGGAGCTGATGCAGAGGCCATGGAGGGATGTTTCTTACTGGCTTGCTTCCCCTGGCTTGCTCAGCCTGCTTTCTTATAGAACCTAAGACTACCAGCCCACAGATGGTACCACCCACAAGAGACCCTCCCCCCTTGATCACTAATTGAGAAAATGCCTTACAGCTGGATCTCATGGAGGCATTTTTCTCAACTGAAACTCCTTTCTCTTTGATAACTCCAGCTTGTGTCAAGTTGACACACAAAACCAGCCAGTACAAGTAGTAATTATAGTTACCTAATAGTCATCTTCCTATTTTCAAACACTACATCTGAGATGTATTTGATGAGCAGACATTATTATTAATAAGAGATGTATAGATTTTAAAATAACAGCTATAACTCGAGAAAGTCTTTACCATACCCCTATACTCCCTTCCTAGGACACTGAACAGTTAAAACTATTTCCTTAACAGTGGCAAAAGACTCAAACTCACCCAAGGTGTCTTTCTTCCTCCCTCCCATGTCCCCTCTCCTTTCCTTCTCTGTCTTTCTTTCTCCCTCTGTGCTGGGAACCGGGACCTTGAACACTCTAGGAAAGTACTCTACTATTGAGCTATACCCCCAGCCAACTCTGGGGCCTCAAACTCTCAACCGAGTCTGCCTTCTGAATTCTGGACTGAAGGTATGCATCACCATGCCCGGCTTTTTTATTTTGTTTATGAAGTACAACGCTGAACCCTCAGAAGACACACAGCAGTTTTCTCTTGACCAAATAGGTGAATAAATGTTCATAGGAAGGCACACAGAAACTAGGCTGAGCTGGACATGGTGGCACATCTTTATCCTAGGATTTAGGAGCTGAGGCAGGAGGATCTTAAATTTGATACCAGGCTGGACGCACAAGACTTACTTACTTACTTACTTACTTACTTACTTACTTACTTACTTATTTATTTATTTATTTATTTATTTATTTATTTATTTATTTATTTATTTATTTATTTATGAGACAATATCTTATCATGTAGCCCTGGCTGTCTGGAAACTAACTCACTCTGTAGACCAGGCTGGCCTTGAACTCACAAGGATCCACCTACCTCTACCCCCCAAGGGCTGGGATTAAAGGCATGTGCCATTGTGCTCAGCTATATATAACAAGACAATCTTAAATCAAAACAAGTCTAACTGATGCCTATGCAGTCTTGTAGAGCATTCTGATCAAATCCACATCCAAGCCCGTTTTCCTTCTCATTCTGCTTTGATTCCATCCCTTGTCATACTCTATTGTAGAACAAGATGGCTGATTTGGGGGGGGGGGTGTTTTATGGGATCCCTGTCTACTATCTCCTTTAATGACAGAAAGAGGGCAAAGTTGACTCCATTTCTAGAACCAGACCCTAAGACACTGGCATCTTCTATCTCCTATCTCTTTCTAGTCTCTCTTCTGGAGGATTGCTGTTATAATGTCCCGGTACTCTTGAAATTGCTATGCTTCCTGTAACCCCAACTAAGCCCAACCTGACAGCAATACTCACCATTAGCTAACTTCCTCCTGGACCTTGCAAACCACACACCAGTTGACTACCACAAGTCAATGGCAACAGAAGAACCACCTACCTCAGCCCTTTCTAAACCTTAACCTACAAAACTGCGATTTAATTAAATGACCACTTCAAGTCTCCGAGATTGGGGGATAATTTGTTACAAAGTAATAGCTAATTGGAAGATGTTCTTTCTCAATTTCTCCTTTCTCTCTTAAAACACTATCAGGCAAGACCGCCATGCCAATATGAGCATGTCGATGAGCTGTGAATGAGTCTTCGGCTTTATCTTGAAAGCAAACAGCCACCCGGGGTCACAGAGTCTCCAACAGGTACCATGAAAGACCATACCTGCCTCATGAGCTCCTCTTGACGCATCCTAATCCTCTCTCTCTCCATCTGGATCCTCTGAAGCCGCAGTTTCTGCTGCTGCTGCTGCTGAGTGGTCAGTGCATTGGGCACACTCATGAGCCCCGTGGGTGGGTTCTGAGTTGGGTGGTTCTGTGGACTCAGGCTAGTGGCCACGACTTGCTGGTGTTGGTGATTCATCGCTACAGAAGGGAATAACAAACAGATCAATGACCTAGGCCTCTGATACCTTATCATAAAGAGACCATCAGAATGCTTTGAGCTTTGGAGTATGGATTCCTGAATTCTTTTCAAGCACTTCACCATTAATTATTACTATTTAACAATTATTGCCTTAATTCAATTCATGAAGATACAGGTAACAGCTCCACACTACCTAGTGTTAGTTTTCTGTACTGTTAAATATCTTATTTCACATGTTTCCTATACCTAGAATACATTTTTATTACACTTACTTGTGTGTATGTATGTAAACATGTGTAGGTTTTTGTGCTCATGCTCGTGCATGTGTGGGCACATACACGTGTAAGTCATAGTTGGTTCTCTACTTCCACCATGTGGGTACCAAAGTTGGACTCGGTGGCTAGGCTTACACCAAATACCTTTACCCATTGAGCTATCTCACAAGCGCCATCCTCGAATACATATTAAACTTACCATAATGGTCAAAATATGTCACACAAAGTTTGTCACAAGTTAGGAAAAAAATTTTGCCAGGACACCCAGGAGTGCGTGAACTTTTCAAACACCCTGAATAGCGGTAGCAGCATTACAGAAGGCATGCAATCAATTCTCAATATCCAATGACTATACTAGAATACTCAGGATGAGTAGGTAAACTAGGAGCAACAGGAAAAAAAACAGACATCAATCATAAAATAGGCCCATTTCATAATAACTCCTGGGACGGGAAGCATGGCTCAGTTCATAGAGTATGTGGCTAGGATGCAGGAAGCTCTGGGCTCATCCCTAGCATCCTATAAACCCAGAGTGATGGTGCACTCCTATAATCCTGGCATTCAAATATGGAAGCAGGAGAATCAGAAAAGCAGGGTAATCATCAGCAATACAGCAAATCTGAGCAAATCCTGTCTAAAAATGTCCAAAGGGGTTGGCAGGGAGGTCAGGCAGTGGTGACACACATTTAATCCCAGCATTGCAGAAGCAGAGGCAGGGAGAACTCTGAGTTGGAGGCCAGCCTGTTCCACAGAGCAAGTACCATGACAGCCAGAGCTACACAGAAACACTGTCTCAAAAAAGAAAATAAATGAAGAAGAAGGAGGAGGAGAAAGAGGAAGAGGAAGAAGAGGAGGAGGAGGAAGAGGAGGAGGGCTGGAAAGAGGACTCCATGGTTAAGAGCCCTATGGCTGCTCTTCTAGAGGACCAGGTTCCCAGTACTCATGGAAGCTCATTGCCATCTCCAGTTCCAGAAGACCCAACACCCTCTTCTGACCTCCGCAGGCAGGCACCAGGCATGAATGTAATAATACACAGACATATATGGTAGTTAACATCACACACACACACACACACACACACACACACACACACACACACACACAAATTTTGAGACAGGGTTGTGCTGGAACATGGACCCTGACTAATTCTGCCTCCAAATACTGAGATGTTTCAATTAAAGCCCCAAAGTTAAAGGTTTGCATGTATTTGTTGTGGGATGGAATCTTGTACATAAGGAATGCGCTGTACCACTCCACCTCAAACCCCCAAGCTGACTATTTTAATCTTCAGTTTGCTGTAGATATTATGTGGAAGCGTGTCGTGTAACTGAAGTTCCTTGGATGAAAGACAAAGCGGCCTAGCTTCTGTGTCTAAAGCATAGTATGACAGACAGGAGGTGGCCCCAACTCAATTACTAAGCCTGGATGTGAGGACCCCATGGAACCTTATGGGCATTTCTCCTACCCTTAGTTTGAGAAAAACAAACAAACAAACAAACAAAAAACAAAAAGTCCACAGTCTTTATTGATGGCAGAATATTTGAAATGTATATTTTTCCTTCCAGAACTTGGTATAGCCAGCCTCTGGTGAAGGCGGGAGGAAGGTGGATTTTGCCATATGGTGTCACAGGGAAAATGCCGTATAGTTTCACCTAAGACAAAAATCCAGACATCCAGAAGAGCTTAATTCATAAAATCTGTTTCAAGTCAAAGGAAGGAAGTGCTAAACAATTAACTCAAAGGACAGACATGTCTGAGCTCTCTGGAAGAGAGCATTTCTACTTTATTGACATAACTGCCGTAGGCAAGAAAAAGACACAGAATGTTCCAAATATCAGAAACATCCAGATTGGGGGTGAGTGGGGTTAAAAAGCACAGGCTGTTAATATTAATGCCTTTTTCTAAATGTAAACTATCTAGCGCTTTTTATTTACGTGTTTGTGTATCTATGGGTGGCAGGGACGCCAAAAAAGCCACCAGACATAGGCAGTGAGGTCTGAATGAGGTCCTCTGGAAGAACAACATGCACCCTAGAGGACTGAGCCACCATTCCAGGCCAGAATCTCAAGTTTTAAAAAATCTGACTGAGGTCTGAGAAGATACTAACATAACAAGATTTGTGTGGCACCCTCTTCAGCAACCCAGGTCGTGTATCCTTGCAGGACATTCTTGCTGCCCAGGGTTCGCTCACAGACAGTACAGTCCTCCACCACTCAGCTCCACACCATAACCAGATGCTCTCTGGAGATTTTATTAACGTCTGATTTTTAAAATCTGAGTCTTTAAGATTCAGAGGCTGGCTCTAACCAAACCACACCCTCACTGACCGTCAGAACATCTGCTCTGAGGGGTTTATAATAATATTACAATATTATTTATAATAATATTACAATAGTAAAAGACTATACATGACTTATTCATCCATCCATTCATCCATTCACTCATTCAGTGTGCCTCGGTGGTCTGCCAGCATGGCTGTGTACGGATGTCAGATCCTTTGGAAGAGGAGCTAAGGCAGTTGTGAGCTGCCATGTGGCTGCTGGGAATCAAACCTAGGTTCTCTGGAAGAGCAGCTAGTGCTCTTAACCACAGAGCCATCTCCCCAAGCCCCTAAATATGATCATACTGTCTTACAGTTAATATTTTATTATTGTCAGTTTCACATTATATATAGTACTCCTTTCAGGGGCATTCTAAATAATAATAGTAACACAACAACAACAAGAGTTCCAGAGAATAAAGGAATAGGGTAATCTCATGGGTCACAGGAACAAAACCACGAGGGACAAACTATATATTTGAGCATGGGACTACTTATAGAAAAGGGGTGGGGAGGGTGGATTATGCATACACAGCAGCTGTTCTAGAATCAGCCTGACACTGGGGACAGTGGTGCCTCTGTGCAGGAGGCCGGGTGGGTGTCAAAGGTGGAAGACCGTCTTCTCACTCTGCATCATTTAAGTTCTGCCAACATGCACATACTGCTTATATAAATCACAGGCCAAGTTCTTTTAATTAAAAAATAAAATAACAGGGGCTGGAGAGATGACCTGATAGTTAGGAGCAATTGTTCTTGCAGAAGGTGGTTTCCCAGCACGTGCGTAGCAGCTTACAACCCTCCTGAACTTCAGTTCCCAGGAACCCAGTGCCCTCTCCTGGCCTCCTTGGACATCAGGCACGAATGCAGTGCATACACATACACACAGGCAAAATATCCCCATGCGTAAAATAAAAATAAATCTTTTTCAAAGGTTCAAAAAACAAAGACTATGGCCTTGCAAATACCAAACTCAGCATTTTCCTGGTGTCATGGATTAGGATGACACTAAAATTATTTCAAACACAACAAATAAGGCTGAGAAGGTAAGACCATCAGAGCTGAGAGTCTGCTTGTTGCAATTGATCAGATTGCAAAACAGAAATGAGGAAAACAAGACCCAGAGGAAGCATCCCAGAAGCAGGGTGTCTTGGCTTAGTTCAGGCATCCACTGTTCGACTCTGTTTCATCCCACTGATCAATTTCTAAAGCTCCTGAGATGCCACTATACTGGAGCTCATGACCTTCACTGCTGGTTGAATATCTTTAAAGTCACGCCTTTGGGGTCAGGGGAAAGGAAGATGGCTACAGCACAAAGAAGGTCACCAGGAAAACACACTCAAAACACCTGACTGTGCAATGGACAAAATGTTTCTTGGGATGGTCCCACTTTTAATAAGAGTACTCCAATGTAGAATGAGGCCAAATTATCATAAACTGCTCAGAAAGACCAAAGACCTTATGGGTTCAAGACCTTTACTACCCTCCAATGAAAGAAATAATCCAAACACATGATTTCTCTACTGGCACAAAATAGAATCAAGCTCAAGTTGAGCCATCTGTTTTTCCTGCTGCCAAGAGAGTAAAATTATCTTTTTCATCTTTTTTCTATTTTGGGGGAAGGAGATACACTGGTTTTCTTCTGTTATTGGAAATTGGCTTTAAAAAATTAGGTTTTTTATAATATAAAAGAGAACACCATGTAAAACAAACTCCAGAGCATCTGACATGTGACTCAGTAACAGCGTCCTTGGTGAAGCATTGTGGGTAAGGGTTATAGAGGATGGATATGATCCCCTGATCAGTGCTGCCCTGGGACAATGTGCAATTACATTCTCTTACCCTCTCTGGCACAACGCTCTCAGACATTTCCACAAAACCTTAAGAGTAAAATGAGCTCAAACTGAAGAATGTTCCGGAGTTCAGGTCCATCTAGGTGGGAAAAGTCTCTGCTTTTGAATTACTGCCCTTTGCAACACCAGGAAACAGACAGCAAAGTAACAATCCAAGGAGAAAGTGTTCTGGCAACTTCCCCAGTACAAGAGCTGAGGAACCAGAGCGGGGGGGGGGGGTGCTGCAACTCAGAGGCTGCTGGGCACAGTGGTCAGGATGTTTGACAAATGTCTGTTTGGTCTCAGAGACATCCAGTGGCTTGCTCTTCTGGGTGCTAGGCTTGCTTCCCTCATTTACAAAAAGCTTTCGGTCCTACGCCCGCCGAAGGTGAAGTGGAGAAAAGATGGGTTAGGCGTGGTTATAGAAACCCTCCTAGGCAGGAATGGAGCCATCTTTAAGTAGACTGTGCAAAGAAAGACCCTGTTCCAGTGGCCACGTGCTACACAGAAGTCACAGATGTGACTATTCCCTTCCAATTCTTCTCTGCAAGTGCTGCTGGAGTGCAGGAGAGAAGGAGGGCATATCCATGACTAACAACGTGTCCTGTCAAATTCTCAGATTCTTTTCCTCCTCTGCTGACAACAGCCTGAAGTTAGTTTTGAAATTGTATTTTCCTCAATGTCTCAGTGGCATAGTCCCACTTAAATGAATCGCTGAAGTCTTCCTAAACCAAGACTTCCTGTTTATGCACCTATTTCTTTTGTGTCCCCATTGCTACCAGTCATGCAGAGATCCACACTGAAGTCACTATAGCTCATCAGATCAATAAGAGCACAATACAATGGAACCTATACTAATAAGTACATAGAACTGGATGACAGAACTAACTGAATGAATTAGGGGCATAAGAGACAAATCTCTGAAACAGACATACAGATAGTTCTTGAAAAAAAAATACACAGTTCCAAAGAGGAAGGAGGAAGCTTTACTGTACAGAAACCTGAAAATCATGAGGTTGCCAGATGTCCAGGGACAGCATTAGCAGTGACAAGATGTGACAATGGTATATAACCTTGACTCGACATGATGAGAATGGTGTCCCTTGGCTTTAAAATTAAAAATATCATCTTCTTTCCCAAAACCATTATGCAAGTCTAGCAGTGTGTGTGTGTGTGTGTGTGTGTGTGTGTGTGTGTGTGTGTGTGTGTGTGTGTGTGTGTGTGTTTGGGGGCGGGGAAGTCCAATTATAATAGAGGGGAATTATATAAAACATGGAGCAATTCTCCTAAAAACTATCAAGGTCATGCAAAACAAGGAGAACCTAAAAACTGATCCCAGCTCTTGAGACATGATAGGTGAAGGTGCTGTCTGAGATGTAGGACAGAAAAAGACATCAGCTAAAAGCTAATGAATGAAATCTGAATGGAGTGTGGAGGTTTTAATTTTATTTGTTATTCTTATTTACTTATTTCTTTGGTCTTTTTGAGATAGGACCTAACTATGCATCCCTGGCTATCCTGGAACTTGGTAGGTAAACCAGGGCTGGCCTCCAAACTTTAGCAATCCTCCAACCTTGGCCTCCCAAGTGCATGAGTTGCCATACCTGGCTTAAAGTGTGGGTTTTAATTAGCAATAAAGAACTGATACTTGTTTATTAGTTATTACAAACATAGCACATGAATGTGAGATTTAACAGCATATGAAACTGGGTATGGAGGTACATAGAAATTCTACACCAGGTTTTTTTTATAAAAGTGTAACCTTTTTTTTTTTTTTTTGGACAGGGTTTCTCTGTGTAGCTCTGGCTGTCCTGAACTCACTCTGTAGACCAGGCTGGCTTCGAACTCAGAAATCCGCCTGCCTCTGCCTCCCGAGTGCTGGGATTAAAGGCGTGCGCCACCACTGCCCAGCAAAAGTGTAACTTTTAATTAGGGATTATAATTAACAGGAGGTGGGGGAAAGCCACAGGGGTGGAGTGGGGTGTGGTCTCTAATGTATTCCATGAAAGTAAGGAGACACAAAGGAGCTGTTTCCAGGTGTATGATGTTGTTAGTCAAGATTGTGAACTGTGCCAGGCAGTGGTGGCGCACGCCTTTAATCCCAGCACTCGGGGAGGCAGAGGCAGGTGGATTTCTGAGTTCGAGGCCAGCCTGGTCTACAGAGTGAGTTCCAGGACAGCCAGGGCTACACAGAGAAACCCTGTCTCGAAAAACCAAAAAAAAAAAAAAAAAAAAAAAGATTGTGAACTGTTAGAGTAAACTAGTCGAATATATTTCACTGCTGGATTCCTCAGTCTTGAATATACTCAAGAGTTCCCTTTCCCTTTCTAAAGGAGAAAAAAATTACAAATACCTCTACCTTGCAGGACTCTCTCTCTCCTGAGTAAGAAAGCTAAGAAATATGATCAGCTCCAGCTTAGCAGATGTCTTGGCAAAGCACTGAATTATGATTAGAATTAAATATGAACCAGCAATTAAGCTCCTAATGTGTTGAACAAATAATTTCATGTGTCTAGAGAATGTTGGACAAGATACAAAGTCATAGATGAACAAAGAAATACACACACACACACACACACACACACACACACACACACACACACACAGGCCTTGGTGGGAGACAGACTTGAAGTTTGAGAGTAACCTAAGCCAAGCCAGAGTTTGAGACTAGCTAGAACAATGAAAGACTGAAAGAAAGCAAAAGCAAAGAATACAGCAGGAAAGGGACTATAAAACATGAAGAAACAAAGATCTGTCCAGTCTCCACACACAAATGCTGATGAGAAGGAAGGAGGCACAGATGGTTCAATCTGTACAGCAGGTTTCACAGGGGCTTAGACAAGCTTTGCTGCCTTATATTCAAAATAATCTCTTTAATGCAAAATAGAAAGAGAGAAAAGAAGGAGAGAGAAAGAGAAAGAGAGAGAGAGAAGAAAGAAAAAAGAGAGAGAGGTGTCTGTAGGCTGGGTGTGGTGTGCACAACTACAACTTTAATTCTGGCACTCCAGAGGCAGAGGCAGGAGCATCACTATAAATTCAAGGCCAGACTTGATTTACATAGTGAGTCCCAAGACAGCCAAGAGTACAAGGTAAGGTTCTGTCTGAAAAATAAACAGAAAACAAAACAAAACATAAAACCTTGCTTATATGATTAAAACAGTACCAAATACACCAAGAGACCCTTTACATCATCTCTGAATTCAGAAGAGGCTGACATATTGTTTGGAAACTGTGGTACTTCCTCAAAACAGTAAGCATGCAGCTAGCCAATACCAGATTGGATAATACCCAGGATTTGTAACCTGGGAAACTTCCTCCTTAGAACAATGTGTCCTTCAGTCCAATATTTACGCTAAGATGTTTACTAAGCTGCATCATCAGTAGCACATTTGGCAACCTAAGTATACCAAGAGAGAGGGAAAGCTAAAAGCGGTAAAATCATAGACCCTAGGGTTAAAAACTTACCCTTGACCTCATTTTTTCTCCACTTCAAATGCTGAAACTAAGGTCTGACCAGTCATCCTGGCTTTCCTGTAACTGAGGGGTTTCCTAGGAGACAGGACTAATTCAGGGCAAGTCCCTTCCAAATGGAATGACTTGTGACTTCAGGCCTGTGACTCTCAGCAGCCCTAGGGTTACCTCATCAAGACAGAACTCTTATAGAACCAGCTGTCATAACCAGTTGATATTTAAGACTAAGGCCAGCAATCCAAGATGGCGGTAAGTGTGCTCCAAATCACCCATTATTGATGGAGGGCATATTATTTTATTTACTCTGTATGCTGTCACCAAGAAAAGGTCAGGTGATGAGGTCAGTCCATTTAGACCTGCACTTATCAGACTTTCATTAGTAAAATGTTGTCATTAGCCCCTATCTAGCTTGAAGTTAGGGTTCCCTTATATCCAGCAGCTCATTCAGCAGATTGGCAAGGCAAAAGCCTGGGCTTCTGTCACTGGGGCCATAGTAGAATATCAGCCCCTTTAACCATGCTCTCTAAATTCTCTGGGGATCACTTTCACTCTACAGAACTGTCAACAATGTCAACTATCATGTTAAATTTTTACACTAAGCTTTTGGAGACTATACTCCACATTAGCTACTGCACACACCCTCTAGGGTTCTAGCACAGGCCTTGGGATACATTTTAAAACTGATGATTTCCACCAATTCACTTATTTAAGATCACACAGAGAAATCCTAATACCCCCAGGAAACCTGAAAGGGCAGGACGACCAGAATGCTGCATAGGCATCACTAAGGGGCCCCTATCCCTGCCCTGCCCTCATCCAGAAGTCAGAAATAGTTGGTTACCTAAGTTGGAGAGGCCAGCTAGTTTCCCTTGTGCTATCTCATGAAGAAGTCTCATGCAGACCTTTTAAAAAGATGAAAACCTGGATCACATTTTGATGGTGCTCTGGTTGTATGATCTAATTTTACACACACCAGAGTTACAGCACTTGGTTCTTGAATTTAAAAAAAGAGAGTTTAAAATCAGATGCACTTTTGAAAGATTACGTCCCACGATCTACATCACTGCTGTCAGGTAATACTAAACCTGACCATGTAACGATACAGAAGCCAAGCCAAAACATACAGGTGTAAATCGTTTCTGACTGACAGACCCAATGCACCAAGTTCGGAAAATAGTACAACAGGAAGAGTGAGTGCAGCTGCAGGCCTTTCCTAAACTCTGTTTATATGCTATGCATGGCTGGACTCGGGCTGGCCAAGCTCACGGGTCACGCAGCCCTGTCTGATGGAAAACACATGTCCACGGGGGAAAGGAACCCCAGCCACAGTGCAGTCTTGACTTAGTCATGATACAATAACTACAGACGCATCTCTTGTCTTCCTTGTGTATTTCTGAGCTTTTGCCAACAGTGAGCTACTTGTATCTCTTATTTACCAGAAACCACGTCAGCAAACAAAAAAATAAATAGGAAGAAACTAGCCTTTCACTTCCGGGTGCATTTGGTTCCAAAAGTCTGTAAAGTATTAAACCAGTAAGTTTCCAACCCCGACGTCACACTAAAGTCTTTAGTCTAATTCTGGGAGAGAATACTATAAAGAAAGTTCTCTCAGCCGGCTCAGTTGATAAGCACAGAGCTCAAAGACAATATACACTCAGCTAAACAGAATCTCCAAAGACTGGCATGGATGGGGCTTGCAACTCTCCAAATGTTCCAGACCCTTCTAGTAAAAGAACTTATAACCCAGCTTGCATTTACTTCCAAGATAACCTTGATTTTTAAGCACCAAGAAATTATTTTCCTACTTGTAATCCTGCTTGCCCACTTGCCCAACAGTAATCTTATCCATAGACCAGTGCACAAGTAACTGGGCACCTCTACTTTGCTAGGAAGAAGACAAACGCTTGTGCCACTGACTTTGATGCTCTCCTTAGCGAGCACACTCCCTAGATGTGGTACTGATGTGCACAAGGATCTAACTAAAGGACACTGACTCTTATCATTATAACACACCCAGAAAAATGGGGTGGGGGACAACAACCAACCTTCCCATTTTTCTGTCATGTTAATTCCTTAATTCTTCTCACATGCATGTGCTTGTGTGTGTATGTGTGTATGTTCACCTACAGCAGCATTAGAATGTGCCATCCTAATTCTACCTATTTGCTGGAATAGCTCAAGATTTATCCAAAGTGATCCATCAGGAAGCATGTCTACAGAGATGGTGAGCTTAGCAATGTCTAGTAGGGGACAGTAGAAACTAAAGCCTTTACTGTGCAGTTCCAGAAAGGCTGATTTTGAACTTGTTTCCATGGCTGGGCACTCTCAGGAAAAGCAAAATTGTTTTACTGTCTAGATAGTAAGTGCACCTTTATCCGGACAGGAAATGGCAACTCTGATTCCCGCCATTTCTATCCATTAGCTAGGAAAGATTATGGGCACTTTGTATTGGTCAGCTTTGCCAAATGAGTTTCAAAACTACTGCAGGTACTAATTAAGCATTGGAGTCCAAGCGAAAGAGCAGAAAATGGGAACCCACAATGAACAGGGAAAATGCTGCCAGTGTGCTTGTTTTAATCTGCCTTTTTTATATTGTTCTAGTAAACACCCTCACTATTTACAGAGGTCACACAATTGACATTAAGAGTGTATGAGGCAATCCAAGCATCAGAAATGCTTTATAAAAGAGAATATGCAGGTAACAATCAAACGTTGGAAATTACTGGCTCTGTGAGAAATCACAGAAATTATGATGCAGCATTAACAAAGACAGCAATGGGACCTCAGCACTTTTCAGTTTAGAACTACTTGGGGACAGGGGGACTAGACATGGGATTAGCAAACTATAATTTAACCCAGGGTATCAAGATGAAGAAAGCTCGTCCAACTGTGTGGCTTTATGCATGTGTGAATTTTACAGACTGGGTGGATCTGCGCATGTGTGAACTTCACAGAATATTGTACCTAGCTCGCAACAGAATGTCCAGTAAGAGTCAATTGCCTTGGAAATAAAGAGGATCAATACAAATAGTGGTTATTTGGGGATATTAAATTGCATTGATCCTTTCATTGTTTCTGGAATTCTACTGTTAAATTCAGTGATGGAAAAGACAGCAGGGTCCCTTCCCCTCTGGAGATTATCGTCTAGAGGGCAGACACACAAACAGCACGTAAATAATCACCTTTCACTCAGGGACCACAGCCCAGGAAAGGGTGAAAGGGGTCCAGGAGGATACCAACAAAGCAGTGTGTCCTGCATATGGCAGGATGCTGCATGTGTGAACTCACAGCCACTGTGGCTACCTGCACAAACCAACTGTCACTCCAGCATGGAGTGTTCTGGACAAGAGTGGCCCCCATAGGCTCAGGAGCTCCCACCCCCACTTAGGAGCTACAGGTGATAGCTTCTGAGGGAGGGAGAATAGGTTTTAAGAATGTGGCTCCTGGTAGGTGGGTGTTCCAATGGACGGTCCCACGCAACGGTATACAGGCAGTCAAACTGGAATTAATGGGTTATTAAATTAAAATTAAAAAGGACACAAAATTGGGGGTAAGGGGAAATGGGAACAGGTGATCTGGGAGGAGTTAAAGAAAGTGTGGAGAGGTGGAGATGATCAAATGCATGGTCTGAAGTCCTCAAAGATTTAATAATAAGGATACTCTTAAGGTGAGAACATTCCTGACCTATGAGCTTAAGGTACTTATGAATAAAGGAATACAGCCCATGAGTTCCAAGGCAGAGGGCAAGGGGCAACACACGGGTTCTCTGCAGCCGAGAGGCTATGGAAGGCACCATGTTAGCCTCAATTCCAGAGGCACAGGAATCTCCTTCAGTCACCCTGCTTGAATGACACAGGCAATTGCCAAGTGATTCAGTTACATCAGGTCAAAGGAGGCTCAGACCTAATGTCTCTCAATGGCCTCTCTACACGGACCCTGGTACTGGGAGAGAAAAGTAACTCCATCTTGCAAGGAGTGGGAAGTAGTAGGCTTTGCTTTTAACACCCAGCAAAATTTGGCCCCAAGGAAAAGGAAACAAATGCCTATAGCGCTACATTTTATTGGGAAGGGCGAACTTTAAAGGGTTGTGTCATCGACAACGGAAACTACTCAAGAGAGGAACTGTGGCTCTCAACTGTCTAAACCTGACCCACATTAAACTGAGATCAGGCCTGCAACCCAACCCCTATGCAGGAAGGTTACAGGAAACCTCTTAGAACTCCCACTGGCCCTGCTTATTGAAAATACTCTAGATAGTGTTCAGACAATCTTGAGGAGTCACTGCTTTGCACTTTATACCCAGAAAAAAAAAGTGTATTTGTCCTCAAAAACTTGTGGGCCTCTCTCCTGTAAGACCCATCAGAGCCAGCAAGTTCAAGTCCATTCTGTCACCAAACAGGGCTTCCTGTTATTCATTTTACCCTTTAGCTTCATGAGTGGTTTTCTTCCCATTTTTCAGCCATGGTTTCCCCTTAGTCCAATTTAACTTGGTTATTTACTTTTATTCTTTTTAATGTTACATACTATAAAAGAGGAAGAATTAATGCTTGGAGTAAGAGTGGCCCCCATAGGCTCATATATTTGAAAGCTTAGTCTCCAGGCACGGAACTGCTTAAAAGAATTAGAAGAATTAGGAGGTGTGACCTTGTGGGGGAATTGTATCATGTGGGGGGAGGAGCTTGAGGTTGCAAAAGAACATGTCAGGTCCAATCTCTCTCTCTGCAAGCACAGCAGCAGACTAAGATGTACAGTTCTCAGCTACCTCACCAACACCATGCCTGCCATGATAACAGACTAACCTTTGAAACTGTAAGCAAGCCTCCAATTAAGTGCTTTCTTTTCTAAGTGTTGTCTTGGTCATGGTGTCTCTTCATAGCAATAGAACAGTAATTTAGACAACTAGCCTAGTTTATTAAGAGACAAAGATCCTAAAAGCTACATAAGAAGTCCTTATAATTAAAAGGCCACATCAAAAGATATGCATATACCATTTCTCAAATGTCCCGACAAATGAAGTGGGCATATTTGCTGAATGAACTCATGAAACATGCCAAAAGCTCCCGTGCTATGAGAAATAAAAATAAGTAGCACAAAAATATCCAAACTAATGTTTCCAGAACGAATTAAAATATGCACACAGAAACATCCAAAAGGAGAGTAACTGAAATCCTTAAGCTACACGGTAAAATAAGACAGGAAAATATATGCAAATTCAAGCAATATTTCTGAATTCAATAACAGACTTGAATAGGCTAAAATTAAACGTATTGATACAGATAGCTATACACTGTATAGCTCTGTATTGTTTGTTATGTAAATTATATCAGGTAAAAACCCTGTGAAGCCTAACAGAACCACGGGGGAAATTATCATTCAGTGATCATGCATCCCAAGGCCATCTCCGAGTCTCTGAGCATACCTCACTGACTAACGATGGAAATCCCTTTCCTCATAGCTCATTCTCCATACTGAATATTAAATGTACTGAAGCCAGTGACCCAGCAACTCTGCCTCCACCCCCAATTCTCTCAACCAAAATTATCGAAGTTAACATCCCCAGCCCTATGGCCAACCAACATGGTGTGCCTCTTAAGATCACATGATAACACATTCCTGTTGCTTCCTGTCTAACAAGTATAACAGTATGACCAACACCTAAGTCATAGGAAGCATGAGACAAATGCAAAGTTAAAGATCAGCTACCAAATAACTGGCCTATAGTCTTAAAAAAAAAAAAAAAAAAAAAAAAGTCAAGGTCCCAAAACAATTAGAATTGGAGAATCACTCCAGGTGAAAAGAATTTAATGGGGCCGGATAGCTCAGTGATTAAGAGCACTTATTGCTCTTCCAGAGGTCCTGAGTTCAATTCCCAGCAACCACATGGTGACTCACAATCATCTACAATGGGATCTGGTACCCTTTTCTGGTGTGTCTGAAGGCAGCGTACTCACATACATAAAATAAATAAATCTTAAAAAAAAAAAAAAAAAGAAAGGACTGACATCTCTTTAAAAAACAAAAGAAAAACAAAAAAACAAAAAAAAAAACAAAAAAAGAATTTAATGACAGGCTGGAGATACAGCTCAATGATAAAGCCTTTGCATAGCATGACTCAGGCCTTAGGTTTGAACACAGCACCCAAGAAAGAAAAGAAAGGGGAAGGGGAGAAGGAGCAGACAGATGCAACAAATGTTAACAAAACACAAAGTCATGTGGTCTGCACAGTAAATACAGAACTGTATCAGTGGTAGGGTCCCCTGATTTTGATACCTGTTCTATGCTCAAAAACACAATCTAAAGTGCTACAAATACTTACAGTTACAAGTTATGATGTCTCCAGTTTCACCTTCCACAATTAAGGAAGGAGCTAGAGGGGTAGCTCTGAAAGTAGGCGAATAGTTGTAGAATCTCCCAGGCCCTGGGTTTAATCTTCAGCAACACAAACAAAACTTTGTTACTATGATGTGTGGTAGTGCATGCCTGTATTCCAACTACTAGGGAGGCTGAGATACCCACTCGCTTGAAGATACCGGGGTGAGATGTTGCCAGATGGATGGATGGAAGGAAGGAAAAAGAAAAGATCACATACATACAGATAAGCAAATCAAGCTATGTTGACAAGCAAATTACAACTGACAAAGGTGTATATGTGACAAAGGATAAATACAGCAGTTCCCTGCACTAAATCTGAAACTTTTCTGAAGTTTAAGATTCTTTCAAAATGAATTAAGATTTTTGTTTTGCCTAAATAAAAACCTATGTGAACATAGTCCAAACTGCAGAGACTAACAGTTTTTGCCTGGCAGGGTCCAGAGAACCTGTTTGCACTTGGGCCATTGCTTCCATTACAGTCTTGGGCTTTGAGGAACTCCTCCCCCCTCCCATTAAACAATGGTTTTGTTAAGTGACTTGAGTTTGCAGGAAAGAACAGAACCCTGCCTGGTTATGAAATGGGGTACATTATGGGTGTGTGTGTGTGTGTGTGTGTGTGTGTGTGTGTGTGTGTGTGTGTGTGTACACACTTATACTTTAGATTTGCTGTTCCTCCTAGCTCCCAACCAAACTGTGACTTAAATAAAAAGAAGCAGCTTAGTAAGGCAAGATACACAGTTCACAACTAGTAGCCTTTTATAAGAAATCTTCTGGAAAGTGGTCACTAAGACCAAGACATCCAGGTCAGGAAATTCTTAGGAGGAACCTGTGGCACCAAGAGTTCTCATAGCAACAGTGGAGACCTGCCATGGAAGCCTTTACTTACCCAAGCTTAGAACTGTGCCACTGTGCCACTGTGCCCTTATGACAGTAATGGATAAACAGGGGCCGGAAGAAAGATGGAGAAGAAACCGGCAACTGTCAACATGTGGAATAAGGAATAGCTTAGGCAAAGCCATTTGTTATTCTTATAATTTAGGCCTTGGGATTTTCTCATATTGCAAAAAAATATATTGTCTGTTGAGAAGACTGGCTACAGAGAGGGCACAAGCATATAATGCATGCTGGGGGTCTAAGAAGAGAGACCTCTGGGGATCATCCCTAGGTTCTGGTAGCCCGGGCAGCCGCAACAGAAACACAATAAGTATTACAGGGTGTAAAACAGCACCCGGGGCCTTCAGAATGAAACTGCTTTGGGCATTTGTTTTGTGAAGAAGATGGAATGAGCCAATGACACTGAGGGAGAAACCACAGCTTTAATTAGTTCGAGCACTGACAATAGTGGACAAACTGGAAAAAAATGTTTTTCTTGATATCTTGAGTAGAGTGTTTGGAACAGCGAAATGAAACTAAGCCAGAACTAAGTCAGCCATGTTCACATCTCCTTTTTTTTTTTTTCTTCAATTTTTTCCCTCTCTCTTTCTTTTCCAACTTTATTCTTTCCAGCTCTGCAAATATTTAAACTCTTGGCAAAATTCAAACCTCACAACTCGCTCTTCTCTGCTGTCTGGGAAATATAACCCTGAAAAGGGAAAGGACAGAAATAATAAGATATGAAGTGCATGACATGTGCTGGGGAGCCGAGTAACTCCCGCTGAGATTCCCATTTATGGCTTAGGAAAAAAACATCTGGATATACAGTTAGAAAACATCTGGATATACAGGTAGGAAGCATCTGGATATATGGGTAGGATGCATGTGGTCACACAGGTAGGAAACATACAGACATATAGAAAGGAAACACGTGGATAGGCAGGAAGCATCTGGATACATAGGGTGAGAAACAAAGCCAGACAGAAAGCTAGGTGCCTTGAGAAGACATACTTTCACCACTACTGAAGATTGTTTGATTAAAAGATCAATACCTCAGGGCCTAGAGAGATAGCTCAGCAGTAAAGAGCACTTGCTTTTACAGAAGACCTGAGTATGATTTTCAGGGCTTACATGGCACCACACAACTATCCATAAACTCCAGCTCTAGGGGATCCACTGCCCTCTTCTCATCCCCATAGGAGCCCAGTAGGCACATGTGTGCAAGCCATCAGAGATGAGCAAAGCATTCATATACATATAAGATAAATCAGAAGAGAATGAACATGGATGCAGCGTTCCAAACAACCCCTTTTCACCGTGGTGAATCTCTAAACATACTCCTTAACTCCGTATAAGAAAACCACAGCAAAACTATATGTTAAATAACATTTCTAGATCTTTACTCCTAAATGTTCAAAGAAACTGGAAAAAGAAATGAAGTAAAGGCTGGCACAAACACACACTAAAATGTATATTGCAACAACACTTATGATGGCAAAAAGTAGAATAAACTCTTATGGCTAGCAACAAGAAATTATAAAAACTAGAGACAGACTAGTACAAAACTTTAACTCCAATTACTGGGATAAGAGAACGAAGAGTCTGAGGTCAGAGGAGGTTACACAGTGAAACTCTGCCCCAGGAAATCAATAACTAGGCTAGGATCTGGCTTGGTGGTAGAGTGAATGTCTAACCCTGAGTACAATCTCCACTACTGCAAAAAGGGAAAAAACAACAAAGCAGATTAATTAATTGAGAGAAAAAAGAAATAGTGACCTCACTAGTTAAATAATTCACACAAGGATAATCACGCAGCCATAAAGATACAATGACTTATAAACTAGAAACACATGTCCACGCCCATTTATAACTTAAAATCTGTTATTTATCAAAAATTATATGGCAAAACATGCATACATGTAAAAATAAAGTAAATCTAAAATAAAAAAATTTTAAACTGTGTAAAAAAAAGTTTGATAACAGACATTACTGGCCAACATATGAGAAAAGACAGTATTAACTGGATTAGGAAAAAAGTTAAAATAATAATTACTAAAATTATAAATGCATATACTCTTAAGAATTCTACTTTAGCAAAATTACCCTCTCTATAAGCGTTACGTGGCTCTAGGATGTACATTATAGCACTGAACAATCAGTTAAGTGTCAGCATAAGGAGTCGGCTAAACAAAACAGCACATCAGCTGTGGGGCTGCGACGTGCTGTTGGTAAGACTGCATCACTCTGTAAACACTCCTTTGGAAAACTAACACATGCTAAAGTTATTCAAAGGAAATATGCACCCATGCAAGAATGTGTGGTAGAGTAACCCTAGCACAAATCCGAGGAAGCTGCTAGTGGTGGTGTCTGTGGGGAGAGGGGGTCAGAGGTCAGGGTGGCAAGGAGGCTTACTAGTCAGGAATATTCTCAGAACCAACTCTAGGCTTCTTTTCCATATGCTAATGTTTCTTTTAATAAAAAGATCGCAGCAAAAGGCATCACACATGGGGCTAGAGAAATGGCTCAGAGGAACACTGGCTGCTCCTGCAGAGGACCTGGGTTTGATTCCCAGCACCAGCAGCTCACAACCATCTGTAACTCTAGTTCCAATGTCCTCCTCTGACTTCTGCAGCATCAGGCACACAAAAGTGGGGCACAGACATGCATGCAGCCAAGACACCCACACACATAAAACAAAATAAGACAAAGGCATTACATAGAAGAAAAAAAAAAAACCCTGCAACTTAAAGATAGTTATAATACATTAATTTTTGAAGCAGATCACAAAAAAAAAGTAGAGGATTTTCGAACACACACACACAACATATAAGAAAAATTATTACTTTATTGTATGTATGTGTGTCCATACACGGATGCACCAAGTGGAAGTCCTAGGATAACCTGCAAGATTTGGTTCTCTCCCTCTCCCATGTGGTTTCTGGAGATCCAGCTCAGGCTATCAGGCGTGCAGGCAAATGCCAAGGCAAGACCAGCATGTAAGGAACTATAGCAGGATTCTGAACAACAAAATTATAGTAACTTTGTATTCTCTTGGTGACTGTTGAACAGCACTAGCTAATCGTGACCAAACAGCAATTATTTCATAAGGGCTGGCTTCTGGACTCTTATGGCCAAAAACATATTAAGGCCTTATTTTGTTGTTGTTGTTGTTGCCTTTTCTTTTTTTTTTTTTTTTAATTAGAAAGAGCGCATTTTCTCTCTTTAGTGCTTAAATAGGGAAGAATATCAACCAAGGCTTTTTGTTTTCCAGGGCCCTCATATGGTATTATTTTGCTGACTTCATCATGGAAAAACTGTTCAGACAAAGCATGGAAGAACAGCTGTCCCTAACCATCACCAACTGCAAAACATCCAGGAATAAATTTAGACTTCTAGACAGGAAAAAGAAATTAATCAGTTCATACCTAGTCTGGTGTTTGGGAGATGGGGAAGGGATTATATGATCACACAGGAGCAGAGGCGACATTACCAAGGACCCAAAGCTGAGATCGGAAGGCAGTGTCCAAGTGTCATTCAATATGTACCAACTTGGAGCAAGTGCCTGAATGACAGCCACCCCGACATTACTAGGGTAGGGCTGGAGGGGGTGAAAAAGAGATGAGGCTCCAACTTCATGTGGGTAAAAATCCTCCACAGCAAGGATGTTCCCAAAGAAGGCAGGTGATAGACCAGATTTAAACTATCAAACTCTTTTCAAAACTCCCAACAGAGACATTTCCTATTCGAAGAACAAATTTATTCAATATATCAACTTATCATCTATGTATTATTAAAATGTTAATTTCCTTTATAGTTAAGACTTTAGATTTTGTGTTATTTCCCTGTTATTTTCTCACCAAGTAAATTATGTTTCTTGTATTGAGTGAAAAGATTGGGTTTTTTTATTTTTATTCTTTTAAAAAGAAAAACATTTGATACTTGGATACAATACCCATAGGACTCCCACCTAGTCATCTGTCTTATTTAGCATCTAAAGTCCTCCATCACCTTCCTTCCTTCATTCCCTGGGGACGGCTGGTAATTCAGACTCAAAGGCCACCAATCTACTCAGACAATATCAAATTGAGTAAAACATTCAAGTCAACCAAATGTGGAAAATATGAAAATTAAAATTTATGATGAAAATTATACCATGCATGGAATGATTATTTGAATTAGAAGAAAGTTGGTTTTTTACAAATTTCCTCTTCAGAGACTATTTTATGAAAGAAAGTACAGGGCGTCTAAGCATACAGGCACTCTGTCACCTGCCGTAGCCCCTGTTCTCACAAAGCCACTAATTCTAAGATATAGAGATAAGCAAGAGCCCTCCCTCTCACAACTAAAACATGATCAGATCTACAAGCTAAACTTTGGGAAGACATCCTAAGCACTCAGAACTCATTAGCTATCTGGCTTAGGAGCATCTCAGGAGCCAGGTGTAGGAGTTCAGGCCCTAACCCCTAGGAGGTCGCAACAGGAAGACAAGTTCAAGATAATCCTTTCCTACAGGCTGAGCTGGGGATGAGTCTGGCCCAGCATCAAAAGCACAAAACAAGAGTGAGTGATGCACTCCTTTAATCCCAGTGCTTCTAGAGTCTTCCTCTAAGAAGGGTGAGCTCTGGGCCAGCCTGGTCTGCATGAGTTCCAGGTTAGCCAGAGCTACCAAGGAACTCCTGTCTCAAACAAAAACAAACAAATTAGAGAAAGAAGAGTCATGTCCTCCAGGGACAGGGCCACATTGGTTTTATCCCAGCCACACAAGGTCAGCTCAACATATACATAGATAAGTGTAATATAATATATACAAACAGATTTAAGGACAAAAAGAAGAGGAAGAAGAGGAGAAGGAGGAGGTAGAAAGGAGGAGAGAAAGAAAGGAAGGAAGGAAGGAAGGAAGGAAGGAGGGAGGGAGGGAGGGAGGGAGGGAGGGAGGGAGGGAAGGAAGGAAGGAAGGAAGGAAGGAAGGAAGGAAGGAAGGAAGGAAGGAAGGAAGGAAGGAAGGAAGGAAGGAAGGAAGGGCAGCTCAGGAATAGTACATGCCTAGCATGTGCAAGAAAGACCGGGGGTTCAATCTCTAGTATCACACACAGACAACTCTCTCCTACTTTAACTAAAAATCCACAAAGTAAAGAGTTTGATGCAGCAGCAGGTAAATATGTTTCAAAATATTTAGATCACAGTTTCTGTAGATCAATTCTGCTAGTACGAATGGGCTTTTTAGTGTGTTCCCGTGCACATGTACAGACTGGTACACATGTGCCTTCAGTGTCGAGACTTCTTATCTCTCAAGCTCTTTTTAATTATTCTACTTGCTTTTACATTTTTTTCAATCTTTGTAGTTTTTTTATTTATTCTGTATATGATGTGTGAATGTCACGGTGCATATGTGGAGGGTATCAGAGTTAGTTCTCTCCATCCACTATGCAGGTTCTGGGGCGTTATCTCAGGTCACCAGGCTTGGGAACAAGCACCTTTACTTACAAAGTCAACATAGCTTATACAACTTTTAAAATTATGAAGAATTGATTAAAAAGGCATAGCTGAGCATACTCATTTCACATTGACTGTATCGAGAACATACCAATAACCTAAATATCTACCAGATGGGAGCTAGCTAAATTAACTGAATATAGCATACTAATGTGCTAGAATACTAAGCAATTCTGTGCAAAAGAAGCAGGCTTATATACATATATAGATATAAATATATATGAATATAGACATTTTCTTTAAAGATACAGAACAGTGGGTATAATATGCAAGTGTCTGTATACACACAGAGACATACACACACATACACATACATCCATACACATATAACTAGAAACACTGTATGGCTCTAAGAAGCACATTGAAGGTCTGAAGAAATAGCAACTGGAGGAAGTTTCTGAACACGTCTCTGAGGGGTGTGTGTGTGTGTGTGTGTGTGTGTGTGTGTTTCTGTGTATGTATATCTGTGCATGAGTGGGTCTTTGTGTATATATCTGTGGGTGAGTTCATCTGTGTATGTCTGCGTGTGTGCTTCTGTGTATATGAATGTCTTTGCATGTGTGTATCTATGTGTATGTGTACAGGGAAGACAGAGCACAATCATGGGTGCTATGTGCCACCACCCCCACCCCCACCCTCAGAAAGCTGTGCTATTGCAAAAGCCAGTCCAGAGCAGTCCAGAGGTCCAGATGTGTCCAAACTCTGAAAATCTTGTCCTGAGAGGGACAGGAGTAGGACTGTTCCCTCTGCTCTGGGCCCACATGTCCTGGAGCACATAGTCTGTACAATGCCAACACCTCTCCCATCCTTGAGGCAGTCATTTAGCCTGTAGGCCAGATTACAGGTTTAACTTCCTTTCTCACAATAAGGACAAGTCCAGCAAGTAACTGAACTCCTCTTCATGCATTCCCAGCATCTCGGCACCAGCCAAAAATGTACACTCACACTGAAAACCCCTAACCACTCCCCAAGGTTTATACAGTCTTGTTACCTCAAATAAAAAAAAGAGCTGTTTCACTGAAAACCATCTTGGAGAAGGCTGTTTTGCCATTGACCAAGGTCTGGCAGAACCCACCCGCCCAGATACACTTCATTTCCTAGAGTCCAGCCAGACACATAACGGTTCCCTGGAACCCCAAGGGTAGAGGCAGATCCCAGGACAGCAGGGTGCTGTTATTCATTCTGGCAAGACAACTTTTTCTTTGAAAGGGAGTCTCTTGCTAGTCTATGACTGGCCAAGTAGGCTGGGCTGGTTTGCCAAACACCACCAGCATCTGCCTGGCTCCCCATGCCCTAGCACTGAGGTTGCGAATTGCAAGGAACCGGCCTTTTCACATGGGTTCTGGGGATGCTTCTCAGCTTCTCCCGAGGAATATCCAAAGCTCCAAGTGTTAGAATTTAAAATATCATGCTTATGAAAGACATTTTCCAAATACAACTGACTTTAAAGTTAAGGTCAAGAGCTGAGGATATACCTACCTACCATAGCAGAGCAAGTGTTTAGCATGCACAAGGCCCCGAGTTTGATGCTCAGGAGTGCACGAGCACATACATGAGCAGGCACACACACGCACTCACACACAATGAAAGCTGAATGATAGAACTAGTCTGCTGACATCTAATTTGGCATTTCCTTATTATCCCAACACCTGCTTCTCATAAACTTCATTGATTTGGAACTTGTGGGAAGCTTTGATATATGACAAGCTTTTGATTGCAGGACGAGGGCATTCTTCCTTTATTTGCCGTCTAGGTCAGCTGCTTGAGAATATAATGTGCGTGTGCAAGCTTTAGACTAGTAGGTACAGAGTTGCTGGAAGACTCAAGTCTACTTAAGGTTGCACTCACTTTGGCAAAGCACAAGGTAAGGAAAGAGCCCAGGAACAATGCTTCCATTTTTATCCACTTTATTCCTGACGATCCAGAAGAGATTCCTTTTACTCGCTAAAACTAATTGTTTGGTGGATAAAGTATCATCTGGATATCTAATCAGAAGTTGAAAACAACATCAGAAAACAGCAGCATCTTTTATAAAAACCTTTAACCGGACCTCATATTTTTTGCCCCCTTCAGGGAGATGGAGGGGAGTGACACCAAAAACTGCTGACCCCTCCTGACCCTGCAGAATGTTTATTCAGTTCTGCTCATCTACAGTGGACATTATCTTAGTGTTTTTAAAGTGAAGTCAAGGAGCAGAAAATACTCCCAATTCTAAAACTCAGGCTAAAACATTGTGGATATAGACTGAATGGGAAGAAGCCACCTGCATCTTATATACAGCAAGTACCTGATACTAAAGCCAGAACAACCAAGGTTCAAACTCTAGCTCTGTTGTCTACAAGCTGTGACTCAGAAAGTGTCTTCATCTGTCTAATGCAGAATTCTGCTATGGCATGGTGTTGGGATTTTAAGAGAAAAAGTATCCAGGCACCTTGCCTGCTGGCAGGCTCACATGTACTCTTCAGGAACCAAATTACAGGAAGACAGTATATGCCCTCCTTGCTTTGCTTGGTCTGAATGAAGACCAAGATGAAGGCCACGAGGCCAAGATTTTTTTCAAGAGTTCAAGGAAATAAAGAGAATGTCAGCAGTATACTGGAAGCCAGTACCCGTGTCACAAATTATGTGGCAAAAACATCAAGATGTAACTGAAAGAAGAAAACACTCCAGTACATGAGGAGATACAAGGCAAGAAGAGATGTTTCTGAACCCCCAAATCCATTGGGTAGACTCTGTCAGGTCCCAAGGAAACCCAGGACAAGTCTTGCTCAGAATCTGTGGCTCCTCCCAGCACATCTCATCCTACTCCTAAACCTCTCCAGCCCAGGGGCTGGGCTTCCTTTCCCTCCCCTTCCCCAGCTCCTCTTTCCTATAGAACCTCAACCATTTTGGCCATGTGCTATCTAGGTCCTCCGCTCTTGGCTCTTGGCTGGCTAGCTCTTGGCCTTTTGGTCCTCGGCGCCTCTCTTGGCCTCTAAGTCCTAGGTTTCTCATGGCAGGTTCGGTCCAGAAGCTTCCAGATGCCTCTGGGTGAACCCTCAAGCCCTCATTTCTGCAATCAAACCCTTCTCCTCAATCAGAACTAGGAGCAGTCATGTCCTTAATTTCATTCAGACTCCTTCAGCTGGGAGTCAGAGGGTGGAGCTTACCGAGATTCGGCTGGGACACTGCCATGGACCTTTGTGGCACCGATGTGGAAGTGATGGCGGGGTGGAGGCTCACATGGTTCAGAGGCTGATTCATCACCTTCCTGGGGTCTTGCCATGTGGTGATTTTTTCTATGTGACTAAAGGAAGGAAAACAATTAGTTACTTGCTTAACCGTCAGTATTGTCATCAGCATCACCAGTAACAGTACCCCAGTGCTACTGGATCTTCCCCTTGGGTCAGCTTACAAGTCGTTGATGAACTGCTTTTGGTTCTACCCAGGGACTTCCCTAGCCCATTTGGCCCTGCATTCTAGTTGGGCCCTGACAAGGACTGCAGATGACTTAACCCAAGGAGTTTATACACACACAGTACCTCGGCTGCTTCCTCACCCCTCCCAAATCCCCACTCACAGATATCACTGGAGAGCTGCCCTCCAAAAGCTGGTCCCATACTCTGCTCCCAAACCACATCACAGATCATTCTTACTGCTTTACAAACCTGCCCCCCTCCACCCCGCTCAGCCTTCAGTGTGTGGGGGTGGGTGGGTGTATTTTAAACCTGAGTAAATTCATACAGTGCCCCCATTTCACTTTTTATAAATAGAATCAGAGATCTTTCTATATCCATTAAAGACAGTAAGCTATGATATTCAAAACTGAATATTATCCCTTTGTTCTGGTCTTACAGCCAGGTTTGCCTCTTCCTGTCAAGCTCTCCTTACATACTTCCAAGGACACAAAAGGAATGTGACTGTTCTGTTAACCACACCTGAATTTCGAATAACAAGGTATGCTTCAGTACCAGAAACTACAATAAACTCTCTAGGTTTATGCTAGGTCTAGAAGTTTCCTTTCTGTAAAGTTGCATTTAGTTTGGCTTTTCTCTCTCTTTCTTCTTTCTTTCTTTCTTTCTTTCTTTCTTTCTTTCTTTCTTTCTTTCTTTCTTTCTTTCTTTCTTTCTTTCTTTCTTTCTTTCTTTCTTCTTTATTCTGTTTTGTTTTTTTTCTTTCCTCACAGTTAAATGCTTCTTCCAAACTGGGATGTGTTAGCATGGGGAATTCTTCCGTTGCCAAGAGTGAAGACATGAGTTTCATATTGAATATAAATTTTTAAAGATAAATAAACAATAAACCAGGGGCTGAGCGCAAGCGCAACTCTGTGCTGGACATGGGGAGGGAGAGGTGGGGTCAGGGTTAATTTTGATCACTGAATGTCAAATGCAGCAGTCAGCAAAATCTTCAAAAAGAGTCAGCAGTGAACTAGAATAATAAATCCATGTCCCTAATCGTTGGAAGGAAGGAAGGAAGGAAGGAAGGAAGGAAGGAAGGAAGGAAGGAAAAAGGACAGACAATGTCCTTTGTTATATCTTCAGTTTGACAGTCTAATTCTGTTTTAAGACTTGAATAAACACTTTAGTCAGCCTTTGGACATGAGGAAACTCAGATAGCCCCAGGTTCCTTGTCACAAGCCTTCAGAATAATGAACTGACACAAACAATAAATAGTTGACATCACTGAACTAAATGTCAAAATGAAGTAAATTCCCTTTAGCAAAGTAGTTAAAGCTAAGAAACTTATGATTGTTCTTACAGGGCGAGTCCTATCTTCTTTCCAGGCTAGGATTCGATGGCTTGTTGGGTGAAAATGCTCAGCACATACACATGATGACCTCCAAGCTTCAGAGCCCATGCAGAGCTGGGCATTGTGGTCTATGTTTATAATCACAGTGCTTCAGAGGCAAGATGGGAAGGAGAGCCAGGAGAATCCCTGGAACATGGCTCAACTGGCCTGTGCAGCAGCAAATAACAACAAGAGCCAGCCTAAAACAAAACAGTCTAAAACTCAAAACACCCGAGGCTCTCATGCAACAAATGTGCACTCTTCTATCTGTGTGTGTGTGTATCTGTCTCTGTGTCTCTGTGTCTGTCTGTCTCTGTCTCTCTCTCTCTGACACACACACACACACACACACACACACACACACACACACACACACACACACACACACTTCCAAGGTAGGCTTGTCCTAAATAAATATTTTCTGTTCTGTTCATAAACCCTTCTCTGTGAACTGTTCTAAGATGCCAGCATCATGAATATTGACACTAGCTGAAAGCCATCATTAGAACCCCAGTCTATCCCAGACATCAGACACAGAGTTAAAGCTGAAGGAGTATCATAGCAACTGGAATGCTACATTCCCAAACACTGAGCCCTACTCTCTTCCCTTCTAAATCAGCAGGTGATGGCTTGGTGGTGGGACATAGAGCATCCTGTGTACAAAGCCGGCATACGAAGTGGTAGTTAATGCTTTCCAGCTTCCATCCCTTTGCAAGGGGGGGTAAAGCGATGGATATGGACACTCCTGCCTCATCCAGATGGGTCTGACCCAAAGATAAAGAACTTACCCTAAGGCTTGAGGTCCTGGGACTCACGCAGTGTTTTCATAGCCTCTGAAGCCCACCCTTCCAAATCTACAACCAGCCATCACCTTTTTAAAAAGTTTTGTTCCCAGATCTGCTAATTGTGCCTTTCACCATCTTCATGAAGACTCCAATAAAAGAGGAGCCTTACGTGGGTGAGAAGCTGGGAAGCTAAGCTGCTATCAGTGAGACTGCTATGGAAGGGTTAGGAATTTGAGAGGTCTTCTTCTCGAGTGGTCTTCTTCTCAAATTCACATAGAGCAATGAAAATTACCCACAAAAACTCTTAAATTGGCTATGAACGGGGACAATGCATTTGTAAACCATATTCTGTCACACTCTCAAAAGTTTGGATACCTGCTCTGGCTTACGTGATGTCTCCCAGTCTAAATGCAAAAACTCAAGGAAGACTGTATCGGTCACAAGGCTAACTACGGTGTTTAAGACTTGATTTGAAAACTAACTTCTCCTATTATTTAAGTGGTTTAGAGCCTTCAGTTCCCAACCCCAAAGGATGCCATTCCCTGTCTCATCCCAGCTCCCTCTATTAATATGACTGAGTCACTTCCCTTCTCCTGTTTCCCAGTGTGACCACGCTGTGTGCCAAGCCTGAGAGTTTAACTAGATTAATCCCACTTCCTTTCTACTCCCACCTCCTTCCTGGCTTTATTCTCCTGCTGGGTCTACTTTAAGAAAAGGCCTTCTATTTAAAAAGTATAATCTCTTGTGGAAATTAACATCAACACATCTATATATTCTTATATCCTATGTTTTTCTATGTTTTATATATTCTATAAATACATGCTATTCCCAAATGTAAAAAGGGGGGAAACTAACCATGTATGGTGACATATGCAAATAATGGGTTCATTAGTAGGGGGTGGTTGTTTGATTTTGTTTTGATTCCTATGTACATAGTTTTGTGCCTTCCAAGTTTTTAACAGTGACTGTGAGTTGATTTTATAACTAACAAAGACTGAAATACTCACGAAGGCACACGCACGCACATACACACACACACACACACACACACACACACACACACACACACAAGAACAAAGAAAAATTAATGCACAAATATATAGGTTACTGGACAGTCGATACTGAAGATAAACTGTAGACTTAAAAGTCAGCTGTCGTCCCCCTTTGATGGAGCTCCCTCTAACCTAAGCTTCCTTCAGTCCCTCTTAGTCTGGAGAAAATAGTCATATTTCTTTCCCAAAAGAATATAAGTTCTTTTAAGCACATAAAGACTATAAAGATATTTTTAAAAACAGAAATGATTATAGACACTTCGTTTTGAAAGAATTTAGAAATCCTCATAGCATGGGCAAAGAATTTGGTCTTCAATAAAAAGCCCGGAGCTGGGTGTGGTGATACATGCCTTTGGTCCCAACACTCCAAGCAGAATCAGGCTGATCTCTCTAAATGCACAGTCATCTAAAGCTACATCGAGAAACCTTGTCTCAAACAAACAAAATAAGGTAAAAACAACAACAAATTATATAAATAAAAACCAATTACCCCCCACCCCCCCGTTATCTTCATGCAGTCTTAAAAAAAATCAAGAGTAAACGGAACCAGTTCATTGGTCCCATGCAGTTTACAAGAATAGCAGTTCCTAAGAGGAAGGAAAACTTTTCTTGACAACCACAAACTTTCCCATGATGGGCCTTGAGTAGCAAGTGGTGGAAAAAGCACCCACAACAAATATGAAGGAGTGGCCGTCCTCCTTCCTTGGAAGGACAGACCTGTACTAGGCTTCAAACCCCAGCAGGACTTTGCTCCAGCACTGGCCAGTCACCGATGAGCAGGAGCAGCTTCAGGGACCTGAGTTTGCCAACAGACAGAAAAGGCCAGCATACCTCTGGGAAGATTCTGGACTGGAAAGAATGGCTACTGGGAAATTGATGTGTCAAATCCTCTTTCCCTGTGGATTAACACAGAGCCATTTTAATTATGAAATAAGTCTGTGGTTTAAAGAGAGGAAACACTTTTGCCCTCGGGTGGCCCCTTACTTCCAAGCCTGGGGGACTGTGGTTTTTCTCTTCTCCTGCTGCTTTGTCCTCTATAGTACTTTTCCTCCAGATGAGGAAGGCCATGGGTGCCCTCAGTCTTGCAGGCTTTCCTTCTCTTCAACTTCTATCCTCTCCCACTTAGACTCATCTTATCCCAAGTCCATATGCGATCTAAGCCACCCCTGGGAATAGGTTTCCAAAGATACACGCCCCCCATTCTGGCCTCTCCAGCACCACTACTGCCACTGTAACCTACTACAGACTCTTTACAAGCCTAAAAGATCACAGTATTGAAATCACAACAAACTTGGGAACCTGAACTTTAATACTAGCACGGATCCTGTGTCACCTAACTGAATAACCCCCTCAAAACTTGGCATCCACAGCCAAAGAGGCACAAAGCAAACAAGCAAAACCCCTATAAGCAAATGTGCTAAGCAAAAATACATGCAAGTTAAGCAGGTCTGTTCTAAACATCCTAGACCTTCAAAGTCACTTACAGTTTCATAATTTCATGACCAGGATTCCCAAGTTGTCTTAAGGTGGCGGCCATGATCTTTATAATTCTCTGGGGGCCGGGGATGTGGGGGGGAGGTATAGAGATGGCTCAGTGGTTAAGAGCACTGACTTCCAGAAATCCTGAGTTCAATTCCCAGCAACCTCATGGTGGCTTCACAATGAAATCCGATGCCCTCTCCTGGTGTATCTAAAGGCAGCTACAGCATACTCAATAAATAAATCTAAAAAATAATAATAACAACAATTCTCCCGGGCCTGAGCACACACTTTTTCCTCTGATACCACCTAAAACCAGAATGCCATAGAAAGTGATGACAGTGGGAGCCTGTAGCAGAAGCCAACACTACCTTGGAAGCTCAGCTCCACAGCTCATCAATCCTGTTTATAGTAGTAAGATCGATTGGAAGCCTACCCTCTGCTTACTGCATTAGCCACTCCGTTGATGTGGAGCTTGCTTTTGAGATTAAACACACTGACAATCAGAAACGAGGCATTGCTGCCACGGGGGTTGAACAGATGCACAGCTCACGTTTTACTATTATTGTTAAGGTGAGCAGTCTCCCCCCTGCGTCCACCCTTCAAGCTCTCACGTCAATCAATCCTTTGCCCCAGAGCGGCTTTCTCTAACTATAACTGTTTTCACATCTTCTTACAATCTGCCAAATCACCTCTGACACCTGCTAACCTAGAAAACAAGACACATGGAGACAAGAGGCGAACTACAAATGTGCACAGCTGACATATCCATTATCAAAACAGTCACCATCTAAACCCCAACGCTATAAAAACTTAGGAGTGACATACAATAAAGGTGACTGTTCACACCACAGAAATCTGAGAGTGCTCAGCTTCTGAAACCACAAGGAATTTGTGGCTCAAAGGTTCCAGCCCAATTTTCACGGCACAGCACACACAGATATCACTGCAGTATATGTCGCCAGAGCGCCAGCTCATATACAGATAGGAGACCTTTAACATGTTCTGGTAAAAAATGCTGGGAAGCCAGAAGCATTACTTTGGTGCACGCTTCCAGTCTGAGTCTTCTGGAATTCTAAATGAATGGAAGGGATTGTATTTTTAACAACCACGGCTCTAATCCTTGACTTCCATAGCCCAGCCTTGCCAAGAAGCCACTTAAGTTAGCAGATTTCGGTGTGAACAGGCCTTGCACTGGAGTCAGCTGTGGTGATCCGTCCACCTCAGATCTTTTCTACTGAGCTTTACTTGGGCTTTCCTCTTCTTCGTTCCCACTGAACCTACTCAGTCAAGGCAGAAGGGAGTCAGTGGCCCTCAGCACAGGAAAACAGTGAGAGCCAGCTTGGTACCATAATATCTTTAATATCCGTGGTTCCTAAAAGGGTTTAGTTACCAGTGTTTTAGAAACACTATGAATGTACCATTTCTCAGACAAAACCATTTTGGGAAATGGTTCATCCGTCCAGCCCAGCAGTGTGACTCATAGACCTGTCTTTGGAGAGTAAGAGGTTCAGCCATAGGGTAGAGACAGACCATCACCAATATCATCCAGGACAAGGAAATCTGACTTTGGCTCTGCAAGTAGAGCCAAATTCTTGCTTAACCTCATTTTTCATAACCCATAAGAGGACAAGAAGAAAAGGCCTGGTTGTTTTTGTCTGTTAGACTCAAGCCAAGAAGCCCACAGAAGAAGCTTGGCTACATAAACAACCTCATTATAAACACCCAGCATTTTTGTTCTTCTCTCACGTTGGGATTAGTGATGCTACTAAAGATGTGCACGGCCCGTTAGGCTCTGATGTGGGGACTCGGCCATTATGTACGCGTTTGTTTCACCCCTCCATTGTCTTACTTCTAAATGACAATTTCAATACATATACTTGGTGTTTGTATTCTATATTTTCTCAACAACAGAAACATGTGATGAAAAAGGAAAAGTGTAGAAAAGATGAGGTCCCTTATCCATAGGACATGGAATGTTCTCACCCCTCATTCATTTAATGAATGTTTACAGTAGTGCTATTTCTGCAGGGATCCAACTGTAGAATCAGTTTTGGGACTGGTGGTAAAACACACACAGCACTGAACTCTGTCCCCACCCCCAGCCCCAAAATAAAGTTTTGCACATATCGTGTAAAATATAGTGTAAATGTCCACTGAGTATAGTGTAAATTAACACAAAAATTATTTAAATGCACAGCCTACTAAGGCTTACTGCATAGCATATTATCTTTCAGTAAGTCCAGTGCAGCCAGTTCCTGGCCCTGCTTCAGATGAAACTATTCTGCACTCACCAAATCCATGTACTGAGATTTGCTAGGCATGGAATATTGAACTCATGCTACTTAAATATAGATGCTCTAAGGGCCTACAGTGTGCAGGCCCTGGAGCGATTGGTAAGCCAAAGGTGGGGATATGGTAGAAGTAAAAATGAGAGATCATGGGTGGCAAAGAGCTATCGTTTTTAATTATAAATGGTCCAGCGCCCAACATTCTGTCTCAATAGCTTCTTGTCTGATACACCAACCACACTGCCTACATCTGACATCTGGAAAGCAGCTCAGCTTGTTTTAAAGTCACTAAACTATGATACATGCTTAAATAACTTTGAAAATTGTTTTTCCAGGCTCTCTGTGTCTGACACATGTTTCTCCGTGCTGTTTTTCCAGTTGTTCTTAAGTGGAGCATCCATTGATCCAATGCTTGGTTGCTCTCAAATCACTCCAAATATCAGATGTCTCCAAGTTGGATACAGCTATCATTCTTTCTCTCCCCTCTAATTAGGCCAAATGAAGTAAATGTCACTTGGCAAAGGACAAAACTATTTCTTTCCAGACAGGAGAATGGGAAATAGTGGAGAATCAATGTTCTAGAGATTAAGAGAGGAAGGACAACAAATGAAAGACTGGCAGCCCTTAGCCTACCTGAGCTTCATTCAACCAAGGGTGCATACATTGAAAAGGTACATTGAAGGAGTCCAGTATATACTGATGACCTCACAGAAGGTCTCCGTCCTTCCTCTCCCTTCCTGGCTTCCAGGCAGCAGGCCACAGCAGAGATACACCTCTACTGCCTCTGTATCTCCCCCTTAACAAACTACCTCCTTTCCTGTACTATCCTGTACAATGACCAGGACAGAGGCACAGGGACCTGGCAAGTGTCAGCATCTGCCCTCTGGATGTGCCTCTGCACCAATTTTAAACCCCCCTCCCCAATTTCTTTTGTTAGTACGTTCCTCATCTCCTCATTTGGGGAGGTCTGCTCCCTTTGTATTAGCTTTGGTTTCTTTTCTCCTTTAATTCTAGGAAGATGAGCCACAGGCTCGGGCTGTCTGACCCACTTTCTGTTCATGTTTTCAAGGCGTACGACAACATGAATCAACAACAAGAAGGCTGGCATGCATCCCAGAGTCTGAAGACAGGCTCAAAGTGTTTTTCACAGCCACAACTCCTTTTTGTAAGAAGGAACCAGAAGGGTCAAAGACAAACAATGCCAAGGTACTGAAATGGTGATGGCAGACTTCTGAGGCAGGGATCATGCCACCAAGGATCGTGAGGTACACCGTGAGGTTTCCTGTCCTTCAGCAGTGCCAGGGGCTAAACCCAGGGTTTTATGCATGCCAGGCAAACACATGCTTTATAATTTCAACTCAGCCCACAATGTTTTAGAACACATACCCTGGCATCTCTAGTGGAAAGTAGCAAAATGAGACACTGAACTCTGCCTCTGTCAATTGACTAATTAGGAGGCCACTGTCACTTCTCCAAGCCTTGGTTTCCTCCAACAGGGCATAAGAGCATCTAGTATGCAGTACTGTGTGAATATTTGGTCATCTAACAGAAACAAAGCACCATGCCAAGTACAAACTACACCGTCTCCCTTATGAACATCTGTCTGTACTGCCTACATAAAGAGACCCAACTAATACAAAGCAGAAAGAATAGGGAAAAGGAGGAAGAAAAGAGGGAGGGAGAGAGGAGGGGACAGGAGGGAGAAGAAACAAAAAGTAACCTACAAATATCCTAGATTAACAGAGAACCCAAGGAAGAGAATAAAGGTGGTCATTAGTTTACTGCAAAACGTACAGATTTCATATAGTCAGGGAGGCTAGTGACTGACCTTGAGACAAAGATGTTCTCTCTTTTTTTAATTTCTAGGTCGGCATACTAGATGTTACATGTCATTATGGCATTTTCCAACAAAGTACAGCTGAGGTTTTTTCCTCTCTCACTTCCCCAACCCCAGCTACCTGAGACCTGAATCCCCAGCCCTATAATCTCCCCTCCCAGTCTTTCCTTTTCCACATATCTTTTGCCAAAACTTACACCACTTACATACACACTAGCTATGATCTGCATAAGAAAGAAAACATGGCTTCGGTCATTCTAAATGTGGGTAACATTACCTAATTTAATTATTTTCCAGATGTTTTCCTGCAAATTTCAGACTCCGTTTTGGGTTTTTTTGTTTGTTTGTTTGTTTGTTTGTTTACACATAAACACATGTTGATAGACATCTGGATTGATTCCCCTAGAACTGGAGTTAAAGATTTCAGTAAACTACCTGTGTGCTGTGAACGGAACAGATTCTCTGCGAGAGGAAAAAGTGCTCTTAACCACCGAGTCGTCTCTCTAGCCCCTGTCAGATTTGAGTAAGATGATACAGTAAAAATTAAAGCAGATTTCATTTGCTTTTCCCTGAGGCCAATAATGTTGCATATTCTTACATATTTATTATCCATTTCTATCTTTGGAGAACTGTCTATTCATTTCATTAGTCCAAGCTGAGTGCAGTGGTGGACACCTTTAATCCTAGCACTCAGGAAGCAGAAGCAAAGTCATCTCTGTGAGTTTGATGCTAGCCTGGTCTACACAGTGAGTTCCAGGACAACCAGGACTACACATAGAGAGGCCCTGTCTTAAAAATCATCCATTACCACATTTATTGACTGGTATATATTTAAATTTTACATTTCTTTGTAAATTCTGATTATTAGTCTGAAGCGCTTAGATAGTAAACTTTTATTCCCATCCCATGAGCTGTTTGTTCTGATAACAGTTTCTCTTGCTAAAGAGAAACATTTCACTCTCACAGAGGCTAGATTATGAGCAGCTGGAGGCCTGCTTAGCAAAGTTCTTGCCTATAAGAAAGCATTGCTATCAGGCTGGCCTACATAGTGAGTTTTATCACAGCAACAGAACACAAACTAAAATAGTCAAAACGTCAGAATGGGCTCACAAGAACCATGACTGACAGGCAATGAGAAGGACACGGAAAAGCCTAGCATTTTTCATCAGCATCTAGAAAGAGAGGCACAGTCTTGGGGACTGAGCCCTCAACCCATAAGATGCAACTGTCTCTAATAAGATGGTGTTAGAAGTTTGCTTACTTAGAAGTTTGTTACAAGTTTGTGATGCTGGGAATGAAATTCAAGGCTTCTTCATGCACGCTGACCAAGCGACCTACCACTGGACTACATGCCCACAGAACTGAGTTAAATTATAGGATGCCCTGGTGCTATGCTAGAGAATCTGGCATCAGATGTGTCATGCAGACAAAAAGTATGCAAATGCATCTAAAAAGATGAACACTGCAGCCTTCTTTCTATGTTAAGTGTATGTTGATGCAATGGGTAAATAAATTACGGCACAGCCCAGGCAAGGAAAACCTGAACATCTATTATAAATGACAGAGATCTATATATTTTTTTAATGGAAGGATGTCCGTGATATATTGCTGAGAAAATATAATCCCATTTTGGATAATAGGATACATATAAATGAGGCGGAAGAAGGCTTTAGATTTCTTTGAATCTTCTTCATTAAAGCATTATTTTTTTTTCTAACTTGGAAAAAAACTACTCTTCACTTCCTCCCCTCAACAGAATTCACTTTCTTCTTCAAAAATGATGCTGTCTTCCACATTTGGATGTATGCTCTCTAATCACAACCTCACAACATTAGTTTCATAGCCATGGGGCTAGAGAAAAGGCTCGGCAGGTTAAAGAGCATACTGTTATTGCAATCTGTTTGAGTTTGTTTCCCAACACCCACATGAGATGGCTACAACTACCAGTAACTCCAGCCTGAGGAGATCTGAGCCCCTGCCTCCCAGCCACCCATGTGGGCACCTGCACTCATGTGGACATACACACACAATTAAAAATAAAGCAAATCGTGGGGCTGGAGAGACAGCCAGTAGTTAAGAGCACTGGACCCAGAGGACTCAGATTGGATTCCAAGCACCCCCATGATGGTTCACAACAATCTGTAACTCCGGTCCTAGAGGGTATCGGGTCCCTCTTCTGGCCTCTGGAACTACACACACATGGTGCTCAGACATGCACAAGTGCAGCACACAAGTGCAGCACACCCATACATGTGACATTTTAAAAAAATAAATTTTTTTAAAAATCACTCTATAGAGAGTAGAGTTAGCAGTCCACCTGGCTCCTTAACTGCAAGCTGGAAATCCAACATGGATGACTCTTCCCTCAGTGCTCAACCTGAAGGTACATGGAATCAGGGAGTCACAGAAGGGAGAAGACTAGCACAAAGAGGGGGTTAAAGGAATTGCCAAATCCTATACGCAGTGTCTTGCAGCTGCCTGTGGCAACTGCTTGTGCGAGCAGAGAAATCTGAAGGAGGAAGCAGAGACACAAGAGCAGTCCTCTGCTTGGGTAGAGCAGGCAGGGACTGCCATTTTATGCACTGTCTATACTCCACGGGACAATCTGGCATCTTATGTCCAGCACCTGTCATCCTTGAGCCCACCAGCTGTAGGGCTGCTCTTACTGACACCTGCCCGGTTCAAGAAAAAGTAGTGCATATTTTACCTAGAAATATTGGGATTAAAAATAGCATTCAACTTTAATTTAAAAAAAAAAATGTGTATATGTGTGGGTGTTTTGTTTTTATGTATGTGTGTGCACCATGCTTATGCCTGGGACCTACCAGAAGAGGGCACTGGATCCCCTGGGACTGGCCGTACAGACGCTGTGAGCAGCCTAATGTGGGTGCTGGGAACTGAATTCAGATCCTCTGAAAGAGCAGCAAGCACTCTTTAAAGAGCCTCCCCTCCAAGACCTCCTCTGGTCACCCTTCTGAAAGAGCATTCGTGCAGCATATATAACTGTGTTCTCCTCTTTTCCATCTCTTTTCTCTCTTATTAAAGGAAGAAGCCCCCCTGGTTGCTTATTACTGACCATTAATTCCATGTTAATTATATCCTCACTACAAATAACAGTTTAAATTTAGTCTCATGACTAGCCACCAGGTTCCTTCTCATCCTACCATGAGGCATATCCGGCCTTCACGTTCCTTACACAATTCCCACTGACTTGAGAGGAACTCTGAGCAAGGATACAGATCACGGGGTCTGTAAAGGAAGTGGTATTTTCTAGACAGGATACATTGGGGCTTTTCCTTTCCACGAACCCTTCCCCCTTTGGTTTTATGAGACAGGATGCCGCTGCAGTAGAAGCTGGCTTTAAACACTCGAGCCTCTTCCTCTGACCCCCAAGGGCTGGCCAACCACCACCAGACTTGAAACTAAAGGAGATTTTACAAAAGCTTTCAACCTCTGAGCAGTTCCAGCCATGGACTGAGAGAATAGAAGAAGGCCTAACATAGAGTGGGTATTAAAAACTACTAATGGAATAAATGAATAAAGCACTGAATGTATGAATAGTGAATGAATGAACAAGTTTAATGAGTTTAGTCCAACAAATCATTTTACTCTCAGCATCAACTGTATCACCAGATCTGGTGGCACATGCCTGTAATCTCAGCAACTGAGAAGCAGAGACAGGAGGATGAGGAATGCAAGGCTATCCTTGGCTACATGACACCGTCTTTAGAAAAAAAAACAAAAAACAACATTTTTTTCAAACGTATGAAAGGAATATTATTCATACCTAAAACATCTTTTTCAACAAATATTCATAAAACTCACTCCAGACGATTTTTCTTTATTTCTACCGAGGACATAAAAACTACAGAATAAAACAATACCATCTCATACAAATTACATCGCTATCAGTGCGTTCCTGTTCAATTCAGTGAACAGGGTGACTGAGCCAATAACTGTACTAATAAACACCATGGTCCCTGAAAATGCACTATGTCTTATATATGCTAGCTATACAATAAATACACATTTGCAGAATGAGTGAAGAACAAATTAGTACTGATATTAACAGTCACGGTAATGCTGGCTCATGTGTCAGTCATAATATTCGCAACCATCATGGTAACAATGTCTGATGATCTTATTACTTTAAAGTCTCAAAAATTAATTGGATCCACATAACAGGCTTATTAAGCTCCATTTTTAAGGCCCAGAAACCAGCGTGGGAGAAGGTAAATGACTGCAACTCCTTAAGTCTCTATGCTACAGATTAGACAGCCAAACTACTCTGCTAAGCAGACCTAAGACTTTTTGCCTGCAAACCCTGGCCTCATGAACCCAGGGAGACTGATAAGCCTAGCATGGTTCTTTAGTAGGAAGGAAAGAGGGTACAAGCAGTCAGTGCTGCCTGCCCCAGCCTGACGCTGGGCTGAACACCTGAAGCTCAGTCTTTTTGGTCCCACAACAGGCCAGCATCACTCTATGTTTCTCTCAAAGCTCCCAGTCAATTAGTATAAGTGTTCAAACGTGAAAGTAAAAAATAAAAATGTTCAAATACAGTTGTGTTATTTCAAAGTAAGCCTTTGTAACTGACTGTAACTGCAATTACTTAACTAAAAACTAACACTTTTCCCCACCTGAGACAGGGGTTTCTTTGTGTAGCCCTGGCTGTCCTGGAACTAACTCTGTAGACCAGGCTGGCCTTAAATCCAGCTGTCTCTGCTTCCTGAGTGCTGGGATTAAAGGTGTGTGCCACCAATGCCCACCTCAATATTTTCATTAAAAAAAATATTTCCTACATAATTAAAAAAAACAGTACAGACAAGTTCCAATGTTTCTAAACTACTACTTTTACATTTTATAACATTTAACATTTATTTATGCAAAGTATGTTTTATAGTTAATACTAAAATGAAAAACAGTTCACCAGGCAGTGGAGACTCACACCTTTAATCCTAGCCCTCGGGAGGCAGACAGAGGTGGATCTCTCCGGGGTTTGAGGCCAGCTGGTCTACAGAGTGGTTTCCAAGACAGCCAAGACTACACAGAGCAAGCCTGTCTTGGGGGGGGGGGAAAACGAAATGAAGAAAAGTGTTCTATTAGAAGAAACATTTGAGGGCTGAGGACGGCTCGGTAAGTAAGAACGCTAGCTGTGAATGCAGGAAGATCTGAGTTTGAATCTCAGGCACCAGTGCGATAAGTCAGAAAGAGCTGCATACGCCTATAACGCCAACATGGGAAGTTGGGGAATACAGACAGATCCCAGGAGCTTCGAACAGCCAGCCTAGCCAAATGGGCTAGGTTCTTGTTCAGTAAACACCCGTCTTACGGCAATAAGAACTAGCAGAAGATAACCAACAGTGTCCGCCAGCATCCTTATGTACGCCCACCACTGCACACACCCACACGGTCACAGGCAAGCGCCATGTACACTTATATCACACACAAAAAGGAACGAAGAAAGGAAGGATGAGAGAGAAAAAATTGATTTTATTGAGTAAGGATTTCAAGTCATTCCAAATGACTCTTAAAAGAGGTTCATGACTGCTGCTCATACATATAATAAATATTAATGCAAACATATGGGGCTATGTATAGCATTCATTATAACACATGATGCCTAAAAGTAAAAGTCTGTCATTACACTGACAGGAAATTAAGAAAACAATTAAACCCTGAATTCACGTGACTTCTAAAAACGACATGAATCTTTTTGTTCCAAAATATCCCTGGAACAATATATTTTGTTAAGCCAAGAAACTAAGCTTTAGTCTGGAAATTTTCCAATTAAAGTATGACCATTTTAAGAAGAAAAACAAGAAGGGAGAGGAGAACAGGTAGACAATAGAAATGGAGACTAGTTAACCCTTCACTGCATAGTCATGGGAACGACCTGATTCAAGTACAGTCGTGAACCTATGGACTCTCAGGTACCAAAAACTGGCTTAGTCAGGGTGTCTCTGAGTCCTGGAACAGAAAAACTTCAAATATGGCTTTCTATGAGATTGTAAAAAGTAATTCTGAACCTATAAAGGTTCTCTTCAAATAGTTTAAACATCACTGAAAGATAGTTACCCCTAAAATTTAGAAAGTCTTTGCGCAGTAAAAGGCTTTCATTTAAAATTAGCTTAGTCTGAAATATCTCTTAATTTATTCTTAGAGTGATTTTCTTTACATTTACTGATGTCCTATTAAAATACATTTTTAGAAACATTCCTGTTAACCCAAGGGCTCAAGAAGCTGGGAACGGTGAGCATGAGGCTGGGCTGAACAACAAAGTAAGACTCTGTCTTAATTCCAATGTTTAGGGAGTAAATTCCAAAATACACTGCTTGTGCTACTCATCCTGAGCGTGGAGGCTCTATTGAGCATCACTGTCTGGCACTCACAATGCTTCAGAGATTACACAGTTATGTTCACAACCAGCTAACCAGAATTTAAAAACCATAGGCCGTTCCTTTCAAGAGCCCCTAGTCGCACTGGGCATGATGGCACACACAAAGCACTTGGGGGGCAGACAGACAGACTACTGTAAGAATACATAATGAGTTCTATAGGCCAGTGAAGCCAACATAGTGAGACCCATATCTCAAAAACAAAACAAATAAAACAAAAACCACCCACCACTAAGAAAAGGCGTTCCGGGGCAAACAAAGCATGATGCTATGCTCAAAGCTCCCCCAATGGAGCTCCCCCAAAGCAGAACAAGCACAGATCAGAGGAACCAACATCAAGAACATGAGAGAGGGATATCTGCGTGCTTACGTGTGTGTATCCACCAACAAATATATAAATATGCATATATAAACATCTTTATAGCTTGAAACCAAGCTGTTATTAAAAAGTGATCTGAGCTATTTGTATCCAGAAAACTTTTAAATCCCTCTTTACTTTAAAACCAAGAGCCTACATCTATTCTTAGGGTGCTTTCAAAACAAAACCTCGCTTAGTTTGAAGTCACAGCTGCTAGAAAACACTGGAAGGCTCTTCCTCCTTCCCATCGAGACAACTGGTGGGAAGCGAGCAGCAAGCTATTATCCCAGCTGTTCAATCTTACTTTCTATTTTAGCAAGTCACTTTCCACTAGTGTCAGTCACTAGGACATGCCACACTGAAAACCCACACCACTGATTCCTATACACTCCCCAGAAAACTCCAGACACGCACAATCACACTTATGTACTAAGCACAATCAGTCAGACGCCATTCACAGAATACACACGACCTAATATATATATAGAACATACCGGTGATCGATGACTTCACCAGACACCACAAACCACCATGCTGCCATTGACCCCTGTAGTTCAGCCCACTGGAAAGCCACCAAAGCCCCACTGCACAGTCTAGAGACTTAGAAGACTAACCTCTGATTCCATGTACTGCTAGATGCTGGCTTTCTTAGCACAATGAAGGCTACAAGCTTTTCCACAGTACATGTACTGCACACAAAGCCCTCAGGATTCAGTGATCAGCACTTAACAGTAAACTAGGGTAAGAGTGTTCCCTGTTATTTAACTGCACTTTCATTGTAATAATTATCCCAAGCCAGACTTCAGAATTATTTTCTGATTATTTTTTGAGACTTTCTAGTTAAAACAATTTCATTCTTCCCACCTATTCTTGGGTGTGTTTGCTTACTTGTTTGTTTAACGACAATATCTCGGTACAGTCTGACTCCAACTAACAGCAATCATCCTGCCTCAGCTTTCCAAGTGCCAGGACTATAGGCATGAGTCACCAAGTCCATCTTTAAAATTCTCCTTGGGGAATTTACTATTTTTATTCTATGTGTATGAGTATGGGGGCTTTGTGTGATTCCTCCTAGAACTCTGCCACATGCCACTGAAACCGTCGGATGGATGGATGGATGGATGGATGGATGGATGGATGGATGGATGGATGGATGTCTGATAGGTTTGGTCTGTGGTATATAATGTGTGGTATATAATGTGTGGTATATAATGGTGTGTATCACCAATTTGGGATCCTCCTGCCTTGGCCTCTAGAATAATTGGGATTACAGTTGTGTGCCATGATACCTGACTAGGTGTGATGGTTTGAATAAAAATGGCCTCCATAGGCTTTGTTGGAGTAGCTGTGGTCTTGTTTCCACTAGTGTCACTAGGACATGCCAGTGTGTCATTTGGGGTGGTCTTTGAAGTTTCAAATGCTCAAGCCAGACACAGCCTCCCCTTCCTGCTCCCTTGCTGAAATGGATGTAGAATTTTCAGCTCCTTGTCCAGCACCATGTCTGTCTGTGTGCCACCATGCTTCCCACCATGATAATATGAAATAAACCTCTAAACCTGAAAGGCATCCCCAATTAAATGTTTTCCTTATAAGAGTTGCTGTGGTCATAGTATCTCTTCACAGCAATAACTAAGTACAATAACTTAGGAGCTCTTTCACACCCTAAGACACTCAGAAAATATCACTATAGTTTATTATTCTATTTCATTTTTTATGTATTTTATGTATGTGTATTTTGCCTGTGTATATAATGTGCATAACTGCTGCCCATAGAGGTCAGAGGTCAGTAGAAGACACTGGATCTCCTGAAGCTAGAGTTAAGAGAGTTGTGAGCTGCATATGAGGTGGTAGGCGACTTAAGAGACATTCCAAAGTCTACTCTCAAATCTGAGAGCTATTGGGACCTGCCAGTAAAAACAGAGGACAGCTTCAGGAATTCACTGTTCGTTCTGGATCATTCTCCACTGGAGAATTAGCTCTGATACTTCTAAAGTTCTGCTGCCACATTAGGGCACCGATTAACTTTTTAAAGCTCTCTGTAACTGTCTAACCTCAGGAAGAACGAAACAATTATTTTTGAGGATGAAGGACATGGAATTGAGTATAGGGATTTACGTAGACGAAACACACCATATACTACCCAGGCCAAAGGAACTGTAGATTTTTAGTAAAGTACCAGCTCAAATAGACGCCTTTATGGGGACTTACTCCTAGTACACGTTTTTTTTTTTTTTTTTTTTTTTTTTTGGTTTTTTTTTTTTTTTTTTGGTTTTTCGAGACAGGGTTTCTCTGTGTAGCCCTGGCTGTCCTGGAACTCACTCTGTAGACCAGGCTGGCCTCGAACTCAGAAATCCACCTGTCTCTGCCTCCCAAGTGCTGGGATTAAAGGCGTGCGCCACCACTGCCTGGCCTCCTAGTACACGTTTAATGAGTTGTTTTGACAACAAAGGGCAAAAGGGGCTTCGAAATATCTGATGTTACAGTCTTAGGCTTTGATCCTACACTATATGATAGGCAATGATGAGGACAGCCAGGTAGAAAGAATCTTGCTTGACAGACAGCTCTGCCAGTTCCTCAGCTTCTCGGTACTTCACCTATAAAATGGACTAATGGTTCAAAATCTGTAGCTAGTTTGTGTTCCAACTCTACCTCCCACACTTATTAGCTACATAAACTTGGGTAAATAGCTTAGAACCTGAGAAGCTCTTGTATGAGGCTGTGGAGATGAAGCATGAATTGTAGTGGAGACCCAAAGATGTTAGAGGTGCCTGAGCTGGGAGACATCTACCGAAGAGAGCTACAGACAGAGAGTGGAACCAGCCTAAGAAAGAGGCGTACTGAAGTCAGCAAGGCTGGAAGGAAGGAGCCATCTAATCCCTTTGACATTAGACATGGAGCTACATGATTTGGAGTCTGTCCTACTGGGTTTCAGTCTTGCTTCGGTCCCATATTTCCTCATTAATCCACTTTCTTCCCATTTGGAGTGTTGATGTATATTCTGTACCACTGTAAGTGGGAACTATTTAGTTTGCTTTTTGAGTTTACAGGTGAACTTGGACATTGAGTGTTGAAACTAAAGACCTACAGAGACTTTTGAAATTGGACTGAACATGGTTTACATTATGATAGAGCCACAAGACTATGGGGGCCAGTGGGTAGAATGTGGTGGTTTGTCCCCCATGTACTCCAGCATGTATATCTACTTGTTCCCATTTGGTGGCCATTTAGGAAAGATTAGGAAGTGCAGCTCTATTGGAGGATATGTGTCACTGAAGGTGAGCTTATGGTTTCAAAAGCCTTTCACCTTCCAGTGTATTCTCTGCTTTCTGCTTGTGGATAAATGTGAGCTCTCAGCTACTGTTCCAGCAGCATGTCTCCAAGCTTGCTGGCAAGTTCTCTAACATGGTGGAGACTGACTTTTATCTCAATGAATAATCAAGACAGTCCCCCACAGATGTACCCATAAGCCAATCTAATCTAGGCAATTGCTCAGTTGTGGCTTCCCTCTCAGATGACTCTAGGCTGTGTTAAGTAGAAATTAAAGCTAACTAGGGCAATGCTGCTCCTCAAAATTTTCTATGCTCTAAGAACCCTCTGGGCAAAGGATAGGGGAAAAAAAGCTTAGCTCACTAACATTACATAAGCAGGCTGACCCTAAGCCTAGTAAGCAATGAGAACAACTACCTTCCTTTTTATCTGTCTTAGTTAGGATTACTATTGCTGTGATAAACACCATTACCAAAGCAAGCTGGGGAAGAAAGGGTTTGGTTTACACTTCCACATCATAGTTCAGCAAAGAAAGTCAGGACAGGAACTCAAGCAGGGCAGGAACCTGGAGGCAGTAGCCGATCTAGAGTCCATGAAGGGTGCTGCTTACTGGCTTGCTCCTCATGACTTGAGCCCAGGACCACCACCCCAGGGATGGCACACCCACAAAGGGTTAGTCCCTATCTCATCAATCACTAATTAATTAAGAAACTAACTAAGGCCTTACAGGTCTGCCTACAATCAAATCTTATGGAGGCCTTTTTTAAATTAAGGTTCTCCTTGGGAGGCAGAGGCAGGTGGATTTCTGAGTTCGAGGCCAGCCTGGTCTACAGAGTGAGTTCCAGGACAGCCAGGGCTACACAGAGAAACCCTGTCTCGAAAAACCAAAAAAGATTGAGGTTCTCTCCTCTCAGATGACTTTAGCTTATATCAAGTTGAAATAAAACTATCCAACACAATATTGTAAAAAAAAATTCCCATGCTATTTAAAGTTCCTAAGTATCACAATTTACTTAACAAGCCCCTTACTACTGGACATTTTCATACATCTTCTTACTCTTGTTCCTTAGGCTAGAGTCCCAGGATCAGTACTATTAGGTGAAAGGGCACAGATATTTTATCTGCTCCTAATTACTCTCTTCTTCATACTGGGAATTCAACCCAGGGTCTTGTGTATGATAAGCTGGTACTCTAACACTTGGTTACATAGTGCTATATTTGTTTATTTTTATAGGATGAAAAATGTGTTGCCATACTACAAATGACTCATAATAAATACAGATTTTGGTAAGTATTCATTCATAAGAGAAACTAAACAGTATTTGCAATATGCAATTGTTTCTCAATGGTCAACACATCTTCAATCATATTTCACTGTGATGGTTTGAATACGAATAACCACCATAGGCTCATATATTTGAATGCGTCATTACCAGGGAGTAGATCTGTTTGAAAGGATTAGAAGGATTAGGAGGTGTGGCCTTCTTAAAGTAGGTATGGCCTTGTTGGAGGAAATGTGTCACTTGGGGTGGGCTTTGAGGCTTCAAAAGCCCACACACTGCTCTAGTACCACAAGTGTTCCATGCCCCTGCCATAATGATGACAAACTAACCCTCTAGATTTTAAGCAATCCCCCAATTAAATGTCTTCTTTTATAAGAGTTATCTTGATCATGGTATCTCTTCACAGCAGTAGAACACTAAGACACCCACTGATGCCAAAATCCTGCCATGCTTGTAATATGTTGGTCTAGGATTTCAACATTGGAATGACCAAAGTCATTGTCTAGAAATTAACACCCTCTGCATAGTACTTTGTTTTAGTGTACAATGTAATACGTATTTTTGTTGATCTTCTCCTCCCATCATCCCTCTGACAACCCTCCCACCTGTACCTTTCTACCCCTAATAGTCCTCTGTCCATTTTCTTGCCAAATGCCTTCCTCAAAACTTTTTTCCCCTCTTGTTTCAGGCTGTCTGCCCATACTCCCACCCACACATATACAAATATAAGCATCAAAAGCCTGAATCCGCCTCTGAGTGAGAAAGAGGAATTTGTCTTTCTGAGTCTGGGTAACCTCACATAACGTAAAAGTTTCTAGAACCATCTACTTTCCTGCAAATTTCATTTTTCTTTACACATAAATTAATTATCACTGTATAGCTAGGGCCACATTTTCCTTATATATGCATCTACTACTGATGAGTTTCCAGGCTGATTTTATTTTCTTGCTCTTGTAAATAGAACAGCAGACATGCAAGTGCAAGTATCTCTGAGGTAGGACAGAGTTCTTTGGGTACATGCCCAGGATGTGGATAGCTAAGTCATACAGGACTTCTATTTTTAAGTTCCTCAGAAACCACCATACTGATTCCCATACTGGCTGTACCAGTTTACACTCCTAGCAACTGTGAATAAAGGTTTTCTCTGCCTTGCCAATATTTGTTTTCTTTTTCTTTTTTTACGTTTGCCATTCTGACTGGGTAAGATGGAATCTCAAAGCAATTTAAATCACATTTCTCTCACAACTAATAAAGTCGGGAACAGTTTTTAATATTGGCCATTTGTGCTTCTTCTTTTGAGTTCATCAGGCCATTCACTGACTGGCAGTTTGGAATCTGTGGTATAAATTTTAAAGTTCTTTATATATTCTGCTATTAACATCCTGAAGTCTGGAGTATAGTTGGGTTGCTTCCCTAGCAGTGACACTGTTGGGGAAAGGGGGGGGAGGGTAGGAGGGGGGTGGTCATTGAACCTTTAGGAGGTACAGCCTTGCTGAAAAGGTACACCACTGGAGGTGAACTTTGAGGGTTTGTGGCCTCATCCCAGTTCCTCTCTCTATGTTTCCTGCACACAAGTAGAATGTCCTCAGCCAGCTCCCTGCTCCGTCCAACCACCTTCTACCACACCTTCCCTCACACAGCCTCCCCTTTCCAGAAACATAAGCCAAATACTTGTTTTCTTCCAGCCAATATTAGTGGACACACCTTTAACCCCAGCGCTTGGGAGGAAGAAGCAGAAGGTGCAGGCCACCCAGGTCTACACAGTGAGACTCTGTCTCAAAAAACAAACAAAACAAAATAAAACCCTTTTTATTCTATAAGTTGCTTTGGGTCATGGTATTTTATTACAGCAACAGAAAAGTGATTAATGCATCTACTTTTGCTGTGCAGAAGCATTTGAACTCTGTGGAATCCAATGTATCAATTCTTGGGGCTACTTCCTGTGCCTTCAGAAAGGTCTTGCCTAGGCCTACAGCTTGAAAAGTTTTCTCTCCATTTTTCCTTCTGCAGTTTTAGTGTTTAAGGTTTTAAATTAAGGTCTTTGTTCCATTTGAAACTGATCTGATCAGGGTAACAAACGCAGATGAAGCTTCACTTTCTGCAGGTAGAGGTCCAGTCAGCCCAAGCCATTCACTGAAAAGGCCGTCCTTTCTTCTGATGTCTGTTTCTGAAGCCTTTGCCAAAAACTAGGAGCTACTATGTGGGGATTGTTTTTCTAGGTCCTCTATTTTATTCCATTGGTTTACATGTCTGTGTTTAGACCAGTACTATACTGTCTTTGTCAACGTGACTGTGGTATAATTTAAGGTCAAGTATTTTCCATACCTCCAGTGATACCTCTTCTGCTTAAATAGCTTTGGCTATCTGTGCTTTTCAGTTTCATATTAATTTTAGGGTTGCTATTTTTTGTTGCTGTTGTTGTGTTTTGGCTTTTTTTTCCCTATGAAGACTGTCAACTAGACTCTTTATGCAAATTGCACTAATTCTGTAGTTACTTTTGGTAGAACAGCCATTCTGACGCTCCGGGAGCATGGAAGGTTTTTCTATCATCTAGTGTCTTCAATTTCATTCCTTAGTGTGTTAAAGTTTTCACAATAGCAGCAATTCCTTGGTTCACACACTTTTGTTTTAAGCTTTTTTTCCCCCTTAATTTCTCTCTCAGCAAATTCATTCTTGACATTAAAAAAGCTGGTTTTGTTTGGTTGGTTGGTTAGCTGGTTGGTTTTTGTTTTTAATGTATGAATGTTACCTGCCTGTATGTATTTGCATGTGGTCATGCATGACTAGAACCCACACAGACATCAGAACCTCTGAACTGGAGTTATAAAAGATTGCTAGCTACTACAACTATGCCTGTGTTGTATCTCCCAGCAAATGTCAATCTTGCCCTTCACAAATCAGGGACCAAACTTTCCCCAGGAAGGGATTTAGGCTCTGAAGAGATATAAAACGTTGGCCCTTGGTGTGCTGGCCGAGTGCTGCACTGGGTTCCACAGCATAATTCCAGTGATACACATAGCAATGGTGAGAGAAAGCCAGCCATTTTCTCTCCGTGACTGCCTCACGCCTGAGTTACACTACCTTTGAGCTTTTCTTGCTCCAGTTCACCATGCAATGACTCTGTGTCTGTTATTTCAAGTGCTATGGGAAGTTCACAAGCACACAGCTAGCACTGATTAGTGGGGTGGCTATGGTGGCGCTGGGCAGTAGTAGCAGCAGTGGTGGATGCCTGGGTCCATCAGTGGGAGTTCTCTGGCATGCACAACAAATACTGGTTGGCCAGTAGGAAACTGATGAGAATAGCTTGGTGCAATAACCCAAGAATCCTGCTCCTTCTCTTAACTATATTTACCCACTCCTCGGGTGCAGCTAACTTGGATATTGGAAGGAATGTCTTTATTTTTGTTCTGTTTTGTTTTGTTTATTTAACATGTCTTGCCATACTGTCCAGTCTAACCTTATTATGTAACCCAAGCCAACCTGAAACTCGGAACAATCTTCCTGCCTTGGCTTCCTAAATGCTTGAGTCACAAGTCTGTACCACCATACCTAGCAGAAGGAAGGTCTGACTTAGTAAGCCAAGTTCACAGGCTTGGTAGTGTAACTAAGTAACAACAGATGGCTCTGGCTGCTTTGCTGTCTCAAAGGGGTACGATTATTGGTTCCCATGGCAGAGAACCCAGAGCAAATAATCAAGTCTATCAGTGAAGTTCAAGAAGCCGGCCAGTACCAGTTAGGGGCTCTGTGCCCAGGAAATCCCGCCACCAGACAGACACTGTCTGCAAATGGCTGGGAAGTATGGTCTAGTGCCATCAAAAACAGATGAAAAGCAGGATTTGGTTAAGTATCTGCCCAGGGAAAAACCTTACCAAAATAAAGAAAAAGTGTCCACTGGCTGCCAACTGAACTCAGTTGAAAAGAAAGGTCTGTCCATTATAGCCAGTCCTCCAACTATTTAAACAGTATTGGGTGGAAAGAAGACTTAAAATCCTGCCAACTCTGTCAATGTACTGACTTCCTGAATAAAAATACTCAACACTATCATTAAAAAGTAAAACATACCAAGATAATGTATGTATTCTAGAGATACAAGAAATTACAAAAGGGATGCTTCATTTTGTTTAAAAAACATCAAAATTCCCAGTGTTGTGATAATGAAAAGGACAAGATCTATACTGCCTGGTAATAAAATTGGCAAGGGATAAAACAGTAACATCCTCAAACATTAATTAATATCGCTACCAAAAGTCAATAGCAATAACTAAGAGTTCACACGTACCATAGTTTCCTAGGCAAATATAACTGGTTGCCGTAAGCAAAGTGCTTAGACTATTGTAAACCCTTCATTAGCTAAGCCGACAAAATCAAAAGGGAAACAAGAAGCCTGCCAACCCAATACTAAAACAAGTACGCCTCCTGGATCCTTCTCGGCCAGCCAAAACTGGGATCCCCTTATATTTGACACTAGAATGAGAACTGTAGGACGGACACAGGCCTGGCACTCTCCCTCACTTCTTGGTTGAAATAAGGTCAGTCTTCCCAAGATGGGTGTCATTGGGGTTACTCATTTGATAACAATCTCAATAAAATATTGCTACAAGTCATGAAACTGTCTATTTAAAATCTACATTGTAGGCACAGTCAAGGGGCAATAGGGTATACACAGGAACATAGTCACAAGTTTGTGCTATTAGGTAACATCTGCAAGACACAGACTACAGAAGTAGTTTCCAGAAAGCTGATAACTGGTTAAAAAAAAAATTTTTTTTTTAAAAGCCATTTTGAATAATTGGTCACTTTCCAATTGTCCACAAGACCTGTGGCTTGCCTAAGTAAGTGTGGCATTTACAAACCTTTTTTTTATTATTATTATTTAAAGCAGTCTTAGATGGCCCAGGCTGGCCTGAAATTCACCGTAAATTCTGCTTACCTCCAGCCTCCGGGGTTACAGATTACAGATATGCACCTCCAAACCCAGCTATAGCTTCTAGTTTCTACCTCTAGGAATACTCACCCTTGAAACCCCGCTCCCATGCCATAAGAGAGCTCAAGCAATCCAGAGAAAGGCCCAGAGAAGAAAGAAACCAATGAACCCAGCTGACAGCCACTTTAAAAGCAGATGCTGCAGCCACTCCAAAGATACTGTGTGGAGCAACACATGTATAAATCTATACAAATGCAAGGATCTGTACAAATGACAGATTTGTGAGAGCAGACTAATGATTACTTTAAACCAACACCTCCGTCCTTAGCATCTTAGCACACAGAACAACATTCAGGTTCTAATAAATCAATATTCCTACATTCAAAAATACGCAAATGTTAAGAAGTAGGTACTATTCCAAAAGAAACAACACAAATGACCCATCGTGACCTGAAGTGGAAACTTAAGGGTTCTTTGGAGAGTCAATTGTGTTGAATGGTGTTTTGCTGGGGCAAACACATGAAGGTGTGTTTTCCTGAAGTGGACACAGGTGATAGACTATGGCAGACTCGTGAAGGGACACTGAAGCAGACACAGGAGAGAGGATGCTCTGCTAAAGCAAGCACGTGAAAGGACACTCGATGAAGAATTCTTTGCTAACAACGCACGTGTATTGGTCCGCCTTACGTTGCGCAGTTGAGCTGCATTTGTCAGGACTCCGAGGACTCAGGCTGATTGGATGCACGTGTTGAGGCAAGAACCGTGCTGAGGCAAGGCATGTGAAGGTCACGTGATGTTTGGAGGGTATAAATAGAACTCCACGGAGTGCTGGAGTGACAGAGACAGAGCTTGGCTTGCTGGAACATTGGCGCGCAATGTTTGTGGGTCTCAAGTCTTCGCTGATCTTCACTACCCTGAGAGAGGCACAGCTGAGAACGTCTCCTGGTGTTCCTGTTGGTCCCCCCCCTGCTGACTCAAGCCAAGACTGAGGCCTGGCTATCTCTGCTAGGTCATGTCACTGCTGTTGCTAAGATGACTCTATCAAACTGGACTGCTGGTGTATCTGTAAAGTGTTTGTGAGTGGACTGAGCTGCCGCTGCCAGCTAACCTATGAACTGAACTGCCGATTTCCAGACAACACAGAAGGGAGTTACTCCAAAGAACCTTCTAAATAGGTCTACTTCCCCATATCCTTTTTTTCCCACCACCTCTGGTGTGTGGTGGGCTACAAAGGAGGTTAAAGCATTTAAGAACCATCATAAAAATAAGGTTTGGAAAAATTTAAGTTTCAATGACTATTTTCCCTTTTTTGAGACTGTATGATCACATACTCCTCAAAGTTTTCCAGTAGCTAATACCTAGTTTTTCTTGAGTTCACTGTCAGCCCAAATACTCCCAAAATGAGTATGTTCCAATTCCCCATTCTATAATATCCCACAAACAAACTGACTTAAAAAATTAGACTTAAAAAATTTATTAGATCTATTTCTCACAGCCTCTAAAAGACTTCTGGTGTAATTGAGAAATAATAGGTGTACATTTGCAATATCCACCAATGATCCTAAAGGCAGTCAAGCAAATAGTCAGCCATTTTGATATCGAATGGCTGCCTTAGAGGAAAAAAAATTCAACACACGCACGATGCAAAAGACGGAGTCCATTACACTGCCAGCCGAATCTATCCAGAGTTTGCACTAGTGGTTGCAGTAAGCAGTTTTTCTTCCAGTTTCAAAATCCTTCAGAGGATGGATACATGTAATCTTCACATTCACGACTAACAGCCACAAAGCAGACCCCACGAGAAAAACTACCAAGATGCATTTGCAGACATCAAATAGTTTAGGGGGAAGGGACAAAGAAACAATAAAGCTTTCTCATGGGAAGAAAAAAATGTGTCTCTGCAGAGCTGCGGGAGAGGCTCGGGGACACTGAAGGCAGAGTTTCATTGTGAGCCACGGTGTAAGGGGACATTAGAATCCTCTGTGTGCTCCGAATGAGCACTCACAAGTCTTTCGGCTCTTTTGGAGCAAGCTGAGTACTTGGAGAGAAAAACAGCAAATGCTCTGAAAACAGAGGCAACCTGGTGTGTTTTCTGCCAGTTTTCCTTTCAGCCTCAGTCTGGAGACACTATGAAATGCCAGCAGTCATACTGGATCATAAGTGATTGCAGACATTACATTAGAAAGCCCGAGCCCTCAACAGGGACTAAAATAAGGACATTAGCATAAAGCAAATTTATTTTAGACAGGGCCTCACTGTGTAGCCTTGGCTGGCCTTGAACTCGCTATGCAGACCAGGGCTGCCCTTGAACTCAGAGATCCACCTGCTTCTGCCTCCAAAGCTGCCATAAAACAATTCTTAAGGGGTCACTAACTCCTTCAGGTGGCTAATAGGCTCATCACTGTTAAAGGTAACGGACTAGTGTTCAAGTATTTTTTATAAGAAAGTGGATCTTAAAACCAAAATTAACCAGACTCTTTTCTACTCTGGACCATACATGTAAATATCCTACCTATGGCCTTCAAAAGATACTAACTTTGGGCTAAAGTTTTAAAAGTTGATTAAGAAATTATGAAGCTTTACTGGGAAGGAGTGAGTTACCAGAGGCCAGTCTCCCCTTGTCTCTACCCACCCTGGACTATGAGCACGTCTCACTCGGGCCCTCTGGCTTTCCACCAAGTCCTTGAGAACCGATTTACTAAGTCAGTCAAGAAACCAGATTCTATGAAGTAATAAAGGAACATGGAGTTCATGACTGAAATCAAGCTGGGCAGAGACATAAAGAGGCTTTTGTTAATAACTGTACAAGGGAACACACATGAAGAGAAGCTTCACAAGGAGTTCTGACGTCTTAATTAAGATTTATGAAGAATTGTCAGCGAATGTCTCAAACACAAGGGGAAGTTCACATAAAAATACCGCTTTATAATTTCTTTAGCTAAAATATAATTCAAAGGACAGTCACTTCCTAATAACGCTAATAATTATAAATCTGGGGGTCTCCCCCACCTCCCCATAATTATATTCCACTCCCATTCATTCAGTCTCTGGGTAACTCTGAAGTAGAGCCATGAACTACCCCACTGACAAAATCATGAAAACGATGCCATTTTTCTATTCCACACAGTAAGTTTTTGTGTTACACGGTGTTCATTGTTCTCGTCTTTACTAATGCAGAAAGTCAACTGACATTTTCTCCTAAATAATGATTGGATTATGAGATAATGTCAGTATAAAAAAAAATGCTGTTGTGGTAACAATGCTTCTGTGGTGCTACTAAATGCCATGTACATGAAGGCAGCTGAGAGGCCGCACAGCTCTGTGACACATATATTCTCTATAGCCAAGGTCAGGGGTGGGATACTGCTCCGGTCACAGGCTTAGGATGCATCTACAACACACTAGGAGTTGGTGAACGTACTCAAAGAGCAGAAGATTTCCATACTTTATAAGCAGTGATATATGCAAAGTATTCACATTTTATAACATATAATCCATTTGTTTACATTCTCCTAATCTTTGTTCCATGGTCTAGTATTATTGTCCTACTATAGGCAAAGAAATTGAGGCCTCAGAAGCTCTGTAATTTGCCTAAATTTTGTTGCTAGACCAAGACTAACTCCCTGTGATATAGGGCCTGCTCACTGCAGCTCACAACATGCAATCCTTACCCCTATCCCACAAACACACACACACACACACACACACACACACACACACACACACACACACACACACACACACACACTATGCAGGCTCAGAAGGGCTTCACAAGAGATTGTGGGGCACCTAAACTAGCTTTGATCACTACTCATCATAATAAGAGGGCCTCCTCAACTGAAAGAGGGACCAATTTCAGGAAACCCAAATGTTTGTAGGACATGTTCTTCTCCAGTTCTATTTCAATGTTTTGCTGTAATTTGGAGAATGCAGGAAATGAAGGAAAGAGGTCATAGACAGAGCCCCTGGACTTCCAGGAGGGCCAGGTGTTCCCAATGCCACAGCTGCTGCCACAAGGCTGTCTTAATCCCAGCCTCTAGCCCAGCCCCATTCCTCCAACCCACACGATGACCAGCTGCTCAGTGTTTCTCCATAGAGAGTGTTGGGGGCTGATGTCAGGCCAGCCCAGAGCTCCAATCCTCGAGCCCTCAAGTCCTGTCCTTCCTGTTGATGGGGTACTGACCTGACTTCACAATCTCTTCCAATCATACACTCTGGCAAACCAGAGGGCAAGGCACCAGGAGAAACCAAGCCTAACCAGAAAATGAAAGTATTAATTTCTACATTCTCCTTCACAGAGCCAGGAGACAGGGGTGTCTATGGACACTTGAGTGGTGGCTTTTTAAGCCTGTGCACTAAAGAAGGGAAAAGGAACTGAAGAGACAGGAATGAGCCCTAAGGTGGCCCAGTGTGCAAAGGCTGTGCATAGTATAGAAGGAAAACTAAGTTCAGTAAGCCTGGGGAGTAGCGGTCTAGTCACACCGGACGGCTTCTGAGCACCAGCAAATACACGGGCTTCATCCTAAATGCCAAATGAAGTGCTTTCAATCACATTTAAATCATAAGCACAATATTAAGACATCCATCCTACTAGAAAACATTCTTGTCACAGCATGACAATAAAAAAAGTCAAAGAAAAATAAGACCACTCATGGGAGAGCGGCCAGAGACTCGGCAAGGGTCCAAGCAAAGACAGTGATGAGCTGGACCTAGGCTAGGAAACATGAAAGGCACACGGGGAATTTTAAGGTCAGATGGAGAACTTTAGGTGAGGAAGAAGGGACGTGTGAGGTCCCGGCTTGAGGAAGTTTTCCTGAACCTCGGCATAGCGCCTTCTATCCCAAAGGCCAGTGAACAAAAGGGTCTAGCACTCAAAGATTTAAGGTACAGGTTTAGACCAGAAGCTTGGCTGAATAGAGTTGTTGAGACTTTTCCTCATAGTTATTGAAATATGGTCATAAATTACACATATACACACGCACCCCAAACTCAAGCCACTCCCAGAAGCAGTCCCCACTCTGAACTCTCCTGACCCTAAAAGCCTGCTCACTGAAGTACTGGGAACAAAAAGACGGAAATATGAGCAGATATCATTAAGGGCTGTGGCCTTACTAAATTCATCCACTGAAATATAAACTCCCAAGATGAAGCCTTTTTGAAACAATTAGATTCTAAAGGCTCATAAGCAAAACTAGTGTCCTGATAAAGGGGTCAGAAAGATAGTTCTCTTTGGTGACAAACTCAGAAAGAATGAACCATGGGGTCAGACAACAGCATCCACTATCATCTTGAACTTCCCGGCTTTCAAAACTGTGGAAACAAATGTTTATCATTCATAACGCCAGCCAACTTATTGTATTATAGCACCCTGAACATAGGGACACCTACCAACTAGTTCATACACATGCATTTTCCTGCCACCCAAGCTGAGGTTTTCTAAAGGATTTATTGGATGTATATGTGTGAGTGCCTGCATGTATGCCTGTGTATCATGTGCATGCAAATACCCAGAAGCCAGAAAAGGGTATCCCCCGGAGCTGGAAGCTGTGAGCTGCCTGATTTGGATACTGGGAACCAAACTTGCATCCTCAGTAAGGGCAGGAAGTACTCTTACCTCTACGCCATCTCCATCCCCAAAGTTGAAGCTCTCAAAGGGACATACCCTAGTTATCCCCAAGACAGTGTTGGTTCAAAATAGTGTAGCACAATGACTTCCTGTGCCATTCACATTTATAAAAAGTTCCAGTGTTCCCTCCAATAGTGACAGAGCCAATCTAGTCAGTAACTTTAAAATAAAACATACACAAAAGATACAGAACTATGTTAGGAGAAAGCACCAATATTTCTCAGGAGATCACTTCAACGGCAGCTTCTCTAATCGAGTGCTCAGATGAGAGTAAGAGTCTGTCACATGACCTGGCTTGGCACCCCAGCCCTATTATGTATAAGGAGGTGATCTGAGCAAGCTACTCAAGCTTTTTGCATGTTAACAGCTTCTTTGGTGGGGGAGGGTAGAGAAGCTTAACAGGTTTGTCTATAGCAAATGCTGGGCAATACAGATCCACCTTCCTCCAGCTCATGATAATGACATAAACACCTCCATGTAATTACAGTTGCTCCAAGACAGCAGGATACCAAAGGTGAACTGTAAGTCCCCAAGCCCCAAGGAAGGTTAGGGAGAGATTCCAAGAGGGAAGATCTTTTATTGTTCTTGGTTGCTCTCAAGGGGTTTGGGGGGAGAGGGGGGTTTGTTGTTATTAATTTCTGAGATGGCTGAAAATGTGCAAAAGATCTGAGGCTAGATTTAATTTGATTTGATTCTGAAACACTGGTAAGTCGCCACTGGCAGAGAGGACCACAGTCTGAAGAGGAATGACAGAAAATGTCATCTTTCCTATTGTGTTATTATTGTTACAGTTTTATTATCCTAACAGCCTAAAAACACTACCCCTGTATTAAAAAAAGAAAAAGAATTAAGAAAAGAAAGAAAAGTGTGGTTATCAAAGCAAAGCTATGAGGAGTAGGGCAAAGCCTGGCCTCAAACTCTTGAATCTCATTGATAGGTTATTTCTTCACTGCCAGTGAAATGAGCCAATAGATTAGACTCTATTAAAGGCAGGGTTATTGGGAAGGTGCTCTCCAGTGAGTTCACAGACCCCCAAGGATTGAAGCCAGGGGGGTCACCGTGGGGAGAGAGGGGTGGGGGAAGGGGGAAGAGAAAGACAGAAGGAGAGAAAGGGTGTAGAGAGAAGAGGAGGAGGAAGAGGAGGAAGAAGAGGAAGAGGAGGAGAGGAGGAGGGAGGTAGGGAAAGAGAGAGAGCAAATGTCTGGATTACATAAGGAGGAGCCTGGGGGATCAAGTTTGGGGGCAGGGATGCCAGGTAGGGACTGAACCTGGGTGAACCAGGAGGCCAGGTCTGCTTTGATAGGTAAAATATGCACTTCAGTCCCTTGTCCAGGGTCTGAAACCAAACATCCATGATCCTCCTGCCTCAGCCATTCAAGTGCTAAGATTACAGACCTGTGACACCATGCATGAGGCAACTTTACCAGCCATTTCTAAGTATTTATTAAGTATTTTCAGTTTTTATTGTTCTTAACACTTTTGTTCTGTTTGAGACATCTCACTGTGTAGCTCTGGCTAGACTGGAACTTATTATACAGGCCAAAACTCAGAGATCCACCTGCCCCTGCCTCCTAGTGCTGGAATTAAAGGCATGCACCACCTCACCTGGCCTTTCTTAAGACCTTTTAGTGGCCATTAAATAAGCTCACATTGTTCTAGCTTGCATTCTGCTGCTATGAGAAGCACTAGAACTCAGAAGACAAAAGAGTTTATTTGGCTTATAGGTTACATCCATCGTCTAGAGAAGCCAAGGTAGGACCTGAAGCAGAGATCACACAAGGGAATGCTGTTTATGGACTTGGTTCCCCTGGATCAATGAGCCAACCTTCTAATACAGCCCAGACCCACCTGCCTAGGGATGGTACCACCCACAGTGGGCTGTGGCCTTTTCTATCAATTAGCAACCAATACTTTAACAGGTGTGCCCACAGGCCAATCTGATAAGAGAAACTCTTCAGCTAGGGTTCCCTCTTCCCAGATGTGTCAAGTTGACAATCAAGATTAGCCATCATGCCAATGAAGACGGTTTTTCCAATAAAGAACAATACAGATAATACAAATATAAACTCACTAAGGCTTACAGTGTGGATTTTCTTCTGTGTCATTTGTAAATTTGGCACAGTAATTTTTAGGCTGTTTGTTTGCTGGAAAGGGGATCTCCCTATGTAACACAGGCTAGCTTTGAACCTTCAGTAGTCCTGACTAAACTCCCTAAATGTCCAAACGCTACGAGTGCCAGTGCACACAACCAAGTGAGGCTGTTGTAGCAATTTCCTAAAACTTGCTTGCTTGGCCTTCCCTAAAATCTTAATGGAAGCATTTTCCAATTTAACTAATGTAACCAAAATTAATGACTTCATTCTGTCAGTGAGGCGTCAGCACAACCCTCAACAATTAACGACTTAGGAGACTTCTAGGAGACACAAATAAAGATCTGCAAGGCTCTACAGTTTCTTCTGATAGCATTTCCTCAAAAGCATCACACAGAAATTTGCCAAGAAATAACTGAAGCAAGCTAATTAGCAAATGAGGGGTAAAGAAAAGAGAAAGAGAGAAAAAGTCATCCCTCCAAGTTTAGACCTGAGCCAGGAGCAGAAGCTGAATAAAGAAATTAATGTGGAGAGTAGGGTCTAGAGAGGTGGCTCAGTGGTGTAGAACACCAGCTGCTCTTCTGAGGACCCAAGTTCAGTCCCCAACACCCACATGACAGCTTACAACAGTCCATAACTTCAGTTCCTTGAGTTCCAATGCCTTCTGACTTCCATGGGCACCACATAGAAATATGGTACACATACACTCAAGCAAAACACTTACATAAAATAAAACATATAAATGTTCTCATTGCTATCTGATTTTTTAATGAAGCTTGAATTATATAATTGTTGTTATTTTGCTTTAATGCATATTAATTACCAATCTTGTTGCTTTTAACAGTAAGAAAGTCTATACAACAAATGCCATGTAGAAAACAAAAGCAGCTGAGCTAATGAAATATAGTTTGTTTTCTGACAATCCTTTTCCCCAAAACATAAATCTACCTCTATCAAGACTCAATCAATTAGCAAATATTAAGTTTCTCAGCACATAGCTTAAGTAATGTTTCCGAAGATAAATTGAAGGAAGTGCCAAAGAGAGCTAAATCACGTGATAAAGATAAGATCTACAGGGAGCCTGGGAGGTCATGTGGTTTACTAGAGGTTGTGATGAGCTTGTAATCAGTCTAACTAAGAGGATGAGGTAATAGAATCAAGTTTGAGGGCGGGTTAGCAAACATCTCAAAAATAAAGCCAAGTAGTGAGATCTAATCTCAGCATAAGCCAGATGGGTAGCCAAGGTTCATCGTTCAACCCTACAGTATGAGTTGAGGCCTACTCCAGGTTCTTCAAGGGTCATCCAGACCCCTGAGGCTTCCCCAGTATGGGTTAACTGACTAGAACCAAATTACCTAATAAAATACACAGAACATTCTCCACTACCCCCTTCAGGAAATTATTTTGCTAATTCATTAGAGAAGGGTAAGGAGATTATAATGTGCAGTCAGTTTCTGTGAGACAATCTAAGAATGGTTTCTAGATTTTTAAATAGCTGAAGCAAGTTAAAAAAATAATTCTTTGTAACTTGAAAAGTCTAAAATGGTGTGTTAGACTGAGCACACATATACTCACTCACTTGTTTATAGACTGAGAATGGCCGTCTTTCACACTGGAGCAGCAGAGGTGGGCACTTTCAACAGAGAATACACAGTGTTGGGACATTTAAGTATCTGGGCCTTTTCACAGAAAATGGAGATCTTCCAGTCAGCCTTATCCTGGTCTCGCGACTTGCAGTCACTCACATGCTATTTCCTCCTCGATTACTGAAACCCCACAGCAACCTATTGTTTCGTACAGTCACCAGAAAACAAAGATTAAAATTTCCACAGAGGAAGCAACAGCCTTCCTTTGCCAAGATCCCTCACAGCCTTACTTCCAGTGAAATTAAAGCAACACTTCATTTACACAGGTCTGTTTATGTCGTTTTCCCTAAATGGACTCGGTGGATCCCAACAGTTCACTTCAACAGGCAGAAAAAAAAAAAAAGACACTAGGCTAATAAATTGACCCTGTGTGGGGAGAAGAGACTTTTAACACTACATGGAAACGAAGGACATTCTCTGTTCCTTTGAGATGGTGTTCCAACATCAAAACATGCAAGTGGTCCATCTCCTGACACCGAAAATTGGTGAGATGCAATTGAAAAATAAATACAAAATTCATACACGCTCAAAATGATTTTAAAATGGAGAAAGTTTTCTATTTGGTTTTTCTTTAGATTATTTTCCCCTACCACTATGCAAAGCAATGCCTTGTAACACGTAAACTCGAACAAACCCACTCCTGGAGCCTTTGGAAACAACTCAAGAGTATCTATGTTCACTTACATTATGAATCCAGCTCTTATGCCCTTAAAGTTAAAAAATGGCTACTTTTCATTTTAATTACACATTTAAAGAAACCTAGTATTAATTCAGCAAGGTAAACAGTTTCCAGCACAGTATAAATAAAAAATTATTTGAATTCTAAATGGTAATTGCTAAAAGGAGTGGGAGGGTGTCTTCTTGTCCCCCTTAGTAGCAAGACAAGTTGGGGGGTGGGAGGTGGGGGTGAGCAGAACATGAGACAGCTGGAAGACCTAGGCTACTCAGGGTGTTCTGAGGTTGCCAACCCCAGAACACAAGACTCCATTCATTTGCAGGCCACTCATCTGTAACATCAACAGAATACTTTCCTACCTATACAACACCCAGGGAATTAGAAGAGGAAAAAGACCTGACACTGTCCTTAAAAATCTATTAACAGAAGCTAAGACAAGATGTGTGCAGAACCAGTAAAGCTACACAGAAGATAACGTGGGTCAGAGGTCAGCTAACAAGAGCCCACAGGTTATATCCAGCTCTCATGTGTGTTTTAAAATAAGGTTTGTTCTTTTTTAAAACCTGCCCATATTCACTCATTTATATTTGGTCTATCAATACTTCGATTACAGAGTTGATTAGGTACAACAGAAACCATGTCAATCATTGGAAGACAATAACACTCACTAGCTGGCCTTTTTGAGAAGCCTGTCATCCCCTGACATTTACTTCAGAGAGATACATATTCAACTACGAGGATCAAAAGGGAGACTACATGTGAGAGGTGACAGTTAGTCTGTATCTCACATGGTGAAAGGGCTGGGGACATAGTTGACCATGCACGGCCTGCCTAGCATACACAGACCCTGGGTTTCATCCCCACCACCCAAAAAACAAACAAACAAAAACATTAAACTCTGTGTTTTCTTCACACCCTATAAATTCTTTGCCTAATTAAAAAAAAAAAAAAAAACTACTAAAAAGTTCCCAATATGGAGTGGAAGAAAGAAAATTGGTTGTCAGGAAAACTGAGAGAAAAGGAGCCAGAATGATAAATGGACAGCATGAATGGAGATATGTGGAAGAAAAGTGGGGGGAGGGGCAGAGCCAACTGCCCTGTGCAGCTCACCCAGAGCACGAATCTACCAGTTAGCACAGGTTGTGCATAGTTTTTGTGACTTTACCACAAGAGTAGTTCCTTGCTCTTCTAGCCTCTTTGATATCCATGGCAAATCCCACTGGGACTTGGTAAACTTTCAAAAAAAAAAAAAAAATCCTTTCCTTTACATTACTGCCTTGTCTTGCATCGAGCCCACAGTCATGGTGGTCGTTATTTCCTTCAGCAAATGAGAAAAACCTGGTAACTCATCTCATGTTCCATGCATTCAGAGTGAGGCCAAAAGACTGGATTAGACCCCTGAATTTTCCATTCCGCTTTCCAACTTACCAAGGAAGAGATTATTAATATTGAAGGGATTTTATTCTAAACCAGAGGGTATGATAAAAAATAAAAAAGCAGATAGTCCAACAGGAATGTAGTTTTCATACAACCCTGTCAAACCTCAACTGTCACCTGATATTTGCAGTGGGTAAAACTGGAGCTACAGAAACTCTGGACCAAAGACCGAGATACTGAGGTAAAAGCTTTTCATGCTTTGACAAAGTCTGCCCAGCTTGCACCATTTTGTTAACATGAGCGCATGGATTGACCTGAACTCAGAGAAGGAGAGAGCAAAAACCCCAAACTAAACCCCCCACCTACCCATGCAGTACACCCGGGCAGCTGGATACCATTCGTTTGACAGTGGAAAACAGAATCTTTAAAGAAAAAGATGTCGCTTGCCACTAATCTCCCTGTCCCTAAAAGTACTCCCTTGGTACATCAGAGTATGCAATAAATGATATTTGAATGAGTCTCTTAGAGACTTCTATTCCCCATCGATTAAGTGGTATCTCCTTTTCAGGGTAGCACCATCAAGAGACTCCACTGATAGAAAATTCTTTTCGTTTTGCAAATGGTTGGCCATTTTCTTTTACAGTCAAGTTCTTGGTATGACTATGAATATAAATGAATCAGTCTTTTATACCCAGCATAAGGATAATCAAGTTTACTAGAGTGCCAATTACCCTAAGCCCATAACTGTTTGTGGCTACACACTCAGTGTACCCATTCAGTAGTAGTATTGCCTGACTTGCCATGGGAGGAAACTGAGATGCAAAGAAACAAGCAAGTTAGCAAAGGACTCAAGGCAAGCAAGGGGGACAGGAAAAGGGCCACACCATGGTGGCGTCTGCCATGCATACTGTTGAGCTCCTTTATAAATATTATTGTATGTGAACACGTCTGTTTCGTTGTCACTCGCAGTATTTTACTGTATCCTGTTTTTCCAGAAAAATATCTCTCTCTCTCTCTCTCTCTCTCTCTGTTTATCCAAGATAACAAAACAAAACAGAAAAGTCCTGAGAACAATATTGGTCTGGTGGAGGCCATCCTGACTGTACACGGAAACATTCCTGAGTCAATATCCTCAATGAGAGACATCCCTTCCCACCGGGAACATTCCGAGAGGGCTCAAATGAGCATGAGCACCCACACAGTACAGCTTAAGTTCTCCTGCACTCAGCCAGCAACTGGCATTTGCTTTGGGCCTGCAGTCATTTCCTGTCTCATCTCCAATTCATCTCTATAAACCTGATCCTCGCATGCCCTCAGAGCCTCCATGGGATGCCTTAAAACTACAAGAGCTGCTTCCTGAACCTCTTTTCACTCTGTCTTTAAAGTCTCAGCTCTGGGTGGGATAGCTTCCTCCAAAGCTCATGTATTCAAATCTCCAGGCTAGCACAAAGTATTTCTTCCTCTGTACTTCCCTAGTCTAATAAATCTCTTTCACCTTGAGATGCATTATTAGAAGCCATTTTCAGACTTGTAAAGATGTCGGTTACTTAAGACGTGCATTAATTAACACATTACAGAGATTCCTGATACTGAGGATTGATGTGGAAAGAAAGATACTTAGTTACTCTAAGCTTCTAAGGAGGCAGGGAGAAAATGTTACGTTTTATACATAGGTCAGCTATGGATCTAACTAGGGGAGAGTTGGTTTTTGTTTGGCATTAGGTAAAAAGCAGCGGAAGCTGCTGTTGAAAAATCTTCTCCATCGGGAGTTTCCTCTGCCACCGTAATGCATTTTATCTGAGTGAGTCCAGCACATCCCGTTTGCTTTCCAGCATTCGCATTGATGGCTGTTTTCCACTTAGGAATCACAGAGTGCCGTGACAAGGTAGTCACACTCGGAGGGGGCTGCTGGCAAAACAAAATGAACAGGGAAAAAAAAAAAAATTCAAATTTTATCTCATCCTGCAGCAGCTGGTTACAGCTGTAATACAGATACCTAAGTGTCTCAAGCTGGACAACTAGGCGTTCAAGTTCAGCCTTGGTTGCAAGACGTCATTTCAAAAGAAAAGAAAAACAACAAAACAACAAAAACTCCCTCACTGTAAGACTGGAATACCATGTAACTAATTCATCCTCTCTCCCTGTCCCCATCTTTCTCCAAGTTCACGTGGATGAGTGCAAGCTTCACCATGTAACTTACATTATACTTCAAACTGCAAATTCTAGTTCTTTGGGGAACCTATTGGTTCCCACAAACTAGTCATATTTCATTATTTTTAGCTGTCCCCATTTTAACAAAGTCTGTGGACTCTTCTAAAATTCTATATAAAACAGGGCTAGTGAGACAGCTCAGGGCGTAAAGGTGGCCTGAGTTCAGTCCCTAGCACCCACAGTGGCCTGAGTTCAATCCCTAGCACCCACAGTGGCTTGAGTTCAATCCCTAGCATCCACAGTGGCCTGAGTTCAATCCCTAGCACCCACAGATGGAAGAAGAGCACCAACACTTAAAAGGTGTTCTCCAACCTCCACACACAGACCACGCCCCAGACTTCCACCTAACCACACATACATACATTATAAAATGTTTAAATAAAATTCTATATAAATTGCATCGTAAGTATCAGTGAACTCTACCCCACCCCTACCCCACAGATATAAAACTAAAGTATGGAATTAGTCAAAGGAAATCATTAGCCAAAAGAAAATAACTATTATTATAGATACATGCACATTGAACTTTTAGAAGCGGACATACAAAAGTGGACAGTAAACACTTGGCAAATTATGAGGTCCTTGTAGTAGGACCTCTCCCCACTTATTTAATGAAGCAGTATGATTTCTTTACTTTCTAGAGTTACTTTTTAAAAGCTACTGCCCATTTTAAGGATGAACTGAAACAAGAGGTTTGAAGATAATGAAGAACATGAGGGCTCCTAGAATCGGCCGGCTATGGAAGTCTAGGACTACAATGTCAACTAATACAAGAGAAATAATCTGAAGGCAGTGCGCTGGTACCAAGCTGGAGGTGGAGCCCCCAACATTCCTGAGCATCTGTGTAAGCCAGTCTTGGTACCAAAGGCCAGAGTGTTTATCTTTAATTCTTATACCATCACCCATGGCGATCAAGAGGCTAGGTAACCTACAGGAGTTCATTCAGCAAGTAAACAGGAGAGACCAGGTTTGAAGGCAGGTAAGTCAGGCACCGAAAAGTGCTCTTAGCCAGTGAACCCAATTCTGTCTGGACCTAAAAAGTCTTTATGTTGCTTCAAACTGCAGAAACCCAGAAAGGTAAAGGGACTGCCCACTGCAAGGGCAAGCAGGAAAAACCTGTCCCTCCTCCTCGCCTTTCACCAGCCACCATCTGGACTCCAGGGTCAAGGTAGAATCAAAGTAGGGGACAACACCTCCTCCAACTCCTTGAGATCCTCAAGATACTCAGGGACATCCAACTCAGATAAACCTGCCATTGTAGTGACCTCACCGGACTGAAAGCTAAAAACAATAGGGAAAGAGGCACGGCCATGCTTGCTCCCAGGACAACTTTCTTGGAGAGATGACATTCACCATCAGTCACACCTCTGGATTATACCATGTCCAAAGAAGCACATGAAGGGAGGCGGGGAGAAGCACTCTCATGAGCGCGCCCCTGGAATGGCTCTTTTCCTCCCAAGAAAAGCTACACTGCTTCCCCTCAGACTCTTTACACTAACTGAGGTAGTGTCCGTCAGCAGGTAGAGCACTCTAGCTGATGACGTATTCAGCCTCCACACACTCCTGGACACAACAAAGACACTTCTATTCAAGTTTTTCTTTCCTCTTGAACCCATGGCATCAAGAAGCCCCTTAGCTTACCTGTACTGCCCAAAGATGTGACAACACCAAAAACACTCGCTGCACAGGCTGCCACCCACTGAAACTAGTGACCACATTTTTGCTATGGTCTGGATCTTTCAGGATCATGAGAGGTGATTTCTAAATTTTGTTCTTAAAACCAGGAGTCTTTATAAGCATCTGGGATCTTATTGTTACACCAGTTAGGAATGTTGCTCTCCTTAACACCTACACACAGATAGATTTCTGGGTCCTGAGACCCCCCCGCACTCTCATGTGCTTTGAGATGAACTGGCTCTCCCAACCACATTAAGATGCTTACCACCTCCATTTTGAGATAAGGAAATGAGACATGGAGCTCAGAACGAAACCCAAACATTGCGAGTCCAGAAGCTATATACTTAGCACTACACTAGGCCACGTTCCATAAAGGGTTTTGAGCACCTAGTCTCTTTTTATTATAAAGTATCCACAAGGGAACTCAGCATGTAGTACATGCAAAGGTCATGTGAAGTAGTGTGAAGGCTGCTGAATTTTCTTGAAGCCTGTTTGGTCGGTTAGCCGTTAGGCTGAAGCAACTACAGAAGTCACCCACTAAGATGAAGATGGGGTCTGATTGAAAGGATCCCCTTCACTGAGGTCTGGATGAAGGAGAGAAGTGCCTTCCGTTCTGAAGGGCCAAATGCCTACAAATTAAGCTCCAAAGATCTTTATGACTCTCTGGAGAGTTAAGCATCTTACAGCACTACCCATATTCCTTGGCTCTGTAAAACATCACAACACACACACACACACACACACACACACACACACACACATCTAGAACTTTCCACTGTTACCCTTTGGGATATTCTGTTTACTTGTGATGACTGAGGTAAACAGATGCAAGCAAATAAACTAACCAGAAATCTGAAGATCATTAAAGAATTCATGCCACTCAAAGTAGGAACAATTCTGTGCCAGAATTAAAATTTTCCTGAAAGAATAACAGATCCTGAAACAACATTGTTGCCAATTTTACTTTATTGTGCTGAAAATGTCACAGAATGACAAGATTTCTCTACCTTGGAAGTTTGCTTGAATGGATTTGAAGTTCACTAAACCTCGTTTTTAAAGGGCAAAACTCACTAACCCCATGGTTTAGTAAACCTCCTTTGTAAAGAAATGGTTCTTGCCTTCAATCTACTCACCACCTTCCCTTTGCTTCTTTGCTGTCTACTTTTTAAAATTCCAGACAGTAATTCTAATCACTGAAGTCTTTGTGAAACTATATTTCTGTAATTTTTTTCTTAAATTCAAGTAATGTTATTGGAAGGAAGCAGAAAACCACAGTTCTCAGACAGAAGTGACGAATGCTAGGAAGGAGTGCTGTAATAAATAGGACTCTCTGAGGCAGGAGGCCACTGCACCACAGCAGCCTGTTGTATGATTCCATGCCCAGGACTATTTAGAGACTAGCAACCAGACTTTCCAGTCCTCTTGATGTGCCGATCAAAGCAACCAGGCGCAACTAGAAAATGTTTGCCAGATAATAGAAAATTTATGGAAGAAACAAAAATCGAGTGAGAAATTAAAAGGAAAAAAAATTACTCAACTCAGCAGAAGACAGAAATCATTAAGATGGCCTACATCTCATTACACTACAGCTCAGTTTTTAAAGAACTATGTACATATTTTTTGAATATTATAACATTATGTATTGCAGACAGTCTCATAAGGTTTACATGCAATATAACACAGGCCATAACATTAAACTCTCGGTTTCTCTATATGATTGGCACTTTCAAGATTAATATGCAGCTTCTCTCAAGCTCCGTACAGATATCTGTCCAGGTCCCAAAGAACTTAATGTTTTTATCAGTCGCTGTGCTTTATTGTTAACTCCTAATCACTCACTTTCACCTAAGAAACAGCTGGGTGGATGGGTCCATCTCTTACACCCTGTACGTGCTATGGAACTTATCTACACGTAACACGCCCATGACATGATAGTAGTCATTATTCCTTCTTTAATATAACAGGGGCTTATTGTAGCGTCTCAAGATGTTCCCGCAATGATGCTTAGTGACAGTTGGGTTTATCAAAGGACATCTGAGTGGCTCTTATTATTTTCCCAAGTGGTGATATCTTTCTCTCAAGCTAGTTATAATTTGAATAATTAATGTATTTCTCAGAAACTAGGAAAATATTAGAGCCACTAAATAATAAATTTATACTAATAATATAATGTCATAAAATAAGAAGAAGAATATTTTGGTACTTAAAACTAAGCTCAGTAGTACATGTAGTAAACGAAAATAACTAGAGTTGAAGAAATGGCTGAGTGCTTACGAGCACTGCTGCTCTTCCTTCCAAAGGAGCTAAGTTTGATTCCCAGCACCGACCCAGCAACTCACAACAACCTATGACTCTAGCTCTGGGAGATCTGGAGCCCTGATCTCTGTGGTCACCCTCATATATGTGCACCACCACCACCCCATAAACACACACACACACACACACACACACACACACACACACACACACAAACTTACAAATAAATAAATACAAAATAAATCTTTTTTAAAGTAAGAGAATTAATACACTTGATTCAGTACTCAAACGGCTCTGGATGGACAGCCTTCTTTCCCCTCATCTCTATTATGACACATGGCAGCAATAGCTTTACATCCAGTAACTGTAGTTTTAAGAGTCATTTCTAATAAATCAACAACGATACATCTTCTTAAAACCATGTTTATCCCATTTGCTTATTTAGAATGTGAACTTGAGAAACTGGATGAACAAATTAGTAAACAGCTTTAAGTGGAATCCTGAATAGTCACTAAAAATCCTATCAAGATGCCTCCGAGATGAAACAGCCCCGGTTATTTTTACAAAACAGGCTAACTTTGGTTTTGTGAACCAAAGCCTTTATCCACTGAATAACATCATTTCCATGAAACTGCATCCTGACATACCTATTTGAATGAGTGAGAAATGTTCTCTACGGATAAATGTAGATTTGCAAAAAAGCAGAAGCTGTATTGTTATTTTCAGAACTAATAATCTCCTGAGTGACCACAGACAAGAGAAGTACAATGTGATAAAGTTACCACAGATGGGAAATTGTGTATGATGTAAAACCTCAAAACCCTCTGAATGACTAAGGCTCTTCACACTTAACAAGAATCTCCTCATTACCTCTATAGTTTGGATAATGCCACAAACTACATTGGTGTGTTTCTGTTCTTGCCAGCTTACTTACACACAAGGTCAGGCTGGGTTCCTTACCTCCTGCATGGCTTGCATTTTTCTTAATATGTGGTTATTATCTGCCCAGAAGATCCCTCCTGGCCACAAAACTTTCCACCCTACCTCCCACCAACAGAACCATTTCAACTGAGGAAACTGCTCTTACTTGGTGGTAACTATGTGACTCTTGGACAGTGACTAATCCAATACCTTGCTCTGATGAGGCATAGGGAAGACACACAAACAGATACGACATTCACTGCAGCTGGGGGAAAAACCCTCTCATCCCTTCTAAAATTACTCGCCTGGGATGTGGAAGCCCACAGCTGCCTGAATCCATATGACCATCAGCAGGAAAAGAGAATGTGGCCGAGGGGTAGAGAGACAAGGAAACAGCTGGAGTCCAAAAAACACTAGATACAGAGTCAACTTGGGCCTCACTTGGTACATGCACTTGCACTGGACATCCAGCAGTTTCAGCTAAAACAGTCCTGACTTGTTGGGCTGGAACAGGCCCACTCTTGATCAGAGCAGGCAGAAAAATAAAGCACTATTAATTTGTGCTACATTTATGGCCAAAGACTCAAGCCCTACAGATTCGATACTCCCAGTGGGACTAGTTCTTCAGTGGAAGTAATGCATCCCCTGTAATGACCCAATTTGCTGCATCCTTCTAAAATACCAGGCTGGAGAGAGGCCTCAAAGGTTAAGAGAATGTACTGTTCTTGCAGGACCTGAGTTCAATTCCCAGCACTGACATCAGACAGTTCACGGTGTGTGTAACTCCTGTTCAAAGGAATCCGATGCCTCTGGCCTCACGTGTACATACCCACACAGAGACACACATATATACACAGAATTTAAAATAAAGTAAATGTTTAAAAAATAAAAATATCAGGGCAGTGGTGGTGAATACCTTTAATCCCAGCACTCAGGAGGCAGAAGAGGCAGACCTCCGTGAGTTCGAGGTCAGCCTCATCTACAGCTAGAGTTCCAGAACAGCTAGAGCTACATAGAGAAATCCCATCTCAGAAAAGAGACAGAGAGACAGACTAAAAATAGTTGTTTTTTTTTTTTTAAGTAATAAAACACCAATGTTTGCACTAAGGGTATGTCTGTTCTGTTTCTTACAAGATTGGGAAACCAAATCCTAATCACTGTCATACTAAGAAAAGCTGATAATCAATGAAGTAGAATTTGACACAACAGAATACCCTGCTCTCGTTTGTTTTTGTCATGATGAGGCAGATACTAAGGCAACGAACAAACAAGCTGCTTCCTCATGAGGAAACAAGCAAGCCCTGGCACTAAATTCCCTGACTCAAACCAAGTGCTCCCCCCTTAATTGCTGACACACCTCCACTCAACCTAATGTGTCTACCAAGTCCTGCCCCAGATGCCTGACACACAGTTGAGCTCACGATCAAGGTGACACTCCTAAACCATACAACCACACAGCAATGACAGCAAAGTAATTGTCACTCAGGAAACAGGAGTTCTGCTGCAGGGCTAAGAGAAAGAAAAACACCTCGGATGGCCTTCTAAGCCGTCATCAGCTAAAATGGGCAGGTCTTAACATGGGGAGACCGCGCGTGGAGTAACTGAATACCAATTAACTCTACTCTGTCAATATTCTGAATTACTGAATCCTACTATTTAGTAATTGGGATTCCCAAAAGGCCCAGTAGACAGTTGGTAATCCAGAGCAAACCAGGTCAGATGAACATCTTACACCTCATCATAAAATCCTCAAATCAGTTACTAAATAAAGCTAAGAACTTGACAGCCTATGGAGTAGTGTGGTGTACACCTTTTATCCTAACACTCAGGAGGCAGATGCAAGACGATCTCTATGACCTTGAGGTCAGCCTGCTCTAGACAGAGTTCCAGAACATACAGGGCTACATAGAAAGACTTTATCCCAAGGAGGGAAAAAAGCAGTAACAAAACAAACAAAAAACAACCCTCTTCTTGTATGAGCCAGAATTTAAAGAGAATGGCTAATGCAACCACATACGTATTCTGTAGCATAGTAAATTAAAAAAAAAATTGAATCAAAGTGATATTTAGCCTACAAATAAAAACAGCTCTCACTTTATTAATATATGTATTAAGCCCCCCAAAGCAGACTCTATGTTCTTGGTTAGAAGTAAACTTCTATTCCTTTTTAAAATAAGTTCCAAGGAAAGATCCTGCAGGTGCTTGCCCTTGTGGACAAAAGAGCATCAGTTGGAAAGGCGCCCACACTGAAGGTGTGGGTGATCCGGTGGTGAAACACACGCAACACAGGAGAACGTCCAAAAATAGCATCAAAAACAAGGTGTTGCCCAATCTTGTCACATAGTAAGCAGGTAGTTGAACACCCACTCTGTCCTGAGGCCACCAGGCAGTTGCTTGGCCAATACTTTTTATTTATGCCCCGCCCTCTCTTAATTCACACTAGTGTAATATCCTGCCCATTGGGCCACTCCCCAGCAGCTCTCCACAGCAAAGAAATCTTGGGCCACATAAGCTAGAAATGGAGATGGAGGAGGCGGAAGAGGAGGAGGAGGAAGAAGAAGAGGAGGAGGAAGAAAAGGAGGAAGAGGAAGAGGAGGATAAAGGGCATAGGAGCAGGAAGATTTTGAGTTCAAGGCCATCTTGAGGCCAGCCTGGGCTACATGAAACTAGCCTAGGCATGAGACCCTCACTCAAAAAGAAAAACTCAGTTATGTCCAGGTAAATATAAATTTCAGGAAAACAACAAATAATTATTTTTACAATATGTCCCATGCAAAATGTGTGTTGTACTCATACCAAAAATGTATCCAGTGTTTATCAGAAATTCACATTTAGGTGGACATCAGTGTTTTATCTGGCAAGAATTTTTGTTGTTGAGTACCCATTATCTATCCCCTTCTTGACTACCATCCACACTTAGAAACCACGTGCCCTCGTTTTCACCCACGGGGGTGGGGGGTCATGTGTGAGGAAGTCGATCCCATATTTATGCCAAGCAATGGAATGAAGCAGATGAACACAAAAGGTTGATGGCAATGCCATCTTCCTGATGCTCGCTCGTAAGAGTTAAGAAGCTTGAGGAAGAAACATATGTCAGGAGCCTTACAGCTAAGCCAGGAAGAAAGGAATTCACAGAACAGCTTAAGGAGAATCGCTGTGGCTAACGAGGGCACTCTCAGACCACAAGTGTCAAGCCACCTGGAGACATCCATGTTGTATAGCCATGAAGTCACGTGAGCCTTTCATCAATGAGATTTACAAAGGTTTCACGAACAGGTCAGGTCCTCCTTGCTTTTTCTACATAGCATAGCCCTGAGCAGTTTGTTCATAAAGGCCTATTATTAAGACAGTTTGGAGAAACTTTATGAACTGCACCCTTAGCAGCAAAGAAAACCAAATGGATAAATTCTAAGACCCTGCGGCTGAAGTAAATGTTGGCCACTGGTATGCTCCAGTACTTGAGGTAACAAGCTCACTCTTGCCAGTCTTCCCCAGCTGGAGGAATGTATGTAACCCTAACAAGAACTGAGACAATGTGAGTTTTCAGAGGCTTGGGAAAATGGTTATTTAGAAGGAGTGTATCTGTTTCAAACAGTACCAAGAAAAATTCCAATCAGATGACACAGTCTTGTAGTTATCTCTGCCAAATAGTTCAAAGAACAACTCAAAGAAAAGGAAAGGTGTTTCCAACTCCTACACCACTATCAAGTCTGAAGGCAGGAAAGGCCTTAGCCTCCCAGTTTCTCTTTTGATTTTGTTTTGTTCTGTTTTGAGATAAGAGTCTTTCTCACTAGGCAGCCCAAACCTGCCTCAAACTATGAATTCTCCTGCCTCAGACTTCTGATGGCTAGGATCAGATCGAAGGTATGTGCCCCCATACTTAGCCTTATTTAATGAATGTTGTTGTTTATATTTCAAACATGGTTTCACTTCTTTTTCAAACTAAAATAAGTGACTTTGATCTTACAGCAGAGCTCCTCAGGCTCACAAACACAAGCGCATGCACACACGTTTCCTGCCTGCTTACTGAGGCTACTTACAGCCCTGTAAGAAAAGATGCTAAAGGTCACCTGAGAGCCAGTTCAAGGTTTCCTGGGCTACAGAGCCTGCCCACCTTAACCCAAAAGAAATTTCCAGCTCCACTGGTAAAGTACTCACCTAGCTTGTGGCAGGGTTCAAATACCAAAAACAAAAACAAAGTTTTTCTTTTATATCCCATTTCATTATTTTATTAGTTTTACAATATCTTAAAGGCTAACATTTCAGGAAAGGATAATTATAAATAAAAGCAGTAGACTCAAAATAACTTATATAAGATAAGTCTTAAATTTTGTTTCTTCCCCTAGCTCTGAAAATGAGAAAGTAATGTAAAGAAAATAAAACCCAAACCACTTAGGTCAATAGCAAAAGATAAAATTCTAAACTTTTCTACTCCCTTTTGTATTATGTGCTCATCTGGGGACAAAATAACAGGATGGTAAGAATTCCCTCTTGCCCTCCCTGCAGACCAGCATGGTCCTGCTAGGCTCTATGTAAACCAGAAATGCAGGACCAAGGACTGCCACTCCCCTGCTGGGCAGGTGAACAGAAGTTTACATGTAAATCAGGAAACCTCTGAAGCAGAGCAAGGGGAAGCTGACTCATGGTGCCTAAGCCTAAGGTAACAAGAATGGCTAATGACTCCATCCATGACTAAGCCTTCCTTTTGCAGGGCCTAGACAGAGACCAAGAAGCCCAGAAGTCTCTCTGTAAGTGATGTCCAGTCTCACTTCGTGTCTAAGTTCCATTTAACTCCAAAGGGTCACAATATAGTGGTAGAAAGAACAGAGTTGATGATACTCTCTTGTCAGCATCTCCTACACAAAGTATGGTTAGTCAGGAAATTATCTTTTTACGTTCCTGTGCATAGGTCAAAAGACTGCAAAGGAACTGGCTGAGGCAGGACCTGTCCCACTAGCCTGGGTCAAGGGACTCTAGACTTACAGACCGAATTGAGCTTTTTAAACACCTCCCACGAAGAACGTGGAGGTAGAAACTGTTTGGATTTATTTATTTATTTTAGGAGAAAAAAAAATTATTTTCGCTTCTCTCTAAAGACCAATGACTGTACATATAAAATGATATGCATGTAAAACCTTACTTTAAAATACTTTTTAAAAATGGTTAATCTGTATGTGAAGGAAAGTTTTACTTAAAATCTGAAGCTGCATTCTCAAGGATTCTTTACAATTTTCTCAATTTACTAACTACTTCACCCAGAATAATTGTTATAAATAACAACCTACAAATAAAGTTAGGACCAAATTAACATTTAATTTCTCATTCAACTAATTATGGGGGAGGTAATATTTCAGGCCTCATGTACAAACCCAAAATATACAGCCAGGGTGGCGGGTGGTCCATACCTTCATGAGGCAAGCAAGCAGATTTCTGTGAGTTGGAGGCCAGCCCTACTTACATAGCAAGTTCCAGGCCGACCAGGACTACGCCGTATGACCTTGTGTTTTTAAAAAAGACAAAAATTATAAACAGGTCACCAACATCTTTTTTTTTTTAGGCCATGAATTTGAGGAGGTGTGTGCGCGGGAGGGTTTGGAGGGATGAAAAGAAAGAAGGAACTGATACAGTTATAGTATAATCTCCAGAAATACAAAAGTAGATTTTAGACGTTTAGCTCAGGGAGACAACGTTTAAGTAACAATGGCAGGTACCTCAGTCATGACAGTCATTCTCAAAGGGCCTGATGAAGCAGGGGTCAGAGCATAAAACTAGACAAAGGTGAATTAGGGTTATGAGGGGTAGGACGGATGACTGTGGTGAAGAGCATTAGCTGCTGTTCTTGCAGAGGACCCTGGTTAGGTTCCCAACACCTACATGGTTGCTTACAACTACAGTTTCAGCAGATATGACATCCCCCTGTGGACTCCACAGGCACCTTCTTTACTTGTGTAATACATATAAACTCACATAGCACTCGTACACACACACACACACACACACACACACACACACACACACACACACACGCCCACTGCAGTTGTCTGAGAGGGAAGGCTTGAAGGTACTATTCTAAAACTGACAACTTGAGCACTTATAACGGTTAGGTATTTACTTACACACTTCCTTGCTTTTATAGCCATAATAAGGTCCCCTCAGCACTGCTGAGCTCCAAGCCCTCTCTAGCAGAGCTCTGAGTCTGAGGAAACAGTCAAAATAGACTCCACTTCACAAACAAGGAAACGAGAGCTTGGTGGTTATGTAATCTCATTCAGTGGCTCAGCCATGATTCAAACCAGAATGTTCAACTACAAAACTCATGAGTACTCCCCGACTGTTCTCTGCTGGTGATGACGGCCCAAGTATCCGACCCGTCTATCCACGCTATGCACACACCACCACTAGGCCCAGACCCCCACGCTTGAAGCAGTGAGTGGAAACAGTAACTGGCAACCATGGAAACCACTGAAGAGAAGGAAGAGGCCACTTTTCTCTCAAAAACAGAAAAAACTGCCAAAAGAAACAACCTGAGTATTCACCAGCAGATCAGCAGACGACCACATTAACAATACTCATCTGCTCACAACAGCAGTTAGCCATGAGGGGAAGGAGGTGCCATTGCTGCACAAGACACTGAAAACAGTATACCAAGCAAAGAAAGGCCTGTCATCGAAGTCCATGATGACATGCTTCCATTTACACAAGGTGGCCAGAATAAGCAAATGTAGAGGAACACGAAACACACTACTTACTGATTGTTTAAAGCCAGGAAGGACAAACAGATGGGGTGGGGGTGACGATAGAAGGGCGACGGCTAATAGCTGTCCAGCTAGTAGGGGGGTTCTTTGCGGTAAGGAAAATGTTCTAAAATTGATAGCTCTATCCATGAATACACTAAATATATTGGATTATATACACTTTAGGTAAATTATATGTTGTTTAAATCACACCTCAATAAATCTTTCTTTAAAAAAAATCCACTAATAAAATTAAAAGAAGCCTTGGCTAATATCTTCAAGTTTCTCACTCAAGAATGAGGAAACCCAAGCAACGAACCCAATATTCAGGTCTAAATCAACTTCCTAATGTAGTCTGCCTACTGGATACACTACTCACTGTCCCCCACTGAGGGGCCCACTTCAGTGCTAGACCTGGAATGACCCCACAAAAGGATATAAGTCTCGGTGGAGTTTTTTTGTTTATTTGTTTGGGTTTTTTTTTTTTTTTTTTTTTTTTGGTTTTTCAAGACAGGGTTTCTCTGCATAGCCCTGGCTGTCCTGGAACTCACTCTGTAGACAAGGCTGGCCTCGAACTCAGAAATCCACCTGTCTCTGCCTCCCAAGTGCTGGGATTAAAGGCGTGCGTCACCACTACCCGGCACTCAGTGGAGTTTTTAAGTCTGAGAAAATGAAGTTATGCCCAACAACCTTTGGTACTAGAGTCAAGGGAGGCAAAGACCCCAAAAGCTGAGCAGCTGGGCACAAAATAAAGCAAAGCTAGAGCTACATAATAGAATGAACTACGTAAAAGATCAGAGAGGTGGAGATACTATGGAAAGGAGGTAAGCACCACCCAGGGGCCAGCGAACAGTGAGCCTAGATGAGCACAGCACGGTGTTCATATTGGAAAGGGTAAGAAGCCTGCCATTAGGTTAGCCCTCTGACCTCTGCCAGTAGAACTGAGAACAATGAGATGGGAGTGTCTAGTTACAACCACAAGGGACCAAGGTCTGGTATAGGGAATTACAGCCTACAAAGGAACAATCAAGTCACAGGAGGGTGGAGGCAACAGGAAGGAAGAAGCAGGAAGGAAAGATGAGATCCCAAAGAGGTGAGACAGCACAGTCAACCACGTGAAGGGTGGAAAAGAGCGGCCAGGGTCAAGGTTTGGCTAGTAGATGACTTTGGCCAAGTTTAACGTCTCTATTTAGCTTCCTGAGTAAAATGGGGATAAACCATTTTGGGGATAATTAAATATGGAAAGTATCAAAAAGAATGTAAAAGGCATAGTGGCTCACACCTCTAATACCAGCACTCAGGAGGCAGAGGCAAGAAGATTCCCATAAGTTCAAGGTCAGCCTGGTCTACATTGTGAGTTCCAAACCAGCCAGGGCTACATGGTGAAATGCTGTTAAAACCATTTTTACATACATACATACATACATACATACATACAATGACATAGAGTGGAGCTTCTGTTAGACAAGTCAATGTGGAGGTAGGTATATCAGGAACTAGGTGACCCAGCTCCTGAAGACACAGCAGAAGCAAGGGAAAGCCTTACAGTTTCTCATCAAAACATTCCTTCTCAGTCTCTAGTTCAGTTATTCATCCTTAGGTTCTAGAAAAAAATAAGATTTGGCCTTGATCTTTGAGGATGGGCCTTCTGAGAGGAAAGAACCAACAGACTAATGACTATTCCCTACAAAAGTCCATCATGAATGCTTGAACATAATCTATATGCGCGCACGCGCGCGCGCGCACACACACACACACACACACACACACATTTTAAAAAAGAAGGAACTAAGCCGGGCTGTGGTGGCGCACGCCTTTAATCCCAGCACTCTGGAGGCAGAGGCAGGTGGATTTCTGAGTTCGAGGCCAGCCTGGTCTACAGAGTAAGTTCCAGGATAGCCAGGGCTAAACCCTGTCTCGAAAAACCAAAAAAAAAAAAAAAAAAAAAAAAAAAAAAAAAAAAAAAAAAAAAAAAAAAGGAACTAAAAATAAATAAATGTAAATTGTCAGGCAAACACAATGTGCATTTAGTAATTAAACTTGTTGAGTGCTTTGTCTTTGGATAATCAAACTATCCCCTAAAAATAATGAAGTGGGCAGCAAGGTACTGAGTAGGTAAACGAACTCTTGGGCCAGCCTATATAATCCTCAATGACATGTTAGTGATAAACATCTCAAGATAAATCTCTACATGAAAATATTAGTAATGAATGAATGATTTAGAATGGAGTGTTCCCAGAAGTACAGTCTCCCCTGGGTTTATTTGACTAAATTAACTAAATTTCCTTTCAAGTTTTTTTTTTTTTTTTTTTTTTAAATGGGTAATAGTGGGCCACTGAGAATGAACCTGAGGCTATATTTAATATTCAAGACCGACTAGCTCCTCTGACATCAATAAGCTCACTATTGATAAAGTTAACCTGCTTAATTACAGCAAAGATCCCAAATTCCCATTTAATCTCTTGTATTAAATGTAATAATCCCGTTAAATTCCTGTAAAATCCCTTAAGACAAAAACAGCTTTCTCCAACTCTGCTGGGAAAGTTTCAGTCTCTAGAGCTTTTGAAAGCAGAAGGGTTAAGGGTGGTAAATTTCCACCAAATCTGGGAATGGATGTGTATGACGTGTTACTCACGGCAATAGTCGCTCTCTTGGATATTCATTGTCTTAGAAAGTATGGTCAGACAAGAAAATAAAAACCAAGAATAGTAGAACATATTACAGAATGAGATCTACTTTATATATGGCTACTGTTCTAAGGACAGTGGGACACAAAATGAGCTCATCAAATATCAAGTAGAAAATTTATCAAATGATCAAGTAGAGAAGTGAAAATCAGTTGTATTTTAAGACATAAGAACTGAATCCCTACTATATATCCAGCTTTAAGCTAGATATACAAAGTGGTCAACACTTGATTCTTATCTGTACGACGAATTTACAAATAAAGAATGAAAATAAAACACAAGTGCCTTCCATCAGAGCAGACCAGGGCAGCCTACTAGGAGCAAACTCAACTGCAAATCAAACTTGTACTACTGCATCAAATCTAACTGTGTCCACTTCTGCCTCTGAATACCCAGTGACATTGATTTCAAAAGCTAGAGAGATGGCTTAGCAGTTAAGAGCTCTTGTGGAGGATGGGAGTTCAGTTCCCAGAACCCCACGAGGCAGTGTGCAGCCAGTTAGAATTCTAGCTCCAGGGATCCTAGCCTCTGGTCTCCTTGGCACTGCACTCACATGTAAATACACACACACACACACACACACACACACAATTTTACAACATTCAGTGCCTACACTGTATTCCTTTGCATCGGTGTATATGAAGCTAAAACTAACGCAACGCCTGGTCCATATTTTCAGATGACAAGTCAGGGAAACGAAATAAGCTCTTTCTTTTGACAATAAGCATTACACGACATTCTAACAGCCAGATACTACATGGTACAGATTAAATCACTATGGGGTTTGGGAAGACGTAGAAAGGCATTCTGCTTGTTTGGACCACTAGGGTGTGAGGGAGGAGATGGCGTTGGCTGTCTTCAAAGACCAAGCACAGAGGTAAAAGGCACTGCATGCAAGGAGAGAAATCACAACGATGACCAGAAATCTAAAGAGCAGCCCCTCTGCATGGACACTGTGGCAAAGACTATGTACAAAGACTCAAGAAACAGGCATCATTTTACACAGCTGCCTCCAAGTCTGTTTTGTAACATAAAAAGCCCACTCCCTTGCTGTATACACATATATGTGGAGAAAAGACGCTTGGCCGGGAAGAGGCTCCAGCTCCCCTAGCATCTAGACTCCAAGGGTTCACCTGAAGGGCAATGGTATTCACATAATACTTGCTCTTGACTTCACATTTTAGCCCGAAGAGACAAGGAGTCTGATCTCTATATCTGCTTCCTTAACTCTTTGAACCTTTATTTTTCTCTTTCCATCCTTCTTAGTATACATTTAAAAAAAAAAAAAAAATGAATGCCACGAAGTCTGAACATTTAAATTCAGCCCACATGACATTTCCTTCACATTTAATTACTTCCATACAATTTACATCCGCTAGTCACGCTATACCCCAGAGTATTAAACATGCTCCCTTGACAAAGACTCTCTTGTCTAATAATAACCCCCATAATCAAAGTTCAGGAATTATGGGTAAAGCCCAGCTGGCTGATGGATGAAGCAAACAGGTTTTTAAATTCATCCAAGCAGGCTCCAGACCAGAAACAAACCAAAGCCGGCCACTCTAACATCGTGCTGAAGAACAAAGGCAGGCAACAGGGCGAAAGGAGTGGTCTTTGCCTTCGGCCACCAGCTTCGTGTGGCTTGCCCTGAGGAGCCAGCATGCCAGCGTACCTGAAGACTTGTTCTGTTTTCAAAGGTTTTTAGGTATGAATAATGCAAGCTGGTGTTTAAATGCTTTTAAAGTAGTAAATCACTCTTCAGGTAAGCTCTTGTATGCCCCAGCAAAATTGGGCAACAATTATCTATCCTGTTACAAAGGAAACCTACAAAACACCTCAAGTCTTTTATGAGTATTTCTAGACACTCACATTACCTTTCTCGATTTTACCAAAAATTTAGCTTTGTTTGAAAGTTCATGATAGCACAAGGGTCCTAACACTTCTTGGGTCTCCCTTACTCTCATAGGCTCCCTCTTACAAGAATCTTGCCACTTTTCTTACAAAATCCCCTTAAGACCATTTATAATTTCATGCTATCTCTCCTCATGCTCAAAGCCCATTCAGACTGCCAAGTACAAACAACCTGAACTGTCTCTCAGATTCACACTCATTTTTCAGATGACTCATTAAAGTTCCGATAGCCTGCACCTCAGCTCATCTTTATAAATGGCTGTTCTGTCTACAGATAAAGGTTAGGACAAATACAGACCCACCCCACTTATACCCCTGGGACCTTAGAAACTGACAGATGACATGTTTTGCTTCGAGCCAAAGAACTACTTTTGATCTATTCTAACAAAAAAGCAACTCTGAGCCAGGTATGATGGGTGACACACACATTTAATCTTAGCATTCAGAAGTTCTGTGAGTTCGAAACCAACCTGAATTACATAGTGAGTTCCAAGGCAGCTGGTCTATGTAAAAAGACCCTAGAGAGAGAGAGAGACAGAGACACAGAGAGACAGAGACAGAGACAGACAGGGAGAAGCAACTCTGGGAGCAAGCTAGACGGCATGGTTCAGCAGATAAAGGTGCTCACTACCAAGCCTGAGGATATGAATTTGGTCCCTTTCCTTATCTTTATCCCCGAAATCAAGAGGCAGAGGCAGGTGGATCTCCATGAATTTGAGATTAGCTCTGTCTATATAGTGAGCCAGTCAATGTCTACATAGGCTAATGCAACACAGTGAAACTTGGGAGTGGGAAATAGAATAAATTTTAAGGTAGACTGAGGCTGGTAAGGACAGAATGGGTGATCAGGTGAGGGAGGGGGGATGGGGTTGGAGGATAGAGGGCTGAAATTGAGGGGTATTTGGAGGGTGGTGTGGAATGGAAACTTCCTAAAATATATGAAGGTGACTGTCTTGGGGTTTTTTCCTGTGAAGAGATACCATAACCTCAGCAACTCTTACAAAGGGAAAAATTTCATTAGAGCTGGCTTACAGATTCAGAGGGAAATATGGCAGCATGCAGGCAGACATGGTGCTGGACAAGGAGTTGAGAGTTCCTCCATCTTGATCTCCAGGCAACTGGGAGAGCTGACTTGAGCTTTAGAGGCCTCAGAGTGACATACTTCCTCCAACAAGGCCACACCTACTCCAACAAGGCCACACCTCCTAATAGCCCCACTCCCTATGGGCCAAGCATTCAAATATATGAGCCTTATGGAGGCCATTTCTATTCAAACCACCAGTGATCCTAAAGAGAACTCCTAGTAATGAGAGATATAGAGTCTTAACTGGCCATCTCTTGTAGCTAGGAAAGGCTTCCAGAGGCAGGACTGGGTTGTGTTCAACTGAGTTGTTGGCCGAGGGGGTTCCATAGAAATCCCCAAACAACCCAAGCTGTTGCTAAGAAAAAAGATTGCTCTCTGCAAACTGCCCAGTGAGGGCCCCATTGCCAAAGACAACACTCACTCAACTCATTAAACATGGAGAGGTTGAGCTGGTACCTACATAGAGTCTTTATTCCTATTTGGTCTCCTTGATAATAGGAAGGTACTCTGCAGGCAACTGAAAGAAAACACCAACCAGTCACAAAACCTGTGACCTATGATCTGTCCTGCCTGCAAAATGTACTAAGGCAGTGGTGGCCCAAAGCATGTGGGAGTAGTCAAGCAATGTCTGATTTGACTTAAAGCTCTCTCCTCAAGAAGGAACCAAAACCTAACACTGCCCAAGAACCAGAGACTTGATAGCCTGGAGACCTAGGATTAAACCAATGAAATGATTCCTAATGGTATTCTGCTACACTCAGAGATCAGTGCCTTATCCAGTCATCAGCCAGCTTCCTGCAGCCAATGTGGACAGATGCAGAAATCCACAGCCAGACATTACTTGAAGAGAGTCTAAATTAGAGATCTCCATCAATCCCCTCAGAGTTCAGGAAACCTCAAGGAAAAGGAGGCAAAAATCTGGCTCTGTCCTGCCAGAGAGGATGGAAGACACCAGGAGAGCAAGGCCCTCTGAATCAACTAAGCAGACATATGAGATCACAGAGACTTAAGCAGCAAGCACCGGACCTACGTGGGTCCACACCAGTCCTCCGTGTAGATATTGCAGGTTTCAGCTCAGTATCTTTAGGAGACTCCTGACTGTGACAATGAGTGAGTCTCGACTCTTGTGCCTGCTCTTGGGACTCTTACAACTTCCTCCTATTGGGTTACCAGGTCCAACTTCGGTATGATAGCTTGCTTCATCTTATCATACTTTACTGTGTAATGTTTGGTTGTTTTCTCTTAGAAGACGACTCTTTTCTAATAAGAGACAAAAAAGGAGTAGATGCAGAGGGAAGAAGGCAGGAAGGAACTGGTAAGAGAGAAGGCAAACTATAGTCAGGGTGTATTGTATGAGAAAAGAATCTGTTCTCAATTAAAAATAAATAAATAAGCAAACAAACATATTTTAAAGGCACATTTCATTCAAATTTAAATATAAGCTTCTAAATGAATGTTTTTAAAAACTGATTTTTCTTTGGCATACCAATGAGTTGGTATATGGAATAATTTTATCTTTGAATATATCCAGGTCTATATTATTATATCAAAGGCTACATCTTGAAGCTGGCAAGATGGCTCAGCAGGTAAAGGCATATGAGTTCTGAATTCAATCCCTGGGACCAACGTAGTAAAAGGAGAAAGCCAATTTCTGCAAATTGTCCTAACTTCCACTCACACTGTGGCACAGGCACGTTGTGGCACACACGGGTATGAAGACAAACACTAAATAACTAAATGTAATATGAAAATGCAATAAAAACTCATTGTTACTTCAGCTGACAAAATTCCTTAACAGTTTATGTCCCCACACTCATAGACGAGTTTATAATCCTCTCTTCCTATAGCTCTCAATCCTAGGATCCATAAGCAGGTATGAATCACCCAAGAGGTTTACCAGGCCTGAGGAGGACCTTGCAAAAGCTACTGAAACTCCTCGAAGACACTTTGCTTTAAGGCATGCATAAGCAATGCTCTTCAACTGTCCTGGAGCCACCTATTCACTATGAGGTAAGGTGGGTGTCCTGATGCATGTGCGTACTGAGAAATCTTCGTCCTTTAGTGATTTCCAAAGCAATTCACTAGGACTGAACAACAGGTTAAATGGGAAGCATGGGGCAGCACCTGACTCATAAGCTGTGGCTAATAATTACAAAAGGCTACAGGACTACATAACTTGTCCCAGCACCATCAGACTCAGTAGGAAGCTTCTCCGTTTGGGATGCAGGCTTTAAAGCCGTTTGTTTAACACTGACATCCAGTTCTCCATAATGACTCTAAGCTGCTCCAACTGTGAAAGAGCTGTTGATGATCACTGATCAATAATAGTTATTAAGATTCAAGCAACAGACAAATATAAAAAGTAAATGCCTGCCTTGTGTACTGAAGGGCTCACAATCCTGAGGGGCTGTCTTTGCTAAGCCAGAGCCCACCCTCACCGTCTTCACATGCAAACTGCAGAAACTGCTAAATCAGTAACTCAAGCTGAACTTGCCTTACACCAGCAATGGGATAACTTTTTAATAGACTAAGAAAAAAAAAAAAAAAAGATGACACTTAGTTATAGCTTAACCTCCAAGCAGCTGCCCCTTTACCCCTAGCTTTCATTTCTTCAAGTTATCCCACAATGCAAATTCATGGCTGGATTTTATGATATTTTATGATACTATAATTGGCACAAGTTAGCCAAATATATGTTAGATGATATAATTTAAAAATCCCTATTTTCCCAAACTGTATATACATAGGCTTATAGTTTACACACTACAGAAAACAAAAACCCATAAAGTGGGATGGCTGTACTACAGAAGTTTCTAAACTTCAGAGCCGGGAACGGGGGCACACACCATGAATCCCAGCACTCAGGAGGCAGGTCTACAGAGCAAGTTCCAGGACAGCCAGGGCTGTCACACAGAGGAACCCAGCCTCGGGGAAAAAAAGAAGAAGGAGAAGAAGAAGAAGGAGAAGAAGGAGAAGAAGAAGAAGAAGAAGAAGAAGAAGAAGAAGAAGAAGAAGAAGAAGAAGAAGAAGAAGACGACGACAACTTCAAGAATGTCATGACAGAACTTAAATTTATCTTTGCCTATATGGACCCTAACCCCTATTAAATTCATGTCTATACAAATCCCAAATCTGTAACAGTTCTCAGTTGTTCCTAAATTTGCAAAATGCAAAAAAAATAAGATGGCCTTTAATTTTTTCTTTTTTTTTCTTTTAATTAATTTCATGTACCTGCGTGTATGTACAGTGCCCCTGGAGGCCAGAAGAGGATCCCCTAGAAGTAGAGTTACAGACGGTTGTGAGCCACCATATGTGTACTGGGAACTCAGCCTGCGCCCTCTTCGAGAGCAGCCAGTTGGGGCACTTTAAGGCTGAGCCATCTCTCCAGCTCCATGAACTAGCCTTTTAAGCTCAATATAGGCTTTAACTATAAAATGTAGCCAAACTTAACTCAGTTTGATAGAATCAAATATAACCTGAAGAATTTTCTTGCATTAATCTTAGAACTGCCTTTGCCAAGTATCAGTTTTGGCAGACAAACAATAAAAACCACAAAAGACAGGAAAGATAAACCCTCACCCAAAACTACATTTTATAGTTCCAGAACTGCACTTGCAAATGATACTCTCCGAACATCACCTGCTGCTGTTACGGCTATAATTTAATATGACACACTCCAACAGCAGATACATGCCACAAAGTAACAGGGATCGACCGTGAGCCGAGAACGATGCGCAGGACAAGAGATTATTTTATCAATTTGGGTAATACTTGGATTCAAATCTGGTTTGTGTTCTTATTTGGAGGGTTTATTTATACTGCATTATGACTATGGGTGTTTTGTCTGCACCCCACGGGCATGCCTGATGCCTGAGGAGGTGGTGAGCTTCTGTGTGGATGCTGGGAATTGAACCTGGGCCCTTTGCAACACAGACTCTCCAGCTCCTGAATTCAAATCTTGTAACTTAAGTTATAAAAACACTGGCTTCCGATCTCATTGTAATAGTGCTTAAGCAAATGTATAGCGTCTCCAGAAAGCATCAGCCCTAAGAAGGGAGGGAACTACTCCTCAGGGACACAGAGGCCTGTAAGCGAGCGAGCGTACGTGGGGGGCTGTAGAGCATGTTGCCTACAACCATCTGAATTCGTCGTTTCTTCGTTTTTCCAAATTATATTACTAAATTAATACACATCAGGCCTATTTCTTTTGCCATAACTCAGTGGGGAGGAATGTGTTTCCCGGACATGTCTAGGTTCACAGTGCTCACCATTCCTCCCTTTATCATTCTCTTGCCTGGCTTCCAGGCACACTTTCTTTAAATTTCCTCCTACCTTTCTGACTGTTCACCTTCATGTCCTTTACAGGATCTGTAAGGACTTCTCTACCTGAAGCCCTATGGAACCTCGTCCACACTCGGATTCAAATCTAGACATATAGCAGACTGATTATATATACAGCTCAATGGTAGAGGCCAAATGGATTGGACAGAGCACAGAATATATCCTAGATCATAACAGCAAAAATACATAAACACACTAAAAGCTACTTAGACACACTAGAAAAAAAATCATTTTTAGGAAGTCATGGTCCACCTTTCCTGAGTATTTATAAGCAGTCAACAGTTGCTAGTGGGCGGAGCTCTCGAAAACTAATCTATGAGAAGATATGAGGAGTTAAAGGCTGAGGAGGGACAGCCATTTTTTTCAGTGATGTCACCATTAGTACGGCCATCGTGCCCTATAAATAACCCCTTCCCGTGCTACATAAGCAATCCCAATTAAATTCACTGGGTCTCAAAAAGAAAAAGAGACATAAAAGTAGAAGAGAGATTAACCAGGGAAGTAGAAGAGGAAGTCAGGAGAAGGTCGTGGGGAGTAAGTATTATCACAATATGTGGCAGTCGTGTATGAAAACATAATGAAAACTCTTATTACATAGAATTAATATATAATAATTGAATAAGAAATAAAAAGTGTTCTCTCAGGAAGAAAATCAGGGTCCAAAATCCTGGATGGTCACTCACAATTATAATCCAAATTCTCAGGCACTGAATGGGAGTATCAGCGTGAATTTGAGGCCAATGTGGGCTCTAGAATGAGACCATGTCGGAAAAAATCATAGCCAAAGTATGAAGAAAAGGGGATGTAAATTTAATCAATGAAAGTAAGAAAAAAATCATTTCATTGTGTGTTGGATGTACTCTCTCTTGATTGGTTAAGGATTTATAAGGTCAGACACAAGCCCTAGTTTAAAATCCAACCTAAGCCAGGCAAGAGGCAGAAACAGGTGGATTCCTGTGAATTCAAAGTCAGCCTAGTGACAGACCTTGTCTCAAAAAGCCAAAATGATAAAATCCAATTCTAACTAATATATAAGGAAATTACTCATTTCATAAAGTTAAAATCATAGATTGTTGACTGTGGATTTTCAACCCTAAGAATTGTTTACGAGGGGCAGAGAAACAGTTAAGAGTACTTGCTGCGCTTGCAGAGGACCCAGGGTCAGTGCCCAGCTCACACATTCCTCTAACCCTAGCCCTAAGGAAGCTGACACTCTATTCTGGCCTCTGAGAGAGCCATCAGACACATGGCATTCACACAGGCACATACACA